>OY728148.1:125998518-127198518 GCA_963277665.1 Viscum album
AGGAGTGGAATACCTAAATGGATTAAGTGTGTTGATATAGTTTCAATTCCTTCTACTAGGAACCATTTCTAAATAATGGAATATGATAAATTAGTTTATGAATTAGAATAAATAATTCCTAACCAGTAAAATACCTAACATAAATTGAAATAATTGTGCATATAATCCATAATTATAAACAAAAATCATGAAGGAATTATTTAATCATAAATAATTTATAATAGTTTGTAAAAAATTTGAAGTATCCTAGGAATATCCCCTAGGAGTTTCGTAACTATGAGTTCATCAAGGCTCCTTGCCTTTTACCAGATACCTCAGGTCAAGCCAAAAACCCCTTGTGAATTTTTTCATTCAAAGGTATATCTGTGCTATAGCCACCTCTATATGCTCGTATCCAAATATGGATGTATTTTATGAAAAATAAAAAAACCACTACATTACCAAAATTATAGGATGTTCATCTATATTAATCCTTAAAACTATATTAGGTTAATGTTATTTAATCAGAGTTTCTATAAATATAGTTTCCAAGGTTTGTCAAAAACATCCTAAGATGCCAACTGTAATTCCCAGACCCCAATTACCCAGAGTCAGTGAATTATTACATAACATTAGCATGATACAAGGAATCACGTCCTAAAAGACCGATTCGTTTAGTATCCTTGAAATTACTAGATACATACATGAGTTTTACATTTAATTATGAATAAAAATCATTGTTTCTCTATAGAAAACACTCTTATCCTTTACCCTATCCCTACAGATTAGTCATAATATACTTCTTCACATCCCGGAAAAAATAAAACATATGAAAGGGGTGAGCTCATATTTTTAATAAGGATACAAATATAGCATAAAATTTCATAAATAATCATAAACATTTAAGGAAATGTATATGACTAAAACACAAGCATTTCAAACATAAACATCAACACAATATGGAAATGATAAATCTAATGATGCTATTTACTTATTCGCATGTATATTCTACTAGTTAGACAATCACATTCAATATCAATAGAGAATTTCATAATGATAGGATGCATAATTCCAGACATCTTAACGAAATAGTCAAGGCCTCATGCCAATACTACAAATAATATTTTTTCAAGGAATTTTACTAAGACACTAGTTTGTCTCATGAGACATGCTGATGCAACGAGGGGCTATAGAGTGCCCTGTCCATCACTTACTAAGTCCAATGCATTACTCATATGAAAAAGGTTGAAACATAACATAAATATTCATACTAAAACTAGAAAAAAAATGTTCATACTTTTACCATAAACCATGAATGGTATAAAAATAGCACATCCATAATCAAAAATATCATAACTTATTCAATACAATATGGATGATTTTATAATATTAAATCACCCTTAATCAACAATAATATCAAATAAATGATGTTGACATAGTTGAAAATAATCAATAAAACTCTGTGATAGAAATAAACCTTTTAATGAAATTATTTTAAAGACGCATAATTTATAAAGGAAGTAATTTAAAAGAGATATTTGAATAAAAGTGTCCCATATCACTTCGAATTTATTTAAAGAAATTAACACTTTAAAACAATCATTTACACGTAAATAAATACATAAAATCATTATAGAAATATGGACATTAATTAAAAGGATTGGGAAAAATAAATCATTAAATACATTTAAAATGATGGTATAGTTAAAGACTCACTTAAATAAAACCATAAATGATTCCATTTTAATACATTTTAATGAAACATGGACATAGATGCTAAATTTTTCTCAGTAGATACTTACAAATAAACAATCTTGGATAATAATGAGATAGAGGAAATAACCCTTACATTGTACTTTTCCTTGGCCAAGGGTATTTTAACCTTCTGTATAATAGTTAAATAATTTTTATTAAATTATATAAGAAATAGATACATAAATATGATATCATATATGATATTTTAATTTTTCTATGTTAATAATATTTTAGTAGTATCATTGTTTTAGATGATAACTGATTCGTTTTCCATTATATGTTTTGTTATGTACGTCATGTTTGTTGTGGATAAGATGTATGTGATTCGTATCCAGAATGATATTATGTTCATAAAAATTATTTTTCATCATAAAATAGAAATTATTCTATAATGGTTATGATGGGGAAATGAATCTTATCACCATTGTAGAGATGGAAATCTGTACGTACGCACCAGTGAAAATATAATTATTTTGATGGTAAAATAGTATGTAATGGGATGATATACATATATATAGAATAATTAAAATGTTATATTTATTATTACCATCGATTATAATCATTATTATACCCATCCAAATAATTAAATATTGAATAACAAACTACACCACAACATGGAGATGGTAAGCCATACGTACGCACATATGGTGACTCTACCATTCATACGACAAAGAGAATAATGAATATTGTTGTAACATATTTATAATAACATCAAAATATGTATAAGGTACTAGATTTATTATTTTGGTATTAAAAAAACAATGAAATAGTATGTGGAAGAATACAATAACTTTGAAAGAGTTGATGAAATTATTATTTCTCCATCAGGTGATTTTTTTATTTGACCAAAAGGGTTATTTTGGTTAGAATTTTGACCCACAGAAGGCCTCTATAATTAAGTGAGGGTAGTTGGTAGTACATTTTTGCAGTGCTTGGCCGAGAAAAAAGGCTTTGGAGGTGTGATTTTGAGATAAGGGGAAGTACCATTTTATATTTGAGGTGAGGGTCACTTTATGAAAATCCTGAAATATTAATTTATTATACAATCATAATAAGTTTATAATGGCAAAAATGAATATATTTCGACAATAAGGTGGGGATGGGTCAATATTCACTCAACCAATTGGTTTTAGAACTTTTGGGTCACCATTTTAATCTTATCTTTTAGATTTAACTCTTAGTTAAATAGTTTATCATTTATAATTTATTCTTGTATTTCTATATTAGATGGTTAATAAACATTCTTAAAAATTACAAAAGAACCCCAAGAGGTTCATTAATGACATATTTATCATTATAAGATTTCTTTTTGAGAGCCTTAGGATTTTAAGAATATTAAATCATTTAGTAATATAGTATTTTAAAAAAACTCATTTATGTCAATTTTGACACTATTTTGTATTTAGTTTTTTTAGTGTCATAAAAAATATACCACTTCCAAAAAAAATTATTTAATTAACCCTACAAATTCTTATTAACCTATAAAATTAGTTAAATGCACTAAAATTATCAATTAATATTTATTTGGATATTTATAATATCAATTATTTTAATCATTTATTAATAATGTAATTATTACATCATCATTATGTCATTAATATATTTAATTATATAAAATCTAAAAATTTAAAATAAAATACGATTATGTACCAATTTTTTTTATATTTCTAATGAATTTGTATAGTCAAATTTATCTTATGGAAAACCCTATTTTAAAAATGTTTTACTTACGAAAATGTGAGTTTAAAACTTTTCACCCTTCTTTAAATAAAATAATAATAAATGTCATAATATAATACAAGTGGATCAAATAGGATCATATTTTATTCCTGAAGTTTCTTTTGGTCTAAATACACTTATCTAATATAATTAGGACATGTGTTTGGGTAATAATAATATCATTTTTACCATTAATTATCCTAATTACTTTTAACTGTGGAAAATAAAATTCAAAAGTTACTATTCACCAAAAATTATTTTCAACCTATTGAATGAAGTTTTACATAATTATGTCAAACATTCCCCTTTTATTTCTGAAATTTAATTCACAGAAGCGGTAAAATTATTCTTTATGAAAATTTTCTAACGTTCTTAGAAGGTGGGTAAAAGACATCAACAAAATAAATAAAATTTTATACAAATAATTTTATTATAAAATGAATCCAATGAATTACCTTGAACTAATATAGGTATTATTTATCTATTTTGACAGAAAATAAATTAAATTAAAATAAATAAATATTTAAATAAAATTTTGGTTTAAAACAATAACGTAGTCTTTTTCACTATTCATCAAAAAATGAATGTTTTCAGAAAAATACCAAAAATTCTCCCTAAAATAATTTTGATATTCTGAATCTAAAAATGAAGTCCATTTTGAAAAATAAAATTTTCAAATTTAAAAATGTGGGTATTACTATTCATAACGGCTATTTTGATTGTCGTGGTGTGCTAGAACTCAAAGTTGCATACAATGCAAGCTATTAACTTATTCAAAGAGAAACATACTGTAGAAGTGTGGGGTGTTACACCTCTTCCATTGATCTATGATCTCCACTGGGTACTCTGCGACGATCTCTCAATCCTCGATGGCAAGATTTCCCTAGTCAATGACATGAAATGGGTCATGCACTTACCACCTATGATGTGGCACGTAGAAGACATCATGTACCGAGTACAACTACAGCGGTCTGGCTAGGTGGTAAGACACCTTTAAAACTATGCATGGTATCTAAAATGGTCTAATGATCCTTGGAAACAACATGATTCCCCAACCAAATATCTGCAACCCTCATCAAGGTAAGACCTAAAGGAAGACATGGTCCCCCTCCTCAAACTCCAAAGGTCTCAGTCGTCGGTCAGCATAAGGCTTCTACCGAATCTGTGCAGTGTTCATCCACTCCTATATGACCAACTCCTTTTTGTGGTACCTCACACAAACTATTGATCCATGATTGTTGACTCTATAGGGATGGTTCAGCAAATCTGTGACTAATAGGGTTAACCATATAAGGCCTTGAATGGTGCCAGGCCAATGGTGGGGTGGTAGCTGTTATTGCACGCAAACTCCACCAGTTGTAGTTGGTCCTCCAAACTGAGACAAAATCCATGATATAGGCCCAAAACATATCCTCCAGAACCTAAATGGTTCTATCCGTCTAACCATCCTTCTAGGTATGGAACGTTGTGCTGAAGCGTAGCTATGTCCCAAAAGCCTCCAGTAATCCCTTTCACAAATGATATGTCATGAACATGTCTTTATCTTAGACTATTTTTAGAGGGACACAATGATGCCGAACTATATTCTGCACGTAGAGAAGTCCCATGCCCCTAACAGAACTCTTCTCCCACATAGAAATGATGTGGGCCAACATGGTGAGTCGGTCAATGTTCACCCATATAGAATCATGTCAGTTAAATATTTGTGGTAAACCTGTCACAAAGTCCATCAATATTCCATCTCACTTCCACTCTATCACTTCTAGTGGTTGGGATAACCCTGTTGAAACATGGTTCTTGGCCTTCACCTGCTGGAACTTAATGCGTTTAGAAATGAATATTTCTACTACCTTATTCATACCTGTCCACTAGAATAGATACCAGAGATCCTGGTGCTTTTTTTATACTCCATGATGTATAGCCAAGGGGCGGTGTATGAAACTACCTCAAGACCTCATATTACATTGCGATTGGTTTCAATATGTGTCCTTCAAAAAATACTATGTGCTCCCCACATTGTGAATATCCATCATGAACATGTCATGTGGATAACTGAGTACATAATGTCTCGCAATCAGCATCCCCTAGATATTCCTACCTAACTCACTATAAGAGTGGCAGGGTGACAACAATCGACTAGAGAGAGGCAACATCATCTCCATCTGTTAAAGATAACTATAGATAGTCCAATTGCTCTAACGCCTCGATCAGTAGTTGGGAACTCAATTTCTTACTGAGAGCATATTCACAATTTTCCCCTTCCCAAGAGTATATACAATCTGAATGGAAAAATCATGGGGGAACTCAACCCATCAACTCTACCTCAGATTCAGATCCTTCTACGATAAGATGTATTTGAGTAATTATTTATCGGAGTAGATGATAAACCACTCATACATTTGGTAGTGTCGCCTAATCAACAATGTGAAGACTACCACTGCCATGTTGAGATCATGTGTCACATTGTTATTCTCAAGAGGCCTTAGTAGCGAAACCCATAAGGAATCACTGCATACTTCTACATCAGAACACTACCAATCCTAGTCCCTGATGCATCGTAGAAAACTTCATACTTGACACCATTTTTTAGAAATCTCAAGATCGGTGCACTCGTCAAACTCTGCATCATCTACTAGAAATCCTCCTAGGACTTCTCTTTATATACAAAAGGTTATCCTTTTAGGTTTAAGGCTATCATCAGTGATGATATCCAAGAGAAATCAGGAGTACATCTGTGGTAGTATCCTGCCATCCTATGGATTCTTTGCACCTCTGTCACACTCTGAGATAGATCCCATGCTAACACCACCTTGAACATGGAGGGGTCTACTACAACTACATCTTCTTTGATAACATGTCCCCAAAAGTGGACCTCATTCATCTAGAAATGGAACTTCTAGAGCTTCCCATAAACCTAGATCTCTCAGAGTATGTTTACAACAATCTGTAGGTGTCTCATGTGCTCCTACTATTATGACATATCCACAATGATTTTTTCAATGAAAACCACTACAAACTGTTCTACGTATGGCTGGATGATCCATTTCATAAGACCCAAGAACACTGTGGGGGAATTCTTCATGCCAAATTTGAATCACCATGTACTCATAGTGACCGTAGCGGCATCTAAATGTAATATTTGGAACATCCTCATCCTGTACCCGAAGCTGGTGATAACCCAACTTGAGGTTAATCTTGGAGAAACAATATGACCATCATAGTTGATTGAAGAGGTCATCAATCCTCTATATTGGATACTTATTCATAACTGTTACCTAATTCAGGCATCGATAATCTATGTACAACCATAAAATCTCTTATGCCTTCTTGTAAAACAAACATGGGGCCTGTTAGGGTGAAATACTATGTCTTAGGAAGCCCTTATTCTGAAACTCCTCCAACTGCACCCTCGTCTTGTGAAGCTCTAGAGGATACATCCGATATGTTGGCAAGGATATGAATGTCTTCCCAGGGTGTAAGTTGATGTAGAAGTCGATTTCCATCAGGGAGATAATCCTAGAACATCTTCTGGGAAGACATCCTCATACTCCTCTATAACTATTTGGAATTGAGAGATCAAAACATCTACTACTCAGAGGGAAAGGATAGCTAACTCATGAGTGATAGTCTGCACCCTCCTATGCATGAGCCTATTCAGGGCTGCCTGGGATTCCTTTTCACCAACAAAGGAAAAACACATTCCATCACTACGAACTCACCATTACCTGAAGTAGTCAATCTAGGTATGGACTGAAGATTGAAAATCCATACATATATTGACATCAAAAGGCCATGACAGTACCACCAAGTGGTTCCAACTGAAAATCCTTCCTCCAAGGGAAATATCACACTATCTAAATAGATTTTTTGTCATCGATTCATTTCCCACACGTGAATCCAATCGTATGGGTCAAGCCAATTTCTCTACTATAATCTCAATGTTTCTCATAAGACATGTGGAAAAGAAGGAATTTTTATAAACAATGTTTATAAGTATTGAATCTATGGTAGAAAAGACACATATCATACATCATATCATCCTCGGAGTCCCTGGGTCATATTCCTCAACCGCATTCAGCAATCCCATCCCTTTTCCACTAGCTCCCTGTACCCAGTGGGGATATCCCAGTAGTGGTGGGATAAGTATATCAATGTGTCTTCCACCACCTTCAGCTCTCCCTGGTCATCTACCACCTCCTCCTCCTGGTGGGTCTATCAGATTGAATCTCTACCTATGCCTTTGGTGTCCATCCACCACCTCCATATAAGCATCTTTATGGGTTGGACAGTCTCTAAAGAGATGTCCTCTATTATCCCACAACTAGCATCGCCTCTCCTTAGGCTAACTAGAAATAGCCTGAGAGCCATGGACGGTCGATCCCCTGTCTTGGGTCCTCATGCTAAATCTCCCATGTACAGATCCCTTTTACAGATGTTGGCTCCATACATCCAAGGTCACCACACATATCTACCTACTACTTACTGCCACTTAAAATCTCGGCTCTACCATGAACCTCTCGGTCACCACGACCCGCTCGAGCACTCCAATATAAGTCAAAATGAATAGAGGCACAACACTAGATCGAATGCACCACAGCAGACCTCACTAGAAGGTTCGAGCTCTAAATTACTGATCCCAAACTATATCCATTGTGTCCCAAGATAGGTTGGTGAACCTCGTTGAATTGTCAGCCACCATCAAATTTCCCTACTAGAACTGGAGAATCTACTAGATATGAACTTCTATCAGCGTAATAGGAGAGATATCCTCCAAAAAGAGCCACTCAAACTTCATCCACAAAAGAGTCTTCTAGTCATGATATTTAATCACAAAAATCCACCATTTTCATGTTAAACTCTGATGAAGGATCGCTCATAGGACCACCATCTGGTCTGCTGGTGTCCTCACATGATAGAAAACTCTAGTCACCGCCTCAAGCTAGTCCTTAGCAGTCTGAGGGTTGGGATCGCCTCAAAACCTGAGGGGTCATTGTCTCTGAAACTCTTGAAGAAAGCATATCCTATGCTCCTCATCTATCAGTACATAAAGTACCAAATGCTGCTCCACTGGTTGAGGTATACCAGAATCACCACCTTGAGTTAACACCTTGGGAACTGGTCATTGTATCGATTCCTTGAAACTAAGGTGGTCATCCACATTATCGAGCTGCTAAATCCTAGCGAGTATGCATCACAGAGGTGTCCTGCAAAGAAATAAGTTGTTCCATGGTCAATGATTATATCGTGATTGATGACATAGAGAACATGGAAAACACCACCCATTCTTATATTATGAATGTACCATTAATTTGATTCCCAACAACAATATTTTTTGTGTACCGAGTCAAAAAGACAGTTATCAGTGTCCTAGTGTATGGTTACAGCGGCTACCCATACTAACACTCAAGTATCTGGCCTGAATTCCTAGATTGAAACACTAAAACATTTTCCCCTACCCAATCTCATTGAATCTTGGTCCTAATGTAGAATCAACCAACTTTGATACCACTATGTCATGACCCATCCTAGTGAGGCCCAGGCTACAAATCCAAAATCCCCCTCCAATAATCCACAGGCTTGTGACCGTTACATAGTAAGCATATCACTAACATGATAGGAATTTCCATAGTATCTGTACACACACACACAGATCTCAAAGACCACAAATGTTAAAAAGTAAAAACAACCAAGGAACAAAATGCATTCATACAACTAAACACAACTGACAGAGTACAATAGAAAGTATAGTGTGGAATGTGAACTGTGCTAGAATATAGGCCCACTAAAAGAAATAGCCTACAAACTACAATGTCCAAACTGTAAGAAAAAAGATGTACTGGGACTACTACTCATAGTTATAGTAACACCTCAACCTTCAAGGGACTCAGAAATCTGAATTCGTTCTTGGTCCTCCCTGGACTCTTTAAAGAGGCCGCTCATCTTCACTAAACGTGAAATGTGCGGGCAAAGCCAGTGTAAGAGTGAGTAAAACAATAAATTGTATGGTCCCTCGAAAATCGCAAAGAAATACACAAAGAAAAGGTATTGTCAACTCTACCCATTATATGTCTACAAATCATATAACAAGAGAAACACATCCAGATATACTCGAACCATAGACCCGTTGTCTACAATGACTGCATACCCATGTTAGGGATTTTGTTTGAAGATTACACAAACCACATGTCTGGGAGAAATCACTCCATGAGTCTGATAGCTCAGATGACATCCATATGAGAAGGAACATTCGTCGAGAAGGTCCATGAGAGGGATGGATGGACCGATATATCTGTAGAGAGAACAGATACAGTCATTCTGAGTGAACACACTCCTGAGTGAGAAAATATAATAATAGAAAGATGAGGATCAGTTCCAGTGCCTTGGTGGATAACGAGACTCACCTAGATTCTTCTACTAAGTATAGGTTCAATGTCCTATTGGATTGGTCACATTGATACCTTACAATACCTATGGACAATAATGTATAGTGGATCTTTCTCCGAGACTCTCAGATGGTAACCTATATCTATCTCAGAAATTCTCACTGAAGGGATAATACTACTGTGGATGGAAACGATGCCTAGCCTTCAGAGGAATGAGAAAAGGGGAACTAACCCAAAAAAACATGTCTATGGAATGGTGCATAACAATATCAAGCCATGTAGAAGGGAGTTCACGTTGTCTAGAAGTTGTCAGAGGTCATGTCCCTTGAATCTGGGTACCGCCCTAGTACAATGGCATGTGTCTGGAGAACAAGCTGTAAAAAACATATATACACGTCGTGTATTAAGGATCACACGTCATGTCTATGTATCTAGGGTCTTCTTATTTTATGCTAGCCTTATGTCCGTACATGAATTTAAACCGTTTGTCCAAGACTATGTATCGGTACAAGGGGTTTCCCACATATCCAGCCGTGTTTTTTCGTGTGGTGGAGTTCATGTCGAGTACTATACCTTGTGTTTGGGTATCTTCTAAGATACAAGCTAAGTCCATATAAGGACCCACACATCATGTGAAAATAGTCACACCGCATTAGTGCTTCCTACTTCCCGAAACACCAACCCCAACAATGTGGGGTCTACATACCATGTCTCCCAATAGGCACACTATGTTCTTCCCTAGGTGTAGTGCGCAAACCCAATCTGTAGACATGATGGTCCCACATAGTGTTTTCATCGGAGAACATGCCATGTTCTTTAGAATTTTCTAGAAACACTATTCCCCAATCCACACCCCGAGAATCACCTTTTCATCGATCCAGTCGTCCGATCGACTTGAAAATCCTAGTTTGAGGTCTCCCCAACCTCCTAAAGTCATATCCATTTTTTTGGGCCTCTGATCGAACCCGAAAACACATCACGCTCCACCTGTGCTACGAACGATCATAAAACGGTCATCCTCAATCTGAGTCGATTTGTCATTTGCCTACGCTGCCCGAGCATTGCTAGGTATTTGTGATTCTTGATCTCTAATTTGGGATCGTTGCATTACAAAACGGATTTTCAACGATTCACTATTAGTCACCCTGTGAATAATGTGAAGAACACAGGTTGGGGGGAGGGGAGAGACAAATAATAAAATGAAGAAGGAACCTCCTCCATTTTTCACGACGTCGATCCGCTCCTATATGTAGGTATAATGGAGAATCAAATGATCATCCAAAAATATTTATACGTAGATCAAATCCCGAATCAAAATCTTATAATAAATGGAAATTAACACCCTCCCGCATGAACACACAATCCATGGATAAAATAGTTTCTGGGTTGATCTGTGTTCATCATTTAATCAAAGGATTGGAAAAAAATCAAAAACAAAATCCCTACCATGATTTGGTTCGAGAATGTTCACCATGTCACGTTCATTGGTGAGATTCAGTTGAATCTAAGAAGTGTCAGTTGATTGCTCTAATGACAACAATCAATTCATATGGATATGTGGAAAACACTATGAACATTACATAAGAATCTATTTAAAGGGGAATACTTTTTTATTTTCATTAAAAAGGGAAAATAAAAATAAAAAAATTGTTTATTTGTTTTATTTTCTTTAAAACATCTGAAAACTTATTTTTTTTCAACCCAAGCCAGTCAATGTTAGGCAACATCTAAGGTAAAGTTGCTTCTCTGAACACAACGGTGTCCTCTGATTTTTGATATGTGAACCGATTGAATGGTTATTTCACTTTTTCAGGATAGCTACTCGCGTAAAATATTTAGAGTATAAATTATTTCAAATATTTATTCCAATCACCCTAGGCCTCAAAATTGCTTCATGTCACAAAGATTGGTATCATAATAATTTAATTTAATACTTAAAAATAATACATGGAAAATCCGACACATTACATTATATAATTGATATCATGAGATTAAATCATAATAATTTTATTTTTCTATATTAATGTAATTTATGGTATTTCTTTTTTCCCCTAAAAATTTAATTTCCACTTGAATCATATTTTACTAGAAATGTTTATTTTATGTGAAATTAAAAATGTCGCTTGTTTTTAGTTTAAGAAACTCAATTCTATTTGTATGTATTATATAGATTCTTTTGTGAATTTATTTATCTATAACTGAATAATTGATTATGCTAATTTTATACTACAACATATTTCTATTTAATTTTTTAATGAAATATTTCATGGTTTCTACAAGGTTATTTTTTTTATCAAATTGTAAAAATAATATATTTTAAAAAAATCATGTGAATTATATTTAGATAATTATTTAATTTTCTATGAAACTTCTTTTCTAAAATATAAGTTCATATAAATTAAATTTCAATACACCATATTTTATAAATTATTTCATTTATTAAATAAATATTTTTAAATTTCAGGTATATTACATATTTTAAGACTGATTTTTTAATACTCTTATAAAGGTTTTTCAACTAAATCAAATTATTTATATAAATTTTATGCTTGATCATGCATATACATTAAATATTACCATCACCTATACTATATTTGTATGACATACGTAATTTGTGTCTGTATCATCCGTGCGATCCATCAATTCTATTGTCTTTACTATTTATTCAATTTGAGTATTCATATATTTTCCTCTAATATGATTCCTTTGGGAATACACATTGTTCTATTTCATTGATTTAATAGTATTCACCTATATTCCATACATTAATTGATTGGGGAAATTATTGAATAAATTTTATTCCCTCTATGTATATGGTGCAAAATCAAACGATTCATTAAATTGTATTTACCCTGAATGTTATATATTGTCATTGGATACCCATTTATTATCACCTATTTTATCAGGTTATGATTATTTGTAGAATTATAATCATTTACATATGTGAATCAATTTGGAAATTATATAAAAGAAAATTAATTTACCTTGGTATTTTATGATATTAGGATTAAATTTTTTAACTATCACTTGTATTAATGGATGATTATAAATAGGTTTCTATTTAACCTATAATATAAAGGATAAAGATATGTAACTCATGAAATGTTGGTGTGTGGAAATACTTGTATGCGTTCAAAACAAAAAAGGCTGGACATAATTTTATTTTTTCACTATATAAAATTTACGACATAGATGGATTAGTTCACAAAGATTTTTTAAGGACTATGCTTGTACTACAATATTATTATTATTATTTATGACCATGTTACATTCTTAGGGATCATCTCTATTGAATCATGCTTCCACTGTATCTTATTTCATTTGTTATGTTATCCCATATCATTTCCTTTGACTTTTGTCCTATGAAATAATTTTTGTTGGGTATTATCTTGTAATATACATTGATTATATACATTTTCTCAATTTATTCCCACTTATGATCATTAAACGTTATCAAATATGTTTAACCTTATTGATAATCTAGGCACATCCCTTTATTATGTTTCAATCACCTATGATAAGATGATGAGTGAATCTTATGAGAAATATAGAAGGGATTATATTATGGTTTAATTATGGATAAATGTTCTCATGTATCAAAAAAATGTTTTTCTTATGTAGTTTATCCTAATAAACATTAAACCTTATATTTATGGCATTTTGAGATTATTCTATGAGATATAGTGTTTAAATTATTCAAATAATGTAATATAAAGATATGATCATCGTGGGAGGTGATTTTTGTTATTAGATAGGTATTTAATTATTTTTTTTGGAATAATTTTTTTGTGTATTATGATGAGATAACATTAGTCTAAACACTATGTATAAGTCAATGTGTTGGTTTATGTGTAGGAACACAACTAGTAATATTGATATATTTTTGAGTAATTAGTTTTCATAGAAATTAGATCCACGTATGGTTACTAGATAGTGGATGTAGTTATGGAACATATTCACCAAGTGAAAATGACCCTAAAAATATAATTGAATATTAACTTGATCCTCACCTGATGCATGATGATTTCACCCAATACTTGAAACCGAGATAAAAATTCCTAAAGTAATCTCTCTGGTTAAAAAATATCTTTATGATCCATATAATTTTTTTAATAACATAATTATTGTATTGTTAAATAAACTAGCTGGATATTGAAAATGAATAATATAGATTGAAACATTGATATCTTAATTTTATGGTACATATTAAATTTTTTGTATATTAATTTTTTGTTATATGTCTTCCTTTTTATAAGTTTATGAAATTAATTAATATTTTCATTATCATCTTTATTCATGTAATGTCTAGAGCATGAAAAACCCACATTATCAATGGATATGATTGAAACTGTGTCACTGGGCCAAGAGGGAATCCAATTGGAATTTAAGTTAATATTGAAACTATAATTGTTATTATCACACAAATATCTTTAATTTTAATTAAAAAATTGGTCCATTACAAACACCAAATCATATTGGTGAAGATAATTATGGAGACTTATGTATGTTTAGGTGATGATGTTGATGAAAGAAACATGATTTAATTTACCTCAAATAAAAAATGGGTGAAAAATAAACCAGTGGAATGTATCAATGGAATATAAAAATGTACCATGTGGGTAAGGGTTAGCCATCAAGATCATTATTGTATAAAATAGATGAGTAGGTTTTCCAATATAATAGAGGATTTTAGAGTCAAAACTACCACCCAACATCACATCAATACGTCATGTTCACGGATTTTGTGTATTATGAAAAATGATTCCCCAATACATTGTTTGACATGGGCAATATGAATAAAAAACCCAATTAAACAAATTGAACATGGAAATGACTATCCAATATGAGAAATTGATGTGGTTAGGATAATTAGGGAACCCTTATCAGACAGTCTATATTTTTGGAGGACTTTTGGGATTCATATTTGCTGCATTTTTAATATTTCTAGTGGCATTAATTCACTATCAAAAGGATTTTATTATCAAATTGTTTATCCTATTTTGTTTTTTGGATAATTGATGCTTATGGAAACATGAAATTTAAAAATCATGTTATTCATACATTAGATTTATTTAATTTTATTTTTGAAATTTATTTATTCTCTCTATATTGATAATGAATTATTTTGAATATGGAATTAAAATTTCATATCAACTTTTGATAGACTATCAATGAATTGATGATTATGAACAATTATTTATAAGTAAATTATATAATCTGGGTCTTGAAACTAAATAATGGTTGACTATTGGATCAAATGGTTTGAGAAAGAGTCAATCATAGTGATAGCCCTATTCTAAGGAAAATGATATGTTTCCCATTTTTATTTTATTTTATCTCTCTCTAGAAATTGTATCCTTAGTTGTGTAAATATTCTTTATACCCTAATATATTTTCAATTGTGAGTAGTAATTGAATTTGGGAGGATATAATTTGTTTAAGGGGGGATAATATGACATTATGGAATTTAAATATGTATTTCCAATGAATAAATATTAAACTTATCTAGTCACAACACAAAACTAAAACGAACAATGGAATGTTAGATGAATAATATTAAAAAAAAATTAAAAAAAAAACCTATTGTGGACTAAAAGTTGAAAATCGATTAAAAATTCATTCATTTATAGGATAATAACTAATATGATTAGGAAGAATTTTTCATTCTCAAATAACTATTTAGTGGATTAATATATTAAATAAAAATGATTATTATTATATATAGTATTACATTCCTTAAATTATATATTATCATAGAATAATTTAAAAAAATATTGTTCAAGAACGACATTAAATAATATTTCAATATATTATGTATCTAAATTTAAAAATATATATATAGATTTTATAATATGAATTAGGTAAAACTAATATCATTTTTTAATTTATAATATCAAAATTATCTTGGTAATAATTTTATATATTTCTCAATAAAATATTTTTTTATGTAAACTTTGTAACATACCATTTAAAAAAATACTCAAAATTTTATGACATCCATAGGATATAATCATAACAAAAAAATATGAATCCTATTTTATAAAAAATAATATTTTTTATATTTATCATAATATATTCACAAATTCTATAGTTATTTTAAATATCTATATTTTTTATTTTATAAATTAAATAATAATTTTCTTCAAATTTATTTTTAATTATTTATACATTTATTTTTAATGAAATTAATTTTAATGATATTAAGCATGTGAATATGATAAAATGTATTTGATATTTTTAGTTATAATGTCTGGATTATGTAATATGGAATATTTTATTATTTGGAATAAAAATCCATTAATTATGTTACACCTAGTAGAAAAATCTGAAATGGAAAAATGAGTTAACCAAAGGGGTAAGAAAACTAACATGTTAAAAACATGTTTATTATTGATTTTTTAGGGTTTTATTGAATAAAAACATTCTATAATGTATTTTGTTTTATTTTCATAGTTTTGTTTCATGTGAAACATGTGCTCTCTTTTTATTATGATGAAATAATTATAAAAATGTCATTCACACAACATATAAAAGGATACTTCAACCACCCAATCAATACCTCTATAAATATAATTTGATTATTAAAAATACCCCCTCTTTTAATTGCAATATAATACTATTTCACTTCATGCAGATTCTCCAAAAAATAATTTAGAATAAGACATTCATTTCTAGGGCTTTTTCTAGAGGAAAACCAATGTCCTCATGATGAGTACTAATTTTTTCACCCCCTTTAAATTTTTGAAAAAATACCTATCACATTAATATATAATTATATTATTATTTTTTATATTCAATGTTATTATGATAAGGGAAAAAAATTATCCTTCTTTCCCCTTTTACCTTAGGGAAAAATGACATTTTTAAGTGTGTTCAGACTAGTTTCTCTACGAAGCGTCATGTTTAATTTTCTTTTACCACTACACGTAGTTTATAAAAATGAGTAATTTAATAAATTATAATGATATTTATAAAATTATCTTTTTTTCGAAATAATAATCCATTTTATACATTATTCTTATTATATGAAAAATTGAATCATCATCCATGCGTACATGTGGTCTATCGCCAACATAGAATGATTCATTATGGTCTTCATCAACAACTTTCATGGATAGTCATGAAAATGTATTTTATGGATATATATGATGGTTATAAAATTATTTTGACTCTTTTTATGAAAATTTGAAAACCTACTAATAATATGATTAAATATATAATTATAAATTAAACCATATAGAATTAGAAAAATAAGATGAAAACAATTTTGTATACTATGTAATGACTTCATATCCATTACCTATTAATATAGTTTATATAAATTGTTATTTATCACTTTTGAAAATGTAAAAAATATATCATTATTATAATAAAATAATGCTATTTGATCTTTATCACATAATAATCATCCATTAATTATGGAATGTTCGCATTTGGGTCGGTCTAACCAGATATTTGAAAAATGCTATAATATAATATCATGGATGTCTATGAGAACAAAATTAAAGATAATATATTAAATATATAAGTAAAAACTGTTTTATTTTATTTATATAATTGTATCACTAATATCAAACTCATTAATTAGTATTCCAATGTGTATTCATTAAAAATCACTGAAACATGCTTATCATCAATTCCATTTTTATGGATCATGACCGAAAACCCAATATAATGAAATTATAACATTATATATAATAATAAAAAATAAATTATATTACCTTTTATGATCATTTATTAAATAAATATGGTTGAAAAACGAATAACAACATTGCTATTATGAAACTAGTTCAAACTGACATGATTTCTCACACCAAATATTAAAAATAATTAATAACTAATAATATAAATGTTTTGAATAATTATAAATGATTATTATGGTATTATATATTTTTGAAAATATTTTTTAAAAGGGATATTAATATTTTTAAATTTCTTTTACAAAATGTTCAAGTGCTTTAGTGGAAGTTGGGAATTTCGGTAAGTTGTTCTTTTTCTCAAATTTAATTTCCTATAGAATATTTCTTATTGAGAAATATGATATGTTTGATATTGTGTCATTATTATATAATGATTGTATTTTACCATATTAATTTAATTCATGTGGCTTTAAATGTAACCTTCAAAGTTATTTTTTCTATTAAAAAAATATATTATTTGGAGAGTTTATTATAAGTGAAACTGACATTGTCTCTTCTTTTTTTGGATGGGATACTCTATTTTCCATTGATATATTCATTAGATGGTTTTAGAAATGTCCTTATTTTATCTAAAATAGTTATTAATCTCAATTTAATAATTATTTTAGTATCATTAAAGGCATGAATTAAATTTTTAACATTTTTTATATGGGTCATTTTTGTCAATGTGTGAAATAATATTTTTGTATCTATTTCATCTGAAGACATCCTTAAACCATTTTTATTTTTTCTAAAATAAAAATTCTAAAAATAATTCAAATAG
Source organism: Viscum album (assembly GCA_963277665.1). Classification (NCBI taxonomy): domain Eukaryota; kingdom Viridiplantae; phylum Streptophyta; class Magnoliopsida; order Santalales; family Viscaceae; genus Viscum; species Viscum album. The sequence goes on from OY728148.1 coordinate 126,016,818, forward strand.
AAAATAAATACTACTTGTCTTATGTGAAATTTTATTTGAAATAAATATAGTCAATAAATGAAGTGTACTCCTTTTTTCCCAATAGATATTTTTAATGATACTAAAACGTTTTTTCACCAATATGAACATCATTTGATGTATTTTTATTCATTATTTATGGAGTTATTTGTATATTACCATCCACCCTTCCCTATATATATGTATTTTGAAATGTTATTTCCTTTTATAGGAGTGATCTTCTTTATATATTTTTGTACCTAACCATCCACTGTTAATAGACACATGTTTTATTAAGATTCATTTCCTTTGTGAATACCTTGTTTTTTATTTCATTTACTAAAAGATGGTTACCTAGATCTCATAAATCGATTTATTGGGGAAGTTTTTGAATTCATATTATTCCATAAATCCATATTCTCTAAAAACCATTGTCTTAATTAATATGTATTTACATAGAATTTACTAAATATATAAATGGTGCTATCATGGGGACATTCAAATGATGTTAAGATATGGGTTATTTAGGTGCAGTAGAGTGGCTGACCAAAGTCAAATCTCAAAGGAGGAAGTAAATTATACAACCTAATAATTGTATTATAAAATTAATATAAAAGATAAAAAACATGCATTTTAAAAGATAGGGTGGTTTATAATTTATAAAACAATAAGAAGTTTTCTGGTAGATGATTTTTTTTGTTTTTGTTTTTGAAATGAAGTTCAATTAAAAAAACATAACATGAACAATGTTTTAATAGAAAATATTTTAAAAGGAATAATCAATATAACTCTACCAATTCATTTAATTATTAACAATTATTACTCAAATTAATACAAAATTAATTATGATCCCTTAATTTGTTAACCCATGAACCCTATGGGAGTTTACATTATCACAAAGATGAAAAGAGTTAAACCTGAGGCTAGCGTTGGAACATGTAATCGTAGCACCATGCATTGATTGATGTTATAATTATAGATTATAGTCAGTGGTTAATTAGGGAACATATTCATTATTGAAAATTTTGATGAATTTTATTTATGGATTATATTTTAACTCTATAAAATTATCCTGGGTGATTTTGTTTCACCGGTTATGTTTCGCTCTCATATTTTTCAAAAATGTCGACCTCACTTGTTTCTTTGTAAAATGTTCAATTTCATGATTAGATTCTTTTAAATTTTAAAATTAATTAATGGATCATATTTTGTGAATTACATTAGCTTAATTATTCAAAATAAATAAAACAATAAGATATGTGGTAGATCCATTACTAAAAAAACTACTCTTCCATGGGTAGCGTAGTCATCATAGAAACAGATTTCTTGTGAAAATGTTTAGAAATGGTATAACCATATTATGTTTCTAATCATGATTTCATCCCTAATAGGATGAGTAAAAAATAATATAATTGAACGAAAAATAATAAAATAGAATAAATTAAAGAGGAAAAAAGATATTTATAATGAAAATGAAAACATTACAACCTGAAGAAGAAGAGGAATGCTTCGATAAGGGGATCCATGCTTCAAGAGCTACCTCTCTTACAATGGTAGGAGGATTTGAGTAAAAAAAATCTCCTCGACCTTCAAGATACTAATGCACGTCCCATACCATACAAATGAGAAAAACACAAATATATAGTGCTTATGGGATACTAGGTTTTAAGAGGTTTCAAGTTTGAATGGGGAAATTCGGCCAAATTTGTTAATCAAAATTTCACCACCCATTTGTCCGCCTTACCACGTGAACCAGTTTTCCATCTAGAAGGATGATTATTTAGAGATTTGTTTCTAAAAACCATTCCAAATTTGAGTCTGATACATGAAATGATGTTGATGTTATGTCCAAAATATACTAACTATGTCAAAATTTTCGAGTCCTCCCAAACATTGAATTCATGGCCCATTTGCACCAACCAAATTCATGATTTAACTCATATGTCCTGAAAAAACATTCTAGAAAATAAAGTAAAGAACAAAATTTTAAAAAAAAGATGTTTAAATATTTCAAATAAAATTAATTATGTTTGATATACTATAGTGAATTATTAAAGGTTAAAACTGGGATTTTGAACAAATTTTCAAATGAATGATCCAATCACAAATATTTTATAAATAAACATATTTAACACAATGTGAGGAAATTTTGTAATTTATTATCAAAAAAATATTAAACAAAATATTGTTTTATGAACTCCCCCACAGATTCCCATTTTCACTCATAGATAAAACCTCATATCATGTATTCAAAAAAATTGTGACTAGTAAACGTCAATATCAAATCAAAACAAATTTTAAAACAAATATACTTGAGATCCAAAAATTCCACCCAATGAAAGGAAATGATATCACGCCTCATAGAAACCATTATTTCATGTTATAAATTTTTATCAATCAATATTTTTCCACTTCATTTATCCTCCCATGCACTCAAAACACTTACCTCACTAGATTTTTCTCTTATCACACACATTTCAAATTTTCAGCAATTTATTTCTCATATAAATTCATAAATGGGTAACCATAGGGTTGATAAATTCCTAAATATCCACCCGATGTGAGTCAAGGAAATATTTTTATCATGAAGTATTTTTAGGGTTTTATATGGTTTTCGGTTGGTTGGATTTATATGTGAAAAATTATAAGGCTGAATGAGGAGGACTTGACTCGTTTTGATTCAATATTTCACTATTCTAATTTTAAATCAAGTATGGTCTCCTACTCACCCATATTAGTATCAATTCAGCTCCATCATCATGAAAACTCATTTATAGTTTACAACATTCATCATTTTAACCAAAAAAAATTGAATCTTCTCCAACATTGTTTTTCAGGAAAGCTCTAGATAGGCACAACTTTCATTCTTTACTGGAATCTCAAAAAAATAACATCTTATTTTATAATGAAGGTTCTAAAAAGGAAGTACATTAAACTGAATGTTTTTCTTCATTATAAAACACTTATCTTCATAATTTAATTTTCCACCCGATGCATCACAAAATTTAGTAGCACAACACAGGACAACATCCCCAAAAATTAAAGTCAACTAGATTATGCAATTTCACATTATGAGTTGGTTGGATAAGGAAAATTGGTTTGGAATGTGGCTATACTAATAGGTTATTCATGGATTATATGGGATAAAAAGATCAAATGATAATATTATTCCATTAAAAAGATAATTATAATAAAATAGGGTATTTAATACCAAATAAATGCATCAATCATATAAAACATAAGTACCTCAAAACCTCATGTTTTCAAAGGAAAAAAAATCAAATTATGGTTCAATAATGCATAGTTTTCTTCTATCAAGAAGTGTAGAAAATTAAAAGAATATGAAATGAATGGTTAAAAATACTCATAGGAAAGTTATTTCAAATATAAAGACAGTGATATGTGCTATGGTATTCAAAATTTAGATTACTTTTAATGTAATTACTAACGATTAGAACATGAGACAATATTATTTTCACAATTTATTTAATCTCTCTTTCATAGAATAAATTATTTCACTCAGGGATTTGGGTGTAAAAAATATCAAATAAAATCAATTCTACTCAATGGTTTAATTATTACACAAATATTGAAAAAGGTACTCAAAAAATAGGACAAACATGAAATTTTGTTTGAAAATAGAGAAATAATAGAAATTTCTAAAGAAAAAGTCCCCCATACTTAAAATAATACAATGTATTCAATGTGATATCTTTAGATGATATGTTTATATGAAATGTATAATTTTAAATGAGAATAATAATATAAAAGTTAATGGGTTAAGAACAAATTGATATGATCAAGTGATGATGTGGTCTTGCAGAGGGATGAAATTCACTATATCAATAGGAAGTCTCTCAATGTATTTCTCTAAATGTTTCATGTTGAATGTAAAGCTCCATCCAGAGTACTCTTGTGTGATCTAAAATAAACCATATGAAAAAAACATTAGATATAATAAAATGACCTAACCATTTATAATGTAACTTACCAGGCATCAGCTTTAGTCGTGAACTGTAGAGTAGAACTTTCTCTCCAACATGAATCCCCCTTTGATGGATCCATCTATCATGTTCTACTCTTGATCATTCCTTACGGAGACTTGATTTCTCATATGAATACAATGTAATATCATAAATCTCTAGAATTTATAGCTTCCTTTGGAGTCCAGCTTGGGATAAATCCATGTTGCATTTCATTATAGACCAATAAGCCTGATATTAAACTTCCACAGGGAGATGACATGATTTACCAAAAAAAAATCAGAAATGGGGACAACCAATGGATGTCTGGAATGATTTCATATAATAACAAAGAAAATCATCCATGAACTTTCTCCAATCCTATCAATTTGGATGCACTATTTTCTCTAAAAAAATATTCAATTCACGATTTGATGCCTCACCATAGCCATTTGTTTGGGGGTGGCAGGATGCAGATGTTTTTTGTGTCACCCCATACTTCTAAAAAAGTGAAGCCAAATTCCAATTACAGAAGTGTGCCCCTTTCTCAATGATTATGGCCTTTATCCCTCCAAACCTACAAAGAATTTGGGTCTTGAAAAATTCCACTAAAACATGAGAATCATCAGTTTTAGTGGCCCTAGCCTCCACCCATTTTCTCACATAGTTAACAGAAACCAAACTATAAAAAACCAAATTAACAAGTAAAATGATAGATAAAATCATTGAACCATTCATAAATATCTCACAGAAAAATATGGGTTGTTGGGGTACCTCGTGTCGCCTAGAAATATTACCAGTGTGTTAGCAACGGGAACAAAACGTACAAAATACATGAGCAACATGGAATAATCTAGGCCAAAATAATCTAGAGATTAAGACATTCCTAGATATTCATTGGGGTCCATAGGTTCATCCACATGAGAGTGTATAGATGAAATATAGAACAAACTGAAACACATGACCAGGAACACACATCCAAATAACATGATCCTGGCACATTTTCTAGAGGTATGGATGACCCGAAACATAAAATCTTGACTAAATCTTTAATATTGGACTTTATGTTTCTTAAAAATTTTAGGGATTTTAGAAACAATAATGTAGTTCACTAAATCAGTATACCAATGATGCATTCCTGAGATAGAATAGGGATGATCATCGAAGAATGTTTCCTGAAGTGGTACCTAGTCAAAGTTGTTATCCTCTAGTGTGTGAGTAAGACTACTCTTGTGGTTTTCCACAAGGTTTTCTGACCCCTTCGTGTCCTTTAAATAAATTTAAAATTCTTGAATAAGGTTCATCCATCAGATTAGCCAGGGCTTTGCATTTGGATTCTTCCAGAGGTATATCAGAGTTTCAAGGATTGAAAAAAAAACTAATTTAGAGTTTAATAAATATGAACAGAATTTATCTAATGAAAATATGATGGCAAGAATCTCCTTTTTTTGTGTAGTTTGATTGGTGTGAATCATGTTTTCTTGATGAATATTAAATCACATGTGAACAAACCACCTCCCTCTATGATAAGACTACTCCAACCATGATGTTGGAGGAACCACATATAACTCAAAAGGAAGATCCATCCATGAAGGTTGTATGATAGGTAGAGTGGTAAGATGATCGTTTCGCTCACCAAATCAATTCCAACAAGAATCATCAAACCAAAAATCAATATCATTTTGAAGTAATCATGACATAGGAAGAGAAATATTTTTAAAATCATTGATGAAGTGCCGATAAAATCCTATATTCCCTTGGAAATATATAACATCATTTACACATGAAGGATATGTTAAGGATGAAATAATATCTACCTTAAATATATCAACCTCTATACCATTATTTGAGACTACATGCCTTAATATAATGCCATTCTATACCATAAAATGACAGTTTTCAAAGTTCAAGACCAAATTTTTCTCAATATAAAGATTCAATCCCTTTCCCAAAAAAGAGATACAACCATCAAATGAAGACCAATACACTGTAAAATAATCCATAAATACCTACATGAGGGTCTCAATAAAATTATAAAAAATAATCACCATGCATCTCTGGATGATACCTAGGGAATTGAAAAGTACAAAAGGCATCCTTCATTAAGAAAACATAAAGAATGGATAAGTGAACCTTTTCTTTTCGTGATCCTCCATAGTAATAGAAACCAGAAAATATCCAAAAAAACTGTCCAAGAAACTATATGGTGTTTTCCAAGATAGTATCTCAAGCATCTAATCAATAAATGGGATGGGGAAAAGGTCATTGCGAGTGGATGGATTTAGTTTCCTATAATCAATAAACAGATACCAAATATTTTTTACCATTATTGGAACTAACTCATCTTTATCATTTTTAACAATAGTAACACCACTTTTCTTTGGAAAAACCTGAATAGGACTCACCCACTAAAAATATGAAATGGGAAAAACTATACATTCCTCAATCAATTTTTCAACAACATTTTGAACAACTTTTAGAAGAGTTTGATTTAGTATCCTTTGTGACTTCCTAACCGGTTTAGCCACATTCTCCAAAATAATCCTATTCATGAAAATGGAGGGGATAATACATGATATGTTAGCCAATGTCCACCCAATTTCCCTAATGTTCTCCCTCAAAAGATTAAAAAAATTATTCAAGTTCAAAAGGTATTTTGTTATAAATTATTACAAGTAATTTATCACCACATAAACATAATTAGTATTTTAGATTTGGTGGAAATGTCTTGACTTCAAATGAAGGGGGTGTAATATGGATGAAGACATTGATGGAATCAAAATGTGTGCACAATGAAAATTTGTACCAGAATCATCATCATCAAAATCAAGGAATAATGCATGAAATCCATCAGCATATTCAATAACAACGTTATAATCAATGTTTACATGATCAAAATGAAAATATGAATCCATTTCATATTCAAATATATGTGTTTTTAGTGCCTTAGAAATGGGTGTGGAATGATATTAAACATCAATCTAGATATAATTCTCATAATTGACCTAATAAAAGGACAATACAATTCCATGGGGTTAATATGTGGTGGTTCAAATGGGAGATAAAAAAGAAGAATGGTCATCATAGGGGTACATCATGGAGTCCATAACATTAAATATCACAACTACATCTCCAAAATCCATGGAAAGTGTACCCATGTTAACATTTATGATTGGTTTTTAGTTTTAAGGAAGGGACTAAATAAGATAATGGTAGCATGAGATTATTCCTGATCATCCTCCATGTTATGTACATAGAAATATACATGAATGATCATGCATCTTACCAAGACAAGTATGTCCTCAAGGACTCCTGCTAGATATGATGTAGCTCTATTTTCCAACTACAATACTAATCTCGTCATCTTCAGCTCACCAACCTATATTATAAAATAAAGAACAAGGCATTACATTAATGAAATCTCCTAAATCACAAAGAGCATTAGAAAACTGAAAATCCACTATAGTGCATGGGATGGTGAATGCCCCTAGATCCTTGCACTTTTTTTTGGAATTTCTAGAGTTGGTTTAATGAGTACTCACACATTCCTTCCAAGATTGATAATTTCATTTACCTTGAGCTCTATTTTATTGTTACAATGTTCTTTTATGAATTTGGAATACCTTGTTATTTTCTTAATGTCTTCAGGTAGAGGTGTGTTGATCTCCACACAAATAAATGTGTCCAAAACCTTCTTTTTGCATTGCCTCTTCAGCCATATTCATGGGTTGTAAAACCATGTTTGGAAATAGTAGATGATTAAGAGTAACATCATTAATATTTTTCTTACCCCTATCTTTCTCCTAGGGTTTCTCATCAGTTTATACAGAGTGGTGATTCTCTAGAGTTGAGGTGAATCCTGGTGGAACGACACGTACATATGTTTCAGCCGTTTTCTTCCCACTTCTAAATGTGATGGAACTAACTTTCCCCTTGGGATTTGGAGTAGGTTGGGATAGTATATTTATATAATTCTTACTTACCAGTTCGTGGAGGGTAGTGGAAATCTTCCTCATCTGATTCTTCAACTCCCTCAGCTCTGAACCATGATTCTCTAGCTCATTCTGTTGACTACAAACAATTTGTTTCAAAAGATCATCAATTCTAGAATCTAACTTTGGTAGAGAATTCATTTGTTATTGACTAGTTGATTCATTAGCTTCAAATATATTTTGGGGTTTTTGGAAACCCTATTGGTAAGTTGGAGGATTCTAGAAATTTTGTTGAAAAGGGGGCTTTATTGTTTTCCAAAGACATACCTCATTTCTCGTTCATCTTTCAAACATTGGTTATATATTAGTGAAAAGTAATCATACATCTTTTGGGGATGTGGTTGTTGTTTCTACTAATATTGTATCCCAGAAAGTACTATTGCGCTATCCTCTGACTCATTTAATTGGGGGAAATAGTCAGCTGGCTGGTCTGTTCCAGTGTAAATGTAACATGGACTCATAAGAGTGGGTTGGGATGTATTTTTATCCAATGACATTTTCCTTACTATAGTGGTAAATTCTTACAACATATTATTAATAAAATTATTTTCAAGAGAGGAAGGACTTACTTAATTTACTGATCTAACATGTGGTGTACCACAATCACCAAATCATGGGGATTTTTGATCCATGTTGTCCATAAATGGACGCGTATCTACTGATGTTTTGTAAACCAATTCCACTCAAGCTGTGGCATCCACCATGCTATTCTATATAGGTGTGAGTCCTTCCAATAATTATTGGATGAGTAATTTCTCACTAAATTGGTGATGTGGGAATCTTGAACACTAATTCTTGTATCACTCAAAATACACTTACATTGACTCCCCTTAGGTTCGCATGATCCCATAGGTCTCTTTATGAATTGAATTGGTTCTTGATGCTAGAAAAAATCTCTGTACAAAATTACATTTCAAATCATTCAAAAAAGATACATCATTATGTTGTAAATAATACATTCAGTCTTTTATAACTCCATAAAGTGAACATGGATATGCTCTTAGATTTATTTTATCTTTAGATTATTTAAGGCCTTTGTTTTGGTCCTCACCAGATAAGACATGAAACATTTGAAGAAGGTGAATTAACCCATATTTCAGTTCAAATATTGTTTAGAGATTTGGGTATGTAATACAATTGGGAATACAATTAATATCTAGTGTAGAAAATAGTTTAATGGTTATATTAAATTCATTATTATTATTTTCATAAATTGGTTATTGTATTATGTTATATGTATAAGTGTTTCCAACTTCAATGTTCTTGGAGTGCAGATATTCTCTAACTAGTTAAATGTTTAAACTTCCCTTAGACTAAGAATGTCTTATTTGATCCCGAAGGTTGCGTTAAATATCAGAGTCAAGATCTAAGATATCTTTGGGATTAGTTTTTGTCATAAATAAAATAAAAATTAAAAGATGAAAATTGTACCATAATAAAATAAAAATAATAATTTTGAGTCGATGGTCTGAAAAGAAGAAGAAGAAGAAAACAAATGATGAAGAAAAATTCAGATTGGGTAAATAAGGAAGAAAAATGAGAATAAAAGAATAAAATGAAAAATAAAAGGAATACCTCTAAATGTTTTAAATAGTTACTTTTTTCCTCAGAAACATCACTAATTTGAATGGTATTATCATGGTATCTTTCAAATGATTATCAGATTCAGGTTATTTAGGTGCATCGGACTGGCTGAACAAGGTTGTCTCTTAATCGAAGAAGTAAATTTAACAACATATTAATGATATTATAAAAATAAAATATAATATAAAAAACACACTACTTGAAAGGAAGGGGGTAGATTATAATATATAAATCTTGAAAAAAATTTCTGGAAGAATAATACAATTTTTTTTGTTTTTATTTTTGAAATGATATTCGATTAAAAAACACAACAACAAGATGTTTTTTAAAAATATTTTAGAAGGAGAAATAGATCTTACTCTATCTCGTCATTTAAATATTAATAACAATAATTTAAACTAATACCCAATTAATTATGATCCCCTATTTTGTTAATCCTGGAACCCTACGAGAGTTAACATTACCACAAAGATGAAGAGAGTTAAACCCGAGGCTAGCATCAGAACATGAAATCATAGCTCCCTACATTTATTGACATTATAAATATATCTTAGAGCCATTGGAAAATTATGGAACATATCCATTATATAAAATAAGTATGAATTGTGTTTAGGGATTATATTTTTAATCTAAAAATTTATCTAGTGTGCTTTTGTTTCACTTGTTATGTTTGCGCCCACACAATTTACACAAAACTCGACCTCACGTGTTTTTCTGTAAATTGTTCAATTTATTTCATAGTTTATTATAATTTTAAAAATAAATTCTTGTATGATATTTTTTAGTTAAAATATCATAATGATTTAAAATAATAAAATATAGAAGGTAAGGGGTAGTTATATTATTAAAATAAACTACTCTTCCATGGGCGACATAATCATTGTAGAAATTAATTGCATGGGAAAATTTTTAGAAAGCGTATAACCCAATTACATTTCTACTCATGATTACAGACCAAATAGTATGAGTAAAGAATATTATAATTGAACAAAAAGGACATAAAGGGAAGAAATATAAGGGTAAAAGATGTTTATTATGAAAATTAAAACATTGCAACATGAAGAAGAATAAAGAGGAGGCTTCGATGGGGGGATCCTTGCTTCAAGAGCTACCCCTCTTAAAATGGTGGGAAAATTTTATCGAAACAAATTATACTATACATATAATATACTAATACATTTTATAACTCCAACTAATTATAAAAACATCAATTTATATAGTGGAAGGTATGATAGATATTATTTGGTTTCAAGTGTGAATGGGGAAATCTGTCCAAATAATTTAATCCAAATTGCACCACATGTTTGTAAAATAAATGCATGAAACAAATTTCCATAAAGAAGATTTATTTGAGAGAAATTTTTTTTAGAACTCCTCTCCAAATTTGAACCCAATCCAAGCATAAATGCTGATGTTATGGCCCAAATACCGAACCTATGTCCAATATGGTGAGTCCAGCCCAACATTGACTTCGTGGCCCATTTGCACCAACCAAATTCATGATTTGTCTCAGATGCCCTGAATACAAGTTGTATAAAATTAATTAATATATACATTTTAAAAAAATTATGTTCAAATAATTCAACTAAAATTATTTATCTTAGAAATAATATAGTTAAATTTTTAAGGGTAAAACAAGAATTATCATAAAATTTTCAAATGAATGATCTAATTCTAAATATTTTATAAAGAAACATATTTAAAAAAATGTGAGTAAATTTGTTAATTTAATATCAATAAAATATTCAAAAAAATATTGTTTTATCAATATTATTGGATATAAATTTATTTTCCAATAGAATTTATTTTTATGTAAACTAAGGTAATTGTGAATGGGTTCATTATGTGAATTCAATTGAAAATAATATGAAACCCATTTTATATTCATTGGTTATTTATGATATGATGAATGCTTGATTATTAGTAGCACTCATATTTATGGATAATGATGTGTGGTTCTCTATATCAACCTCTAAAGAAATGGGTATAGAAATATATCCCATAACATAAGGATTCATATACATATATTTATTTGACTACAATATAAAATTGTGGAAATAATTTTATTATTTTACAGCCTCAATGGGTGAACATACATTGCATTGTTCATAGTTCTTTTCAATGTTTATGTTTTTTCCATATGTATCATTTTATGTTTTTATTATTGGTGAAGTAACATAATTTACAATAAAAAAAATCCTTTTTATCCTATTAACGAGATTAAGAGGCTAAAGAGGGGTTTGGTAGACTCTATATCTCATTTGGAGACTATATATATAAAATATAGAAGGAAAAACTATACACTATGGTTAGTGGATGTTATGTGCTAATAGTTTCACTCAACCATGAATGTGATGTTGAAAACTACTGAGGGGATCATGTTTATTTTTAACCATGCCCCACAGACCATACTACTATGTATGGTTTATAGTGGATTTGTAGGGCCGCATAATTTTTACCAACTCTGCACCTTGGGCCAACCCCTTAGTTCTACCCAAGCAGTGGTGACAGATGATATAGAAAATAGTGAACCAAAATATATGCCTCATAAAAATTTGTCAAAACCCCATTCTTACCTCCATTTATTAAATGGTTGTGTAAGAACCTGGTTCTTAGTTTTGAGGTATGGGCTTCTTCTTTTCTCTTTTCCTTAAGTGTTTTTGAGAAAATATGGAAAATGGGGAAAATCCAAAATTTGGAAAGTACACGCCGTGTACTTTATCCACACGCCGTGTACTTTTGGCCATGTGCAATTAGTACACAGGGCGTGTGGCCATGCCAGGGATGAAAGGTATAGGAACCGACTACAAATTGTGTAGTGGTCCTTTACACGCCATGTAGTCATTCGGTAGGTGACTAGTAAGTCGGTGGCTAGCTATGGGGAAAAACATTCCGTTTACTCGTGAAGACATGTCGTGTAGTTATGTCGGCAGGTGAACAGTGCGACGCTGGCGGGAAGCCGCAACAGGAACAATTTAAAATTTTGGAAGTACATGCTGTGTACTTTGTTTTTTCGCTTAAAATGGGCAGTAGCCTCCCCTGTTCATAGGGAAGGCTTAGAACAGGAAGAGATCTCTGGAGGGATGGTCAAAGATTCGGAGATCTGCCAAGCGCGCGTTGGGAATCGGTTTCCGCCTCGGATGATCTCGTTGGAACTACACGGGTAAGCCCTCCACTCTCCTTAACCAGTTCATGCCAATTCTTCGCATAATGGGAGTTATTTAAGTTTAAACAGAGTTTCTTTCTTCGTCAGATCTACGTCATTCTTGGGCGTTTCGGGAATTGGCATTCACGTATAACTTTCGTTGACGTTTAAGGTAGGTGGTTGGGGTTTATTTTCCAACTTTCGTGCGTTTTGTGTGTTTTTGAGCTACGAACCCCTATTTGGGGTGTCGTGAGGCAGAGGTCGTGGCTAATTTTAATACCTATAATTGTATAGGTGATTAATTAAAGTTGTAAAACTGTTGTTTGGGATCAGTGCTTGGATCCGGGACCACCCTCGGGGTGCGTTCCTCTGTTTAGCCATTTTTCCAGGATACCTAAGGGTATGCCTTTAAAGTAAAAATTGTAGAATTTCCTTGAGAGGAATTGCGTGTGTTCTACTTGTTTACATGTTGGGCATGGCCTGGTTACCTGTTAGCCTGAGGGCGATGTTGTGATTTAGCCTATCAGCACTGTACTATTTATCATGTGGGAAACATCTTCTGTGCTTGTGGGTAGCTGATTCTGTGCCTGTGGGCGACACTTCTTACTCCTGTGGGAAATATCCGTATGCCTGTGGGAAGATTCTTGTGTTGGATACTCTTTAGCTGAGGGTAGGTGTTTATGTGTCTGAGAAAATTAATTGTTTACTTAGAATATTCACTGTGGTGATATTTTAAATTAAATAATTAAATGGATATAAAAATAACAATATAATTGGTTAAGTTAGTTACTTTTTAGTACTGCTTACTTTATTGCATTTTATTACTTCACAATATTGTGGCACGTTTTACACACAGTTGAGCACGGGCCTTTGGTGGGTGCCTACTGAGATATATTTCTCACACCCTATTTGGGTCACGCTTTTCGGCACAAATAGATTATGTTTCTAAGGTGTAGATAAGGGAAAGGGTCCTTATACGAGTGTTTGATTGCTGCTGAGGTGTAGGAGAGAATGAGACTGAGCACTGGCTCGCGATGCTACTGGCTGTTCTGTTTTGATTTCTGTACTTGTAATCTGTATTATATTTTACTATTGTGTAACATGTTCTGGTTGTTTTCATAGAATTGAGGCATGTTGCATCATTTTATATATTGGTTGGTTATATTTACTATAGTTGTTTACCCCAATTGTGTATGGTTTACGGCTTCCACTGTTGCTATATGTTTATTTATATTCGGCTTCACTACACTTTTATAAATGAGGGCATAGTTTCGCCACTATCAGACCTGGGCCCTCGCTGCTAGTCGGAAGCCTCTGGAGTTTGGGGAAATACACTTGAGGTCACGTGGCGATCTGGGTTTGTGGCACCCGTGGAGTGGTACACGGATCCGGGACGTTAAAAAGTGGTATCAGAGGGGTTATTTTCTGTGACTTACTATTTGGAGCCTTAATCAGGGATAGGATGGGAATAGTAGTTGGTAATAAGCTGTGCCCGGTCATAGCTAACCCGTGTACACGGAAAATCCAATTTACCTTGTATTGCAATTTTACTGATTTTGCAATTTACATTTGATATGATTTCACTGTTGGGTGACACACTTGTGATTGTGCTGTTTATATTTTATCCACAGGTTCTATTTAGTTTCAATCCGATGAGATGAGGGTATTCCATCTCAGGCATCAATTAGGCACATGCTAGAAATCACATTCCATTCGTAGTTCCATGCCATGTTGGTGCATTATAAATTGCATGTTGTTGTGATAGTTTTTGTGCAAGAAAATCTTGTTGTTGTGATAGCTGCTTTGATAGATACCCGCTGTTTAATTGGGTATTTTGTATGAGCTGGTTTGTAGAATGAATGCCAAACTTTGGTTTTTGGAGAGTATGGTCCCCCATTTACCAGAATTTGGTGGATCATTGACTGTATATTTTTTTATAACACACATAAGATGTCAAAATTTGGTTTGTGGGGAGTATGGGCCCTCACGGATCGGAATTTGACACTTAGGTGTTGTTTTGCAGTGTTTTCTGGGTTTTGGGGAAGTTTGTGAGGCATACTATCCGGAAAACCCAATATGCACACAGTGTAGTACTATAGACACACAATGTATGTTCTTCTGTTTAGGATGAAAAATAAACTTTTTAAGTACACGCCGTGTTCCCTAATTACACACATTGTAGTCTCTACCCATGTCATAAACCATGTGGGCAGCAATACGGGGAACAGAAGAGCTTGTGGAGAACACGCTGTTTACTGGATGTACACGTCGTGTAGTGTTGACACGGAAACCTAGTCGTGTAACTAACAAACACGGGCCGGTGTAAGTATTTCTTGAACATGCCGTGTCAATGATGAACACGTCGTGTAGTGTGACAAGGGGACCCGACAGTGTAACTAACAACACGGGTTTGTGATATCCTCTCGTGTACAAGCCATTTGTATATAGAACACGTTGTGTAGTTGGAGGCGTGTATCTGGATGTGTAACTAAAAACACGGGTTGGCGGAGCTCATCTAGAACACGCCATATACCTATGGGACATGCCGTGTAGTCTTGTCCGGGGACAGACCGTCTGGACTAAGCCGTGTGGCTGGGAAACAAGGTGGTGTACACGCCGTGTGTGGGTGTAACATGCCGTGTAGTGTCAATCCGAGTAGTCAGCCGTGTCACAAGAGACATGGGTAGTTGTAAAATGACACCATACACGTTGTGTAGAAGATATACATGTCGTGTAGTTTTTTTCAAATGGGAGCCATTTGGTTTAGCCGTGCAGAAGGACCCGGACAGGGGAAGGGTTGTCAAGTACACACCGTGTAGTCAGTATAAATGCCGTGTAGTCTTGTTTTTCACTTTTTAATGCCTTCTTCCTCCTATTTCGATTTGGGTTTCTTCATTTTCGGTCGTTGTTAATTTTGTTCTAAGGCATGTTTTTGACCTTGTAGTGTCATGTCGCATAGACGACCGCGCTTTGTTATCTAGGAGAGCGGCAACAATTATACTCTAGAAATGGTGGGCCATGGGCTACCAGTTGATTTTCCAGCAGAGCCAGATGCGGCATCAGCTGCTATACCAGACACAATCGCAGAGGCACAGTTAAGTGAAGTCTTGATGCTGTTTATGCAGACCTTTCAGGGAGCACCGAAGGCTGCCACATCTATGGACGAGCTGCCATGTATCTTCCAGCAGTAGTAGAAACCTACGTTTTCGAGGGATGGCAGATCACAGGCTGCAGAGTCTTGGCTGGGGTTGATGCAGACTATTTTCAAGCATCTTGAGACACCTCCAGGGCAGAGGGTCAAGCTCATGATGTATATGCTATGTGATTCCGCCAATAGGTGGTGGGATGTTACCACCCAGCCAGAGCATCACAGAGACATGGCGTGGGAGGATTTTCAGGAAGTCTTATATAACATATTCATCCCAGAGACGCTGAGGGCATATAGAGGTCGAGAATTCATGAATCTGCAGTAGGGATCTATGTTGGGGATGGACTATTATTCTCATTTCACCGAGCTTCAGCGTTTTCACCTGTTCTGGTGGGCGATGAGACGCTAAGAGCCAAGAACTTCGAGGATGGTCTTAGGTATGACATCCAGGCACTCGTGAATGTTTTCAGGATGCCTTAAGTAGATGCTATTGTGAATCAGGTGCTGATTACAGAGAGTAACCTTTGGGAATCTAGTGGTGTTGTCCAGGGTGGTTTAGCACCAGTTTCTGGTACTATTTATGCTGGCAAGAGGAAGAGACAGATGGACTTCTCTCAGGGTGGCAGTACTAGTCAGAAGAATGCTTCAAGTGGCCAGGTCATGTGCTACCAGTGTTGTAGAGATGGTCACAGGAGGCCATAGTGTCCACGAGACCTAGTGGAGTGTCGAGCATACGGCAGGATGGGTCATATGCAGCGATTTTGCACGGTGTTTCCACCGATGGCTAGTGAAAGGGGTTATGTACAGACTCCGTGTGCGGGAGTAGGACCAGTAGCTTCTTACCAGTCGGGGAACTGGAATATGTCAGGGCGTGCAGGCAGAGATGGTGGTCATGTCCATGTTAGCCAAACACCAGGATCTCAAATGCAGCAGGGCGGGATAACTCAAGGTAACCAGGCTGTGTCGCAGGGCCGCAGCACTAGGCAATCATATGTGGTACAACAGACCCAGCAGGAGTAGTATCCCGAACCTTCTACAGTCAGAGGTACTATTCTAGTGGCTCTTGTTTTATCTTCAGTACTTTTTGATACGGGGGTGACACATAGTTTTATATCTGTGCCCGTTGTGGGGATCCTTGGGATCTGTGTTTCTACTTCTTCTGATATCATGACTCTAGACACTCTGTTGGGGACTAGAACGGCTGGTGTGCGTCAGTGCAAGGAGTGCCCCCTTAAGGTTGGTGGGTGTCACTTCCTTTGGGACCTCTATGTGTTAGAGATGATATATTATGACTTCATTCTCGAGAAGGACTGGTTGGTTCCCTTTCAAGACATTGTAGACTAATTTCGTCGTAGGGTGTGTTTCACGTCACCAGAGGGCGGACATTTTCTATACAAGGGTGAATGGGATGTTCAGGCGAGTTGAACTAGACCAGAGCTTCATGGGTGAGGTGGAGTCACAGCCTAGATTGCGAGCTTATATCTGGATGATCAGGGGACTTGTTAGATGGATTTCCCCCTAGTGGTTGATCGTTTCAGGGATGTCTTCCTGGATGAATTTTCAGGCCTACCTTCAGAGTGTGAGGTGGATTTATCTATTGATCTTGTGCCAGGAGTAGCGCCGATATCCATTCCTCCTTATAGGATAGCCACACTTTAGTTGCAGAAGCTCAAGAGGCAGTTAGAGTAGTTACATGAAAAGGGTTTCATTCGACCCATTACTTCTCCGTGGGGTTCTCTGGTTATTTTTGAAAAGAAGGCGGATGGTACCCTAAGACTCTTTATGGATTATCGGAAGATGAACCAATTGACGGTTAAGAAATGATATCCCTTTTCGAGGATTGATGATCTTTTTGATCAACTTTGTGGAGCATGAGTGTTCTCTATGATTGACATGAGATCAAGATATCATCAGTTACGCGTTAGACCATCTAATGTACCGCTCACATCTTTTAGGAGCAGGTATGGTCTATACGGTTATATGGTTATGTCGTTCGGACTCACGAACGCATCAGCAGTTTTCATGGCTCTGATGAATCTTGTGTTCCATCCGTATCTGGATTCTTTTCTGCCAGTATTCATGGACAACATCTTGGTGTACTCTCACACTCGACACGACCATGCCACCTATCTTGAGATCATATTGAGTACACTAAGAGAGCATTGACTATATGCTAATCTCTCAAAGTTCCACTTTTGGATGGACCAGATTCACTTCCTGAGTCATTTCATCTCAGAGGAAAGAGTTTCAGTAGACCCAGAGAAGGTGAGAGAATTAGTTTCATGGGAGTAGCCTAAGAACGTGTTTCAGATATGGAGTTCCTTGTGGATGGCTGGTTACTACAGATGTTTCATCCAGGACTTCTCCCGCTTAGCAGCGCCGTTGACAGGTCTGACTAAGAAGGGTGTAAAGTTTGTTTGGTCAGAAGCTTGCGAGACATCCTTTCAGGACCTGAAAGGAATAATGAAATCAGCACTGACCCTGATACTCTTAGAGTAAGGGAAAATCTATACAGTTTACTGTGATGCAACAGGTATTGGGCTGGGAGTAGTTTTGATGCAGGGTGATCGAGTTGTTGCGTATGGGTCTCGGTAGTTGAGGCCACATGAGAGGAATTACCCGATGCATGATCTTGAGTTGGTTGAAGTTGTTCATGTGTTGCGCTGTTGTAGACACTATCTCTTGGGATAACATTTTTTGGTTTTTACCGATCACAAAAGTCTCAAGTATATCTTTACTCAGTGTGACTTGAATCTGAGGCAACAAAGGTGGGTTAAGTACCTTCAGTCCTCTGATTTTGAGCTTGCTTATACACCTAGTAAAGGTAATGCACTAGTTGATGCACTGATCAAGAAGACTCAGATATAGGCTGTCCAGGAGGCCAATGGTGAGTGGCAGCTTATGGCCATGTTCTCTGAGATTCATCTAGAGGTGAACGACAGTCAGGGGCAGACATATCTTTCATCTGTAGCTGTGACTTCTACCCTCCTGGTTAGAGTGAGGATGAGACAGCTATCTGAGTCGGAGGGCCTAGTTCTACGGGAGTCGCTGGAAAATGAGGACCCTCCTCCTAAGTGGACGATAGGCGATGATGATGTTTTGCGTTTCCATGGACAATTATGGGTTCCATGGGACATACGTGAGGTGCTGATGTGGGAGTTTCATGCTTCAACTTAGGTAGTTCATCTCGGGGTTACCAAGATGTACCAAGACTTGAGACATTAGTACTGGTGGCCGGGTATGAAGAGATATGTGGCTGGTTTTGTTATGAGATGTTCCACCTATCAGCAGGTGAAGGTGAAAAATTAGAGACTAGCTGGGCTGTTACAGCAGTTACCCATCCTGAAGTGGAAATGGGATGATGTCGCGATGGATTTTGTGATGGGGTTTCCGAGGTCACCTAGAGGTAATGATACTGTGTGGGTTGTTGTGGACAGACTCACGAAGGTAGCTCACTTTTTTTCTCATCAAGGATACCATCTGTGTTGACTAGCTCAGGAAGTTGTATATCTGAGAGATCATACATCTTCTTGGGGTCCCTCATTCTATAATTTCAGATTGGGACGCCCACATTATGTCTCGTTTCTGGCAGATTTTTCAGAGGGAACTAGGTACACCTGTGCTTCTGAGCATAGCTTACAACCCTCAGACTAATGGCCAGTCATAGCATACTATACAGGTTCTTGAGGACATGTTTCATGCATGAATCCTAGAATTTGGAGGATCTTGGGAGAATCACAGACCCCTAGTTGAGTTTTCCTATAATAACATTTTTCAGGAAACTATTGAGATGGAACCATACGAGGCTTTATATGGTTGGCCATGCCGATCACCTTTGTGCTGGTTAGAGGTAGGTGAGGTAGCTTTGATGAGACCACGTCTCATGCTGTAGTCTGCTGAGAAGGATAAGTTGATTTAGAAGAAGATGGCTATCGAGCGATCTCGTTATAAATCCTATGCTGATCGAAACAGAAGACCTTTGGAGTTCATGGTCCGGGATCAAGATTTCTTACGTGTTTCGCTGAGGGTGGGAAACAAGCGGATCAAGAGACAGGGTAAACTTTCACCGAGGTATGTGGGGCCATTTTAGATTCTGGAGAGAGTGGGGCCGGTTTCCTATCGGTTGCAGTCACCTCAGAGGTACCGAGCCATGCATGTAGTCTTCCATGTATCTCAGTTACGCTGGTATCATTCAGACCCGTATCATGTTTTTCAGCCCTAGGAGTTTGAGCTTGAGTTAGATGCGTCTTTTGAGGAGCATATGATTCGTATTGTTGATAGGAGCATGATGGTTCTCCGAGGTCGGTTAGTTCATCTCGTACGGGTGTCATGGCAGCATGGCCGAGTGCAAGATGAAACCTGGGCATGAGAGATCGATGTATGTGCTCAATGGTCGGAGTTGTTCATGTCTTTATCTTCATCAACCTTGGGAGGGAAATTTGGGGCTGAATTGCTTTAAGGGGGGATGTTTTTATGAACTTGGTTCTTAGTTCTGAGGTACAAACTTCTTCATTTCTCTTTTCCTTAAGTGTTTTTGAGAAAATATGGAAAATGTGGAAAAGTCCCAAATTTGGAAAGTACACGCCTTGTACTTTGCCCACACGTCGTGTACTTTTGGCCATGTGGAATGAGTACACAGGGTGTATGGCCATGATGAGGATAAAGGGTGTAGGAACTGACTACACACCGTGTAGTGGTCCTTTACACACCCTGTAGTCAGTCGGCAGGTGAATAGTAAGTCGGTGGCCAGTTGCGGGGCAGAACACGCCGTGTACTTTTGAAGACACGCTGTGTAGTCATGTCGGCAGGTGAACAGTGCCACGCTGGCAGGAAGCCGCCAGAGGAACAGTTTAAAAATTGGGAAGTACACGACATGTACTCAGAAGTACACATCGTATACTTTGTTTTTTTCAGATAAAATGCGCAGTAGCCTCCCTTGTTCATAGAGAAGGCTTAGAACGGGAAGGGAGCTCTGTAGGGATGGATGAATCTTCGGAGATCCGCCAGGCACGCATCGGGAATCCGTTTCTGCCTCAGACGATCTCGTTGGAACCACATGGGTAAGCCCTCTACTCTCCTTAAATAGTTCTTGCCAATTCTTCCACTAATAGTACTAATTTAAGTTTAAAAGGAGTTTCTTTCTTCATCAGATCTACGTCATTCTTGAGAGTTTCGGGAATCAGAGTTCATGTATAACCTTCATTGACGTTTAAGGTAGGTGGCTTGGTGTTTATTTTCCAATTGTCGTGCATTTTGTGTGTTTTTGATCTACGAACCCATATTTGGGGTTTCGTGAGTGTAACACCTCAAGCTTCCTCGGTACACTTCTCTTTGAATAATACAGTAGCGTGTGTTGTACGCAACTTCGAGTTCTAACACACACCTCAACTAATCAGATGTAGCCGTTATGAATAGTAATACCCAATTTTTAAAATTATAGAAATTTTAATTTTCAAAATGGACTTAATTTTTGTATTAGAAATATCAAAATTATCCAAAGTTGAATTTTTAGTAATTTTCTGAGAACTTCCAATTTTTATGAATAGTGAAAAATACCTAAAAACAAATTTTTTAATCAAAGTATTTTATAGTGATAAATTATAATATTGATTGGTTTTAAAGTATAATTAGAATATATTTTTACCATTATATCCAATGGTGGTCATTAGAATTAATTTCACTTTGAAATTGGACATAAACAATTGTCAATCTTTTGATATATATAGTTTCTAAAAAACACGCTATTTGTTGTGAGAGTGTGAGTTAATTATGAAATTAATTAATGCAAATTATATGTTTGGAATTTTTTAAAATAGACATCATTTTTTTATTCGGAATATCAATTATAGCTTAGGGAGAAATTTTGGCATTGTTCTGAAAAACATCAATTTTTGATGAATAGTGAAACCACTAAGTGGTAGTTAAAAAACAGATTTTTCATTTAAATGAAATATTTCCACTTCTATGATTTGATTTTCAAAAATCCTACATACATGGTTGTCATTATTAAGTCAAATTTGGTTCAATGGGATAAAATAATTTTTGGGTGAATAGTAACTTTTAAGTTTAATTAATCGTGATTAAAGGTAATTAGTGAAATTTAAGGTAAAAATGGTATTATAAAAATATGAAATGACCTTCACACTTGTCCTAACCATATTGTATGAGTCATGGACGACCAATAAAATCCATGGGTCAACTTGGGGACCCCATGGACCCTCTTTGGTAGGAAAAGGACATAAATAACTTTTTATTTAATGTTAAAATAAAAAGGTCACAAACAAGAGTTGTTTTACAAAAACAATTTTTAAATGGTTTTATACAAGTACTATTTTTGACTATAAATATTCACTAGAAATATAAAAAGATTTCCTAAATCATGAATTTTTTTTTATAATTTTTAGACATTATATAAATTAAATTATTTATGACACAATGATGATGCAGTGATTACCTCATTAATTAACGATTTATATAAAATGAAAAGATAATGTAAAATCCAAGGCTTACAGTTGTCCAAAACCTATTGGATGAGTATATTTAGAACCCTTATCACCTTAGCCTATAATTATATAAGTTTAAGACCTTTAAAATCTGAAAATAATTATATAATAATGTAACATTTCATTACATTCCAAAAGTGCCCCTCCTCTCCACTTATAAAAGGCCCCCACCACTACCACCTTACTCACACTTTCAAAGCCTTTTTTCTCGGCCAAACTCTTCCCAAATACTCTCCCAACTTCCCTCACTTACTCCTAGAAGACTCACTTTGGGAAGAATTCTTCCCAAGGAAGCCTTTGGCTCAAATCAAAAGAGTTACCCGATTTTAAGGTAATGTCTTCTCTTATGTTGTTTTGTTTTATTTTGCTTATCCAACCCCCTAAAATCTTTTTATTCATTTCTTTTGTAACAACACCAGTATCCTAAATATACTAGGATGTTGTTATGAGAATTATTCGAGCTAAACTTACACACACCTACATCCAATGGTTAGAGAACATACTGTTTCTGTGGATGGGAAATTTCTGCCTCACGAAACGATGATTGTTCAACACTCATATAACACCTTCAAAGGTGGCCATTAAGATGTCACTATATTTATATATGATATATAATATGTTTATGTTTTACTTAAGTTTATGTATTTTTCATTTATGGCATTCCTTTATTTTTTCCATTATGGGTAAACGCGATAGTTTCATTTTAGGAAGTGCGGACTACCGCCCCCTCAAAGTGATTTGAATCGTTAATACCATATGTGGGATGTATAAAGGATGGAGTAAATGGTATTATACACTATATTATACTGTAATTATATTATACCTTTATATCATTATGATTTCATTCCATTAAATACGAAATATAAATGAAAGTAGCGTTCATCCGTACGTACGGCTTACCGTCTCCATGAACGGTGCATTTCATTTCTTACCTCTAAATGTTATGTAATATTATGAATGAATGTATATACTGGATTTATATGAGATATATTATATCTATATCATGAATATAATTCTGGATATAATTGATATTTCACCACATGAACAACTTGTAATTATAAGAAGTTTATTTTTGACTCAAGTACCAACGATCGACAAAACTACCGTTATTAACTTAAATAATTACATAATGTTCATGACATGGTAATAAGTTATATAAAAGGAATAAAAAACATGAAAAAGGTTCTTAAGAAATTATAAATTAACTCTAGTTTATTATTCAGGAGGTTAAAGAATGGTCGATTCAAGACAGGACGCAAGGTAAGGGAATTTCTTAAACCAATTTCCATTCTTTGGGTTAATCTCCTACTTTCAAATTATGTCATGATATTATTATATACTATAATGTATTTGTAACATCATTATGTTTAATTATAGTGAATACACATAATATATCTATTTTATTTAAAAAATGATCTTTGTAAGGACTTCATCTCAATCTCCTTTCATTGAGGCATATTTGGTTTTATACACACCTTTCATTTATACGGTGTATAAACCCCTTTGACTTTTACTTTTATTCAAAAGGAATATTTTTATACGAAGTGTTTTTACTAAACGACAAAAGGAATGTTTTTTGTACGTATGCGGCGACAATGAATTCTCCGCCGCCGTGACCATTATTTGAGTTTCGACTTCCTCTACAAGCCATACCTTTTTTAAAAGAAAAATAAATACCATGTTTTACTTTTCATTTATTTTGGTATTGAAAATAGTTTTGAAAGTGTTTTTATTATATAAATGTGTTGTATTGATATCTTGTGATTGAAATGTGTAAATGTTAGGTTTCCTTTATGCATGTTTTATGTGATACGATTATGTTATGGTTTATGATATGTTTAAACTTGTTCATATGAGGAATGAATTGGACTTAATAAGTGACGGGTGGAGCCCGCTATAGCTCCTCGATGCATTGGTAGGTCTCATGAGACAAACTAGTTTCTTGGCACGAGGCCTTGGCTACGTGGTTATGATAGTCTGGCATTATGCATTCCATCATTATGAAAGTGGTTATTGATATTTCATGTGAATATTAGACCAGTAGAATATCCATGTGAGTAAGTAAATGGCATTATTTCATTTTACTTTTTCCATATTATGCTAAATTTCATGTTTAAAAGGCTTTTGTTTTAGTTATACATTGCATTAAATGTTAATGTTTGTTTATGAACGCATCCACTATATTGTTATCCTTACTGAGCATCTGAGCACACCCCTTTCAATGTTTTAATTTTTCCAGTATTTGAAGATGTATATTATGAATGATCTGTAGGGATAATATAAGGGGATATGAACAGAAGATGTTGTAGTTTTGTTTTACTTTATGATGTAATGTAAGACTTGTGAATGTATCTAGTGTTTCCAAGGCTACTAAACTAATCGTTCTTTCGGGGCATGATCTTTTGTGATCATTCCAATGTTACGAAATAATGCACAGACTCTAGGTAGCTGGGGTCGGGGCGTTACAGTTGGTATCAAAGGCAGTTTAGTACTAACCATGGAAGCTAGATTTAAATAAACTATGATTAGAGAACATAGCCCGAAGAAAGACTTTAACGATTAGTATAGAAGAACTTCCTAGAATTTTGGTATTATAGAGATGTTGTGAGTATTCCGAGCAATACGTCCCTGTCTAGATACGAGCAGGTAGAGGTGGCTCTGGCACAGATGTACCTAGGGGTAAAACCCGAAAACACCGCTTTGAGCTAGACTCAAATGGGAACTGGTGGACGACAATGGGCCTTGCTGCACTCTTGGTTACGACACTCCCGGGGGATATGCTTAGGGTAATTCTCATTTTCTTTACAGACCACTATGAAGGGTTATGAGTATATACTTCCTCAAAGAAAACATTTTTATGGATTATATCCATAAATAGTTCAATTTATGTTAAGTATTTTACAAGTATGGAATTGTGTATTTGGATTCATAAACTAATCTAGTTTATGCCATTGTTTAGAAATGGTGCCTAGTGTAAGGAATGAAAACTGTATCAATGCACGTACTCCGTGTATGGATTTCCCTCATGCTCAAGATAATTATTGTGGAGTTGGAGAAAAAACTGGTGCTGATCAACTTATTGCCATATGGGACAACTCACTCAGGTTATGAATAATAACCTTACTCGTATGGAGCACCCTGATCCGCAACGTGGAGGATCAATGTTAGACTGCTTCATGAGGCAACAACTGCCAACATTTAATGGGGGTACAAATCCATTAGTAGCCGAGCAATGGATAAACTCCTTAGAGAAAATATTCCACGCCTTGGGGAGTAGTGAAAGGGAAAAGGTTATCATGGCAGTTTACCGTCTCACTGGATATGCCGATCAATGGTGGTCATTGATTCGAAACACAAAGGAAGATGATGATGTATAGAATATGGAATGGAGGGAGTTCAATGAGTTTTCTAAGAAAAATATTTTACTCGTGACCATCGAGCAGATATGGAAAAGAAATTTCTGAGTCTGAGACAAAAGGAGGATGAGAATGTCGCAATGTATGAGGCCAACTTTACAAGGTTAGCGAGACATGCTGCAGATTATATACGTAACCCAAGAAGTAAGATCGAATGTTTCTTTGATGTGTTAAAACCGTTTCTCCGTCAAGCATTAGTATCACAATACTTCTCATCGTACAAAGATATTGTCTCGTGTGCTATCAAGACAGAAAATGAATTATCTAAGACTTATGACAAAAAATTAAAGCAAGAGAAGAAGAGAACGGTGGAACAAGAGACGGATAAAGGGAAAGAGGGAAAGAAGGATTTTCCATTATGTGATAATTGTGGGAAGAATCACCCTGGTACTTGCCTAAAAGGAATTGGAGTTTGTTATAAATGTGGAGAAAAAGGTCACCAGGCGTGTGATTGCAAGGGAAAGAAAGAGTCTATCAATGTTGAATGCTAAAATTGTAGAGAAATGGGTCATTATGCAAATGAATGTCCTAAGCATCAGGGAAACTTACCCCAGAAAAGGCAAAGGGATCAAGGCCAATCTTATGCCGTGACTACAGTTGAAGCGGAATAATTAATGTATTGGTGCTTTTGGACACATGGATTATATTCTGGTTATTAGAATAATGTGATATATATATAAGGATTGTACTGCAGTACTTGTTGTTTCAGTAAGGTTTTAATATGATGAAGGTAATCATATTTTTGTATGTGACAATAAGATAATCTTTACCTTGTTTGTGGAATATGACGATACAATTGATTTCGGAATTAAGAGACCTTTTAGAGAAAGTCTGGACAGAGGTATTTTGGATAACTATAAAGGTTAGAATGGATTATGTTGATATTTTGATAGTATTGTTTAAGGTTAAAACATTTCTCAAGATTATTTTTGGAATATTATAATATTATAGTTTTAGGAAAAGGACAACCTACAGGCTGGGGCATAACCCATCGCGTCGGACAAAGCTGCAGGAATCGAACCCACAACCATAGTGCGACAGGCCTTTATTACCTACCACTATTCTACAGGAAGTCCTTGGTTATTACAAAATAGTTTTACTAATATAAATGGTATGTGTTAATATTTGGAACCTTATACAATTAGGATAAATAGAATATTTTTTAGTTATATTACATTTTAGAGTGAAAGATAGGTTTGTGGTAAAAATTAATTAAAGAATGAAAGTCTACATAACAAGTATGTATATTCCCTTACGTTCTTAGTAAATCTCCTAAATAAATTCCACAACTTTATAAAAGGTAACTTAAAACAAAAATGTTGCCGGTTAACTTTTCCAACTAGGGATTCAATGACCATTTAACCAATCACAAGTTTGTGAGTTTCTTATGGTTAACTTTCTCCTAATCCAGTTTTCTACAACTCTCCATCAGACCTTGATGGTTTTTTTTCTTCCATATCCATATTTTCATAAAATCCTAGTATGGGCTATCTCGGGTGACCTTTGTACTAATCTTTATTTCTTTTAATGTTATATTTTTATTAACCTTATTTCCGATGTGGGTTTTCCACAAAGGTAATTTCTATTTTCAACCTTTTATTTTCAAAGAAAAATTTCAAATTGTGAGGACGTAATTTATTGAAGGAGGGGAGAATGTAACACCCCAAGCTTCCTCGGTACACTTCTTTTTGAATAATACATTATCTTGTGTTGTACGCAACTTCGAGTTCTAACACACACCACAACTAATAAAAGTAGCCATTATGAATAGTAATACCCAATTTTTAAAATTATAGAAATTTTATATTTCAAAATGGACTTCATTTTTGTATTCGTAATATCGAAATTATCCAAAGTTGAATTTTTTGTAATTTTCTGAGAACATCCAATTTTCATGAATAGTGAAAAATACCTAAAAACAAATTTTCTAATCAAAGTATTTTATAGTGATAAATTATACTATTGAGTGGTTTTAAAGTATAATTAGAATATATTTTTACCATTATATCCAATGGTGGTCATTAGAATTAATTTCACTTTGAAATTGGACATAAACAATTGTCAATCTTTTGATATATATTGTTTCTAAAAAACACACAATTTGTTGTGACAGCCGGAATTAATTATGAAATTAATTAATGCAACTTATATGTCTGGAATTTTGTAAAATAGACATCATTTTTGGATTCGGAATATCAATTATAGCTTAGGGTGAAATTTTGGCATTGTTCTGAAAAACTTCAATTTTTGATGAATAGTGAAACCACTAAGTGGTAGTTAAAAAACAGATTTTTCGTTTAAATGAAATATTACCACTTCTGTGATTTTATTTTCAAAAATACGACATACATGGTTGTCATTAGGAATTAAAATGTCATTCAATGGGATGAAAATAATTTTTTGGTGAATAGTAACTTTTAAGTTTAATTAATCGCGATTAAAGGTAATTAGTGAAATTTAAGGTAAAAATGGTATTATAAAAATATTAAATGACCTTTACACTTGTCTTAACCCTATTTGATGAGTCATGTCCGACCAAGACAATCCATGGGTCAACTTGGGGACCCCATGGAGCCACATTGGTAAGAAAAGGACATAAATAACTTTTTATTTAATGTTAAAATAAAAAGGTCACAAACAAGAGTTGTTTTACTAAAATAATTTTTAAATGTGGTTATACAAGTCATATTTTTGACTATAAATATTAATTAGAAATATAAAACTATTTCCTACATCATGATATTTTTTTTATAATTTTTAGACATTAAATAAATTACATTATTTATGACACAATGATGATGCAGTGATTACCTCATTAATTTGAGATTTAAATAAAATGAAAAGATAATGTAACATCCAAGGCATAAAATTGTCCAAAACCTATTGTATGAGTATATTTCTAACCCTTATCTTCTTATTCTAGAATTATGTAAGTGTGGTGCCTTTAAAATCCGAAAATCATTATATAATAAAGTAACATTTCATTACTTTCCAAAAGTGCATCTCCTCTCCACTTATAAAAGGCCCCCACCACTACCACCGTAATCACACTTTCAAAGCCTTTTGGATCATACAACCTCTGAAAAAATACTCTCCAAACTTCCCTCCCTTACTACTAGAATCCTCACTTTGGTCTGAATTTTTCCCAAGGAAGCCTTTGGCTCAAATCAAAAGAGTTACCCGATTTTAAGGTAATGTCTTCTCTTATGTTGTTTGGTTTTATTTTGCTTATCCAACCCCCTAAACTCTTTTTATTCATTTATTTTGTAACAACACAAGTATCCTCAATATACTAGGATGTTTTTATGAGAAGTATTAGAGCTACACTTACACACACCTACATCCAATGGTTAAAGAACATACTGTTTCTGTGGATGCCGAATTTCTGCCTCACGAAACGATGATTGTTCAACACACATATAACACCTTCAAAGGTGGACATTAAGATGTAACTTGATTTATATATGATATATAATATTTCTATGTTTTACTTAAGTTTTTGTATTTTTCATTTATGGAATGCCTTTATTTTTTCCATTATGGGTAAACACGATATTTTCATTTTAGGAAGTGCGGACTACCGCCCCCTCAAAGTGATTTGAATCATTAATACCATATGTGGGATGTATAAAGGATGGAGTAAA
Organism: Viscum album; assembly: GCA_963277665.1. Classification (NCBI taxonomy): domain Eukaryota; kingdom Viridiplantae; phylum Streptophyta; class Magnoliopsida; order Santalales; family Viscaceae; genus Viscum; species Viscum album. The sequence goes on from OY728148.1 coordinate 126,046,209, forward strand.
TGTTATTATACACTATATTATACTGGAATTATATTATACCTTTATATCATTATGATTTCATTCCATTAAATATGAAATATAAATGAAAGTAGCGTCCATGCGTACGTACGGCTTACCGTCTCCATGAACGGTGCATTTCATTTCTTACCTCTAAATGTTATGTAATATTATGAATGAATGTATATAATGGATTTATATGAGATATATTTTATCAATATCATGAATATAATTATGGATATAATGGATATTTCACTACATGAACAACTTGTAATTATAAGAAGTTTATTTTTGACTCAAGTACCAACGGTCGACAAAACGACCGTTATTAACTTAAATAATTACATAATGTTCATGACATGGTAATAAGTGATTTAAAAGGAATAAAAAACTTGAAAAAGGTTCTTAAGCAATTATAAATTAACTCTAGTTTATTATTCAGGAGGTTAAAGAACGGTCGAGTCAAGACAGGACGCAAGGTAAGGGAATTTCTTAACCCAATTTCCATTCTTTGGGTTAATCTTCTACTTTCAAATTATGTCATGATATTATTATATCCTATCTTGTATTTTTAACTTCATTGTGTTTACTGATATTGAATACACATAATATATATATTTTATTTAAAAAAATGATCTTTGTAAGGACTTCGTCTCAATCTCCTTTCATTGAGGCATATTTGGTTTTATACACACCTTTCATTTATACGGTGTATAAACCCCTTTGACTATTACTTTTATTCAAATTGAATCTTTTTATATGAAGTGTTTTTACTAAAAGAAAAAAGGAATTTTTTTTGTACGTATGCGGCGACAACGACTTCTCCGCTGCCATGACCATTATTTTAGTTCCGGATTCCTCTACAAGTCATTCCTTTTTTTTAAAAGAAAAATAAATACCTTGTTTTAATATTCATTTATTTTGGTATTGAAAATAGTTTTAAAAGTGTTTTTATTATATCAATGTGTTGTATTGATATCTTGTGATTGATATGTGTAAATGTTATGTTTCATTTATGCATGTTTTATGTGATACGATTATGTTATGGTTTATGATATGTTTAAACTTGTTCATATGAGGAATGCATTTGACTTAATAAGTGACGGGTGAAGCCCGCCATAGCTCCTCGATGCATCGGTAGGTCTCATGAGACAAAATAGTGTCTTTGCACGAGGCCTTGGCTACATGTTTATGATAGTCTGGCATTATGCATTCCATCATTATGAATGTGGTTATTGATATTTCATGTGAATATTCGACCAATAGAATATTCATGCGAGTAAGTAAATGGAATTATTTCATTTTACTTTTTCCATATTATGCTAAAGTTCAAGTTTAAAAGGTTTTTGTTTTAGTTATACATTGCCTCAAATGTTAATGTTTGTTTATGAAAGCTTCCGCTATATTGTTATCCTTACTGAGCATCTGAGCTCACCCCTTTCAATGTTTTAATTTTTACAGGTTGTGAAGAAGTATATTATGAATGATCTATAGGGATAATATAAGGGGATATGAAGAGAAGATGTTGTAGTTTTGTTTTAATTTATGATGTAATGTAAGACTTGCGAATGTATCTAGTGTTTCCAAGGCTACTAAACTAATCGGTTTTTCGAGACTTGATCTTTTGTGATCATACCAATGTTACGAAGTAATGCCCCGACTCCGGGTAGCTGGGGTCGGGGCGTTACAGTGAGGCTGAGGCCATGGCTATTTTTAATTACTAGAATTGTATAGGTGATTAATTAATGTTGTAAAACTATTGTTTTGTATCAGTGCTTGGATCCAGACCACCCCCAGGGTGCGTTCTTCTATTTAGTCGTTTGGCTAGGATACCCGAGGGTATACCTTTAAAGTAAAAATTGTAGAATTTCCTTGAGAGGAATTTTCTATGTACTTCTTGTTTACATGTTGAGCATAGCCCGGTTACCTGTTAGCCGGAGGGTGGTGTTGTGATTTAGCCTGTGGGCACTGTACTATTTATCCTGTGGGAAACTTCTTCCGTGCCTGTGGGCAGCTGATTCTGTGCCTGTGGGCGAAACTTTTTATGCCTGTGGGAAATATTCGTATGCATGTGGGTATATTCTTGTGTTGGATACTCTTTAACTGAGGGTAGGGGTTTATGTGTCTGACGAAATTAGCTGTTTACGTAGAATATTCACTGTGGTAATATTTTAAATTAAATTATTAAATGGATATTAAAATATCAATATAATTGGTTAAGTTAGTTACTTTTTAGTACAGCTTACTTTATTGCATTTTACTACTGCACACTATTGTTGCATGTTTTACACATAGTTGAGAACCAGCCTTTGGTGGGTGCCTACTGAGATATATTTATCACATCCTGTTTGGGTCATGCTTTTCAGCCCAAACAGATTTCATTTCTGCAGGTGTAGATAAGGGAAAAGGTCTTTATACAGGTGTTTGATTGCTACTGAGGTATAGGAGAGCATGGGACTGAGCACTGGCTCGCGATGCTACTAGCTGTTCTATTTTTCTTTCTGTACTTAGACTCTGTATTATATTGTACTGTGGTGTAACATGTTCTTGTTGTTTTCATTGAATTAAGGCATGTGGCAACATTTTATATACGGGTTGGTTATATTTACTACAGTTGTTTATCCTAGTTGTGTATGGTTTACTACTTATGTTGTTGCTTTATGTTTATTTTTATTATGTTGCACTACACTTTGACAAATGAGGGAATAGTTTCCCCACTATCAGACCGGGTCCCTCTCTTCTAGTCGGCAACCTCTGGCATTTGGGGAAATGCCTTTGAGGTCACGTGGCAAACTGTGTTCGGGGCACCCGTGGAGTGGTTCCCAGATCCGGGACGTTACATGTTGTCCATTTTTTTTTCACCTCATTCATGTGAAACATCTCTATAAGGTGTGGGAGTCTTCATCTTCCTCCAAAAAAGGCTTTGAGTTACGACCTTCTTTAGTGTTCTAATTCCATCACTATTGATTGTGCTGGATGCATATTTTTCTGGGTATCATTCCTCTACCGTCCATTCTTAGTTTTTCATAACATTTTAAACACAATTTTGGTGTAAGATAATATGAAATATTTTCATTTATTTATCTATTTTGATAATTTCTTCATTTTACAGTCATATTAAATGACAACAATGGATAAGGGTCCATCTACAAACCGATGGTTGTTGGTCTAGTTCTTTTTCTCTAAATTAATTTTTTTTATTTGGTGGATTACAACCTCTAATGAAGTCACCCCTTAGGTTATTACCTTCTTAATGGATTATTATTCTTATGATTAAAAATGTAATTGAACAACCAATTAAGGTGGGTTGAGTCAGATTTGGTTATTAAAATGCAATTTGAATTAATCCAAAGGAGGATGGTAGTCTTTGTACACATCACCCACATATTATTGTTGTAATTTAAGTAAATACTATGAATTGATTTATCAATTTATGAATATATTTTATTTTTTAATGCTATGAATGTAATGATTACCATGACCAACCCCAATATCTAGCCATGGGAGACAATTGTGTTCTGATTTGTAATTCCTTAGATGGACTCACCAAATATAACTATTATAAACTATAATTAAATTGTAATATGTTGGGAGTGAGACAAGAGTTCATTATAGAACAACTTGGACGGTCTCACTAATAGATTCTTTTTATGATTCCCAAGAGTGATACATGGTTTTCTTGTTAATTACCATGGTTGGGATCACTAGGAATTGTTACCATAGTATGACACAAGTGATAACCTAGTTATTGTTGTGGTATTGCCTGGAAGATCAAAGAGGGTAATGAATTATACCAATATTTAAGTCATACATCAGTCTTATATGGATTTATTGGAAGGAATCCTATGGTGATGGGTTTTATAATACACCTAGAGTGACACCTATGTTCCATTTCACTGAACTCCATGGGTAGACCTAGGATGACTATTAATTGAAATAAGTATGCATCCTCCATGAAAAAAATGATTCTCTATTTTGATCCATTCATTATATTTGAACTTTATGATGGCCTGGTTATATATCCATTCTCACTGGACACTATGGTTATGAAACCCCTTATAAGTAAGGATGGATGCATAAAGAATATTCCTAGAGTCAAGACTATTACTACATACCAATATATATTTGAAAAAAATGAGTCAATATGTACATGAGGAATATATATATTCACATATCCATATATATATATATATCCCTCATTAATATATGTTCAGTGACATGCGACTTAGGACAAAGAAGGTAATGTCGGTAAGGTATATCATGAGGAAACTGATATAAATTGAATTATTTATTTACTAACTTATTTAAGTTATTAACTATGTAATAATCATATTATATGAATATATTAGACAGTTATAGACTTTTTTTGGTGGCCTAACGAGTATATCTATCACCTTGGTAGGTCCGCTATTTATACCCGAGTAGATCTTATGGTTACTAGTATGGTCAATGGAAAGCATTTGGATGTGGATGATTGTTTGTATTATCTAGATGAGGTACAAAAACCTAGGATCAAGCTTATTCTCATTATCCTAGTGGAGGCTATTTTTGTCCCATTTTTAATTTTGTATAGCATAATGTATATGCACGTATCCATATTCCCATTGTCTATTTCACAACATGACCACCATTTTTTAGATGACATTAACAATGTTCCTTCTTATTATATCCACTTGGTTTTTTATTTCATGGATGGTTATTTATTACTCTCTCTTTTTAATATAATTATTGTTTTCCATGGTGCTATACTCATAAACATTAGGGTGTAGTCTCTCAACCATACCACTGTTATCCCTCACAACTAGTCGATATCCTCTAGCATATAGGGAGGGGTGGTTCTGGCCATGTGGCTAACAAGGTTCAGTAATATACAAATAATCTAGGTTTGTGACACTAAAATGTGGAATTGTGGACTTTTTACCATTTTATTACTATTTGAGTTAATGTACAAGAGGTTATGAATGTTTCTGGATATTATAATGAGTATGTATTGGGGATCAACTTACCCAAGTACACAGAATATAAAAAATTCTTGGGATATGAAATTTTTATTCAAGATTTTTTACTATTATAATTGTATTGAATTCAATTTTGTGTGATGCACATAATTTGTGGCGTTTTTATTGTGATTATTATTATGGATTTCATTTTTCACATGTCTAAGTGTGGAATGAAGGTAATATCTCATGCATAATTATAGGTACATGGGGATTCACTTTTCATGCATATGAAATTCCATATTTATATTACTCTATGCATTGCCTATTTCATATTACTCATGCCTTCATAATTATATTTTAGAAAATGAAAACATTACTTTAAGGGGAGAAATTATTTGATTAATTAAATTGAATGCATCAATATAAATTTTTATTCCTATATATCTTAATGGAAGATCTTAATTAGCCAATTATTACACATCTGATCCAGGGACCACTAGTTATATGGGATAAAATGTTAGTTTATTTTGATTAGATTAATACCAATTTTAATTAATAAATAATGTAATTATATAAATTTGGAATGGTGATTCATGTAATAAAATCATTTTATAAGAATTGTTACATCTTGATTATGAATGTAAGGGTTAGGTTTCAGTTACATGATTTGTTAATTGTAACTTATAAAGCACATTATTTTATAAATTGGGAACAATGATGCATCTAACTAGACCATTATATATATATATATGAGTCTCTACTTAAAAAAAATAAAATTCACAAAAAATGGTTACTATTAAATGGGGATGGAAATTTCAATATAATGTTTTTTCTATATTCCTTATAAATTACAGTCCACATACATAGAACTATGGTACGCAATGTGAGACCATGATTGTGACCTAAATTTGGTATTGGGATGTTAGAAATTTATCTTTGAGCCCTTATGATGATCCTATCTAGCTAGACCTTTCTTTAAGAGTATGGAAAGTTCTGTAAATATTATATAGAAATGTGGGTACCTTTATTGTTCTATATATGTAATCCTAACTATATTAAATCATATTTGATGAATTTATTTGGAATATGTAGTTTTATGCCTCCATGATTTCATCAAATCGTGTGCTAGGTTGCTGGTGACAATAATGATCTAGTGGTGGTGGTCCAAAAATGAATAATATTTCCTCATGTGGTGCCACATGAGACACATCCTATTATACCTCCTTTGGGATACAATGATCAGTTCAGATAGAGATTAACATGTTTTATATAGTATATATAGGGAGCTCCATGACCTACCCTAACAATATAAAAGTCTACATGAGAATCACGACAATATCATCTTCCAACATTCTCGGGGGATGGAGGCCCCTAGGCTACTGAGTCACGGATAATGTCTATGTTATCCATCAGCACAAATTTGGAGATGATTCAAGAGTGTTGGGTCATGATTCCAATGTAACTAAATCATCATTATACTGTGATTTTGTGGGATTTTATCACCAAGGCTGGTTGACATTCATGTATGGTTTGGGAGATAACCAAATTGCTTCTAGGAATAATTACATCCACATAAGCTGAGAGATGATCAAAATATGGAATTCATGTACCTACAGTAGGGTTATATGTCTATGTTAGAGTATTTAGATCACTTGATGGAGCATTAGTGATCCTCATTGTCCCATGATTGAGATGAATTACTGAAAACTATATAGTTTGAGGATGGTTTTATTGACATCATTTGACCATAGGTAAATGTATTTTGGTTCAACATTGTAACTGAAATATTGAACCAAGCCCTCATCATTTATAAGAACAAGAGGGAGGATAGATGTGTGATCCAGAACATTTGATCATTTAAAAAACCAGTCAGTTCATCAAGTAGTAGAAAATTATTATTCAAGTCTTCAATCAAGGGTATCACTAGAAAGATCACACACACTTACAGTAATGTGTTGTTTCACCAGTGTGGTTGGGTGGACCATAAGAATATGAAATATATGAAGGACCCAATCAAGTATAGGTTGTGTAGCTCCACATTAGGGTATAGGATGAGTAACTCCACCATTGACATGGAGTATTACGGCCATCTACCAATTAGGCCAATGAGGTGGACATGGATGAGGTATCTGAAAAAAAATACAAATTTCCAGGAGATTAGAATTTCCCAGGTCAGTAAGGTTTCATCTCAAGGTTGTGGATCTAGCCATATCAATTTAGTAAATCTTTCTCCCAAGCAGCAGAGTCTGGGAACCTCTATAATTTGACTGAATATTCTTATAGACTTTGTATTAGTTTATACATTATTCTACATATATGATTCACATTACATTATATTTCAATAAATTATAGAATTACTGGGTCTAAAAATTGAGTACTTCTATGGCATGATGACTCTTGATAAACAATGTTGAATTTGAATTGAGAGCATACTTTAATGTAAGGGATGCCCATTAATATAGTTGGTTATATTTTTATATAGGATATCTTTGTCATAAAGATACTTTCTCTTGGAATGGTAATTGGAATTGAATAGTATGTACTTTATTTTTCTCTTGTTGATTTTTATCATCAAAGGGTTTCATTCACATCTCCTGGGGGAAGTAGTTATCTTCATATTGGTTAATGGGATGTACATGTGTGTCATGATTTATTGGGCCATTGTGGGCCGGTCTGAGTGAAAACATATATTTATTTTCATTTAATAAGTTATTATGGAATGTGACTTACTAATTACCCTCAGGTAGTGGATCGTTTTGGTGATGTTTTCCTGGAAAAAATTTCTGAGTTACCTCATGAAAGAGAGATGGAGTTCACCACTGGGATAATTTCAGATGCAGAACTATTTTACAGTAATCATTATAGTATGGAACATACTTAAGATTAGGAAAATAATATGTTGTTATGGATTTTTAAGATAAAGCTTTCATATTTCCCATTAAAAATCTATGGGGTTCACCTGTGATATCTACCATGAAGGAAGATTGGACCCTTAAGCATTGTGTGGATATTCTATAGATAAACTGGAATATAATTAAGAACCAGTATCCATTGAATTATATAGAGGTAATCCTTAAACATATTTGAGGAAAAAAAGATTTTATCAATGATTATTTTTAGGTTGGGATACTATCCGGTTCCAGATAGACCATTAGAAAAACCATGTAAAATGTTTTGTATTAGGTATGTTTTTTATGATTATCTGGTATTATCATTCAGTCTAAAAAGTGTGTCACCAGTTCTCTCGGAACTTTTGAATTGGATTTTCAGCACATATCTATATTAATATGTTGTGGTATTCATTGATTTTATCATTTTGTATTCCCATCCTCTACATGACCTTGTCAAACTTCTTTATATCGAAATAAATACACTGAGAGAGAACTAAATATATGCAATGATTACCAAATTACACATTAAGAATGACATGGTTCATTTATTGGGTCAAATTATCTCATAGGCATGAGTATATGATAACCCAGAGAAGGTGAATGCTTTATATTCCTAGTAACGTCCCATGAATGCCGCCAATATACACAGTTTATTAAGGTTTCAAGACTATTACAATCATTTTATTTTGGAATTTTCAATCCTTGCAGCACATCTCATGGGATTAACTTATAAGGGTTTCAATTAATTATGGTCTTTTTTATATAAATAGGCCTTTTAAAATCTATAATGGGGTAATACATCACTATCATTCCAGATTCTACCATATCTGAGAATAATATGTAATGTTGGTTGTGATGAATCATGAATATGCCTAGGAGTAGTTATGATTCATGTATATCTAGTTGTAGAATATTGGTTTATCTAGTTGATCCATCACATGTTAATTATTGAACACAATAACTCAATATTGAATCATGGTCTCATTTTTCATACAATTTAAGGTATTATCTATTGGGTGGGGGGATTTTTTTTGCAAATCAGAAAAGTTTCAAATATATTTCCACAAATCATGATTAGAATATTAGGTAATGTAGATGGTTTGAGTGACTTCCGTCATTTGACATTGTGCATGTTTATACTAGAGGAATGGGAATTTTAGTATTTGATACCTTGATCCATAAGACACAGACACTAGTTATCCATGAGCAATGTAGTGTGTATAATTTTATGGAATTTTTTAGGGATTCACCTTGGGGTTCTAGAATATCAAGGGAATCCTATATTAGAAGATTCGGTGGGACATACAATCTTCATGAAGAAGTATGGATCAAATAGTTTTCAGATAACGAGGTCTTGTTCATGAAAGAGAGTTCGTAATTTAAAGACCCACAACCTTGTTGGGTTATTGATGAAGATGATATCCTACACTCTCATGGTATTTTTTGGGTGCTTGCAGATATACCTGAAGAATTGATGTGGGAATCCCAGGTAAATGTTTAAGAATTTCATCTTATTCATAAAAATATATACCATTATGTACATAATCAATAATCGTGGTATGTTATGAACCTTAAAATGACTGATTTTATGACATGATGTTCCACTTATGAGCAAGTGAAGGCTGAGTATCAATATCCTGCTGGAATTCGGCAACCACTTTCCCACCTAGAGAGGAAATGTGATGATGTCACCATGGATTTTGTGATTGAATTTTCAAGGACCCCATGAAGATGTAATTCGAAGTATGTGGTCATCAATAGGATAACCAAGGTCATACACTTTATTCTGATCAAGGATACAATTTCAGTATATAAGATTCAGTGCCTTTATATTCTATATATTGCACACCATACCGATTGTGGTTATTGGAAGTGTTGAATACTGAATTGGGTTCATTGGTACATTTGAGTTTAACATACCACCCTTCGTCTAAATTCTAGTATGAATATACGTTCTAAGTGCTAGAGAACATGATTTGTTTATGCATTCCTGATTCCTAATGTTCTTGAAAAAAAACCTACCACCAGTTCATTTTTTCGTAAAACAATGCAATTATGGAAATTATTCATATGGACCCCTTTGATTAATTATAGGGTAGGTCATGTTTTTCACACCATTGATGGTTATATGATGATTTAGTTATCTCATTCATGAGACATCAAAATAGGTGCAGCGTGGTAGAAATTGTATGAATATAAATTCGTCTATGTAGAACACATATAGCAATCATCATTGACAGCCTAATGAGTTCTAGGTGGGACATCATGTATTTGATTGGGGTTCTGCTATATTGGGTCATATACAGATTTAGATTCAATGAAACCTCTTGCTTTATTACATCGATCCTTTTGATATCTTGAAGAGAGTTGGGTGATCATTTATAATTTTTTTTACATCACAGTGAATAGTCCATTCTCAATATCTTCTGGGTATCACAACTTTGTTGTTATTCGTTAAACCCATTTTAATTTTATATCCATGAAGATTTTAAACAAGAGTTAGATGTATCCATTGAGAAGATTTTTGTGTGTATTATTGAAAGAAGCATGAACTATCTCCAGGGTAGTTTAGATCATATAGTACATGAGAGATGGAAGAAAAACTATGTTCAAGATGAGAACATTGAGTGAGAAGATGGAATACGTTCATAGTGGTTGGAAAATTTCATAGATGATATTTTTACAACCATAGTAATGGATACACGAGGAGGATTTTTTATAGAGGGGATTTGGTAAAATATTGATTTTTTGAGAAGTTCATAAACAAAATTTACTTTACAAAACCTCTAATTTTATCATATTAATTTGATTGTGTGGTTGAAGAAAAGATATTGAGATTTCATTGACCATTCAATGCTTGGAGCTGTAAAATATTGAAGGATAAAAAAATTTTCATGGTTAGAGATTTTTATTTGTGAACCGGGTGACTCAACCATGAAGTTGATGTAAATAACTGTAGAGAGTTTCATGATTAGTTCTAATCATGATCCTCAGGCTAAATAGAAAAGAGGTTCCTTTTAGTGATATTGAAGGGCCACAAATTTTTTCCAAACCATTCACCTAGGACCACAACCAAAGTTTCACATTAATAATGGTGACACAAGGTTTAGGTTCTAGGATTGGAAAACCAAGCAGCCATACCATACGCCTCTTAAAATGTATTAAAATACCATTTTCCATCTTTTATTTATGTTTTCTCTATTAAATTTTCCTCCTCATTTTCATTAAACACCTCTCCCAGTAGTTGTAGTCTCCTATATTCCTTCAACCTAGTCCTTGAGCTAGGTTCCTCATCTAATATTTGATTTCATCTTCATTATTTTAATCGGATAACTATTCTTAAGGGCTTTACTCCTCTCCCATACTTTCACAGTTTATATTTTAAAAATTTGAATTATTTTTTTGAAAGATAATAATACTTATTTTCATGGTATTTTTTACTTTTGTTGATTTATTTGATTATAGACTAAATTAAAGCATAATAATGGCCAAGGGGGCATCTATTAACATGATGGTACAAGGGTGCGCAATAGAAGATGATAGTCTAAAGATTAAAAAATTTCCATCCAGGTGTGACAAAAAATTTCATCTCTGGCAATTTGAACCTTGGAGGAGGTCTGAGTATCTCATTAGAATTAGTCATATCAATGAAATTAAAATTTATTTTGTACATCATTCGAATCCAATTTTTTTTTTGTTTTTCACTTCACTAGATATGGTTTCTCTTAGGATAAAAGGCCAACACCCTCATGATTGTCCACATATTATTCAAGATTCATTGCATATTCTATTCATTCAATATTGGGTGCTCATTTGGATTTATAACTATTTAAACTACCTCATGATGATAACTTTGATATCACTCCTTCAATATGTCGAAGGATGTTTTGGATCAGACACTCTATGAGAGACTTTCTCTCTCTATAATGTGGTAGGATAGAAAATCACTCATTCCAAATGAATGAATAGTCCTTGGAATGAGAATCTCCCCCATTTGTATTGTGGATACATGAAATACCTATTTTAGGTTCCCTAACACTCATTTATTTAACATCCCCAAAATAGTAATAAATAAATAATTTTGAAAACTAAATTATTCTTAAATATTATTTATATTTTATCTCATAATTTTTATATATATTATATATATTATGAGATAATCCCATGTCATTAACTTTAATCATTATTCAATCTATTATGAAAAAACCTTTAATATTAAAATAACATGGTTTTGTATAAAATTATTCCTTTTAATTACATAAAAAATGTAAATAAATTTAATAAATAAATTCAACCCAATTATAATACACTAGAATAATAACGAATTAATTTATTAGTGACTGAAATTCCTGGAAAACACTCAGACACCATGGTGGGGCCCACCATGTACTATATAACTATTCATTGGAATATGGAATATTCTGGAATAATCAATTATATGTGGCCATCTATGGTCTTAAATCAATTGTAGTGAATCATATCACAGACCGAGAGTGGATTCATACAACCCATAAATGCCCCTAATGATATAATGAATAGTCATAGAAATGAATACCAACATACCAACATAAACTATTTAACATTACCTCATGGTCATAAGGTATCACCTAAATAATTATTCACAATTGATTCATTATCCTCCCTTTGTTTAAATTTTATTGATCTAATTAGATGGACATACCTTTGACTAACATGGAAATCTGTCTGTGAACATACAACGATCCAAATCAATTAGGCCGGAGATATTAATTTCTCAATATGGAATTGATAAATTCTCACATGATCATTCAACCAATTTTCGACCACCAATGACACACCAAATACAAGGTAGCTTTCAATGAATTAAATTTCTTGGTTTTTCCCTTGCATCAAAGAATGATGTCAAATGGATCAAATTAATATTGGCCTTATTTTCGAAGAGAGATACACATGTCTACTTATAGAAACAACCTATGACACTTGAAACAAGTGGTGTTACTATTTGTGGGTCAATCCTTGTTATCTCACCTTCTAGAGATAACTATGTTTGAAATTAATGAGAAGAATACTCGATGCTTATGAACCCCCCGCATATTATAGTGAAACATCAGCTGTGTCCAGTTGGTATGATGTTTCTAGACCATAGGAAATATTTTTCAGATTAATGTTATAGTATCTCAAGGTTCTCATTATAGCCTGGGAAATACTATAACCATTTGATATTAAAATAAGTCAATGCCAATTTCTATTAAAATATTTGGAATAGAAATATTATCACTGTTATGGTATGAATGAATATTTTATAACTCATAGTATACATGATGTGGTAATATAAAAGTACTGATCAAGTTGGGTCTCGGGAACCCACTATTACAATACTCCGACTTAATCTAGAGAAATATTTATAACTATCATTGTTTGATCTCACATTATAAGATCATTTTTTTTCTTAGTCATTGATTCAGTTTATTTTTCTTTCACATAGAAATACATCTATCTATAAATTTACCTCTTAGATTAAAACTAATCTAGACATATAAACCACATGTATATTTCCTTTTTTAATAGTATAAACATGAAATTATAAATAGTACTAGTAATAGAATTATTATAATGATAATAATTTATTTACTAGGTTTGATTCCAAGAACTAGAAAAAACAATTGAATATTTTACGATGCTTCTTTGTTTCCTCGTAAGATACAAGTTAGAAAATATTTTCATATATATATACCACTGGCTTATATGTTCTTCTGTCTCCCATTACTATTCTTATCTATGATATAATATCATATTTATCTAAAGGGAGACTAGTTTTTGTCCCCTAGAAACTAGTATCACTTCTTCTCTGTATACTAGGTACATTTTTTTACTCGCTCATGTAAACTCAAGTAGTTCCGACTACTTCCCATGCTTCTCTTATGGTTAAAAATAATAATTTCCTAGAATAAAATTAATGTTATCATTACTATTACATGTACATATCATGGAATAAATTATTTATCCATCACAGAATCATATGGAATTCAAACCACTACATTAATCACCCCCAATGCCCTACATATCTTCATGGATAGATTTATTCCAAGTGACTCTTGTAACAATTCTCTTTCATATTGTTGTAGATTGTATTTTTCCAATTTATTTACAGTAAATGTACTTTGACTAAATTTGTGAATTAATTAGATATATCTCAGTAGATGTCATCCCTAAAAACATATGTATCCACTTTATGTCAATTTTTAGAGGGATTATTTCATTATAGTCTTGACAACCAATAAGAAGATTATCTATTTTTGATATGTCACAAAACACATTTCACATTGAAAATAGTGATCCCCCGACTAACCTCTAGTAAACACTTGGAAAATATTTATTCCAAATGAATATTCTATAATCCTCTTTCATACTTTAATCCTAAACTGAATTTCAGAAAGTTTTACCCCATAATCATATTCTATGGTGTCACTATCCCTTTCTAGTTTCATTGTATAGACACATTGTTGGAACCAAAATATGTGTCCATCTCATTCCAGATATTCAACGATGTGATCAGAGGAATTTTCCTCCCGAACGGGTTAAAAAAGAACCTCTAATTCATCTCAAAATGGACTTGTTCAATGCACTCCTTATGGCAGGCACATGTCTATGCAGACGCCTCCACAAGGGGATCTACGATTCCATGGCTGTTCAAGAGTCTGACGATGGACAAGGCCCCTCCATGGTATCAGGACCTTCCATGACGTGCTTTGCAGTGGCCACATCAGTGAATGCCTCTGTGGCGTCATGCCCCCTCCATGAGGCCACCTTGGGTTAAAGTATTGACTCCTTTTTGTGGCATCACACATCTCTGTGGTGAGTTCTTTGCCCCTCTGACCATGGTTTCCTATAAATTTAAGGCACACCCCCTATTCCTAACCATTTTCACTCTGACCATTAAACTTCATGGCCCCCATTTTGTTTAAACATTTGAAAACCCACTCAAATAGATTTTACAATGTACATAGCCTTTGTGAGATGTTCCCATTTGCATGCATTTTAGCCTCTGACTATGGTTGAGATTCCCTCTACAAAGGCCTATGGCCGTCGTAGACGAAGGGGTCCCTTTGGGGTTTTTATGGTTTCACAAAGTGTAGGGACTTCACAAAATTCTCTAAAAACAAAGAGGTATTCTCTAAGGTGAAGCCTAGCTACCTTAAGGGAATTTCTTCAGAAATACTTGGTCTTTTTTAAAGACCCATGTCTTTGTGAAGCGTTGGACTTTCATAAAGACCCCCTCTCCACAAGGTGCTTTTCCTTTTCAAATCCCATCCTCTCTTGGCAGTATTTTCCCTTCATGAGGTCCATCATCGTGTGGAAGGCCATACTCTTTGCGAAAAACATCATCTTTTTAAAGCACCTATTTTTAATATTTAAATATTTACACCCCCTTTTCTGTACAACACTCCTGGTTTGTACGAAGTGGTTCCAAGGTCCCTTCTGTGGTGCTTCATGTTATGGTGCTTAGCCTCATACTTCTTTGCATAGGCAAGCTAATGTCTGTTACTTCTTCACATAGACACCCTAAATAGGACCCTCAATGGATCACTCCACATCACCACCTTTCCATGACATTTCTACTACCTTCCCTTCACCAAGGGTTAATGTGTGCTGGTTATGTATGTCCTATGGGTGCAGAGTGAACCTGGCTCGTTCAAGCTACATGGAGTTAAACTACCAAGCACCATCATCCTTACCATATGACATTAAACTATGGACTCTCCCCATGGAACACACACAGGGCGCCCTATCTCAGACAATCTCAATGCTATCTCATATCCATGAGAGTGAGATCATCCTCACATGGAATCAGATCCTCTTTGCTGGAGCGACGTCTATCTGTGAGGAAATGAAACCATCATGGTGTAATACCCGATGCTTTCATGCGATAGGTAGAACCCCTAATACTACTCACTTATATTGTGCCAATGACTAGAGGAGATATGGGCATAGGTACCATCGTTATATTGTCCTCTCCCTCGTGGCTTTGTTTCCATCGGTCATCTATCATTATGTAAGTTCCAATCTCCATCTCCCTCGGCCTCTAAACACACATAAGCCCATGTTCTCTCTTTGGGCCTCTAACCACGCATAATCCCCTCTTTCCTTTTTGGGCTTCTTACCACGTGTACTCCATATTCCAATTCCCATATATGCACCTTTCACGATGTGATTGTCAGGTCTTTCCTACCTCATGATTCTCACAACAATAATGACTCACATGGTCTCAGAGTAACCATTGACCATGGATTCCATTGTGGGACTCCATAGCGTGTAATCCCCAAACCAATATAAAATACTTGGAAATTGATATTTGTCTACTGGAAAGGGTACATAGGAAGCCCCAATGATGTTCAAGCTGAACACCTACTCATTCCGACCCCTTCACATCGATTCACCTTAATCCGACATGATGTTAAACTATATTCCCCTTTTTGTCCATCATGATCCTAAAAAGTACCCATAACGAACTATTTGGACATTAATGATTGTCTCATAGGAATGGTATGTAGTAATCCTCCTTGATGATCAAGCCGAACACCCCTTTTTGTCATGCCAGACGTTAAACTGTACCCATTTGAACAACATGGGCTTTGATCCTTATATCCCAGACATGGTACGTAGGATGCCTCCCTGAGGTCTAACCCCAATCAATTGTAATCTATTTGTTCTCTAATCGATAGTAAGCCATTGTGTTCCCTAATTGATGATAAGCTGTTGTACTCCCTAATCAACGGCAAACCGTTGTGATCCCCAACCAGCAGTATGCCATTGAAAACCCAACCCTTGGTATGTCGTTGTCAAACCCAACCTGTAGTAAGCCAATGGAATATGAACCAACAGTAAGGCATTTTAGTCTGAAATTGACGCTAAGTCGTTTTCTCCCCTTTTTGGGTCCCACATCTCTGGTCCACCCCCGAGCATTAGACCAACTCAGGTTTCTAAGCATGTGTAAGCCCAAGTATACCATCAGGTGTCTATCCTATGTGTAGATCCAGATTATATACCCCATCATGAACTATGTGGACTTTGATTCCCTACAACAGGGATACATAGGAAGCCTCTCTGAGGTTCAATCCGATCATCCATGTCTCATTGTGGCCTCTCTCTCCGTTGTGCCTATGTGTTTTGGGAAGTTCAAGCCCCAACTTCGAGGTTCTACATCATCCAGGTCCCATCCTTACATCCATCTCCACGATTCGCCTCTTTAGGTGCCTCATCGCCCGACCGGACTATTTGTAATTTTATTCCCTACCACAAGGACACATAGGATGTCTCTTCAAGGATGAATCCAAACATCACCATTATCCTCACCTCAGTTTTATATCATTCTCCATCACTTATAAATAAACCATATCCATTTTGATTATTACCCCGACCACCATATCCCAGTGAGATCATGTCACCCACATTATCACTACTCATAGAAGTAATTAGGTAACTAAACACGTGTTTTCCCAAGAATCAGTGTTCCCTTCAAAGGTTGCATCCATCTAATCAACTACTGTCAGTGTTCTGATCATTCTGATCCATATCTGATAGATGTTAAACATGCGGCATACTATATGTCATACATGGGAATTTGAGGAAAATATTAGAGACATGAAAAAGGGAAAAAATTCCCCACATATGATGAGGGATTATTTGTGATTACACGCCTTCGATAACCCCTATAATAAGGTGAAAAAACATAGACACACCAGTGTTCCAGTGTTTAGACATGCCAGTGTTGTCCAATGTGAGTACTCCACAACGAAAAGTTTATGCCCTGACTGGACCCCATGGAATGTCCTAACAGAAGCAGTATAATTAACTAGGGTCCATGAAGACATGGAAAAGGGAAGAGCTTCAGAAACAATGTCTTAAATCTATAAGGGAGACCCAGACTAGGAAACTAGTTCCAAGTATGAATCTGTAGAAGGAGAAACCAACATCCCATCATCAAATTTCGATCATAGAGACAAAAATACTGAATAACTGAAAAATGTCACCTGCCATTGGAATGCGGTAATGAGGAGAAACAATTACGCATCCTCCACTGATGGATCTGTGCCCCAGGGAAAGTGTAAAAAACAGAAATGGTGAACCCGACATGATGTTATTCTTCTCAATGTGGATATTTGTAGCATTCAATACATTAATGGATTGGAGTGTCACCAGATCCATGTATTGGGTGCCAGGTCCCACCATGAAAATCGTATTCCTAGAACGAAACTCAAAAAAAAATGGGAAGTTGAATGTTGGACATCCCGGTCTGTGATGTTTTCAGTATGGATCCTGCATACAAACCATGATAGACATAATGGTGCTGGGGCACTAGAAGTCCCTTTCCTTTATTTAGCACTAATGTTTAGATCTCCATGCTTTTCTGGACCATGATATCATGACAGGATGCCAATTACCATCCACCCACTGATGTAGGGGTAGGGGAATTGTCAACGCAACAATATCACATGACCTTATCTCCCCCATTGCAGCCTCCACGTCCACACCTTCTTGGCCCCCACACCCCATCTCCCCATCGAAAATTCTACAGAGAAGTGCGATTAATGACATCATTCAACAATAAAAAGTGGGGATTATCCTAACCTAGGATATTTCCATAAAAACATAGAGGCTTTGGTGCCTCATCACCACCACTACCCCAAGGACTGAAAAGGGAGCCACTACTCTCCAATACGACGTATAATCATTTAAGGATCCTCTACCAAGAATGATTCGACGACTCCCTCCCCTATTCCACGGAGGGGAGGGATGTTCGGGATGGCCCATATATAATACTACACTAGGGTCTCCAAAGGAGGGCTCCCCCCAGGCCACATCAGTACCAACACCCATCCCCACGAGCAGAGGATCAGGTAAGCTATGTGTCTACAACATTGGCCCCAATAAATTTTACCCAACTCCATCATCAAGTACATGTTGAGGAAGAATCCCACTGATGGGAGTCAACATCAATGGCTATTGTGCCCCATTCCACTACTAGAACATACCATCAGTCTCCTATTTATACTGAGCTGGGGCACACAGATGCCCAGCCCGGGTCGAGGAACCAACCACTGCATGAGAAAGTTGGGTTGACTCTCCTGGTCACCGACACATGTGGCGCCTTCCATGGGCCGACCCATGCAAAGGAGTCCCAATATGGAGGTCCTTCTCATACAATAACCAATTAGAGTGCATGTCTGTCTCTCTCCCAATCTCGGCATGGAGGTCCTCCCCATTCCACCTTCAATCTGAATGGGGGTCCTCACCTTTACATTGACACATAGTACAAAATCTCCCTCCAAACCAATGACCTCAGGTATAGAGATGTTCCTATTATCACATGTCACTAATGTAAATATTCTACACATTTTTTCAACCATCTCCATGGGGGTCATACCCATGTCCTTATAGTGGCTGTCAAAGGTCCTCCATGTCCTAAAAATTAGAGGAGAAGAGGTTTTCTATACATCAGGTGCACCAAACATGGATACCCTACCTGTTTTCAACTCGAATAGTATGAGGGATTCCTCGTACCATCACTGCCAATGGAAATAAGCATTGAGGCCATGCCCATTCTTCCCCAAGTTCTTGTAGATGACCTACCCTCTCCATCACTTCCCATGGAGACTTCCTCCACATGTCTGCCGATGGACACAGAGGTCCTCCCCTTTTTCCCTTTTATAAATGTTTAGGTGTTCCTCACACCCCAACATGCCCAGAATAATGTCCACTCTACCCCATTATTACTCCATTCGATGGACCTCCTTGATCCAAAAACTTACCATGCCCTGAAGAACCAAAATTTGGTAGGATTACGGGTTTCCAAAGCCATAATAAGAATACCATGAAGATTCATACTGCAATTAATCTCTTATTCTTCTTAGATTTTGATGAGGAATGTGATTAGAAAATGAAACCATCACCTTGATCCTCTATGTAGATGGCTAGGGAAGGAACAAGGCATATCAGCCTCATCCTTCTTGAATGTGATGTTCACTATATTCCCGCCTCTCTCCGATGATACATCTAGGTAGAGGAAGATTTTTCCCCTTCCCAGTGCCAGGTTGTTCAATCCTTTCTATCATCAATAGGGTCATTTCCTACCTCTACCAGAGATCATGGAGAGTTATTATGGGGACTAGTAAAGGATGAACTATAGCATGGCCCACCATCAGTGACCGCATCCCCTGCAGTGGATGTCGTGGGTCCCAGCCTGTCTTACCGAGATGTAGTGGCTCAATTGTTGCATTCCTCATAGGAAAGCCTGAGATGCGGCATGTTTTTATCCCCTTATCTATATTATCCATCGGCCAGTCTGTCATCCCAGTGGTCTGATTTAGTACCACTACTAGTCCCCCAACCTACCCCTGTTTATGAGTGGGCAAAACAAGGGCCAGATCCTGAGTCTGAGTGAAGGAGCTTCTTGAACATCCTTGCAGTGGATTATTTCCCAGAAATGTTCTTGTCGATTGCAACCGGAAAACATTAGTGCACCATAATTTTGTACCTAGGAGGAATTCAAATTCTTTTTCCAAGACCTCTGGGAGACAAACTTCCATATTCATTATTAGAGAGTTGTTTTTCCCATTGTTAGTCACACTTAGAATATATTGACCAACAATATCGTATGGTCGACTTGGCTGAGCTCCCTATGGCCCACCGCCCCGATTCGCACAGTCACCATTAGACCCTCTACAAATTATGCATTCATAGCATTAAATTTTTCTATAGAGTTACCATGGAGGCCTCCCACCACATTCAGGTATGTGGTTGGGGGATTATGCTACCCTCGATTTCAGTTCTATGTGGCACCAGCCTAATTTGCCAGAAAATATTGAGGATATGCCTCTTGGTAGAGTCATGGTTAATATGGTTGATCTATCAGAGGGGGAGAAGGATCTAGAGATACTTGAAAAGATCTTACCTCCCATAGGGGACTACCAGAATAATTAGATCTATTGGGAAGGGTTTCTCAATAGCATAAAATAAACCGGGTCTTCCCATACCACAGATTCATTAGCCATTAGCCAAATCCCAATAAGGGAAAAGAGCATCTTAGGGCTGTCAAACACTCTGACCTATCTAGATCAGTTCAGATGATGGAAGATGATCTTGAAAAATCCACGTTGTGCCAATAGCTCATGGGGCAGAAGAAGTTGGTCGATGACCTCCTTCATTAATATGCCATGGAGCGGTAGCCAGACTATGGTGTTCCTTGGTCGGGGCAGCAGGGGAAGATACAAAATTCCCTTGAGAAGTTCCACTTTAGTGACTCTATCCATCCATCCCACATAAATATGAAATAGGTCATATATTATGGAAATAGGTTGTGTTATGTGTCACCAAATCCACCTAAGAGGCATGATAATATTCAAGACCCAGCTCAGATTCCCACAGCCGCTCTTCTGGTCATCTCACCAACTGCTCCACGAGCCGTTGGGCCTGATTTTCATTTTGAAGAAACTTCCAAGGCGGTAGTGGTCATGGATCCTTCTCAAAACATGAATACCCGCATAGATGATCATATTGCATCACTGATTGCTTGCCTTGAGGCATTGGAAGCTCGACAGGTGGAAATCCCACCAGATGGAAAGCCATATCCGGCATGGTTCAATGTTATTCCAGCACCCTCAGGTTTCAGAAACCCAACATTTTCCCCATTTAATGGGATGTGAAATAAACTACATCATCTGACCCACTTCATCCCATGGTGTAGACCAATGATGGAAACTATACCGTAGAAAGAGGAAACAAAACATCGGTGTTTCATATAGACATTATAAGGGCTTGGATTTTTATAGTTTAGCCAGCTACCCATTGGGTCAGTCGCTGGATTGGAATATCTCTATATATAGTTTCATTTCTAGTTCAGCTCTACCACCCTGAATATGAGTATTTATGACCTCTTCAAGTGCATGAAAAGGCCTGATGAGTGTGTCACCGACTTAATCGCTTGGGGGAATGTCCTCACCTACTATATGGATATGTCATTTACTCAGGAATAGATTCAGAAAATGTGTACGGGGAATATCAAAATTGAACTGGTCCCCTCTCCCATTACTCAAAACTACCTCAATGGATTCCGATATTTCTATGATAAGGCCCAACAGCTAGAGAAAGCCTTGCAGCAGGACAAACAGGTACATCTGTTGCCTCATTCAATTCTTGTGAGAAGAGATACTATGTTTGAGCCTGCCACACGGGGCCAAATAGAGGTCCTAAGCAGCTAAATTTATTACCGTTGGGGCCAAATACACATCCTCATAGAGGCCCTCCACCTCAGGCGTAGCCTCTGTCCTTGATGCGACCACCTTCGAATCGGCAGGTGCCCCCGCATAATGCGCCACCACCACCTAGGCGAGATAACTAGGTTAAACCACTTTGATATGATCCTCCAGCACCGCATCAAGGCCAGGATCCCAAATCCCCCTTATTGGACTTGAGAAACCATACCTACTCATTTAGCGAGGGTCAGTTCCTTAATAAATTCCAATGTGCCTTCGAAAAGGGAATTCTACGGTTACCCCAATACTGGAGGCCAGAATAAGAGGATCTCATTGATCACCCCAATTACTGCCCCTATCACCAGATACTGGGGAACACACTCAAACAGTGATATGTGTTTAAATACTGGATTCAAAACTAGTTTGATAACAACATATTCAGGTTAGTCCCATCTCTGGAACTGGTGGCATGGGTATTTGTGAAGCTAGTCAACGGTAATGATAGTGGAGGTGAACGACATCCGGTTTCTAACCATCGGTCCCAAAATTAGGAGGAATGGATGGATCCAAAAGAAGTTTCATGTGCCCATGTTATTATCTGTGCATGAATGAATTGACCTGATCCTTTATAAGATATCATTTCACCCGCAACAAGTACTTTTGTGTCAATGGATCAACCTCCCTCTTCTCAGAAGAGCATGCATCTAAGACACAAGGGTAAATAAAATCCCCCACCGATATCATCATCACCCGATAATCTCAGTAAATTTATGCCCCTAGAGATGGGGATTCCTCCTAGAATCCATTTAGAAATGGAGAAAATTTTATGTGATGATCATTTGTACACTTCAGTTATAACCATGGAGCTGGTAAAACCTTACATGATCCTGACAGTGAGGAGTGTGAGACAAATCCTCCTTATGTCCCAGCCCTCACTAGAATCGACGAAGCCATGAAAATATGAGTCATCAAAGTGCCTCAGTCAATACTTCAAGAAAGGATGTTTACACCACCCAAACAAGATAGCAATTCCAACGCAAAGCTCAGCTCACGTCGCCATCTCATCTGGTGTCATCATTCCCACCTTCACCATTGTTTTTGTTTCTAGATCAGGCAAATCCATCCCAACTGCTTCACGATTATCCATTCACCATTACTAACTGGCCTCATTCATCTACCCCGCATCCATTATTCTCTTTTCAATCTTTGAATAATGATCAACATGACATTCCTAGCACAAACACACTTCTTGCTCAGCCAGAAGGGCCCACCATACCCCCTGCTACAGAACAAACTTCTGTAAGCTGAATTTCATGATTGGCATGAAATTATGAAAACTTAAGCATCATTCTATAATTCCTATGAAACTCTATATCATTGAGTCCCTTTTCCCACCAGTGAATATGTGTGAAGCCCTTGTTGAAGCTTTTAAAAGCTCCCTCAAGTTTGAGATATAGGTAGTAGCCGCAGAATCCACCCATGCTTAGGCAATCGATCATGATGAATGATAGGATATTATAACTTTATCTGGAGAAGAAGAGGGCTCTCCCATGATGTTGCACATCCTCCCATTGTACATCACTGTAAATTTCAATTCCATGTAGGTTCGTTTCTTCCTTTTCGACACAAGATATGGGATAAACCTAATCCTGACCCAGACACATCAAAAAATCAGGCAGTCTGTGGATGATCTGAGTCCCTATGACCTGAATATTCGAGGTTATGATTGAAAAGAATAGAAAATAGTTAGAAATATCTACCTGAAGACCATGTTCAGTGGTCTGGTAGCCGGCACTGAGTTCATGGTTGTCTAATAGGACAATGCTTACAATGCATTGATTGGTAGGCCATAGTTTCATCTGCATGTGAAGATCCCTTCATCATATCACTAGTGACTTAAGTACTCATTTAATGGTTGAGTGGGCTTATAATAAGGTGTCAGGTTTCCATTTTCATCTTGAGAATCCCAATACCTGGACGTCAATTATTAGAAGAGCATGGAAAAGAAGATTCAGGGAAACAAGGTTGAACATGTTGTGGTTGCGACCGAACCGTGGATGGACCTTGATGTTGCCTCCATTTTTTGGATCCACCAATTGCAGGATACAACCCCGGATATTGGGAAATGATTCACTATTTCAATAATGAGGGAGAAGTACATTCACAAGTCTACGAAATAATAGATGATCACCTCATATTCCTACATGAATCAGGCTTGGGTGATCCTAGAGCTCTCTACATTCATATGGTATCAGGATGTTCATCCCATGTCAATGGTTATATGTCATACATTCGTGTTCTTCCAGGCTGGGATATACCATCCCAACCTGACATGCAACTATTTCTTTTATATAATAAATTGTGTCCCCATGGGATAAAGGCAAGATGGGATTGGATAAAAAATGTTCAACGTTATGGTATCGACAGTGTAAGAGTCCCCTAATGGAGTGTCTACTATCGCTCAGGCTAGGTCCAGCTTCCATTCGGGATTTGTTGAATTAAATTAATCCCCAACCACTAATGATACTTCATTTATAAGTGTAGAAGAGTATTTGGATGATGAACCTACCTTTCTTGAAGAGTGCGCCACCGCCACAGTTGATGAATTGGTATAGGTGAACCAAGGTAGTGAGATGGATCTGAGACCCACATTGATT
Source organism: Viscum album (assembly GCA_963277665.1). Classification (NCBI taxonomy): domain Eukaryota; kingdom Viridiplantae; phylum Streptophyta; class Magnoliopsida; order Santalales; family Viscaceae; genus Viscum; species Viscum album. The sequence goes on from OY728148.1 coordinate 126,070,925, forward strand.
AGTGACACTATATATTTTAATGAGAAACCACAGAACGTGGACATCCTGAAGAAAAATCATGATGTGTTTTTCTGGACTTATGATGAAATTCCGAGACTAGATATTTACGTCACAGTCCACTGCCTCAGTCTTCTATCAAATTAGTGCAGGTTCAAAAAAAATATCAAATATATAAACCCTTATCATGGTTCCATGGTTGAGGCCGATGTTGATAAGCTCATCAGATATAATTTTGTAAAGGTTTTCTAATTGCCAATATGGTTAGCCAAAATTTTGTCTTTCAGGAAGAATAAAAGAGAGATCAGAGTCTGCATCGACTTTCGGGATCTCAATCTTCTCTGTCGGAAGGATGACTTTCCCCTTCCTATGAAGGAACTATTAATTGATTCCATAGTTGGGTTCCTGGACATCTCCTTCATGGATGTGTATTCTTGGTATTACTATATTTGAATGTCCACATAGGATTAATAATATATAGCCTACATGGAACCACAAGGTACTTTTTTTACTAGGTAATTCCCTTCGGTCTAAAGAGTGATGAATCCACCTATTAGTGTGCCATGCACCATATTTCAAAGACAATCCTCAAGATATTGGTGTAATTCTATATGGATGATCTGGTGGTGAAATATCATTAGCATCTAGACCATCTTAATGATCGTGAGAAATAGTTCGGCTTTCTCCGTTCTCCCAACCTGATGATGAACCCATTGATGTGTGCCTTCAGGGACACCTCGAGGATGTTTCTTGGATTCATCGTCAGTTATAGAGGCATCAAGATCGATCCAAAGAAGATTAAGTCCATAATTTCATTGTATCCTTCTAAAAAATTGGGATCCTTGAGGCTTTCAATGATACTTGGACAACATACTCCAATTCTTCACGAATTTGGCTGGAAAGTGTAATCCCATTTATCGAATCATGATAAAAGGAAAGGTCTATCAGTGGAATAAGGAATGTCAGATTTCTTTTGAAGAAATCAAACAGTACCTGTTATAGCGTTTGATCTTGATGCCACCTATCTCCATAAATCCACTGGTCATTTATGTGACTTCCATAGATTCATCTCTTAGTGCCCTTCTAGCCCAGAAGAACAATGAGGGAACTGAGAACAGTCTATAAAATCTTATCTCCATTCCCCTCGATACGGAGGCCTGATACTCCCCTATTGAGAAGAGCTGCATTTAGCAGGTATTGGCAGTGCAGAAATTGTGACATTACATGTAGCACCAAGATATACTGCTAGTGTCCCATGTGGATCCACATAAGTACATCCTGTACCAACCCATGGTGATAGGCCATCTAGCTTGGTGGTCAGTGATCCTCTAGTAGTTCGACAAGAGGTTTGACCCCTATGAGGCTATTAAGGGGAAAGCATTGGATGAATTCCATGACACACATCCATCTCCCGCAAACTAGCCCCTTGACCTTGATTTTACCAATGAGGAAATCCTCTCGTTAGATCAAGACATTCTGTGTTCTCAAATGCACTTTGCTGGAGCTTCTTGAAGCCATGCCGGTATAAGACTGATGGACTCCAGACTCAACATGGTGGGACTGGGTATCATCTTCATCACTCCAGCACAATCCGTTATGTCATATTCATTACTATTGTCAATAAGTTTATAACAAAAATGATGCAGAGTATCAGGATCTCATTACTTACCTCACACTAGCCTTCGATATTGATGTTACCCACATACATGTGAAAGGGGACGCCAAACTAGTCATAAAATAGATCAATGGTGACTATGTTGTTCGGAATCCAAAGATTGTACCGTTGTTGGAACATACCCACTAGTTGATGGCCTAGTGAACAACATGGCCATAGGTTACTCATATCCATTGATCCCATAAGGGTTGAGCTGATGCCTAGCCAGCCTAGCTGCATCTCTTACGAAGGCTGATCAGGATGATTTGATTATCCACTTTTCACATCAGAGAGTCATCACACCCATCGCCCTGGATGACGATTATCACCCGTATCTAAGCCAAATTACCAAATGTTCCTCAATGAATGGACCCCTAGTTCCCCCTATCATAGTGATGGAAGCGACTCCCAAATGGAGGACCACATTTATGAAGTACATATAACACGGCAGCCTCCAAGAAGATTGTGCTGAGCATGAGAGAATCTAACGTCACTCATTACAGTTTACCCTCTAGAGTGGTCTTGGGCTTGATCGGATCATCTACAAGAACAGATATGATGGGGTTATCTTCCATTTCATTCAAGGAGGTGATCATGTCATGTAAAAGTTTCATGCTGGTTCTTACGGGACACATCATACTAGGTAAAAATTATATCACCGGATTTGGAGATTAGGGTATTTTTGGCCCTCTATGATCCGTGACTACATCATGTTTTCCAAGAGGTTCCTTGCATGAGAAATCCATGACAAATTTTTTCATTGAACACTAGATCCACTCTATAGTAAAATATACTCTTGGACATTTGTGGTCTACGGACTCTACGTCATTGGACCCTATCCACCGGTGATGACTCGCCAGTTCATATTTATCTTGAATACTACTAATTTCTTTTCTATGTTGTCATAGGAGTATTCCCTCAACTAGTTCAAGTCCCACTACATCATTGAATTTGGGATATCCAACATCATCTACCTATTTGGATTGCTTCACACCATCCTCTCCAAAAAATGACACTAACTTCCCGGTAACAGAGTTGAAGAAATTGTATACAATGTTCAATATCTATTCTAACCACACCTTTCGATATCACACGCAAGAAAATGGGTAGATCGGGGAATTAAAAAAACCTTGTAAATCATTCTAAAAAACATGGTTGGTCATAACAAGAATGGCTGGCCAGAAAATATCCCCAAAACCCTTTGGGATTATCGGACAACGACTCGTAATTAAACCTAGGTGACACTGTATTCCCGGGTTTATGGGATGGAGGCTTTCCTGCCCATCAAGATTCAATTTCCCACATTATGAATATTTTTCCAAGATCATGAATCACCATATAAGGTAGCTGAAATCCATTTGAAAAAATTGGAAGCACTCAATGAGAACATGCTTCATGCCCTGCACAATCTGGAGAGGCATCAAAACATGATAGCTAGAGCTTTCAACAAGAAATTTCTCTTCCGCTATTTCCTACATGTTGACCTGGTATTGGACCTAAGAACACTGATGATACGAGGTAATAAATCACCCATGTTGAAGCCAAAATGGGAAGGACCTTACATCATTCACAAGGTTTACCCAAATAAATAGTACTCTCTTGTTACTATGGATGGTAAGCGTATAACAACACCCACCAATGCCAAATTCAACTAGCATTACTTTTTATGAGAATGTTGGGGTCCCACATGACCATAAACTATTACATCATTCATGACATTAAACTGCTTTACCATCCCACATGATGATAAACTGCAAAACGTTTGGAATACTATGACTATAAAATAAGATCTATATGGTCCCACATGACCATAAATTGTTTCTTCTTCACCACATGATGATAAAATGAGTGATTAATCCAAGCTGAAAGATGTTAAACTACCCATCACTCGTCTTTCATGCCATTAAATTACAATATATAGATATATCATTATGGTCTGAGATCTATGACCATAAACCAAGATCTCCCTATATCCATTATCCCAAAAGTTGTTAAACTGCACCTTCAAGAACTTCATATATCTTGATTCCCATCCTTATGGGATACATAGGAATGACCAGACACCTCATCTTAGTGTCCATCCCCTAAACTCTTCTCATTGACTTTCCCCATGGGTGTAGTTCTGTTGGAGGATCCCACATGGTGTAGTGTAGACTTCATTGGCTATATCATGTCATGGATATGATCATGACACCATGTTACTCTATCCATTCTTCACTCATTCCACGTCCTCCCCGCACGATGTTAAACTACATGGACCTTTAAAAACTACATATGGATGGATTACCATCCTTATGGGATATGTAATAATTCCCAGATATTTCTTCCCTAGGCCTGACCCCAAACTCAGGGTCACCCCTTGGTCTGAAACACATGGAGCAGTGCAGTCTTATCCCCTAATCACGTTGAGTTCATCATAACTACGTCGAGTATCCCTCTCCCAAGATATTTCCACCTCTTTCTTCATCCTTCATGGCGTTAAACTGCACTGACACATTCATGCTTCATACACTCCCTTATTTAATTTTCTTCATCTTTCACATCTAATTGACCCCTGAACGACATGGCTGCTACGCTCTGGGTCTCTCTTACCATTTTAGGCCAACATCCCTGAGGATCTCAAACGGAAAAATGACATAAGTCCCACATTGCATATATAGTCAGCAGTTGACACTCGTTTTTTATTCTCATTTCAGGTCACACTATACATGCAGATGATGTTTTTTACACACAGTCAACAACTACCCCCCATAATTTTATCCACCCCTATATGTCCCAAATATTAGGTGCATTGATTCATTTTTCCGTATTATCCCTTCAAATATTTTTCTGCCTTGGGTATGAGTGTTGATTTTGTCGGTATCCACCCTAACTAATATCCATACCTCATTACCATACCCTTTTATTTTGGAGTTATCCAGATACTATTCCTTGTTTCCCACGTTGAGCATTTCTCACATGGGATTAAGAGAATTGGGGAGCCAATACCCACATAAAGGGTCATGTATCTATGGTCCAAGCCATACGGCCTTAAACTAAGATCAAAATAATCCTCACCACAAGACATTAAACTGAGAACTAGTTGGTTGTTATCTTCATAGATCCCTTATCCTTTTTTGGACACATGTACCATATTTTCGTTTAGTATTGTATGGTGTGGTGTGGGATTATGCCCTCATTCATGTCAGGATAAACTCCATTCCATACACATACCTCGTTATGATACCTTCCCCCTATCTATGTCTTTTCCATAGGATGTAAAACTACACAACATCCTCTAGAACTATATGTGTCTTAATTCCCATTCTTAGTGGACTCATAGGACTACCCTAAAAAATATCCTTTGGGTCCATCCCCATTTCTTAGAATCCTTCTTATCTTCCTAACGCCCTTGCCTAAGTTCTTCTAAGAGAGGGGCATGCGGTTTGGTATGGGCTTATGTACTCATTCAATCTGGGTTTGTAACAACTATGCCACATATCTCTTTCTCCTTATATCTCTGCATCTCCCTATTCTTCACTCATATTTTCGAGTCATCTTCTCTTGAAATGGGCCCCTCTGCCATTTTTTCACAGTTCACCAGTGTGCCTAGGAGCACTCTAGTTCATCACCTAGAGTGTTGGATTCTACATGGACATGTTATCGCCAATCCCCAGGCTTCATTCTCCCCTCCATTAAGGATTTCATAATTTTTCACACCCAAACAGACTTCTAAATGACATTGATGCTAGGACCCATGGATCTACCACCATTTCAGGCTATCATCGTCATGTATCTCAAATGAAAAATTGATTCAAGTATCATGTTGCAAAAATGTTCATCGGTCAATACTCATTTGTTGTTCCCATTTTATGTCAAATGCTATGGATACTAGGTTTTGAACATGACCAACAGTTATCCTCAATCATCACACCAACCCCACAAATCCCAATATTTCTATTACATGATTGAAATCCTTTTCCACTCCATCATGTCTTAGTTGAATTTCGAAACACATGGTACCATCCATCAGTGTTCATTTTCATGGTAGGAGGACAAAGCCATGATGAGGCATCATTTGGGGCCCCCATTGATTTTCCCTTTTTTGCGTATTCCATGTGTTTCGAATACCTTCTCCGCCCTTATTACCCAAATCAAGCGTAGCTCACATGAGAATAGGGATTCGTTCGAGCTTTGTGGACATTTGAAAGAGTCTCACTTTTTTATAGTCCGAGCTCTATGAACTTAGATTAAGATCATTATACATCTTTTATACAAGGATTAAGAACCTCATACCCTAGAACTGAGTATACTTGATTCCCATCCTCATCAGATATGTCAGAATGCCCAAGCATCTTATCTTTAAGTCCAGCTCAGGTTGCCCCTAAATAACTATTTTGTTCCGCCTTTTGGACCTATATTTTATAGGATTGTGTGGTGTGGTGAGGGATCATGTTCTCTTTGCGTTGAGGTTTAAATATCCGTACCAGATACTCCCTTTCTAGGAACTAATTTCTCTTACATCTCGTCGTCTATGACATTAAACTGCACCTTCAAGATCTATGTATGTATTGATTCCCATCCTCATGGGATACGTAGGAACACCAAGAAGTTTCATATTTGGGAATATCCCCAAATTTTTTGACCTTTTATTTCCTCTTGGTATGAGGTTTCATCTCTATAATCGCAGGTGGTGTGGTGTAGACCATGACCTTATTCACGTCGGTTATGTTTTATCACACCATGAGAATTTCCCTCTAAATCCTCATTTCATTGGTATGTGTCTGAGCCATATGACCTTAAACCGTGCTGCCTAGTCCCACATGACTTTAAACTATTTTATATTTATTGAGTGATGCTAAAATTAATTGGATGGTCCTATCATATTACCCTAATGTATGAAATTATCATCCTGGTAATACGGTAAAAAATGAGACTGTATTGTGATGTCCTCACTCAAGCGGACATCATGTTTGGTAGTGGTTATCCACCACACCATTTTCCAATTTCTTCATATGTCTTGAATCCTATTGTGACACCTAGATTCTCTATCTAAGGACTGTTTCTTCACAAAAAACACACATCCATCCCAAAGAAAAAACATGATCTATCAAATGCCACATCATTTGGTGTGTGAGATAGACCCACAAGACAAAATTGTCCCTTACATTGGTATCCTACCATTCTACTTCTAGAAATATGTATTACTTGGTCTCCATAATTTGGGGGTATGTAAGAATGCTCATAAACATGGCCTCAGGCCCAACCCAACTTTCATTCGTGGTCTCTCGACCTAAAACTTCCCCAGGGAGCACAAGGTGTGGTATGGACTCCTACCATCCTCATTCACATCGAGTATTGAAATCATTGAACCACCAGTCTCCCTACTACCATTATATATATGGTATGGTCTCTAAGACCTTTAAACTATGATCTGACTAGACATGTCATAGGAAACCAAACTGTATGACATATTACACAACTATGAATGGATTGATTCCCATATTCATGGGATACGTAGGAATGCCCATACATTCCGTCTATAGGTCTGGCCATAGGAATCTTAAATCCTTCCCCTTGTCCTGAGATCCTTTGGAAGCATGTGGTGTGGTGAGAACCTCTTAGGTTCTTATTCCCATCTAGTTTTGTGACAAAATCGTAATGTTTCTTCTTTATTTCTTCCCAGCTTTGTCTGATTTCTATGACACTAAACTAAGATCTCCCTATAGTAACTATGCATCATGTTTGAGTACATCACCACCCGAAAAGAATTTCATTAAATAATTTTCCCTCATACTGGTCCACTCTAGGAACTTATCTTTGGAGAATGCAACCCCAGGACCCATATCCATGGAATGGGATTTGAATCCCTTTAACTGATACGTCTTATTGTCATAATCAAACGCATCATGAAAAAGTGCCCTATGTGTAGATTTCTACATGGACATTCTCTTGTTTTAGTTAAAGGCTTCATGAGACCTATATTTTAATCCAAATTATTTTCCATATCTTAAGGGACCCCCTTTATAGTCTGGTATCATGAAACATTAGATAACTTTCCGTCTTGGGCCAACGCCCCTGAAAACATTGGACTACATTTGTGACTGGTCCCATGTTTCGAACAGAGCCAGCATTTGATCCTCATTTGTCTGTCCCCATTCCAGGCTAACACGAAATAGATACAGTATTTTGAACATTGTTAGTATTTATCCTTTATTTTCATGACACTGTCATTGTGAACAACTTCTCAGGCATCAAGATTAACATCCTTCCACTCCCTTATGTTTATGTTGAATTTCATCACATTCAGTTCTACACCTCTATGAATATATGTGCGTCACGTAGCTGGGTCATTAATGGTGGGATGTAACTCAAAAAGTGTTCCATTTCCCATAATGAGTGTCACCATGTATCCGGGAAATACCACCACTACCCCCCTATTTTCCACATGGAGCGTGACTCACATGGGCTTAGTGGTTTTGGTAACATATGTACATGTGCAGTTGTGACACACATGATTTTTGCCCCGCATGACATTAAAATGCAATCCCAGAACTATGTATGGCTTGATTCCCCTCCTCATGGGATATTTAGGAATGCTTGGGCACTTTCCCCAAGGCCCAAACTAACTATCAATTTTCATAAGTTGGTCTAAAAATACTTCATCCAGGGATACATAGTGTGGTTAAAACTTTTTATATGATCATTCACATCGGTTTATAGCTACCACATCACATACTCCCTTTTTGGGGCCTCCCCATTCAGTCTATGTCCTACCGTATAACGTTAAACACCATAAGTCTACATGACCTCAATGCATGACATTAAAATGCAGTTCTACCCTGAACATGTTTAGAATTCCCCGTGTTAATTATGAGATTCATCCGCTTCCTCTCTAGAGAGGATTCCCCCTAAAAATACTGGTCTCTGACAACATAGTTCTTAAGAAAAATGTTTCACATGATTCTCATATGTATGGGATACGTAGAGACGTCTAGGCCTTTAACCTGAGGCCAAACCGTATGATCATTAAACATTCTGGCACCTCAACCCAAATCATTGTCTAGGTAGTATGACCTTAAAACTATGTGCACCACCCTCACCAAACGATGTTTAAAATACATGTTTATTGTGTTTATGGGTATCATATAAAAATAGAAGGCGCTCCATGTCCATACCAGAAAGTTCATGTTCGAATGTATGTTTGATCCTTGATCAGACTGATGTGTCCATCAAATGTGCTTCCACCATAGTGGAGTAATTTCAAGAGTGTTGGAATCCATTTGAATAGCCAATAACTCCACCCTCCATGCTTTGTGTTCCCTTCATTCAGACCGTCTTCCTATTTCACGTCTAAAGGAACCCCCCTAATGATACAGATGCTCGGCGTATGGCTTGACTACTGTTTTGGGCCAACGTTCTGAAAGACTAATGGATAACATTTTGAGTCTGACATCATGTTTCATACATGGTTAGTCTTCGGCCCTCAATTGTCATCCCCATTTCAGTCTAACGCAATATGGATGTTGTGTTTTGAACATGGTTAGCTGTTTATCTTTCCTTGTCACACCACCCCCTTAGTGTTCCAAATTTTGGGTGTCATGATTCATAATGATCCATTCCCCTATGTTCAAATTGATTCTAACACCCCTGCCTTTACTCCTCTCACGCACTAGAGAACATTGAAAAAACCTGTAACTCAACTGTTCTGAGAAATTCATTCTTTAGTTTGGTCTACCTCTTTCTTTCTGGAATCCTAGATTGGTGATTTATATCCCAGATTCCTGAAGACTAGTTAGAACTCCCACACTGAATGGAAATAATCATACTACCATCCCTTGTTTCTCGAATCAGACATAGCCCATATGAGAATAGGGGTTGATCACTAGATGTTTCAGTGATGTTAACGAGATGAAACAATCAAAACAAATAATGGAGTTTATGAAAACATCCAACTTTAGTAAGAATAGTATGAAAAATCCATTATATGTGTACACAAATCACAACAACAAGGGGTCAACCCCTCCCATAGATGGGTTGTCCTCTTCAACGATGCATTCTAGCCCCCCCACTCACAGACTCATGTTGTCCATAGCCTGTTGTCGCCTGGTGAGTTTCTAGTTTTAATTAAAGGCAACAAGGCATAGTTATTCATCCTTGATCCGAGCCAGATCCTCACCAGCTTGGATAAAGACCATCTTTTCAGAGGCTCGCCACCTATGTTGTTCGTCCTCTCTTATATGGGCCTTCAAGAATGATATGAGACCCGATTTCTCCATAAGGAAATAAGACTGTTCATTCACCCGCACCCTCAAATTCTAGATCTCGTGTTCAGCATTCTGGAGACTTTTAATATTGATGGACCTTCTCCACTATAGGACAACACTAAGACTATGCTTATCTTCCCGCACACTCTTGACAAGGTAGTCCCAAATAAGCATATGCAGGTGTTGGGAATTTACTCAACCAACACATAGTTCACCAAGGTGGTTACGAAGCCTTCCAATTTGATCTATCTGTTGTTCTTGTGGGGACTCCTTAAAATTTTATCTTGATCAGCATCTATGATAGTCGACAGACAGACTTGCTGTCCTCTTTTTCGGAAGCAGTTTCATTTAGATCTCGTGTATTGGAAGGTTTATATGCAAGAAATTCCTCAAATTGATCAGAAGTAGGGTCTTCCTCAGGTTGGTCATCATCATTGTATTCCACATCGATGACATCCTCCTTATTAATGTTAAACTCTGTCCCACAAAAAATATTTCCAGCTACCATTTTCCATTTATTGGGAACTATGACCTATTCATCTTGGGTGCTCAATTCGATAGGTAGTGAAATCTCGATTCAGAGCAGAGCCTCTGGTATCCCAACAATTTTCATTAATAATATACGCACCATCCTCAAAACTGTGTATGCAAATCTCTTGTTGGCCAGTTCAACTGACCAGGTAATGGGTACATCTTAGGAGTATGAGACTTACCCTGGTCTTCCACATGGGTTTTTCTTGGGTCAACCATCACTAGGATGTCGGGGTGTGACCCCCATATATGATTGCAGACTATGAGGATTCTAAGAAGGTTGCCCCTACTTCCCCACTATCCTTGGGCTCTATCACCTTCATATCCCTGTTTTTGGGCCCCAGTGTTGGGTTGTCTATGACTGCAACACCTTCATCCTCATCCGAGATAGTGTCCGATTGAAGGTTCTATATTATAGGTATGTGTTATTGGAGAATGTAAAAAAAGGTAGGTATGGAAAAAGTGCACTAATAGGGAATGGAAACATACATCTAATGTAGTAGTGAATTATCCCAAGGAGATTCCCCCTGAGGCTGGTATCTCTCCTTCTTCAAGAGAGGATTCCATGCAGGTCCAATTCATTGATTGATGGGAGTCTCCCACAATAACTTCCTCCCGATGTGATTCGTCTACATGGCCAGGCAAGGGGAAAATGTCCACCAGTTGACCAGTCGTCGGTTCTGCAGGAGTAGTCATATTCAGAAACACCCTTTCCAAGTTTGACTTCAACAACATGTCCCCACAATAAAGTATTAATTCTTCTAGCTCCATTTAAAGTTGTCTTCACTCAGCAGGGGTAGCACTGAATCCACTGTTTTCAAAGCAGAGCTCACCTGGAGATATCCCATGCATGTTTATGTTCATTTATAAATAGTAGATGTCAAGGTATTTTTTGTCATTTCATAGACTTTCCATTCCTCAGGGAAGACAACATAGGGGGAATTGATACTAGATACAGCTGCTTCCCTGGAGCTTGAGGGGAGATCCAATGAAATCCTTGAGATATTTCACATCCCTCCTAGGACCTCCAAGATGGAGCAACCGGGCCTGGCACCCCCCCTCACCCTTTTCAAGTGTGATCAGCACTGACCTGGGATTTTCTGATTCATGGCTAGCCGCCCCCTACTATTACAACTTCGTCTCCTTGGAGAATGTCATAATTACCTTCTTGACACCCCTTGTCACCATTGTCCGACATCGTGGTGTTATAACCACTTTTCTTGATCAGATGGTCACTTGATTTAGCATTTCACCATGTCAGGAATCTTCCCATCTCTGTGAATACTCGTGGACCAATATGAAACCGGCATCAGGTGGGGGAAGCTTTTTCAGTATCATTTGGTCCTCCCTTGTAAAATCAGCTAGAGTTGTAGCATCACGCAGGAGTGATTCTCATGTTGTACGTTCATGTCAATCTAGGGAGTCAGCCTCTATAGGCAATGATATTGTCGGGCGAACCGGTGTGGAGTGTGTGGCTCATATATGGGATCACAATCTAATTGTACAAACAACACATCACCCTAATTGGACCAAAAATATGCCTGTTTCTCTATCATATTTGTGATGTCATCGGAATAGGACCCGATTGGAAAGGGGATTGGATGGAAGATGAACTCATATGCTTTCCCCATATTACCCAACACGGTCATAGCATCTAGATGCAACGGGGAGCTCCCCAAAATGTTCAACATGGATGGGTGAGGCACATGAGCCTTATCCTAGTTGGTATGGACTCCGTAAGTGCATCCAAATGACCAGGGGTCAAATCCAGGTGGAGGTAGAATTTCCGGTTACTATAGCATTACTGTAGCAGGTACTGTACCGGGAACTGTGCAGTACTGTATCAGGTACTATAGTGGGAACTGTAGAAGGCACTGTTTGGTAGTGTAGCAGCCAAGAATATACCCCCTATTTGGGCCTTCGGGCCACCGATTTGGTCCCTGAGTCCTATAAGTCGTTCGGGCCCCCAGGCCTTCATGTCAGTAAGGCCTTTGGGCCACCTCCAGGCCTTCAGTCCACTTTAAGTGCAGATGCAAACCAAAAAACCTATAAGGATCAAGCTCTACAAGGAGGATGAGCAAGGAGCTTTCACTACATAAGAAGCTAAAAATATTGCAAGAATGAGAGGGTATGGAACCTTCCATCAGGACAAGCCTGTGCATGTATGGGAATGCCTATCCGAACAGCCATGCAAAGGTGGAGATCTAATTTCACGATGAAGATGATGGGGAGGAGCAGTTCCATGTAGTTTGTCTACGATATATGTAATGTTTTAAGCCTATGGGAAATGAATTCCTCTAAGGCCTATGGGCAATGTAATACTTATGCCTAAAGGGCTTGTAAGGGTTACACCTCACCCCTTGAAAGGTGGATTATCAAAATCAATAAAAAAATGAAGGTCTTAGGGCCATTAGAGGATGGTGAGAATGTATCTTTGATGGAGAAATGGGGACAAGGTATTCATAATCCCCCATCTGTGCAACGATACAGCTGTACAAAAAGTGGAACAGTCTTCACAATTGCAGTGACCACTTTCCCTCAGTAATGTGTTGAAGCAGATGGTACAACTTTTCTGACACAGGTATTCCTAGATTGATGTGGTTCCCACCTACCGGTTGAGAGGCCATAATACAGGTGCTTGATCGCACCCCCATATGGGCATCTCTTATCGGTAATATCAATCCACAAATCAGCATTGAGATAAACCCATCAAGCCTGACTATCAATTACTGCACAGTCTTGAAACTATATCCCCACAAATTCTCCCATTTACCTTCCAGGATTAGCCAGTACAAACCCTATTTACCATATAGATATCCTTGTGGAAAAAATAGGGGACATAGCTCATAATGTTCCCTCTTCCGATGATAAATTCATGAAGTTACCAAACCAGTACTTGATGTTTATGTCTCAGATGTTCTATTTATCCTAGTTCATTTTGAGAACAAGACTTAGAAATGCCATCTCCAAATAAGGCATTAGCTCCGTGTCTCCCCAGGCATTCATGGCAGGGAGGAACACGTCATACATCCCTCCTATGATTGGGATGGAAGAAATATGATGGAGGTCCCATAGGCTGATCCCAACATCCTCATGATGCTGGGGAAAAGTGTTGGTATCTAGCAACCAATAGCTCAACAACTCCAGTATGAATTCCTTTAGTTGGTAGATGATAAATTGGGAGGTCTAGACCTCTTCATAGAAGTCATCCTACCTCATAACATTCTCAAAATCTTCACAGTATGTGCATGCGTAGTAGGACCATGATCAATTGTTAGGAAAATTGCCACCCTGGTGTAAGTAAAAGCTTGTGATCCACCCCTTTTATGGATTTATGATTCTTTCTTTGATGATAGTCTTATATAAAGGGGGGTATGATTCATACACTAGTGCCTTTCCATCGATTATGTTGATAGGATTATACAAACACTGCGTTGTGGCCAGGGTATGGTCTTTCCTAATGCGCACATATGTAGTCCTACACCACATATAATTCATGGGGGTACCACTGAACCACTAGGCATTCTAATATTTATTGGTGTTGGGAATAATGTCTTCTTCCCACAAGCCTAAACCATTGAATTGAAATCACTTTTACAAAGGATATTCCCTCTCCACCTCTATCAATGATTTGTGATCAAAAGTGCATCAAATGTAATTTTCTATTTTGAGGTTGTTGGACATGGGCTCCATCAAAGATGCATCAGCACAAGCCTCTCATATAGCCTCTTGAATGGCCATTGAATCCATGCACTTTGAAAAATTTGGGGATGAGGAACGAGAGATGGGAAAGACCCATCACAAAGCCACTTCACAAGGATTCTTTAAGAAGATGCTCTGTATAGATAATCACACATCCCCTTTGTGCCGAAAAGAACTATGGGCTTCAGCATAAGTCGATAAGAAAAGCGGATTAGGATGCGTTGGTTCCCTAAAAAGAGTTTGTGATGCACCAGACCAAAGCCTCTGGTTCGCTAAGGTGTTCTTAGAGAGGATCAATCATGGAGATGGCATGATAACTATTTTTCAAAAATATCTAGGGGTGGAAAAAACACCTCTGAGCCCCTATATATAGACTCCACATGCATCAGCTTCACGGAGGGACCTAGGCTCTTTGCGGAGCCCCTACGCTTCGTGGAGATCCCTACGCTCTTCATGGTGCCCCTTTTCTTTACGATGCGGCCCATGCATGGAGCGGCGTCCCCAGGTCCTTCGCCGCATCCTTCACACTTTGGACCACAACATCCTCACAATGAAACCTTCACGAAAAGGGTAAGGTATCACCTTTAGCAAAAAATCTTCACTTCTACCTTCTTGATTCACCATGATTTCAATAATCCAAGTTTCTTTGGCATCTTGCACTCATAATTGGACCCTCTCCATCAATTAGCTCCAATTTTAATGGGGGGAATTTGTTTGTTCCAAAAAATGTGTCCAACTCATTCCACATATTTGACTATGCGATCCAAGGAATTCTCCCCCCGAACGGGTCTAAAAGAACCTCCTAGTCATCTTGAAATTTCCTTGCATGAATAACTCCATGTTTCAGGTGCATGTTCTCTAAGATGCCTCTATAAGGGGATCTACAGTGTGCGGGCTGCCGGGAGTTTAATGCAGACCGAATCCCTTCTATGGTTCTAGGTCCCTCCATGCCGCTCTTTACGGCTGCCGCATCCACGGATCCCTCCATGTGTCACGTCCCCTTCAAGAGGCCAACATAGGTTGAAGGAATGACTCCATTCTATTGAATCACACATCATCGCTACGAGTTATTTTCCCCTCCTACTAAGCATTCTTATAAATTGAATGGTCACCCCCTATTCCAATTTTTTTCCACTCTGACCATTCAACTTCCCGAACCTTATTTTTCCTAGACCTTCACGAAAGCACTCAAATAATTGGTCAAAGGTACTTAGCCTTTGAAATTCAGCCCCCTTTGTGTGAATTTAAGCCTTTTCCTATGGTGGAGATTCCCTATGCGAAGGCCTATGGATTTTTCATAGGAAGGAGCCCCTTTGGGGTGGTCAAAGTTTAACGATGTGTAGATCCTTTGTGAAATTATCTCTACAAAAAGAGGGATTCTCTAAGTATAATCCTTTATCACTTAAGGGATGTTATTATTGAAGCCTTGGAATTTATTAGAGACCCCTCTATTTACGAAGCCTTGGCCTTTCTCAAATACCCCTATTTGTGAGGCCCCATGACTTCGCAAATCCTATCCTCTCTCGGTAGCCTTTTCCCTTCACGATGACCAACCACTTCTCAAAGCCCATCCTCTTCGTGAACCCCAACCTCTTCACAAATCTCTACATTTTAAGACTATTTGATTTACACACCCCTTTTCCATACATCCCTCCAGGTATGTACAAATTTATTTCAAGGTCACATGGGTGGGCATCAGGATGTCGTGCTTTTCCTCATGCTTCTTTGAATAGGAATGCTAATGGAAATTAATTTTTCACATATCCACTCTAATGTTGGGACCTAATTAGATCACTCCACAACACCACCATGCCCCAAAATTTCATATGCCTTTATTTCACCAAGGGCTAATTCGTGCGAGTTATGTGAGTCCTAAGGGTGCGGAGTGAACCCGCCTCGTATGAGATATTAGGCATTGAACTGCCAAGCACTATCGTTTCCATCACATGACCTTAAAAATTTCCCTCTCCCCATGCAACACACGTGGGGTGCCATATCTTAGAAATTCTCCATGTTATCTCGTCTCCATGGGAGTGAGATCTTCTTCACATGGAATGAGATCCTCTTTGCTGGAGCGTCATCTATCCATGGAGAAGGGCAACCATCTTGTTGTAATCTTCTAGGATTTCTTGTAGAATGTCGCACCCATACTACTTCTGTATTCTTTTATGCCAAATAACAGAGGAGATATGGACAATGGGATATTCGTTAGCCCATCCCTCTCTCTATAGGCATTGTCTCCATCATGCATCCTTCTAGGAATATGTCCCAATCTCCATATCCTAGAGATGATTACCATGTTTAAACCCCTATATCCTCTTTGGGCTGCTAACCAGGTGTAATCCCATGTTTCCTCTTTAGACCGGAAACCAAAAGTAACCCCATTCCATTTCCCACATATGCACATTTCACAACATGATCGTTAAGTCTTTGATGCCTTTTATTTCTCACATTGAGCATGACTCACATTGGTTTAAAGTAAGCATTGACCATGAAATCCTTCATGGCCCTCTTTTGCATCTAATCCCCAAACCATTCCAAACTATGTTCATTTTGATACTTCTATCCTAGGTGGGGTATGTAGGAAGCCTCAATGAGGTTCAATCCCAATACCTACTAGTCCCAACTGATTAACATTGGTTTAACTTCATCCTACATGACATTAAATTGTACTCCCCTTTTCATCCCACATGATGCTAAACTGTACCCATCCCGAACTACGTGGACTTTGATCTTTGTCTCCTAAGAATGGTATGTAGGAAGCCTCCCTGAGGATCAATCCCAACAACCCTTTTTTTGCATCAAGACGTTAAAATGTACCCATTTAAACTACGTGGGCTTTGATCATTATCTCCCAGACATGGTATGTAACATGCCTTTCTGAGGTCCAACCCAAATCGATGGTATGTCGCCGTGTTCCCCAATCGACAGTAAGCTGTTGTGTTCCCCAATCGACGGTAAGCTATTGTGTTCCCTAATCAACGATAAGTCGTTGTGATCCCCAACTAGTGGTAAGGCATTGTAACCCCTACCAGCTGTAAGACATTGTCAACCCCAATAAGCGGTAAGACATTGGAATCTCAACCGTCGATAAGCTGTTGTTGTCTACAATCGACGATAAGCCGTTGTGGTCCCCTTAGTTTATACCTACATATATGGTCCTCCCTCGGGCATCACACCAACCCAGGCTGCTAACCCAGCGTAAGCCCCTGTATACCATCAGGTTGCATGTCCTTTGTGTACACCCCAATTATATACCCCATTCTGAACTACGGGGACTTTGATTCCCTATCCCAGGGATGTGTAGTAAGCCTCTATATGTTCAATATCATCATCTATGTCTCATCGTGGCCTCACTCTCCCATGAAACTATGTGTTTTTTGGAAGGTCCTGCCCTATCCTGGAGGTTATATTTCCTCCAGGTCCCATCCATTTATCTGTTTCCATGGGTATCCTCCTATGGTGCCCCCATCTCCCCACCAATCTATGTGAACTTTTATTCCCTACCACTAGGATATATAGGAAGTCTATTAAATGCTCATTCCTAACATCATAATCATACTCACGTATGTACCATATCATTCTCCATATACACTCAATAATCTATATTTATTTTGATTCTTAGACAGGCCTCCTCATCCCATTGAGATCATGTCATCCACTTTCTCACTACTCCTAACAACAATCGTGTAACTAGCAATGCGTTAGCTCCAGCATCAGTGTTCCCTCTAAGGGGTTCATCTATCTGATCCACTCCCGTCAGTGTTCTAATCAGTCTGATCCATCTCCACTGGACGTTAAACTCATGAAATACCACGAGTTCAACATGTTAAGCTAAGGAAAACCTCAAAGTGAAGCATATGGAATAAAATACCCCACATTCGATGTGGGATGCCTCGAGCTTCCATGACCTCGAGAAGCCCTATAATTAGTGGAAGAAACCCAGACACACCAATACTGTAGTGTCTAGACACGCCTGAAATTTCCAATGTGACAACTCCACCAACCGAAGATTTCTGCCATGACAGGACCTCTTGGAATGTCTTTAAAGAAGTATCATAATTAACTGGCATCCATGAAGACATAACACTTGAAAGACTTTTATGAACAAAATATTATTACTATAAGGGAGACCCGAATGAGGAAACAAGTTATAAGGAGGAATCCATGGATGGAGGAACCTACATCCAATAATCCAATTTCGATCAAGGAGAAAAAAATCCCAAATTAGTGATGGATTCTACCAGCATTTGGAAATTGAGAATGTGGGGAATCAATTGTGCGTCCTCCACATACAAATGTGCCCCCCAAAAAAGTGTCAGAAACACATGTTCTATAATTGGTATGCTTGACATCCAATTCTCAATAAAATTATCATATAAATTTATTTATTAACTATAAAATTATAGTGGATTTAGGCATGAAAATTTTATGTTTCCAATATAGCCTT
This sequence comes from Viscum album, assembly GCA_963277665.1. Taxonomy (NCBI): domain Eukaryota; kingdom Viridiplantae; phylum Streptophyta; class Magnoliopsida; order Santalales; family Viscaceae; genus Viscum; species Viscum album. Next base: position 126,089,505 of record OY728148.1, read on the forward strand.
ATTGGTTGCACAGTTGTACCATAAATGTATAACCTCATGTGAATATGAACCATAATATTCAAAAAAATAAGTTTTTCACTTTGATACATATAATTAATTATTAAATCTTAATTGATCCTTTCATATTTATTTGATTTCTAAATACTTTTTACATATAGGTATTATTATTCTATATTAATAATGTGTCACTAAATGCAATGAATATAAAAACATCAATAATGTTTTAACCATGCAATAGAGAATGTCTCTATGGAAAATTTATCTTCCACACCACTTTTGGAACTCATTCCTACTCAAAATACTTATGCATATTTATAATTGACTAAACCTAAGAAAATATTTCTCCCACAATCTTAGGTGGAGATGTGAATTCTTTTATAGAACTTTATTATATTATTTGAAAACAAATTTTTTAGCATACAGATTTCTTAAAAAACCTATGTAATATTATTAAAATAAAAAGAATTTAAGATTGAATTTTTTATGATGCAAGATTTTTTTTTATCCTTAACAAAAATGTTTCAATAAAACACATGTTATTATGACAGAGTGGATTTCCACCATACAATAACTCAATGATAACAATTTTTCATGATACTAGTAATTTTATGGGATAATGCTGTTATTTTCAATGCATCTCTTGAACAATAAGGGAATTAGGTAAAATAGATTTAAATTTCAACACTAATTCTACTTATACTTACATAATGATACTGATGTGTACAAGGAAATGTGTTTCCCTGAATTACTCCATGTTAAAATTTTTTAATCAATTTTAACAAGACAATCTCCCAATTGATCACCATTGTAAACTTCATAGATGTAATTTGGATAATGTAAAGTGCATTTAAAAGATAATCCACACTACATAATAATGATCTATGTATGATTGGTCATGATATTATTCAGCAAGTGAGAAGAAATAAAATCATATCTTTTGACCATGTTTATAACATAACTCAATTTCAAATTCTTTAATAAAATCATAAAGGAATCTAATGATGTAATTTAACACTATCATAAACTTATAATATTTCACATTCTCTTGATAAACTAATTGAAAATTATCTATGGTTCACCATTAATTATAATGGTTTTTTTTCAAAAATAAATAAGAATATATGTCGATGATACCTGAGGTATCTCTATCCAATGATTATAAATACCATACTACGTATATCCTAGACATCCACGTTTATTTTTAATTGAGAAAAAATTATCTTTATGTAACGTATACATGTCTTACATTTTATATGCATCACATAATTCTTATGGTTCACTTATTACTGAGAAAATGTTTTTGTATTATTCACCATAAAGAATATTCATTCATGAATTAGAATAGTTTCTAATTATGTCGAAAGGATAGAAGAGATAAATTTTTTTGTTGATACTTAACAAACTTTCAACTTGAATTAATAAACTTGGAAATATTGAAGTTTTGTGCTTATCACTATTGACTTTTGGACCACAATTTTGCAACTACTTGGAGAAGACACCATAATTATATAAATGCATCTATAACTAGTTAGTATATTTTAATACACATATTAAATAGGAATATTTTATTTAATATCCTTTATGTAAAGTAGAAACATCACTTACAATTGATATATATTCCTAAGAAATATTTTATTACTTGCTTATTTAAATAATTTAATAGCATTTACTCTTCCATAAATATTAATTCATGTTATATGAAGAATCTGAACTACTATTTAATACGTCTTTTATTTATATTATGTTGAGAAATTTTCATTGAAATTCCTCCTTCAATTGAAATTTTGACCATTAATTTTAAATTTCTCACTGTAAGAACAAAATATTATACTTTCTTTTAGTTCTTATCTACTTGGAAAAACTTACCAAAATGAAAATAAAGATTTTTATACATATTTATCAATTTTAATCCAAAATGAAACTAGAGTATAGTTTTGAAAAAAAATCTACAATGGGATATCGAGAAATTTCACGATCCACTTTTCATATTTACACATAACTATTGGAATTTATCACCATTTTATATCTTGCTTCACTATCTCATCATAAGTTTTTTGAAGATGATATAACAAGGGAAATCCTCCATTTCTTCTGGATGTATCCAAAATTCACATCAAACATTGATTATAGAATTAGGATATTTATATCATATAATTAATATATGAGTCTCCTCTATGATTTTTTCTTACCCTCTCTTAATGAAGAGGATTAAAAGGTATTGGGGACACTGGCACAATGAATTTATAATGATTTAGTACTTTGTGAAAGTGCCTATACTACTCTTATAAATTCATTCCAGTTAAGACATATAATTTTTTAAATAATTATCATAGTATATCTTCTGGTAATATCTTCCATTATCTAAAATAAATAAATCTATATGTTTATTCTTTTATCTTTATTACCGATTAGAAATTATTGATTAATTTAATCATAATTTGTCTCCCACTATTTTATCTAAATTTTGAATCCCAATTTACTGTAATGAGAATAATATATCACATAATTATTCTAATGGAATGTATCATTTAAAACCCTCCAAATAGTGTACATGTTTTTGTTATTCCACTACACAGAGTGTTTAAAGGTAGGCTTTAGAGTGTCCAACCACATTAAATCGCGACAACATGATCTCTTGAGTGAAGTCGTAGCATCCAAAATTATAAAAATAATTCTCTCAGTTATTTTATATATTTTTTCAACAAACTAGAATGGGCTACTCCATTGCTGCCAACATCAGTTAAGTTAACCCATCACTCTCATCAGAACTTTTTGGTAGTAGGCGCAACACTCAAATATCACTTATGAGCACCCCATAGACACATATTTGTTGAAATTCAAATGATGGAAGGAATTTATTGAATTAATATTTCTATTATGGGGTTTAATATGGTTTTATTAATGTAATAGTTTTCTATTATACATGTTCATACTATGTTATCACACTCACAAATGATTATTAATATAATAACATTCATAATGAATTTATGATTTTTTATGTTTATAATTATTATTTTTTCTTATTATTATTTTTTCTTATAGACATGAAAATACATAAAAGAATTGAAATTCATAATTGAATTAAATTACATGACTAGTCATGCGAATATAATATTGTATGATCCATTTATTCATAGTGGATTATCCATGACCCCGGGGTATCATACCTAGGTCAGGTCATAACTCATAATGAAACTATTCTCTAGTCTACTATGTCCACTTATAATTAGGATATCTCCATGACATGGCATGTTGTAGGACGTAAACCATCCCAAACGTAGTACATGCATACTCACACATAGCATATTGGGTTTCAAGTGAACAACAATATTGATATCGAAGTTTTATCAACAAACAGAAACCATTATACATGTTAAACGAGAAAAATGAAAATGCATATACCATCTTAAATTAAAGGCTAATTTGAAATAGAAAAAATAAGCAATAAATAATTATTTAAAATAAACCAATCATATATAGGATCAGTCAATTTCACAATAGAGGATAGTAGAATAAATAAAAGCATGATAAAATTAAATTGTAATAAATTTAATGATTGAGGGAATTTATATAAAGTAAATAAATTATTTCCTTTAAAATAATATAATTCTATTAGGTCCTATCATTGATAGAATATTTCAAAAATAATTTAAATTAATAAAACTATTTATTTTAATACTAAACAAAAAATATTTTCTTCTGAATGGTACAATTTTTTTTATTATTCCTAAAATTAATTTATAAATAATTTAATATATTTTTAACATGAAATTAAATAATTAAATTGTATTTTGACGTATATAAAATTTTATCAGGCTTTGAAACACAACCCATACCCTTAAAAATATGGGAAACCCCCGCACATGTCTATTCTGTGATGGACATACACTACCACAAAAATAGTTTTTCGCAGCGCCCCCCCTTTATCAGCGCTAACGAAAAAGCACTGATAAAGGGGGGGCCTTTATGAGCGCTTTTTTTAAAAGCGCTGATAAAGGGTCGGCTTCAAAAACAAAAATTTAAAAATATATTAATATATTAACATATAAATATAGTTATATTGTTATATAAATATAATATATAATTTTTAAATATATTTTAGATAAGTATAAATGTACATTTACACTTATTATACTTAATATATAAGATATTTAATGAAAATGTCATCTTAAAAAATTAAAAAAATATTTTTAATTAATAATTTGATAATCATTATGGAGTAAAAGTCATTTAATAACAATTTGATGACTAAAAAAATTAAAAAAATTAAAAAAAGATCCAAAATATGATGAAAACGCAACTCAAACTTCAAACGACCATTACTTTTGATCCGGGTGTCCGTTTGAGCTCTACCACATATCAAATCGAAGCCTGCGACGAGCTCTATGTCGCTATGGTTTAGGGGGACCCTAGTCAAGCGATTTTCAAGGCCAAAAAAGGCCCAGAAGTCCTCCAAAACTGAGTTTTTAGTCGGGGTACCCCGATTTTTTAACATTTTGTTGATTTTCACCCTCGTTTAAGGGGGTATTATTGGATTTTTTTGGCGCGGTCTGAATTTATTCCAAGGTATTACATTCATATTGATATTATGTATTTGAAATTTCATCCTTTATTATAATGAACTACTATTTATAATAAAAAATATAACAATATATTCATATTTTTTATATATTCACACCTAAAAATTTAATTATATATATAAATAATAAAATATATTTACATATAAAATATATTAGATTTATCTAAATAATAACTAACATCAATTTTATTTAAAATAAAAATATATGAATATTTATATACCTATATATTAATCTAACTATATATATATATTATTCTAACTATATATATATATTAATCTAACTATATATATAAATTAATCTAATAACTATATATATATTAATATAACTACATATATATATATATATTAGTATTACTATAAATATATATATTAATATCACTATATATATATTAATATCACTATATATATATATTCATATAACTATATATATTTTAATATAACTATATATATATATTAATATAAATATATATTACTATACGAATAAATATAACTAAATATATATATATATATAGATATATATTAATTTCACTATATATATATTAATATTACTATATATATATATTAATATTACTATATATATATTAATATAACTATATATATATATTATAATATAACTATATATATATATTATAATATATCTATATATATATATTAATATAAATATATATTAGTATACGAATAAATATAACTATATATATATATATATATCATGAATTGGAAGACAAATCAAAATAGAGTACTGGTAAAGGCTTAGGCGCGCAGAGGGGAGGTCTCGAGTTCAAATCCTGGTGGAGGCAAGGGCGCGCGCGCATGGGGGAATATAGCAGCAAGTGCTGTTAAAAGGTGGTGGGGTGCGTGGGGTGATGTACAAGGGTAGAAAAGCGCTGTAAAAGGGGGGGCTCAAGCGCTATAAAAGCCCCCCCGATTGGCAGTATTTTTTTAAATTTTTTAAAATTTTTTAAATTTTTTTACCTTTTATCAGCGCTAAAACGAAAGCGCTGATAAAGGAAGTGCTGATAAAGGGGACCCCCCTTTATCTACGATGGCTTTATCAGCGCTTTTTCTAGCGCTGATAAAGTCCATTTTTAGTGATGAAAAAGGCCGTATTTGTAGTAGTGATACCATGTGCAATGGTGCTCTAGGCTATGTAAACCCACCCAAACCCAGCCCCAATTTGGTTGAGCTATATACACCTATTGTATGGTCGTTAAAGTCAGACTAGACCCCTGAAGGTGTGGTGCATGACCAAATAGAGCTAAGCAGGTGGGGTCAAACACGAATGAGGTGATGCTCGATGGTGGTTTTGGAGCTTCGTCTGGTGTGTGGAATGCATCTCAGGTTCAGAGTAATGGTGCAATGAGATATGTAAGATTTGATATTTGAGGATGGCTCTAGGATCCAGCTGTGGTATTTGGTGAGTTTAGTGATGGATCAACCTCGAGGTAATGGAAATGGTGATTGAGTAAACTAGGGCACAAAGCAATGATGGATCGATCCACATCATGTAATGGCACACTCATGGAGGGTGAAACCTGCAATATCTCATTGGTGGGGATCACCCTAATTGGAGGTGTTCGCCCTTGGGTTGAGTGATCCATGAAGGTGGGATTCTAGATAAATAGTCATGGGAGGGAAACTAGGATGAGCACTAATATGGGTGTGGCAAGTCACCGAACACGGTATGAGGAAACCACTTCAAGTGGCCTAGATGAACTCAGCATGGGGTGGAGGCCTGTGAGCAGATTCTTGGATAATTGAGACAGAGGCAATGGGGACATAGAGTTGCTCGCTTGCTGGTAGAGGGGGTGTTTAGGATACTTCTCGGTGTGGCCAACCTGATGTCTTGGAGATGCTTCTGAGGGAAGCTAATCTATTTTTTGTTTTATTTTCAAAAACCACTGACATAGATGAAAATCCTCCAAATTTTTCAATTTACTATTCTCTTTTAAAACATATTATTATTATACGTATATTCTATCCAATTTTTACAAAATTGGAAACCCATAGGTTTTGTTCATTCTCATATTTCCAAATGTAGGTGAAATAGCCGTTTCATATAATAATCTAATTGATTATTAAAATTAATATTTTACATTATCAGTAGAAATTTAAACTATAAGCTGACTGAAAACTAGCAACGAAAATTAATCTAGTGTAGGTATAAAAAAATATGGTCCCCGTGTCGAGTAACCAAAGTAATCATCAAAAAACATAGAATGATTACAATAACATAATTTTTATTGATCTCTAAAATTTACACCCCTAAAACAACCACATTGAATCCATATAAAAATTTTTCATATGAAATTAACATGTTCATACGATATCTAATATATGTGTGGTCTATTCTATTACTATAGAATTGAAAAACAATATTTAATGTAAACAAATTTGATTTATTCTCGGCTCTAAAAATTAATGTGAAACATCTCATATTAACTGATCATACATGGGTGCACAGTGAAATCCGTGGGTCATGAATTTAAAATTTTTAATCACTAGAGTGATAAAACTTGTCACAATTGATGATCAGATTGTTGGTAGAGATCTAACAATGTCATGTGATTCAATCTTATTAAATAAATTAAAATATATTTATTACCTCAGTTTTATCAAATCACATTCATCTATTGCACATTTTTGGAAACCATTTCTTGAAGGATATGAGTATGAACTCCTATAGATCATCCACACACACATCAATAATCCACATGTATTCCATTCATAGAATTATAAATTCTAGCATGAAGCATCAACATTGTGATTATCACCATGATCTCATCCTTTTGATTTGTGGAAGGCATTGTTTGATCAATGTATTGGATTGAGATTTTATCTCTTTAAAATGTGAGCGGAGATATAACTTTTTAAATGAATGAATGAATAGGTCATTGAATGATTTTCTCCTCAACTTATATATTGTGTGCCTTAAATAACAAGTTTTCAATCCCTGACCCTCATATATTTAACGGCCAATAAATACATAATAAATATATAATTATGACTAACAAACTACATCATAACTATTATTTATATTTTATAACATTATTTTAATAAATATTATACAAATAATTTTATAAACATAATTCATTAAATCAACTCTTAATATCTAGTCATATGAAAATAAAATTGAATATTAAAATAATATTAGTTTTTATAATGTTATTCATTTTATTTCTTTAAAAACTTATATATAATTTTAAACAATAAATTCAAAAAAATTATATATACTGAAATAATACTATATTTATTTATTTATCAGTGGTTGATAATTCTTGGACAAATCTCAGACCCTATGGTGGGTCCGACGATGTATTTTATACATATTAATTAGAATAGGGTAGATTTTAGAATACACTATTTTGTACGAACCTCCATGACTTTATCTTGATAGTAGTGAATAGTTTCATAGTCCCAGAGTGGATTCTAAAAACCAACAAGGGTACCTTAAGAGATAAGTAATAATAAAAGCATTTAGAACCAACCTATGAACACCCACTATGTAAAATAGCCTATTTAACATACAATATTTCATATAGCAGGAACCACACTTGTGCAATTGTCATTTCTTTCATTATTATTTTCAATCTACCTATACAGACATTCCTTCAAATATAATGGTCATGGATTTATAAAGGGTTAAACATTCTTATCAACCACGATCGAGATATTACTTCTATAACTCAGAAGTGAAAATTCTGATATCGAACATTCAACCAATTCCAAACCACCAATAATGCACCCAACACAAGCTGCCTCACCCCAACATCAATTTCACTGTTTATATCATTCATCAATATACACAATCAAACTGAACAAATCAATAATGATTTCATGTCAAGAGACTAATATGCATGTCCATACATCAGAATAACCAATGACACCTGAAATATGTTGTGTTTTTATTAGTGGTTTAATCCCCATGATCTCACATATAAGATATTACCCAGTGTGAATATTATGTGAAGAATTATCAATAAATATGAGCCCCCAAAACATGATAGTCAAATTTCAATTATTTTGAGTCCGTAAGATTTATTTAGACCATAATACATATGGTTATGATTAAATTTATATTCTCTATAGGTTTTCATTATAGCATTGGAACTACTATAACATTCTGTTATAAAAATTAATCAATGGACATCACCATTTAAGTAGTGGTAGCTAAAATATCAACATTATTATGTTTTGTGTGAATCATGTATAAATAAAATTATACATGGTATGGTGTCTTAATGTAATGTTCATGTTGGGTCTAGGGAATACACTATTACAACACAACCTATGGATTTGTTCTAGTTCTTTTTTTCTATAAAGTCTTGTGTTCATCATTTGGTGTGTCATTGTTCTACATGTTAAACACCTCTAGTGATAGCTCATAAATACCAAATTAATTAATTATATATATATATATATATCAATATAACATTATTTTGGGTAGACCTATAAACTTTAATTCAACTTCATAGGATGTACAACTCAATGGAAGTCACCCCTTAGGTTGTTCCCTTATAAATGGATTAATATATTTATGCTGAAACATGAAATTGAACCACCAAAAAATGCATGTTGATTGTGATTTAAAAATTTAAATTCAAATTTAATTAAACCAATTTAGAATGTTAGGCCATGTACATAGTCTCGGATTCTTCATCTTTTAGTTTGAGTATATGTTATGAATTGATTTATCCATGTCTTAGTATATTTAATTTTTGAATTGTATGCGTTTAATGGTTTTAAGGAGAACCTCTATGCCAAGATGTGGTTGATAAATGGGTTTGATTAAAAATTCCTTTTATGGACTCATAGAGCATAAAAATTAAAAAAAATTAATTTAATTGAAACGCATAAAGAGGGATACATTGGTTCTTTATACAACACCATGGTCTGGATCATCAAGAAAATACCTTTATACTTTATTTGAGTGATAAGTAGTTCCAAAATGGTTTTCCTTTGATGGGATCATGTTACACTATTATTATATCATTCCATGAGTGATACATAGTTCATGAGGTGGTATACCTAAGATAAAATCATATGGTTAATTTTATATCATGTCATTAGTATTACATGGGTGTTTATATGGATTCATTGGCTGAAATCCTATAAATATGGTGTTTATATTACACTTGGAGTGATACCTATTATTATTTTCATGAAACACCTTAGACGTGCCCACGATGATAATTAATTGAATCTAAAGATTCATCCACCAAAAAATGGACATTGTGGTGTTTGGTCCATGATTCACACTTTAAATTTATGATGGACCAATTATATATCCATACCCCCATTCCATGATGGTAGTAAAATTAATCATAAGTAAAGATGGGTACCTTGGTATTACACCTCATGTCCAGACTATTTTTTATGCTTTTTATAGGGTGCATCATTGTATCCATTCTTGGTGGCTAACGTGTTGCTTTCTATTTCCATTCATTACCACATTCCAAAGTCGGTCAGCATTTATTAACTTCATCATCAATATATTCTCCTTGATCGAAACAAGATGATGGGGTATCAGTTCATCCCTACATGGACTTCTACTTGTATCATGTTTTCTAGCCCGAGTATACCTAATATATTAAGTAACTTTTATGGAACTCATTCCCAATTCCATCTCTAGGTGGATGTTGATTAATTATGCTGCTTTTTTCTTGAAACGGAAACAACCTTTGGTAAGGAAAATTAATCACATTCGGACCATCTAGGCATTCCTAGACATTGGTATATTTGGAACCCCTAAAATCATCTTATTTTATGGAATCTCATGTGTGAGTCATCTTAGGAGTAGAACCAAATTTATAACTTCTTGATCATGAGTTAATTGAAACAATAAGTGTATTCCATCCAAGGATATTTACCTTAAGCAAGACACACTTGTTTCATGGGGTAGTTATACTGGGTTAGATAAAAATATTAATGTCCTATGGAGATTTTTCTGAATGGTTAGCATCTTTTGAGGATAGGTTGGGTGCCAGATTAACATCTTGTTGGGAAATGATGGGTGCAAATTTAAGGTAATCTGGGGATAAGATGGGTCAACTTTTTAATGTATTATGAGAATAGGTTTGGTGTAGGTTTAACTCCTTGTGAGGACCTGTTGGTAATAGGCCTAATGTATTTTGGGTATAGGTTGGGAACATGTATAATGTATAGAAAGGACATGATATGGTGGTTAGATGTGCTCTAATTCGGGAAGGAATTAAAATATGGAATGGATGGAGTGTGTCCCTTGGTGGGATTATTTAACACATTGATGATGGTAGCATTGAACCTCAAGGAGTTTTCATACATACATTGATTAATACATATGGACAAAACAAATATTTTTTGATGTCATTGATTATGGTTGTGTAACTTAGACGATCCATGTAGTTTAATGTCATGTGGGAAGGAAGATAATGTCATAGAATTATCATCCATGAGTGATAGAGTGAGGCATACACATAGATTATTCCCTCTACAAGAGTATAACTCTTTAGGGAATAATATGTGCCATATGGATGGCATCATCCTAGGTGAGAGGATTATCCCATGTGGGTGAAGGAAAATTTCATCCCATGATGATCATACATGGTCAATCCCACATTTATCACATTGGGTAAGATGTGTGGCATAATCCATTGTAAATCATACATAAGGAATCCTATGTTCAACACATAGGGTGAGGATACAGTTTTATGTCAATTATTGAAGATGTTTTCATGTCATTTATAGTTATATTTATATAATGTGGATAATGGTTGTTCTATTTCATGCGGCTTAGACATGTTAGAGATTACCCTCTGAGGGGGACCATTTGAAGTATGGAGTTAGGTTATTCAAAAGGAATCCCCACCCAGACAGGTGCACAATTTCACTTGAATATCCCACCCAAAGATCTTACGTGACAAGATATCATTCACCATAAGGTGGGACATGGTGATGGAACTGCCATGGAGTGTGGAAATCATGAGGTCCAAAATTATGGTACCTATTCATAGAATTGATTAACATTAGGGTACTTATGATTAGAAGAAATGAGTAAGATGAAGGTTGAGACTACACATGGATTTGAGTGTGAGGATGCCTGATTGGGCGGTACGAGTCACACAATGATTAAATATTGAAAATTTCTTTGATTTTCATAGAGGACCTGGGAACTTGACTTTTTTAAAATTCGTTCGGCTAAAAATATGCACCACAGATGGGCTTCGAGGAGAGGCATTGTGAAGGTTGGATTTTCATAGAGGTTTGAGGTCTTATAATTAAGTATACTTTTTAAACTAGGGGTCCCCTTCCACAGGATAGTTTTTAGGTTCCCATGGGGTTGGTTTCATACTAGATAGGTGCCTCGCAAAACCCCATCTATCAAAATGGGATTTCTACTTCCAAAAAAGATATGGATTTTTTTTATTGGAATATGAACCATGGGTGAGGGTCTTAATAACCTATATGAGGCTATTTCATGAAGGATGGATACCATGAGAAAATCAACACCTTTTTCACTCATGATTCTTATAATTGTTGTAACATAAGATTATTTGGTGGAATATGAAAGGTCACGTCCCCTTAAAAGTTGGAAATATGGGGTATTTTTAGGCCATATATATGCATGTTTACATGTTTCTTGGAATATATGGTTTGTTGCAATGGTTATTGAGTATTGAGAATAGGTTGGAGCTTTACAAAAAAGTGTTACACAACATGATGGTTACATTAAAACCATCATGTGGTCGGGGAGTCTCCTGAAATGGGGTTTCATGAATCTAAACATACACTGGGTTGATTTTACCATCAAATCATTACATGGTTAGGCATTCTGAGATGATTTCATTCATAAATGGGGGGAGGAATTTCTGAATCCCAAACCTTCAGTATATTTTTAGGTTTTTTTGTTGTGGATTTTCTATGAATCATATTTTCTTTACTCGACCAATCCAATAATACACATATTTCAATGCCATAAAATCCCTCCATCAGAATTGGGGTTTAGGGGGGACAGAGGGTTGGATTATAAAGGGAAACTCCTAAAATTTTTGGATTAGAATTATCTATTTCAAAGATCATTCACATAGGGTATCGTGGACTTATGCCTTTAAATTGGGGTAGGGGCCCATTAGGGGACCATGATCATTTTATGAATGATAGGAATGTTTCTCACTTTTTGAGAAACTCATGTCATTCACAAGTTTTTTGGGACATAGATCTCCACCAATCATGAAACACCATAATTCCTCAAAACAAACATCCATGAATAGAACTCTATGGATCAGTAAACTTCCTCATACCAAACCTTCACAAAAAAACATCATGCACAAGTTTTGAAAACCATTATAAATACTAGAAATAATTCAATTTATGTATTTTGAAACTCTTTCTAACAAATGAAGGGATATTGATGAAAACCTTTTTATTATAAAGAGTGTCTAGAGTTCTTTGGATTGTGTCACACTCATGGAACTACTAGTGAGGGTGCAATAGGAATACCCGCTCTACAAAAGGCTTCCAATATATGGCCTATGGATAAGAGATGATGTATTTATCCCCAATTATTACTGATATGTGCCTACTTACTAGTTCAAAGTAGTGACTAGATAACACCAATGATACAATGTTGTAGAAGGATACAATATAAAGGACCATGAATCCATCACCACACTCAATCTATGGAACCATATTAACAATGTTTATGGGGATGTACTGAAAGTAGTGTTAGATGATTCATAGAATGTGAAAAGCCTTAAATTATGATTTAGGGAACTGCTCAAGGGGTAGAAAGATAGATGTGATTTTTTCTAGGGTGAAAATTTCTTAGATGAATTGACCAAGTCATATTAGTAATGTTATCTGTGTCATGATTTTTAGGCAGAGATGAAGTCGATAGGGCTATACCAGGTGGCATGGGACTAATAGCTTCATAGAATCCACCATCTAAGAGTTCTGTCAGAGTTGTTGAGTAGGTAGTCCCCAAGAATTCCAATTTTTATTTACACCATGGGATGGTCGACATCAGCTTGTGGGATATTTTACAAATAGAAAGGATCATGATATATGGAGCATTATATAATGAATCTCACCCTGAAGAGAATGAGTGGGAGGACATGGAGAAAATAACACCCCTATAGAGTTATTATACAATATTGGTACAGGGGGAGAACAGACACAGTCTTGGGATAAATTATATCCCTTTAAAGTAGCGGTTTAGATACACCGTGAATTAGAGGGCATAAAGGCTATCGTGGAAGCTACACTAGCTCCCTATATCATTTTAGAAGGGAAAAGATCACTCATAAAGTAGAATATTTGAGATAGTCTACTAATAACTATGGGGTTACCATGTGAATGATAAGGCTCTTATGGTCAAAATAGTGGGTTCATTACTACACTGATCTGTGGATGGATTCTCTAAGTGCAGGATGCATGGATAGGGGTCTAACTGAGAACCCATATCATTGTGTAAATAATTGACATGGTAGTACACATCAACATGGATATAGTTATATTTATTGAGATATACATGGTACATCTCCATATCAATTAGGGGAAGAATCCTCTCCATGTGCATGGGCTATTCCATTTTATGTACGATATGGTCATTGAACACATTGGGGAATATGAGTATTTAAATCCTATCTCCCTTAATACTCAATACATCCAACCATAAATTATAAACATTTCTGGGATCAGTCCTCTTATAATGGGATTAGTGAAAACCATATAAAGGATTTGGAAAGATGACCGATTTTTATTTCCCCCGTCCTCTTCTCATAGGGATGTTGACTAAGGATATTGAGGGGACCATTGATGAATGGTCATACCCTCTGGCCTTCCAAGTTTGGGTACTAGTGGAGTGGGTATACTTAAAGGTCATATAGGATATTTATACTCTGCACCCCATCATGAGGCACTTTTCGTTCATTCAATGGACGAATCTATTGGTATACATAGAGGTTCATTATGAATGCCACCACTCTTTACTCAGAGAGATGGGGTGTATATTCATGCATAAAGACATGAATGGGTGGAATAAGATGCCACCACCTACCAATTTATATGGGATAATCCATGTATATGTGTAGAGTTTGGAGGTTTTCTATAATTAGGAGATACTGGATCTGTTAGAAACTCATATCAGTGAAGAGAGGTCCTACAACCATAGGGTCTTGGAAGAGCGGTGGTCAGGGAATGTTGTGGTAGAAGAGTTGGCACACTGGGTCAGAAAGATACTATATAGGAAGATATTTTTTCCCCACATAGGTGTATTACCTATAGAGTGTAGATGAAACATGATCAACTATCTTAGGAATGATACCATGGGATAAATGTGGACACTTCGAAGGAGTCCATAGAGTTTTCACCGAGGGCCTAAGAAATTGCATATACTGCCTATATATCTATAAGGATGATTTTTTAATTGATTAGTGGGATAATTGGGTTCTCTTCAAACAAATTGAAACCCTCCACTAGATGTAGAAACACATCAATAAATATGGTATATCCCATACTATGATGGGTCATGCTAGTGCCTGTGTCCACATTTTCTATAAGAAGGTAGTACAATATATGAGATAGATGATGTATTTCTTCTGCTCCAAGGTCCCATTACACCCACATACCAACCAAGTAATGTTTCTACATGGTAGGAACTCATTTTCAGACCATTTATCCTATGAATTAGCCACTCACATGCCTCTAAATGAAGATTCAGGTGAGTCATGGGGATGCGATGCATGTTGGGACTCTCCCATAGAATCAGACCGCACCATCAAACTAGTAAATCAATTTGTCTCATGTTATTTGGAAACTACCAAACCTCCTTAATAATGTTATATAACTATTATTGAATAGATTCTTTAATAATTGATCATGTAGGAGGGGAGGTTTCTAACAAACCATGCACAATGGGTGAGGGTGCCACAACCGTTGAATGAGTGAGCAAAGGACCTATCCTTGATGATATGTCTATGGGTGGGAAACCATCTATTGAATTAGAGCATGTGATTGAGGAAATTTTCTTTAGGGGGGAATTCCCTTTCCCGGGGGACTACATCTAAAAATTTTCAAGCACCCCACCAGGATATATTATTCATGTATGCCTCTCCAAATTTTTATCTATTCCTATATTACTTTTAAATTCTATTATTGAATGAATCATACATGAATAAAATTTCAAATTGTGTTTGGGGATTAGATACCAACATAAACGTTTGAGTTAGCGGCACCCCTTGTCAGGGAAACAATTGAGTTTGATGCTCTTCTAGGGGGAAATGGATGAAAAGTCAATTAAATCAGAACAACCATGGAGGTTCCACTAAAAGGGAAAATAAAAAATGATCACTCAATGGAGGGGGTTGAGATGGTTCCCATGACATGGAAATATGAGAGGGTTATAGTGGTTGATCTAATCTTTGAGGTGTGATAAGAGGTGACTGTTGGAGCTGAAACCTCAATTAAGGAGGTAGAACATTTTCCAACAACTAGGGAGATTTAGGAGTCTATATTGGATGTTCCTATCTTAGACATGACAATATTGGTATCCAAGAGAGGGGAGGCCATGATTATGTCACTAGTCGGGGTAACTGAGGATGTCGGGATGGTTGTGTATACTTCAGAGTTTTCATAAGAGGAAAAGGGGGATATTCTTGTATGTTTGGGGCCTATAAAATATTTTTCTCCCAAGAGATATTTTTCAGCCTACCCACAATCATGTATGTTGATGATATGGCCAGTGATTTATTTGAAGTCTTTCCTCTGTATGAGCATGTGATACCCGAGGAATTTGAGGATTTGGTCTTATATTCAACAAGGGAGAACCATGAAAGTCATCACATGACATTGAGGTATGTGCATAATTTCATCTAATATACCCCATTGATTGTCCTTCCAAACCATGTAAAATCTCTCAACCATTAGAGTCTTAGTCTAAGGACTGATGGCGGGTTATCTAAGAACATCCATGAACAATATAGAGACTTCCTCATTTGTTTCCTTTATCGAGTGGTAAGATATTAATCATGCCTGGTAAAAACACATGGTTGAGGGAATAATGGTAATATAGGATTTCCAGGTTGAGATTTACCATCTATAAGGGAAGGAAGAGGAGTAGGTGGTCATTACTGTAACTCCAGATGAGATCATCGACCATATAAGGCTCTAGTTAGTGGTATCCAAGACTATGGAAGTGGAAATGAAATATCTATTCATTGACTGCCTGAGGAGGTAGGACAAGGAACATATAAATGAAGAAGATGTAAATTATATGTTCAATGAAGAGGTGTTCAATCTAGTGGTATGGTAGTGTACTATGGAGGCTACTCAGTTGAGGATGTCTGAGCTCAGACACTTGATCGCTGGGATTGAACCCAAGGAGAATTTTTATTTTGAAAAAATAAAGTATGACCTCTAATATGTTTATAGCCATCCCAAATTCTGTTTGATTTGAATTAAATTTCCCCTATTAATGGATATTCTTATTTCATTTCACTTTATTGTTTCACTTTAATCACACTAATGAGACAATCGAACATCAATCCCTAAGACCACGGGAGTCGTGCTTATTGTTGGGAATAAGGGTTGATCATGGGAATGATCATTTATATGATACCATCAAGAAATGGATGAACATTTAGGGTTGAAATTTGTTAATTGACCACCTGGAGAATCCTCAATGAGGAAGTCTATGTATGGGTGATGGGGCCCTATAAGTAGTCAACATGCATTCTCGACGTGTGCTAGTGCAAAATTGGGGTAACACCAAGGTAATTGAACTCCACTAGAATGTAGGGGAATACAGAGTGTGAATTGATAAGACAAATATTTGGAACACCAAGGGGTAGGGTGATGATGGTAGATATCAATAAAAAATGCTTGAAACACACCATCCATTAATGTTTTTTTGAGGATGTGGACAAAAAAATGAGGGTCGACTGCTATCTATTTAAAAATCTATAAATGCTGTCAAAAGTCGTCCAGGGTGTGTACCCTAGATAGTAGGAGAGCCGGCATAGAATAGTTCTATTCCATAAAGGTCCCAAATAAGGGGGGATTCTAAGTGTACATATGATGAAATTAATTATTAAATATAGACCAATACTTCTAGAATTTTTCCACTATGCCTTCAAACACCTTGGGTAGATGTATTAGTCTAGAAAAAATTCAGATTATTATTCCATGGGGAGAATCATCTCACATGTCAAGCAATGGTCCAAAAACATGACGATGCATTAGGTGACTAGAATCAAAGGAAATGGAATCCTAGTCATGTTCATAAGGCATTTTTTTGTTTTATGTATTGTAGTGACAATGTTGGGTTCAAAGTTTGACATCATATGGTGAGGATGATAGAAAACTAGTCTAGAATCATTTGATTAGGTCACCAAGTAAAACCGTTGAACATTTTTTGAGTAGGACACAAGGATATTGTATTAAATTCATAGATATCAAACCATGGGTTCTTAGTTTAAGGTCATAGAGATCAGACAATGAGGTGATTATCCTAAATGCATATGTGTACTGTGGAAAGGTGACATCATGACATGAAATAATTGTTGAATGGACTAGTACCATGAAAATCATTCCCATGTGGATTTAGGAATAGATTAAATTCATGATTCTTGGACTGGTCTCCTAGTTAATGGATAAGGAATTTAGACAATGGGTACTCTAAAGATTTTGGTTTGGAATGTAAGAGTCAAAACCAAATGTGAATAGAGGGTTAAGGAAACGTTTCCTAGACCTGGGCTCCTATAATAGTTTAATAGATTTTGTAAAAAAAGGAGGAAAATATTTTAATGATTATAATGCTTAGGTAAATGACTATGTGTTTAAAATGGTATGTTTGTGGCATGGTGGATAGTTTACATGACGTGAACGGGTGACCTAAGAGTCCATAACCAATAAAAATTCCAAAGGAAAATTTTCACATAGTTTAAAGTCTTATTTCTTACACCTAAGGGTAGGTATCCCAAAAGGGACATGTTTATCACAGTGGAGTCAAAAACCTAATATGAATTGAGGGGTCACCAATGTGAACCCGAAACTATGAAACACATCCCTAGTTTGATAAGCATAATGGTTAATTTCATGATGCAAGGACATGTGATCTTTGATTAAGTTCATAGTTTTTGGACCATGGAGTCTTAGTATATCATCATATAGTTTGGACCATAAACTCTTAGTTTACTTTCATATAGTTCAGACTATAGGGTAATTGCACAAATAGTTTAAAGTCATTATGTAAGGAACCAAGGTATTATTAAATTTTAATTGAGTTTTGAACCTTTTAAAATAGTTTATGGTCATAATTAATGGACAATGATACTCTTGTCTATCAAGTTTTTTAAGGAAACATATCCCACCCAATTTGAGGCCTACGTGATCCACACTCAGTGTGTGAAATAGGGAGTTGTTTGGGGTTCTTGATTCTTATATGAAAGAACAAGATGTATGTGTGGAGGGGGGGATGAGTGATGAATACAATGAGGGAGATTTAGTCTTTCGAGGCATGGATAGTAAAAAGGTTCAACTGTTGACTAGGAAACTTATACTAATCATGTTGGAAAAACCAATTGTATACCCACATCGGGTTGGGATGGGGAAAATGTTAAATTGTCTATTGACCATGTATAAAACATAGGAATCACCATTTGATACCAAATATCCGTCACAGTGTGAGGAAAAGATTGTAGGTGAGCCAGTGTGTCCAAGGACTAGGGCCCTTAGAGATACCATTTAGATTCTGAGGATATTGGTTTTCTAAACAAAAATAATTTGAGAAACAAATAAGATGACCATGCTAGTGGGTGATATTCAAGCGATTCCTAGTGGAAAAAGACCCCAGGATGAGTTGATGGAATGCCTTGGACAAGTATGAGATATTTGGGTATTACTAAGTATACCATGAGAATGGGAATCAAGCCATAAATTGTTTTATAATAGTTCAAGGTAAGATACTAATGCTTGAGGGGTGGAATCCTATATAGTGAGGATATAAAACTATCTCATATTATGAGGAACATCGATTTTATGTGGGGTAAATTTGTTGTTATTCATTTTATGACAAGGATTTCAGCTTGGTTCATCTAATATTTATTAGATGAGGCACTCCAGTTTATATGGGGTAATATTGTTTTTATCATCCCACACTTATATTTTTATTAATCGTGGATTTAACCATTTTAATAATGTAGTTTACCATCGTGCATCATGGATATTGGGTTTTTTAGTTTAATTTCAGACATATCAGACTATTATTTTTGTTAATTTAAATACATAGAGATCATAATTTAGGAATGTTTCTAGTTTCGGGTCTTGTATCATTGACCAAGAGAGAGGCATGGTTGTCCTAAGAGGTCTTCTATGGCGTGGAAGAGTGATAATACAATGGGAACAGAGGGTGTTCAAGAACCCTCATCCACAAAAAAAAATCAATAATCCATTCCATGGGTTAAACTCTTATTATAGAGGAATATAAGACATGTATAGAGCTGATAAACAGGTTTGGGTCCACAATGAAATATCTATGCATTTCTACAAATCCCATGAGAATGGGATTCAAGATGTACAATGTTTTGGATGGTGTCATTATAGGATACCAATACTAGTAAGGTATATCCTCTCGAATGAGGGTGCTGAATCATCTCATTCAAGGATAAGAAGCATCTAGAATTTAAAGGGTACCATTTTATTCCCGGTCATGTCATGTCAATAGTATGAGGAATCACAAAATTAAACAAGGTACGACTACAGTTTAACGTCATGTGCTAAGGGAATTGGTGGTGAATCCTCTATGGTACACCTTATATTGTTTTCTTCAAGTCTATTCATAAAGGAATCTTTTCCTACTAAGGGGTCAAGGAGTTTTAATGGGTATTATACAAGAAGATTAGGCCCATAATAGAATTTTTGGGTAATAACACCATGGATAAAATACGGTTTAGTGGTGAATCTATATATAAGATTAGAGACAAAATTTTTGGGAATTAAAATGTATCACATGGATATGATAAAGAATCCAGATGTATTTCTAGAAAGAGGTGGGGGCATAGGCTTGCAAAAATGCACTAAAACACTAGGGATGAAAAAATACATGCGAATAAGGGGCCAATGAGGATAAATTCTCATAGTTTAAAATACCAATTATTATACTATAAGGAATTTTGGAGATAGTTTAATTCCATAGTGATTGGACTAAGGGGATGTTCTTTCCAAGGGTATCTATGTCAAATGTAAGAGGTAAAGCGCAATGTGAAAGGAGGAATAGAGGATCATATACCATAATTATATCCCATGATGATCCGAACATATTTCAATGTCATAATTCATAGACCGTAAATAGTAACAAAATATGTGGATGGGACTAGTGAAAAATGTTCTAGGTGTCACTACTTATCCTAGGAGGACAATAATTAAGACACACATAGTCTAAAAACATGATATGATAGGTGACTGACATCGAAAAAGTAGTAAATACTATCTAATGATGGAATACCTAATTCATTGCATGGGGGAAGGCTATAATATACAGTCTTGTGCTAATGAAGTTGGTTTTTGATCATCCCATAGTCATCATATGAGGCATACTAATTTTATATAGTTTAAGACTGTAGTTTAACATCATTCATTGAGGATGTTGGGATTTATAGTTTAAATTTGTGAAACTTTGATATGGTTTTTAGTAGTTTATATTTATTGATTTTGGATGACTGAGACAGAAAAAAGATGAAGGTAAAAATTATTGGACCATGGGGACGCTACTAGTTTATATTGGAAGATCTCAGACCCCATTGCAAATTTTTTATGGTCATACATCCTTGACTATCTCCCACATGTAAATTAGTACATTATAAACTTGTCATTGGAGGGAGGTGTGACATGCTCTCCATCCATGTTGATCAAAGAGTATGATCCATTGTAATAGACATTATGGATGACATAAGGAATGTAAAAAAGGGCTCTAAATTTGAAGAAAAATCAAGGTACCATCATGGTTATGAGATCCAGTATATTTGACCCTAGATAAAGGATCAGATTCTAACCTTATTGTTCAATGCAATAAATATCATATTTTTGTCTCTCTAGGTTGTGAAAGGACTGGAGAATATTCTTCTTGAGTGATCCCAACTCAGTTATAAAGAAATCATCAATAATTTCTAGTGTCTAATGGTAATAAATAGTTGTTTGGATTAACAAAAACATCACCTTAATATGTTGTATTACCTATTTTCATTACCCTAAGGAGTATGGGTTGGCATAGGTGGAATTTAAAGTCATCTCTTGAATAGACTAGAGGGAATTTGGGAGCTTGTTTGACCAAATCTTCTTGTTATAGACCAATATCCCCTAAAAAGTGGTATATGGGGTTTTTTCAACATAATAATCATCCCATTTTCATATGCATAGTAGCGAGAAGTATAGTTGGACATAAGATTGTACAAAGCATAAAATTTCTTCATCACGGAGTCTTAGAATTTGGTGTCATTTCTTATGATAATATCTTTAATAACCCCAATTTTATGGATGATGTGGGAGCTCACAAACTCAATCATAGAACTATATTCGACTTCCTTGAGGGGAATAAACCCTATCCATTTGGAGAATAATATTGTTGTTGTTAAGAAGAACCTACATTATTGAGATATCACTAGTTGGTATGGCACTATAGTTTCAAGTCCCCATACTCAAAATTCTGATAATACGTGCTGGTGAGGAGAAGATCTAATGGTCAATGAATAACCCTTCAATGTATCTGACACACATGTCACCTCTTGGAATGATCAATTTATTAGTGAACCATGGTGGGAAAAAAGTAGTCCATCCTTCCATTATATTGGGAGAGTTTCAATCCTTCTTGATGATAACAAATATACCTAACAAGTACTTCATTAATTACTATAGATATCATTTTCTTTTTAAGAAAAAATTGTAGGATTACATCGAAATTAATTTTGTAGATGGGTCTTCCAAGGTTAGGCCCACTATAGAGGGTAAACTACATTGAACACTGAAAAATCCTCTCAGGCTCAAATTGGCCTGGTGGGAGGATGCCACACTAAAAAAACATGATGACGGAACATTTCCAATTAGGTGTTTCCTCTATTTTGGATATACCTAAGGGTCATGGAACAAAAGAACCAATAACTATTTTGTTTACAAATCAGTTTTCAACATATAGAGTGTTAGGGGAGATAACCCTCTAGTGTGCCACATGAATGACCAAATAATCTTAGTTGAGATCAATGACAAATGAAGATATTGTTTATAAGGTATTAGCTTAACTGTTCTATGATCAAGGGACATGATTCACATTCTATTGATAAGGGAATTGATCCATCATTTGGTAGTTACATTTTAGCAGGGGAACAAACTCATACTTTCTAATGATATAATCATCCTTTAATTTCTTGAGGAATAGCTGACAATTTGTTTTCACATGTAAATGGGGGACATAAGTCAGGAGGTCCAACTCGAGACTAGTGATAAGGGTTTGATTCTCTTCAATATTATTGCTTTATCTATATGAAAACATGAATGAGAATGGAAGGAAGACATATGTTGGGGTGACGAAGATCATCCCTAAGAATACTATATTAATATTTTAGTTAATAAGTATTATACATCTTAGGATCTAAGTGGATCCATATAAATTCATCTCCCAATATGAAACAACCTAATCCACTAAGACGATTACTTCATATTATAAATAAACAATCATGTTTAGTTCTTCAATGATTGGATTTTAAGATATGAAGTATCCAAATTATTTTCCATTAAAATTCTTCTATGAGCCAAACATAATGTCAAACTATAATGAGTTCACATCCCAACATTCCAATATTCACATCATCATGGGTGGACTGAGGAAAGACATCTTCAGGTCCACTCGAGACAGCATTTATATCCCATAATACTATAGATAATGACACATCTTCAACCCTAGAAAATAGATATTGTGGAAAATATTATTGATGGGGGAGTGCATGTTATCTTTTTTAGGATCATTTTATTGAAATATTATAGGTTATTCTCCCTTTAATAATTGTTTTAATAGAATATAAGGGCACTGATGGACCGTTCAATGGTATTCATCTAGAGGACCAATCTCTTCCCTCTGACTGGTTGAATTAGGATCAAAGATTGTATTAGATGATTCTTAATATCATTATCAAAATTATAGACCTCCTTGTATCACTTGTAAGTTGTTAATTTCTTCACCATCCAAGAAAAGGGATACCACATTCCAACAACATTTTCCATAAATCGGTGTATGGTGGGTTAGTGGTTGGGATACCCCACATATTCGAAATATTTCATAGTGTATGTACTAGATTGAAGGACATGATCTTTTTTAGGTAAATCCTGATGGCTCTATATCTTAGAATTCAACATAGAAATTCCCAAGAGGTTACCAAAGCCAATAGTTCAAGGGGTTTATCATTAAGATTCTAGAGAAAAGGAAGATGAAAACATTCCCAAGATTCTTGAGATGGTCTTGAAAATAGTGGAATATGACCACCAAATCATATATGTATAATTACACCAATGACAAGACAATTCAATAGAAAATGTGGTGAATTTCCCACTGATAAGTGGATCATTCATGCTATTTGGTTAAAGGAATTACTCGAAAAAATAAAGTCCCTTGTGGAACCCTATAGGTAGTGGACTCCTCATCCTCGGGTGAGATATGGATCTAATGGTACCTAGATTATCCATCTTGGAAGGAGAGGGCCTATAACACCACGGTTGAATTGATAAATAGCTCTATCACTGGAAGGGGAAAATAATCCATTAGAAAATGGAGGTTGATCTCCCAGATGTCTATATTGACTATGATATTCCTGTTATTATTCTATATTAGGATTATATTTTCTAGACACCTAGTGTATTGGACTTACATGATGAGGTTTTATTTTATAATATTTTTCAAAATCAAAAACGACTATATCATAACGGTATGGGTGAATAATTTATGGAAATTGATTAATCCTGTGATGAATCACTGGAAGGCCATGTCAGTGGAAGCAAACATGACAGTCCCTCTAGTTACTCTCATCATAAAACTAGGTGAATACATCATGATGTTGTTTTAGGATGGAAACATACTATTACTTCTCCTCTAAGGTAATGGATTCAAGAATCAAATATTGGATTTATATCTTCCACAATACCAATGGACACCTCGGTTATCCCATCAAAGTTGTTGGAGACACCCTCCTCAATTGCATCAGGGGAATCTTCCAAAACCACTTCTCTGTTTGTGGTATGAGAGATAGAGGAATCATGTGTCTCTTTCATGAAAGTTGATCAGGGGGATCACTGGTGCCTACTCTAGTAGATAAGGAATGTTTTCATAGGGATTCCTATTCTATTGAGATTGTGGTGAAAAATGATTTCAAGAAAATTAAATTCATCCTCTAACAGTGAGTTCCATTCTAGTTTTCAATGGAATAGTGGAGAGTGAACTTATATCATTTAAAAACTTCTATACATAACAGGTGGTAATTTCATTGGATTATTTTCATAGGGAAAACTAATTGGTGCTTTATAATATTACTAGCTTATATTATCATTCAAGACGTTCTGGTGTATGAGTGAGAGAAAATATGTCGGTGATCGTTCTTATTAGGTAAACCAAAACCCTTTTTATTGGAGATAGAAAAAAAACCATATGACTAGATTCATGGGTTCTAACTGATTAATTAAGAGATTGTTTTTTTCATTCAATTCATCCCATATATAGTCTTTAGTTGATGTCAGATCATTAGGAACAATGGTTTACTAAACCCTATTAGTCTAAACCTGGTTTTTTCTTCCCAATAATAGTTGGACCTAGATATAGGGCTTCATAAGAGTCAATAAGAGACACATCAACCTGATGTAACCCTACTCATCCATTGATGAAGTACATGAGACATCGATGAATGGAAGAAGGGGAAGGAACATGAAAATAAGGCTAGGTCCTACCCATCACCATGTTGTAGGTAGTTTCCAATGAGATTATAATGAACATATTTCTTGATACTAGGACACCAAACTAATTATTCATCCAGTCCATTCCATATGGTTTCAGATTGATCTTATTATAACCATGAATTTTCCATTTGGATGGAATTATATCTCCTTTTATCAACCAACATTTTTAGAGTGTTTGGGTCGAGATGTGTTTGAACCCAATTCTAGAATATACTAGGTAGTGGAGGATATCCATGCCATTGAACCAATTGGTGATATATGATAGATGCATGTTCTCCCTGATGATGATGATGTCATATTCCAAATAAAATGATATGATGTTCTAATAATCCACTTCCACAGTCTCTTCTACATAATAGGCCCCAACAACAACTACTTCATATATGAACTAGATATGGATTTTAAAGGATTTTTCATTGGACTTGTGAATTTCTTTCGGAAATAGGTGGGACATGAGGATCAATATCCTCATGGGTATGCTTGCTAGGAACTTCACCACAACATACATACATTCTATGAGAATATTATTTCTTATATGGTTCCACTTCTTTGAATAGAGAATAACTGAATCCACTGGTTAAACTACTGGGGTATGGCTAGAACATGAATTGTTATACTACTGACTAGTTGGACTAATCTAGGAAATTATCATCCAACTATAGTTCAGATAAGGTTGAAATTGTGATATATGTGGCTGGTCATGGTTTGATCATGAATGAGTTGCATGGTCATAATACACTATACTCTATGGAAGTCTACTTGATTGATTGGACATGGAGGATACTACATTCTATGTTTTTTACAAAACCTATATTCTATTATTAGTATCATGAATGTCCTTTTTACCTTGGTAATTCTAATGGATCATTTTTTCTCATCCTTCCATTTAATGGAATTAGCCGAAGGCACTCAAGGAGATAACATGTAATTTCCCACGTTCAGGCTATATGAAGTAGTGAAATAGCATGGAAACATTCACATAATCATAATAATACTCAACATTAGTGGAATATTCTAGGTTTAAATGTATTTTTGACACAACTCTTAACTCTCGAGGCATAAATTCACCTAGAATATGAAATAAATATGGCACCAGTGAGGGAAACTGATTTTCATTGCATCATCAATGTTTATTTTTCCATGAATTGTAATTAATTTAAATATATGTGGATGCATCCACTATAGGAGGTTTGGAATCCATCTAATGATCTAGCTTTCTCATGTGGTCATTGATAATACCATGATAGTGAGAAGCTATAATGAATTCCCACTTGCAAAAAAACATATGCATCTTGTGACCTACAGACCTTTCCCACAGCCCGATACCACGCCTCTGTTATAGAGGACTGTGGAGAAATGTGTTACCTGTGTTGGAATTTAACCTAACATGTTTAATACAACATCCACATATTCCTAGATCCAAAATTTGAACACAATGATTTCAATGATGGTGTTCTTGAGTATCATATGGTGAAAAAAATGGTTGGTTAAACCAGTGAGTCTAGTCTATTGGGGACTCTAACACTATCTGTTTTACAATTCCATTTTCTAGGGAATAGATGAAGTATATAATGTCTTTTGAATCCCTGAAAAAATAGTTCCCCATTCTTATATATGGTAAAAGAACCCTATTACCTTAGAATTGATGGTGATTAGACCCACAATCTCTCAATGAGGCATATTCACTTTGAATGTGGGTGCTTGTCGGGGCTGTGCAGGGTGAGGTTGTGCCTTGTAGGGATAAATATATTTGGGTTTATTCAGAATATGGGACAATATGTGTACCAGTTTAGGGACCATTGTGTTTAAAATAGATTTAGTCTCTTCATTCATGGGTCTTCATGTGAGAGACTAAAGAAGGAAATGGGAGATACAATTGTGTATTCCAAAGAAAGGATTCTTTAAAATGATGAGCCTTTTTAGAGAATTACCATAATTCACCAAGTAATATTAGAGTGTAGAGGGTAGGGACCAATTTATTATTGACATTCCCCATGTACATCATATGAATATGTCACTAGGATAACTACATGTCAAGTGAGTATATGAGTCCCTTCCATTGACTGACGATGTTAGAAACATTCTTATTAGGAATATATTTTCACTAAAATAGTTTAGTGATACCAATATTGTGGGTGGTCGAGTTTAAATGGTAGGTGATCTATTTTATAAGTCCCACAAAATAAGCAATGTACCATATAAGCCAATGGATGTATAAGAAAAAAATATTTACTTCTAGGGTTTGAACAAAACATCAGAGATTGGAAGCCTCCTTCTACATTGGATATCCTAAAATAATGCCACACAATATAGTTAATTGAGCCATACTTTGTAATGAGTCATTCATTTTGATAAATGGGGTAAAATTAGGGTTACCAAACTCAGGTTGTTCTCAAACACTCTCCACCCACGTCTGGTACGGATTTCTTTCAGGTGGTATACCCACCAGTGGGGTCTCCAGAGTCTCAATGTGATTGGTGAGAGAAGATATTACACAATATTTTTAGTGTATATATTTGATAATGGGTTTTTGGGATCATCAACTCAAGGAGTGGTGTGACCCTGATCCATAGGTATATAATCATGTTGCTCCCATTGCTCAAGTAGTGTGGGTAACTCATACCTCGGTAACATTTCATATCCTTACGCCTCTTCCCAAATTAGTTATACCTGGAATCCATTTTTTAACTATGGTAAAAAGATGAGGAGGATTTTATTCCCCACTAGAGGAGTTTTGGCTTCCCTTAAGGAATTATTAATTTAATAGTGCTTCTTAGTATCTAGATCATCGGTATGAATTTTGTATTCCACAAGATGCATGAGAATGATTTATATTGTTGGATCCATCTCCACATTGTGTTCAACCACATAATTTTTATAGGGTTAAAATTTTCCCTTTTATAATTAGAATGTCTATATGGTTAGGAAGAAAGCACTATTGAGGCTGAGTTCCTCTTTTGACTGATGAGTGAGAATGTCTGCCAAAGGATCAGCCTGACATGGTATCATCCCTAGAGATGACTCTTCTATATGATATCCTACATTAGATACTATGTTCCTTTAATCCACATGAGGGTCATGGGTAATTGTATGAATAGTGGTATTCATAGGTGGGTTTTTCATCATTAGCATATAGGTCAGACTATCAGAAGATAGGGCAGAGATAAATATCACTATATTGTCCCCATCCTCTGATTTGTATACGAGGAGATTCCAAATCCATGTCCTAGTGGAGAACTATGAGGCTATTGAGATATTTATATTAGAGGATATAGTGTTAGAAATATGAATTATGACACTGAGATGATGGGATCCCTGCCATTTAATCCATTCTGCAATACGTATCATAGATATTGGGGGGCTCTAGACTCCCTTAGTAGGTCAACTATCGATTACAGAGGCGATGGAACATCGCCCATATGATCATGAAAAAAACAAACCAGTCCTTTATAATGGACTCGAGGAAGACACAATGTAATGTTGTATGAATTAATAACACCACTGTCAACTAATTAGTGACCAAGACATCCTACATGCCCTCATTCTCAAAAGAAGGGACCTTTACATGGATAAATCATGCCCTGACTAGAAATGGTCGATGAAAGGGTGGTGAAAAAAATATAGAACTTAATTTATTTTAACTTACAAGGAGAGGTAGTATTAGATGGGCAAAATGGTGGATACAGACCAGAACTTATCTTATAGGTGGATATGACATCAATATCATTTCCATGTGTGGAAGGATGCTCATCTCTACATTATATGGGTGGACATCATGAAATAGCAGTGTCTTAGAAGAGTGATATCCATTGGATGGAATCAATCCAAACCCTAAAAACTCTCTATCATCTTGTGTGGATATAGAGAATAGAGAAACGAGTGGCGAGAGGGAAGGATGCACTCTATAACACCTCAAGTGAGCCACAATATCCTCCACCTGTAGGTATATACAGATGGATCTGGGGATCTAGTATACTACAACTTCAAGGATCACAAATATCAAATTTCCATGTTTCTAACCCAATCACAACTATCTAGGGTGACTATTAAACCATTTATTTCTTCCTTACATTGGACATGGAGAGGTCCCCAATGACATGATTCTTTCCATGGTTCCACCTCCGAGGGTAGTTATTCACCATCCTCCTCTATGATGGTTCTTTCAAGGAAGGTTATGGTTTCAACAATGAGATTAACTCTGATATGATTTTTGTTGGAGTAGGTAGAACCTATACATTGGTTAATGGGAGAATGAGGAAAAACCTATTGTGGTCGTTTATGGTCTATAGAAGAACTCCACTTTGATCTGTAGGAACCCATGGAGGGATTTCTTGTTGGTTTCAAGGTGCATGGGGAAAAACCCCAAGATAATTTATGGCAATGTGGGGAGGAAAATTGATTTCATAGGTGAAGTAATGAGGATTACCTTCATAATTATTTCCAATGGGGTAGGGATGAACTCCACTTTTATTGGTAACATGGTGAGGACCTCTTTGCTAGTTTCTGAAAGAGAAAAGAGTAACTCCACATTAATTCCCTTAATCACAGTTTTTCATGTAATGATTTTAGATACTTCCATCAACTGATATAGTCAATATGGCGTACTTGAAATGATGATAGGGTCTCAATCCCAAGAGGGAAAAATGTATCCATGTTCACCTGGTGTAGTGATGTAGTGGGATATGCTAGTAGAGGTAGGGGCCCAAAATCATATAGAGGGTTACCCATATGGGGATGTGTCTGGGGCGTTCCCGAAACATTAGGGGGAGGGTATTATGGACTGAGTTTGGTTGAGTATTAATGAAATAAACCCATTTGTTGTCCTATGGGACCAGTCAGTGATGGTGTTGACGAGGTTTGGTGGGAGCCCTCCTAGGCAGTTCCCCAACGAATGTCACAAGAGGCATGGCTTTGAAATCCTTTAACTACTTGTCATGGGTGCATGAATCATTATATTTCACTGTAGAGATACTACTAATGTGGTTTTTAATTTAAACGGTGAATGTTTTTTTCCTTACGTGGCCCTTGGGGGTGGCAGTTTCAATGAGGCGCTGATTCATCAATGTCTTGGTAGATAATATCCATAGTAGTAATGAACCCATATTTATCATACTAGTGGCCGATGGTGTACATAACCCTCCTATAGATGATATTAGAGCGTGATATGGGGTTAAGCCTCTTAGTAGCTGACGAAGAGGTGGAATTTGTGGTAGATGTGTAGTTGAATGGTAGTGATGCATCAAGGATTGTAATACCCTGGTGCCTATCAGTGTTTGGTTGATGGATTACTATATATTGAGGAGTATTAGGAATAATGATTCATATATTATTATATGTTCATGAAAATAGAATCACCATTCCCCAATGGCATTCAATCTTCCATAGGAAGGGTGGTATCCATGCTGACTGTATCACAGACTGAGGATTCCTAATGATAACTGGCTGAATCTGTGGGTGAGTCTCATGTTATGCCTACCATTACCATGGTGGGTCCTAGTGACAAATATCTAAATCCAATAGAAAAATAATCCAATGATGGAATAATTCTTGTATTCCCCGTGATTAGGAGAATAGTTTCAAGTTTATCATTTCTATTCATGATGCTTTATCTAGAGCAAAACACCATCCATCTTCCAGATGGATGACATGAAACTTTTTATTTTTGTGAATTACCATTTTTCAAAGGTGGGTTTTTTTCACTTTTATTTGTGATTTCTACACATTAATATGAAAAGGATTAAAGGATTTTGGTTAATTTATCCATGGATTTGAGCTTGCTTCCTAGTTCAGGTCTCTCTCATTGATTATGTCATGTTCGAGGATGTTGTTCCCATCCACATATCTTAGTAGATACTGGTTAATTATGCCATATCTATCACAACTATAAAGTAACATTCAGTTAGGGTGAGTAGTAAAATTTTTCACATAAAGGGTGATTCAAACGTATCCCCTACCATAGGTCCAATATTATTCTATACTTGTTATTTAAAAGAATAATAATAAAATTAGACCCATTAAATACTTAATTCATATGTTTTTTCAATACGTTTTATTTATTATAATTAAACTAGGTTCATTTACAACTACTTAAAAGACATTTTAATTTTAATTTTATTGATCCATGTAATGTCCCCATTTTTGGTCCATTTTAGAAATTCCAAGGGAATTTAAATTTTGGAATTTAATGAATGAATTGTCCCTTGAACTAGGATTAAAAATGTAATTATAAATGTTGGGACACTTTAATGTGTTGTTTTTAGAATTTGGTAAAGTCTGGAGATGTTCTTTAGGTGATATGTTGTTTTTGGGGAGCATAAAGCTCCAAAAATTTATAAATAGGAAGCACTAAATAGGGCGCACGGATTATATGAATCTAGGCGGCCAACATAAGAAAACCATGTTGTGGAAGCAGGTGAGAAGATGTACCCCACATGGGATATGAACGATATCCAAAACTATGCTCCTATACCAGATTATTGGTACCACATTGGTAGTATTCTCACATTATTAATCACATGGTTGGCACAGTTAGGACAAACCATGTGGCATAATATTGCGAGGTGGGATTATTATATAGTGGGAGACACACAGTTGGTTCACGGTTTGGAAAACCGTATAGCCAAACTATGTTACCTAGTTATTGGTGTTAAATTTACCTTTTTACCATTATTAAATATTAAAACATCATTTTTTCATTATTCTTCCTCTAATGGGTGTCTCCTCCTCCTTTGACATCCTGGGTTTCTTCCCCATAAGCCAAACAAGGATTTCAATGATCTCATCATTCTGTTACCGTATTCGAGCTCCAAACATCTATATGGATTCCTCTAGGTAATAACTTGGTTATTTTTTAATCTTTCTTAATTTAATTTTCAATTGTACATGTTATCATGGATCAATATCATTTAATATATTTTCAGGGTGAATGTCTATTTCATCGATTTATTCCAATCCTGGATGAATCACTCCTTGATATTGGATGAGTAATGCAACCTAAGAATAAGGTAGGTGGCCTATGAATTATACCTCATGTTTATAACAGTTTATAAATAGAATTTTTGATACTCATTATTTCCTTTCCCACATACTTAATTAAAATGGTTTCTTCAATTTATATTGGAAAACACACCTTTTATTACTCTCATTTAGCATTGTTTAGTAATTTTAGGATGTCAACCTCGATCAAGGCCACCCCTTGGGTGTGTCAAATTATATTTCCCCATTATAAGTAATTGAATAAATTCCTATAATTCATTCTACGAATTAATATTGTACTAATAATTGAATTTACCATAATTGGAATTTTTCCAATTATTGAGGGATCCTACTATCATCCATATTAAATTTTAGGAATTGTTTTCCCATATTTTTATTTTTTCTAGAATTATTCATTAAAATTAATTTATTTATGAATATTGAAATTGATTCTTAAATTGTTCTAAATTGTTTTAATTATAAAAAATTTCATGTATTTATAATAAAACCCCTCAAATGAGGTGCATTGTCTTCAAAATTACAAATTGTAAATTATTTATTTATGCAATGATTGTTTTATGGATTCGAGTTTCCCCTATTACTTTATGATTGTTCCTATTGTATGGAATGTTAGTGAATAGCCTCATTGATGATATTAAATATATTAACTCTCCTTTTATAAATATTTTTCATGAACTAATTAACCTTTTATGTGCTTGGAAGATTTTATAACATGAATGGTTTGTCTGTGACCCATCTAAATGACCAATGAACCATACTAATACCAAGGGATTGGCTTGATTTAAAAATGGGATTTCCCATGTAACTAATTTACCAATTGACTATGGTACCATCTATGTACCTCATTGAACATTATAAAATGAATTTTAATGCTTTTTTTAAATAAATGACTTGTATTAATTTGAATGGACTGTCATAATGGATTGCCTTCCTTAAATGATTTAAAATGTAAAAGGTTATGAGATATATATTACAACATGCCTCATGAAGGATTTTATTTACCTGAATTAATTAAATGTTTGAATTTAAATTACATATAATGGGAGGATATGCCACACCTATTATTACTTGAATAATTAAAATAATTAAAATAAATAAATTAAGTAAATTTCATTGATTATTCTTGGGATTGACTAACATAATGCATGAGAGTTAGATCCTCGAGTATATTGATTATAAATATGATTAATCATTGATATGGTATATGGGAACATGGTAAGGTTTCATTTGATAGTTTTTGTATCACGTTCACTTACATCAGATGTTGGGAATGACGTCAGACACCAGTGATACTATGTGGACCGTGGGAATGGTATGCCTCATCCTTTTTGAGTGTTCGCATGATGGAACACTCACTACTATTTGAGTGTTGAAATGGTGGAACACTCACTATCTTGGGTAACGATCATGACGTCTCCCACAAATTATGAATATATAGGGCTTGTACACTTTTTCATGTGTTTATAGGCTCATTTAGACTAGTTATAGATGACTATGTTTTACTCTGGTTCATCTCGCACCAATTATTCTAGTTATATGGCCACTTTAATCTAGAATATCTTGGTATATATAGGTGGATGAAATATACCACTATAATATATATATTTATATATATATATATATTTCTATATAGTATTTGTTCAGGAACTCATTTCATCCATGATTCAAATCAGGTAGTGTTGTGCAGGTGTCCTTTTGAAACCTGAGTTGACTTGTAGTTATATATTATTTCATAATTTTTGTTAGTTCAGTAATACATGCACACTGCTTTACTTAATTTTCATGGACTGGATTTACCCATAAACATCATTGGTGGTAAACCATTAGGATTTATATCTCACAACCATAGCAGGCCACCATTCTACATGATTACCTATGAATATCTTATTTATTCCAGACCATGGAATGTTCCTTATGATGAATTTATTGTACTCAGGAGTTATAAGTGTAGTACAAAGTTATAAATCAAGATGCCCAAGATGTTCTCACTCTAGGATTTTAGTTCTTTACATTATTCACATACTAATTTGTATCTAGTATCCTCTTATTTTTCTATATTTTATTTATTTATCATTATCTGTACATTCATACAGGTTTGTATATTGGAATTGTACATCATTTTATTTTACAGTTTATACCATTCATCAATATTATTGTCTTTCATTAATTAATTAATTCGTTAATGTCTATTAATTGCATTATAATATATAAATGTGATACTCTTTTCAGGAGGGTATT
Organism: Viscum album; assembly: GCA_963277665.1. Classification (NCBI taxonomy): domain Eukaryota; kingdom Viridiplantae; phylum Streptophyta; class Magnoliopsida; order Santalales; family Viscaceae; genus Viscum; species Viscum album. The sequence goes on from OY728148.1 coordinate 126,124,279, forward strand.
TTCACCCCATTGTCAATACATTGATCCTTGTTACTATTTGGAAGTATCTAGTGTATGTATAGGTGTAGCTGAAGCCTTGTGGATACCGATATGACTACTATTTTGGGGGTTATTCATGTCGAGACATTACAAAGAAGTATCATAGTTTAATTTTTTTCCTTTGTCTTACTATTTTTATACTACTAGATGGGAGAATTGATATGTTTCTGTGCTTGAAAAATAGATGTGCATGGGCGTGATCATCTCAGGTATGGGGAAATGTCCATGTGGTCAGGGTTGAAACTATTGGTCATGTGGTTAGATATTAAAGTTGATTTTGATTTCACCTAGAGTGAATGGTGTACTTTTTGTTGATTATTTATTTATGGGATTTTGTTATTTTACCATTGGTCTGGTACGAAAAGGATTGAGCATCACATGAATCATTATAGGTACATAAAAAATTACATTCCATTCATATTTCAGGCCACGTAGTTGCATTTGTAGGATTCCAAATGATATTAATTTTCTTCTTTGAGTGTTTCACATGCATATACCAAGCCATGTATTTTCATTTGTAGTCTGTTTAATAATTGTAATTTTATTACATGTGGTTATTTAATGCCTTGTATTTATTTTAATTATTTTATATCCCGTTCTTTGGGTTTTTTCAGAAGACCTGTTTAAATGATTTTTTTACGTAATTTTATGTCATGATGCCTATTTATATAACATATTTTTCCAATATAACGTGCTCTTGTTCCTATTAGCATGTTTTTAAATGTATATTGGTTATGATAAAATTTCTAGTTATGATTTGATATATATAATTTGTTTTGAGTAAACATGAACCAATTTTAAATTATGAGGTGTATGGGCACCCTATAACTAGGAAAATGTAACTCATGTTCTCGAATAATCATTGAAAATGTGTAAAATATAGAGAATTTTTAAAATTCTGAAATATGATAATGATTAAATGTTACTGTGTATTTGTTTGGATTAACGGGAGCCAAATTCCAACTTGTAAAATGTATGACCTCATTATAGGTTATGATATGGAAACCCATATAATCGAACTAATAGACCGAACCATGATATAATTTGAAATGGTTATAAACGTAAAGACTATTTTATTTTGATGTGAAAGGAATTGGTTAAATCTATAAAGTCTAGTGACTATATCATAATGGCATGTTGATCTATGTGATTTCCTTATAAATGAACAATTGGACCCAAGTAGGTATGTTGGGTAATTACTTTTATAAGATAACCCTCAATGGGAGTTTTTAAACATTAATAATTAGGAAAGTGCAATTGGGATTCATTCTGATAATCCCATGATGGATTAATGGGACCTCGGTTTGTCACCTTATCATTACCAAGTTATTTTTTATAATTATAACTTTATTATATATTTTTAAATCTTTTAAATGTTTACCAATTGAATTTTAATCAATGTAAATACATATAATGGGATCTTTATGTGGAATCCTTTGTTAAAAAATTTGGGTTAGGGTAGTTTAAGCCTCTCCATTAGTTTCATTGGAACGAAAATGTAATCATTTTACGTAGGCATATTTCTTTTTTATGAACTTCTTAAATGACAGGTGTAAGGAATAGTCGAATATTTTTGGTGTGATATAGTGATATGTTTGTAACATATGCTTTTATAAGGGGATTTTCGATGGTAGGTATTACCCATATATATTAAATTTCATGATAATTTCTATAAGCTTTCGTCAGTGTGGTGTCATCTGACTACCATTTTCCCAAGTATTAAACTTCTCTACTAAAGGAAACCATTTTTTTATGGTTTTTAGTCCTCTAGTTTCCCTTTTTTTATGGCCGTGTTCATCCTGTAATGCTTGGTTTCATTAGGCTAGACATGCCTAGGTAATGGTCAACCACTTAGATGGTCCCTGGAAAATTAATTTTCCTCGGGTATAGAAGACATGGTACATTTTCATTACATGTTAATTTTCATAGCATGAAATAAAACTCTGGTTTAGTTATATTCTATGTACCACATAATTCATGTATGTATATGGAGGAAATCCAATGGATAGTGTAGTGATTATTCATCATTATTTTGAATACTCTAGGTAGTGTGAGTTCATATATGATTAGCCCGTCAAGTTTCTAAATGATGTAATGAACCTGTTGAGTTTAGTGAAATCCTTGAGGCTTGGGCTTCTAAGAATGAAATTTGGTTAACATCATAGTATATTTACCTAGGACATAAAGGAATCATTTTTACCCCAATTCATTGTACGTGGTTCCAAGAAGATTGAGTGTTTTGATACATTGATTAGGAATGTTTTGGGATTCATGACAACTGACATGATGTTGTGAGTGTGACTCGGAGGAGTGTCACAAATGTGTCTATGAGAATCTGATCTAGTGTTACTCTAACCAATTAGAAATCATCTCCGTTACTCTTTTTGTGTGGATAATTGTGCCCGTTCAGGTATATATGTTTCCTTCGAAGTAAAGGTAACACAACCAAGGAGGACCATTGAAAATAGGTGGACTTTCTTGAATGCTCTGGGGTCGATGATATTTGAATCATGTTTGTGCTTATAAGGAAGCATGATAGTTGAATGGTTGGATGTGTATGAACCCATTGCGAAACACCCTTTTCCATGGATGGAATTTGGGGGGTAAATTGTAGAGACCCGTATCTTGACGTACATGGACATTACATTACATTTGCAGAATACTTAGTACATAATAAAAACACACACACAAGGATCGTAATAGTTTAGTGTCTTTGGAAACTCGGAACGTAATCTTCTAATCATGGTGAAAGATCTTCAATATCTCCCATAAAGATCTTCCCTTTTTTTTACCTAAAACCTTTCTTTATATCCTGGGGAAAATAAAACATAAAAGGGTGAGATCAAATGCTTAGTAAGGGTATACAAAAGAAAAATCAATCACATCATATTTATAAGAACATAACTTTTGGAAATCTTAACCTGCAAAAGAGAGCATAATTTCATAACATGGGATAAATCATAGTAGTGAAATGAAATCTCAATAATCATAACTTAAAACATGAAACTTTGTGGAATACATACATAATCATAGAGAATCATTTCTTGTTAGTCAAGACTCATTGCCAAGACTATCTTAGTGGACAAAGTCCCTTTCTGAATCGAGTAACCCTCGTTTCAGTCCTGTTTCACTGAACCGGTATAACCTACCATTTCAGCCATGTCTATCTCATGAGATATAAAATATTTACCCAATGCATTGGAGGGAGATATAGGTCCCACCCATCTTATAATGAATCCTTTCTTATGTGTAACACATAATCATAAACCATACATCATAGCGTAACCCATGTAATAAAAATGGGATTCTTAAACAACATGACATCATAAAAAAAATTCATATAAGATAAAGGAATTCATAACATAATCAAACCAATGTAATAATAGGGATAAAAACAGAACCCTTTTATTATCTTAGATGGAAAATAATTTTGATAAAATACATGAACTCCATTCTTGAGGAAAATATCCTTTCTACTTCAAAAACATTTTTCCTTTCATAACATGTCATACGACTTTAAAATAAAAGAAGTTGATTAAAAATAAACTTGAAAACTTGTAAAGGAAGTTTCTTGGAAATAATGTTTTAAAAATTCATTCATGCCGTATAAGTTAAAAAACCAGTCTTCGTACTTTTGTCTGAAAAGTCAAAAAGTACCTCGTACGAAAAACGACAAAAGCTTCCTTTCATATCTTTTACTAAAAACTCACCGAAGGGTAAAATTGGATATAAAAAATTGTAGAAGGAAGGAAATAATATTACATATTGAGGGAACATGGATGTGAATGATAAAATACAACCCAGTAATTACCAAAGTAAAAACAATCTCGGATAAAAGTGAGATTGTGATATTTCCCTTACCTTAGGTCCGATTCGCTTCGTAAGTGTCCGAACCTCCTGTATAATGATTTAAATAATGTCATTGACTTATTAAAGAATCATATTCATTGTTATTATATCATATATGGTTCACTTATGACTTTATATTACTCGTTCTTTTGTAAATTCCATGTTAAAGAAGCGTTTTGGGTAAAATCGTTTCATTTATCGTAAGTGTTTGGACTTGTTGTTCTTGACATTATTATTACTTATATCATGATTTAATTACTTCCAGAATATAAAACATGATTTATATATCATATATATTCAGTATATATATATATATATAATAGATAGATAAATGAAATGAAACACACCGTTCATGGAGACGGTAGTCCGTACGTACACATGAATGCTATTTTCGTTTCCTTATTGAATTGAGTGGAATTAAGTAGATGACATATATATATATACACATAAATCCAGTAGCTTTATAATGTCATATTTTTCATTATTATTGCTTATATATACTTTATAATCATTCTTAAATGTTTAACATAGATAATGAATCTCATCGCGTCGTGGAGACGGTAGTCCTTACGTACGCATGAGCGATGATATCATTTCCATAATTATTGAATTGAATTGGAGTGGATGATACAATATATCAGAATCATTATGATGTTATAATAACTATGTATAGTTATTCTTTACACCATAATACCCATCCATGTAAGGTGTTGGTGGAAAAACAGATTACACCACGGCGTGGAGACGGTATTCCGTACGTACGCACGCGCGGTGATTTCGTTTTCCGTAGGATGGATAGATGGTGAATTAGGATTGTTTCATACTTATAATAACATGTCAGTATATGAGTGATACTGATGATATTACTTCATAATGAAACAACCTAATAAGAAGAAGTGGAAGAAGAAATAAAGGTGAAAGAATTGGTAACGGAAATTACCTCTTCTTTGAAGAGCCTCTTTGAGACCTCCTCTTAGGGCACTAAAATTGGTCTTTGAGGAAGACCAGAACCTCTAGGATGTTGCTAGGGAAGTGGATAAGATATTTTGTCAGGGTTTGTCCGAGCTTGATGGCTCAATGTTGTGTGAGGAAGAGAGGGAGGAGGTGTCCTTTTATAAGGGAGGAGAGAGGCACCTTAGGAATATCTCAAAATATTATTTTATATTAAAGTCAAAATCGGTTTATAATGGTTCCAAAGGGTCTTATTTCGAAGCTAAAGTGGGGATGGGTCGAAATCATATCAACCAATAGGATTTAGACAAGTTTAGGTTATTATTTTAACCTTATCAATTAGATTTAACTCTAAGTTAAATAATTTAACTTTTACCGTGTCTTTTTGTTTTCTTACACTATATGGTTAATAAACTTACAATATCAAGCCAAAAGAACCCCAAGTTGTTTATTATTAATATATATAATCTTATATAAGTCATTTGGCCGAGCCTTAGATCTTTAGGAAAAAAATAACAATTAATAATATAATATTTGTTTTAAAAACTATTTTATGTCAATTTTGACAATATTTGATACATGATTTTTATGAAATTCATAACAGAATTATAAGTTCGAACCAAGATACTTAAATCAACAATAACATGTCATATTAACCTAGAAAATTAGTTTATGTCATAAAAAGTCTCAAATTGCATTTATTTGGGCATTTATAACATCAATTATGTCCATATTTCATTAATAAGACAATTACTGCATCATCTTTGTGTCATAATAAATGATAATTATTTAATCCCTAAAAATTCTAAATAAATTCCTATGATGTAGATAATTGTATTAGATTTCTGGATACTATTCATGTTCGAAGTTTCATGATGTTTATCACTAGATTAAAATGATTATACTTATAAGATTTAAGAAAGTGACATGTTGTCACATTCTTTGGTTTTAATAATAATTAAATTATTTTCATTGAAAAAATTTAATTAAATTAATCTAATCCGACCCTTAGGTGATATGGGTCGTTTTTTAGTCATCCAACAGGATTTTTACATTTGTTAGGGTAATTTTAAAATATTATATTTACCCTTAATTGCCCGATTTACCTTTAACTATGGTAAATAAAATTTACCGTAGTTACTATTCATAATTCCCAAAAATAAAAAGTATCCTATTAACATAATTTGGACCCACTGATTCCAAATATGGAATCCATTTTTTAAATTCAAAATACAGAAGTTGCAGAAATTAAATTAAAATTAATCCCGTTGTCGAATAAAAACGGGTTTTTGTTTAAAACATTGCAAAAGATTGAATTGATTTGATCTACGAATTCAAGGTAAAATCAATGCTAGTGACATACATTATATTAAATGGTAAAAATATATTCTATTTACACTTTAAAACCATTCAATATTATAATTTAACCACATAAGATATTACGATGAAAAAAGTTGTTTTTAATTAAAATATAGCGTGTTTTTACTATTCATTAAAATGTGAAAGTTACCAGAATAATATGATAAATTTATCCAAAGTAAATTTTTATTTCTTGATTCCAAAGAAGAATTTTATTTTGTCAAATTGAACTTATAAACATGTCAAAAACTCTATTTAAAGTGGGTGTTCCATCAATAGGCGGCAAAACTGCATTTTTTGAAAAATACTTATTTTACCCGAAAAATTTATTTTGTTCTTATACCATGTTCTAGAAATGTGTAAGATGAATAATAATGTTATAAAAATAAAAATTTAGTTAATACTATTCATAACGGCTAGTTCATGACAATATTATAATAATATAACATTTGTTTTATTAAAACCCGGTATTGCGTACAACACACGCTATCGAGGAAGGTCGCGATTGCGTGTAATGCAAGCCAAGTCAGGGTTGCGTGTTGTGAAAGAATCCTTCGTTGTTTCTTATAACAGAATCCAACCATATTTCATTTATACATTTAATATATATGTATATATATATATATTCAATGTTGCGTAGAATAACTATTCTCAAAATTGTGTGTAACACGGTCCAAGAATAGTGTTGCGTATACTGCAAGCTAATACGGTGTTGCGTATAGCGCAATGTAATCTTGGTGTAGAATACAACATAAGACATTAATGAAATTAAAATAATATTTTTCATAAAATCTCGGGGTGTTACATTCTACCCCCCTTAAAATGAATTTCGCCCTCGAAATTCATCGGGGTTATAAATGGTTTACTATTTGAAAGTTTCTTTGATAGAAACCCACATCGTAAAAAGGAATACCAAAACTTATCTTTAAAAACAAAAGTATGAAACATAACGGTTACCCAAATAAAATAATCACTGGGTTTCCACATAGGTGAAAATATGGATATGGAAGAGAAATCTAACCATCATGTTCTGATGGAGAGTGGTAGAGAACATGGCTATGGAAAAGCTAGCAATCACAAAGCCATAAATTTGTGATGATCTAAGGTACCATCTGATTCATCAGATATAAGATCACTAAGACAACATTTTTGGTTTTCAAGATCATTTCCCTAATGTTTATGAAATTGGAATTAGAAGAAATACTTTCGTGATTTTGGTATAGTCTCATCGTTTGTCGTTCTTTGGACAATTTCCACTTCATCTCTTAAAGAAATGAAGTTGAATTTTTCATTCGTGATGTGTTAGCAGATCATGTGATAGAATGATGGGTCATTCCATCTGTCTCAAACAAAAGGTTAGAAAAGTTATCAAAAAATACACAAGTCCATCTATAGTGAGATTAATCATATATGGTTCCTAAAATGAACTTATACTTCACATATCATACTGCTTAATATAATAAAACTAGTTTCTACTAAACAGGGACTTCCTGTAGGTCAGTGGTAGGCAATAAAGGCCAGTCGCACTTCGGTTGTGGGTTCGATTCCCACAGCCTTGTCCAACGCGATGGGCTGTCGCCCGTCCTGCAGGTTGTCCTTTTTCTAAAACTATATTACTATAACATCCTATCAATAATTAAAAAAAACAAACAATACTAACTTATGTCCAACATAATCCATTCCAATCTTTAGGCTTATCCATAATACTGCAGTCCACTCTCAGAGATTTAATACCATTGTTGATCCCCATATATCATAAGATATGTCTTGTTGGTCACATTCCAAACATTCAATGGCCTAAATCATATACTCTCTTGAATACCCATTGAACCTTATTGAAAACATGGGTGCTGTTAAAAGTTAATTCTTTCCACATACCAAAATCCTCAAAATTCTATATACTCAAACCATGATATCACTTAGTCCTTATATCAATCATGAGCTCATTAATACTGTCAAACATTTCATTTTCTCCTTATCCCTTCATTATGCGCATATCATCTACTTTCCAAAATATTTGAATCACTTTTCATGGTTACCGGTACCTTAAAATTATTGAATACCACAATAGACCAATACATAAATATTTCAATACACCATAAAAGTACCTCAACAACATTATTCTTGAATACCAATACTTAAAAACATCAGTCCATCCACTTCAATGATTGTCCTGGAATAATTCCTTCCTTGATTTAGAAGTAACTTTTTAGGTCAGGGCATTGAGTTGGGTAATGCCCATGTTCTCTGCAAATAAGACATTGAACTCCAGAACAGTCTGTCACTCTATGACCCTTTTCTCCACACAGATAACATCAGTCCCTCCATTTGAGGTATTCCTCAAGGTTCTTCTTCACTTCTTTAGAAATCTCAATCTTCCTTTCTTTATGCTCCTCAACATGCGAACATGAATAATAGTTTATCTTCCTCTTCTTTGATGAATTAGGCATACCACTAAATTTCACCTTGTTAATCATATATCGCGATGACTGATTCGGCATAATCACAATATCTTTCTCTCTATGAATTACACAATTTTGTTGCTCATAGTGACCAATTTTTTCCATTGGATTCAATGTTAACCGAATTCCTTCTGGTTCCCTCCATTAACTAAAACACAAAAAGAATCTTGTGAGAGGAAAAAATCATGCTAGAGAAAACAACATAGTAAAGGGGGAGTACCCTCAATATCTAACATCATAGGTAAAATTCTAAGATCGTTACCGTATTTCTAGGACTATATCCTATACGTATACTTATCCTTAGGGACATCCCTAGACATACCTTACAAATATCTCTAGGGATCTCACTAATGTTCTCACATCCTAGTTTCCAAAGGTTGACTAAACCTTTCCTCTGATACCAACTGTAGAGACCCGTATCTTGAGGTACATGGACATTACATTACATTTGCAGAATACTTAGTACATAACAAAAACACAAACACAAGGATCGTAATAGTTTAGTGTCTTTGGAAACTCGGAACGTAATCTTCTAATCGTGGTGATAGATCTTCAATATCTCCCATAAAGTTCTTCCCTTTTTTTACCTAAAACCTTTCTTTATATCCTGGGGAAAAGAAAACATAAAAGGGTGAGCTCAAATGCTCAGTAAGGGTATACAAAATAAAAATCAATCACATCATATTCATATGAACATAACTTTTGGAAATCTTAACCTGCAAAAGAGATCATAATTTCATAACATGAGATAAATCATAGTAGTGAAATGAAATCTCAATAATCATAACTTAAAACATGAAACTTTGTGGAATAAATACATAATCATAGAGAATCATTTCTTGTTAGTCAAGACTCATTGCCAAGACTATCTTAGTGGACAAAGTCCCTTTCTGAATCGAGTAACCCTCGTTTCAGTCCTGTTTCACCGAACTGGTATAACCTACCATTTCAGCCATGTCTATCTCATTAGATATAAAATCTTTACCCAATGCATTGGAGAGAGATATAGGTCCCACCCATCTTATAATGAATCCTTTCTTATGTGTTCCACATAATCATAAACCATACATCATAGCGTAACCCATGTAATAAAAATGGGATTCTTAAACAACATGACATCATAAAACAATTCATATAAGATAAAGGAATTCATAACATAATCAAACCAATGTAATAATAGGGATAAAAACAGAACCCTTTTATTATCTTAGATGGAAAATAATTTTGATAAAATACTTGAACTCCATTCTTGAGGAAAATATCCTTTCAACTTCAAAAACATTTTTCCTTTCATAACATGTCATACGACTTTAAAATAAAAGAAGTTGATTAAAAATAAACTTGAAAACTTGTAAAGTAAGTTTCTTGGAAATAATGTTTTAAAAATTCATTCATGCCGTATAAGTAAAAAAAAACATTCTTCGTACTTTTGTCGGAAAAGTCAAAGAGTACCTCGTACGAAAAGCGACAAAAGATTCCTTTCATATCATTTACTAAAAACTCACCGAAGGGTAAAATTGGATATAAAATATTGTAGAAGGAAGGAAATAATATTACATATTGAGAGAACATGGATGTGGATGATAAAATACACCTCAGTAATTACCAAAGTAAAAACAATCTCGGATAAAAGTGAGATTGTGATATTTCCCTTACCTTAGGTCCGATTCGCTTCGTAAGTGTCCGAACCTCCTGTATAATGATTTAAATAATGTCATTGACTTATTAAAGAATCATATTCATTGTTATTATATCATATATGGTTCACTTATTACTTTATATTACTCGTTCTTTTGTAAATTCCATGTTAAAGAAGCGTTTTGGGTAAAATCGTTTCATTTATCGTAGGTGTTTGGACTTGTTGTTCTTGACATTATTATTACTTATATCATGATTTACTTACTTCCAGAATATAAAATATGATATATATATCATATATATTCAGTATATATATATATATAATAGATAGATAAATGAAATGAAACACACCGTTCATGGAGACGGTAGTCCGTACGTACGCATGAACGCTGTTTTCATTTCCTTATTGAATTGAGTGGAATTAAGTAGATGACATATATATATACACATAAATCCAGTAGCTTTATAATGTCATATATTTCATTATTATTGCTTATATATACTTTATAATCATTCTAAAATGTTTAACATAGAGAATGAATCTCATCGCGTCGTGGAGACGGTAGTCCGTACGTACGCACGAGCGATGATATCATTTCCATAATTATTGAATTGAATTAGAGTGGATGATACAATATATCAGAATCATTATTATGTTATAATAACTATGTATAGTTATTCTTTACACCATAATACCCATCCATGTTAGGTGTTGGTTGAAAAACAGATTACACCACGGCGTGGAGACGGTATTCCGTACGTACGCACGCGCGGTGATTTCGTTTTCCGTAGGATGGATAGATGGTGAATTAGGATTGTTTAATACTTATAATAACATGTCAGTATATGAGTGATACTGATGTTATTACTTCATAATGAGAAAACCTAATAAGAAGAAGTGGAAGAAGAAATAAAGGTGACAGAATTAGTAACGGAAATTACCTCTTCTTTGAAGCGCCTCTTTGAGACCTCCTCTTAGGGCACTAAAATTGGTCTTTGAGGAAGACCAGAACCTCTAGGATGTTTCTAGGGAATTGGAGAAGAGATTTTGTCAGGGTTTGGCCGATATTGATGGCTCAAAGTTGTGTGAGGAAAAGAGGGAGGAGGTGTCCTTTTATAAGGGAGGAGAGGGGCACCTTAGGAATATCTGAAAATATTATTTTATATTAAAGTCAAAATCGGTTTATAATGGTTTCAAAGGGTCTTATTTAGAAGCTAAAGTGGGGATGGGTCGAAATCCTATCAACCAATAGGATTTATACAAGTTTAGGTTATTATTTTAACCTTAGCAATTATATTTAACTCTAAGTTAAATAATTTAACTTTTACCGTGTCTTTTTGTTTTCTTACACTATATGGTTAATAAACATACTATATCAAGCCAAAAGAACCCCAAGTTGTTTATTATTAATATATATAATCTTATCTAAGTCATTTGGCCGAACCTTAGATCTTTAGGAATAAAATAACAATTAATAATATAATATTTGTTTTAAAAACTATTTTATGTCAATTTTGACACTATTTGATACATGATTTTTATGAAATTTATAACAGAATGATAAATTCGAACCAAGTTACTTAAATCACCAATAACATGTCATATTAACCTATAAAATTAGTGTAAGTCATAAAAAGTCTCAAATTTCATTTATTTGGGCATTTATAACATCAATTATGTCCATATTTCATTAATAAGACAATTACTGCATCATCTTTGTGTCATAATAAATGATAATTATTTAATCCCTAAAAATTCTAAATAAATTCCTATGATGTAGATAATTGTATTATCTTTCTGGATACTATTCATGTTCGAAGTTTCATGAAGTTTATCACTAGATTAAAATTATTATACTTATAAGATTTAAGAAAGTGGCATGTTGTCACATTCTTTGGTTTTAATAATAATTAAATTATTTTCATTGAAAAATTTTAATTAAATTAATATAATCTGACCCTTAGGTGATATGGGTCGTTTTTTAGTCATCCAACAGGATTTTTACATTTGTTAGGGTAATTTTAAAATATTATATTTACCCTTAATTACCCGATTTACCTTTAACTATGGTAAATAAAATTTACCGTAGTTACTATTCATAATTCCCAAAAATAAAACGTATCATGTTAACATAATTTGGACCCACTGATTCCAAATATGGAATCCATTTTTTAAAATTCAAAACACAGAAGTTGCGGAAATTAAATTAAAATTAATCCAGTTGTCGAATAAAAACGGGTTTTTGTTTAAAACATTGCAAAACATTGAATTGATTTAACCTACGAATTCACGGTAAAATCAATGCTAATTACATACATTATATTAAATGGTAAAAATATATTCTATTTATACTTTAAAACCATTAAATATTATAATTTAACCACATAAGATATTACGATGAAAATAGTTGTTTTTGATTAAAATATTGCGTGTTTTTACTATTCATTAAAATGTGAAAGTTACCAGAATAATATGAAAAATTTATCCAAAGTAAATTTTTATTTCTTGATTCCAAAGAAGAATTTTATTTTGTCAAATTTAACTTATAAACATGTCAAAAACTACATTTAAAGTGGGTGCGCCATCAATAGGCGGCAAAACTGCATTTTTTGAAAAATACTTATTTTACCCGAAAAATTTATTTTGTTCTTATACCATGTTCTAGAAATGTGTAAGATGAATAATAATGTTATAAAATTCAAAATTTAGTTAATACTATTCATAACGGCTAGTTCATGACAATATTATAATAATATAACATTTTTTATTAAAACCCGGTATTGCGTACAACACACGCTATCGAGGAAGGTCGCGATTGCGTGTAATGCAAGCCAAGTCAGGGTTGCGTGTTGTGAAAGAATCCTTCATTGTTTCGTATAACAGAATCCAACCATATTTCATTTATACATTTAATATATATATATATATATATATACTCAATGTTGCGTAGAATAACTATTATCAAAATTGTGTGTAACACGGTCCAAGAATAGTGTTGCGTATACTGCAAGCTAATACGGTGTTGCGTATAGCGCAAGGTAATCTTGGTGTAGAATAAAACATAAGACATTAATGAAATTAAAATAATATTTTTCATAAAATCTCGGGGTGTTACATAAATCATTAATGTTGACATAATTCCTCAATTAGTAATGGCATCGTGGTTCGGTTAACGACGATGCTTTGGCGGTGATGTTGAGATTTTTCTAGGAATATGACCAATAGTGGTTCAAATGGTCTTCCTTATAATAGATGAGAATGGTTCATTGTGATCCATACCAAGAAATTCAGATTGGTTTTGAAAGAGTTGTCTTGAATCTTCTAAACCTCTTAGTCCAATCTTGTTTAGTAATGAGCATATCCCGAACCATGACATCATACTTAATACACTAAGATAGCCTCGTTCATAAGGAAAACATCTATTTTAATATAAATTGGGATTAATAAGTGGTATATTTGTAATTTTAGTGTAGGAAATACGGTTCTCATCATGTACTGTTTATCCCTGAGTGATACATGGGTTCCCAAGTAGGAACTCCTCAGATGGACTCCGGGACACCAGTCTTTTTCCTATGAGTTGACTGCAAGGTCGATGGTGCTATGGGCTCGGTCAATGAAATTATTTGGACATTTTTACCTTGAACCAATGACTCAATTATAAATTTGAGGATTGTGATACCTTGTGATAGTTCTGGGAATCTAATTAATAGAATATGAGGTTACCCAAGACTTGTTGTTAGGTTCCGGGGTAATGCTTAAAAGGTGATTATTCTATTGGTCTAGAGTTAGTTACACCCTTTTTCATGATTAAGAATGACAGATTAAATGGTTAAATTATTTTTTGGTTATGGAACGTCACTAGAAGTCAGGTAAGGGTTTCAGTGAATATTCTTGTAATAGATGGATGATTCCATGGAAGAAGGCATTGTAGTTCAGTTTGAATTATATTGGCAGTCTAAGCTAAGAATTGTTGGAATGGTCAGTAAGAGGTAAATTTACTTGTTATTATTCTTCTAAAATAGATACAGTCAAATGTATATATTTTAACTCATGACACCACATTATGGTTGGTGTGATGTAAAGGTCATCTGTAACATTCAAGGAAAGCTTGCATGACCTGGTTCAGTTAGATAAATAGGGATTCAAATGTTCCTTTTTAGTGAGGTCCCAATTATAAACATAGGAGAAATTGGGTTCACCTTGTTATGAAAAGCAACTAGTTCTATCCCTAGTACAATTAGGGTTATTATTGAAGGAAATTATAATGTTGGAGTGTCTTGTGGCTCATAATTTTCCTCTTATGATGTTAATTCCAAAGGTGGAGAGTACAATAGACTAGATTTTTAAAGATATGATGCCATGATAATGTATCATGTTAAACAGAAATTGGTAATCACAATTTATATGTTTTAATTGAAAAATGACCTTTGTATTGAGTTTTGATGGCTAATGTTTTATATTTTTAAATGATGTTGGCTAGTGCATTTGGTATTTGGAAATTTAAGGTAGTCATTTGAATGAGGCTGGAAGAACCATGTAGGTAGGGGGATTTTTTCATTCTTCTCAAAGGATTCTCTATGATGAGATGTACTTTGGTGGGGAGGTTGTAACAACCCATGTTTTTTTCAAATTTAGAAATTAAAAGGGAATTATAATTTTGGTGTCTACTGGACATACAATTTTTTTGAACATGGATTTGGATCATAATTTTATTAATGGAAGACTTCAAAATATTATTTCTATACTTTTTAAAGTTAAGAGAGGTTCTTTGGGTTAAATGTCGAGTATCAGGAGAATCGGGCTCTAAAAACTCAAAAACATGATGATTCGAATAGGAAGAATGGTTTGTTTAAAATCGTACATCCCACTAGAGAAATTAGAACAGTTACAAAGGGTGATGGGATATTCCATGCATAGGATGTTCATGGTTTTCCAAACCTTGTTCCCATCCCATATGGTAAAAATATGATTTCATTATTCATCACAAGATTGGAACATTGTTAGGAAAAACCTTCTATCATAACCATGAGAGGTGGGTTTCTTAGTCTGTTGGAGCTTCAATGTTGGCACGCAGTTTGGAAAACCATGCAGTGAAACTATGTGACCCGGTTTTGAGGCTTAAATTACCCTTCTTCACTTAAAGAAATATTTTAAAAACCTTTTTTCTTCCTCTAGAGGGTGTCTTATCTTCCTTTGGCACTGTGGGTTTCTTCTCCATAAGTATAACATAGGATTTCAAAGATCTCCTTCATCCATTGTTAAATTTGACCACCATTAGTCTCTATGGGTTCCTCTTGATTATATATTCTTTCATTTTGAATATTTATCCATTTAATTTCCCCTCAACTATGTTACCATGGTGTGAGATCATTTTCCTTATTTCGGGGGTAAATTTCCATTTCTTCTATTTCTTCTAAACAGAGATGAATCAAGCTTCAATGTTGTATGACTAATGAATCCTAGTAATAAGGTATGTGATCTATGGATTCTTCATTATATTTTTTTTATTTTGAAGATAACACTAGTGCATCCCACTATGGGCATTTTTGTACATTTCCTTACAAATGTTTTCAACAATAAAAACTGGAATGCACACATTGTATTACCCCCATTGAGCCTTGGTTAGAAATTTGAGGATGTCACCCTTTATCATGAACATCCCTTTGGTGTTCTATATTATATTTCCCAATTATAAATATTTGAATAAATTCCTAGAACACCTTCTAAGCCTTAGTATTAGATTAATAATGGAATTTCCCCTAGTTGGATTTTTTTTTTCAATTGATATGGTACCTTCTAAATTCCATGTTTAATTCCTTGTATTTTTTAATATATAGTATTTTTAATAAAATTATTCTTAATGTAAAATGAGTTATGAATCATAAAATAGATTTTCAATTTTTTTGAATGAATTTTCTAATAAACAGTGTCATGTTCTTATAATAAAACCCCACAGATGAGGTTCGTTGTCACCTAAATTAAAATGTTTCAATTTATTATTTATATATTTATTGTTTTATAGATTTGAGTATTTATTATTCCTTTATGAAAGTTGTTCTTATGTGACATGATAGTTCATGGCCACATTGATGTTATTAAATTTATTAGACATAATTTTATATTAATATATAATTAACCAAATAACTTTTTATGTGCTTCTTCCATTTTATAAATTTAATGGAATCAGCTGTACTTATCTAAACGGCTAATGAACCAAGATCTTCTTAAGTGATTTTACCATTTCATATATAGAATGTTTTATCCCATACTCATCTAAAATACCAATTAAGAATGCTCCTCCCATGTACATGGATTTCATTATAAATGGGATTTACCAAGTAGGTAATTTCCCAACATACCATTGTAACTTATAATTGTCTCATTGAACCTTATGAAATGAAGTTTCAGTATTTGTTTAATTAAATGACCTATATTTATTGTAATGGATTTTTATGATGTACATTCATACATGAATATTTCAAAAGGTATAAACATTATGATATATTTATATATATGTATAATATTTCATGCCTCACAATGGATTTCATTGCCTGTAATGATTTAAAAAGATTAAATTAGATTACTTAAAAATCGTGGAAAGGACACACTGATGGTTTCTTATTTAATTAAATTAAATTATTGAATTGAATGTCGTTGATTATGATTGATATTCACTGACAGAAATAATAAGTGGTAATTTCTCATCGTTATTGATGATAAATATGTAAATGACTTGATATGGATTGTGGTACAATGGAAATGGTTCTATGAAGAATAGAAATATCATGTTCCCTTACATAGGGTGTTGAGTATGACATCTCACACAAGGTATACTATATGGATGGAGGGCATGGAACACCTCATCCATTGTGAGTTTTGATATGATGGAAAAAAATATTGTTTGAGTGCAGGCTTGATGGAATAATCACAATGTCGAGTGATGGGTATGATGTATCCCACTCGTTAAGATATATAGGGAATGAAACTTTTTTCTTGAACTTATAGGCTCGACATGACAGGTTTTGGATAGCTGAGTTATTCCTTATTCTAGCCAGCACCTATTATTCTAGGTATATGACCACTTATGAACGCATACACTTGGTCCCTATAATTGGATGGAATATATCACTATACCATATATATGTATATATTATTACATAATTTATATAATATATGGATAAACACTCATTATGGCCGTAAGCTGATGTAGGTAGAGTTGGCTATGTGTCCTATTGGAACTACAGTGAGATGGTACTAATTTAATATTTCAGCATTTTTTAATTAATTTACACATGCAGACTGCTTTACTTTATATTCATGGACTGTGTTTAGCCATTGACACCATGGGATGTAACAAACTGAAAGTTATATCTCACAACCCAAGCAGGGAACCATTTCAAAGGGGTACCAGTGTAGATCTAATGTTTGAAGGACCATGGGTTATTTCTTGTTGTTTTTTGTCTTGTACCCAAATATTAGGAGCATTGGACAAAGCTGAAACATAAGATTCACCTAGATTTCCTTCTTAGTTAATTTAGTTCCTTTCATTTCTCATCTACTACCATATATCATTTTTCTTAATTTATTTTTTTAGTTTAGTTATTTGTTAATATCCGAACATGCACGAATTGTTTTACATTTTCATTTGTCATGTTTTTATTACTTATTATAAAGTATTCTCTAACTTCTCTAGATTTCATTTATTACGCCTTCCACTATTGTCTGCTATTTATTTTATGATATAACATTGTGCAAATATGATCATGAGGGAATATTCTCCACAATATCACCTCCTTATACACTTACTCCTACTCAGAATGCTATGGCATATGAGGAGGTTCTCTATAGGGCATGTGGGGATAGGTTGGGCTACTAGTGTAGTTGTAAGTCAGGCTTGGAGGATACATTCCCTATGTTTTTATTTATTTCTTCCAACACCTGATCGCATTTGGATAAATATGGATGTTTATACAAAATTCGAAGATAAATCTAAATGTGATATAAACTGATATAAATTTTCCAAATTAAATTTAAAAGCTCCAAAATATCATCAATTTTCTTTATATAAGCATGATTAATTTAGTAAAAATGGTATCATTATACAATTAGTTCATTTAGGAAGTTTTATCGGCCATTATGGACTAGATTTTTTTTAAATAAGAAAAATTTTACTAATAGATTATATGCAATGAAATTATTTGTAATATATTAATTGTAATTGTGTTTGACATATTATATATATAACATTCTATAATGTCCCGGTTCCGGAAGCCACCGAAAGAGGACCCAAACCCGTTTGGTCACCTGGGCTCCAGTGCATTCCGCCAAAATCCAGAGGCTTTCGACTAGCAATGAGGGCCTTTTTTGTGATAGTGAGGAAACAATTCCCTCATTGGGAGAGTAACACAGCTAAAGTAAAACAAATATTTAATGGAAGAAGCAGTAACAATCCATAAAAAAGTAAACAGCAGAAGACTAGATATAATAATCTGGATCACACACATATATATGAATGATGCATGATACATATGTCTTGGATAGCAACTAAACAAATCACAATGGTAGAATAAAATAGTACTAAACCAAATTTCAAAAGAAAAACAGTAAACAACTCCACAGAATCATAAGCCATAGCTTGGCCCCATGCTCTCCATCTCCACAGTTAATCAAGAACCTGAAGTAGAAGGGCACTTTCCCTTATCAACACATGCAATGTTATTATCTGTTTGGGCCCAAAAGCATGGCCCAAACAGGGTGTGAGACTAAATCCTAGTAGGCAACCACCACGAGATACGTTCATAACAGTCAGTGATTATATGGAAGGTAAGTACTGAATGCAGTAAATGAGGAAGTACCTAGCGATAATCAATCCACAATTTTACAGCATTCAAACCACTACATAACATGAAACAACTAAACAAGCATATAACCACAATAGATAACCCTCTGATAAGTACCCACATCATATCCCCTCTGGTCCTACCTATAAACACAAGAATGAAGCTAAAACAAAAATGTAACCCTCTGGGAAGTACTCACAGCCTATCCCCTCTGGTCATACCTAACAAGTACAAGAAACAATATGGGTAGTACACTCAGTCTAACACCTCAGGTTCTTCTTAAACATAGACTCTATAAGGAAGCACTCAACATCAATTCCTCCTATAGTCTCATATTGGTAACTGAAGGGGCTCTTGGGAAGCACTTTCATCACATTCCCACTCTACCCTGCGTCGAGGAACTATAGACACTCTGAGGAAGCACTCAATGTCTATTCCCCCTGTGGTCTCGCATTGTAAGTAAAACAGACACTCTAGAGAAGACCTCAATGTCCCTTCTCCCTGTGGTCTATACAATAGGTTCTCACGCCCTTGTGTAAGTCATTAAAGTATAGCAGTGCGTATAGGCCCATGTAAACCTCAAGAACTATGTGACTAGCAGCCTATATCATATCAGCATAACATAACAACAGTCATGCCATCCTACAATACTAGGCATGGGAGAGTAAACAACAGCCTAATAGGAAAACTAAACGCAATGTTGAAAATAGGAAAACAATGCATGGAAAAACACATCCAATTATAGTAATTCACCCTATTCTCAATCAATTAGCCTCTACTCAATCTTAGAATCTTAGCAGGAAAACAATATGGCTAAAATGGTAAAGGTACAATACCCCATTCATGGGTATTGGGAAACATTTTCACATATAACTCAAAGAAATTCAACAAAAAGGCACGAAACACCTATCTCAATGTTGGGAGATTTATATAAGTGAACCACAAGCGTTGAATCAACCAAGAACACCGTAGATCTACAAAAACTCCTAAAACGTTCAACCAATGATAACTTGGAAAAGAAGAGGAATCAAGAAATGATGCCCAAGAAAAAGGAAGAAAAAACTGAGGCAATCCCAACCCAATAGATGGTGGTCAAATTATATATTGGATGGAGGGTCGGGGGCTCGGAGAAGAAGCATGGCCATATGGGTTCTCTCGGATGAATGAATCTTTAAATAAGGGTGTTCTGTCCGTCAGACGTGACCCCGATGTGTTTAATGAAAATAATATATGGAATGTACTTTTTATGTACACAATGTGTAATTGTCTTTTCCATACTCTGCTTTAGGTGGCCTCCCGGTAACCCCCACATGGCCATGTGCATGGCCCCAACATGGCTAGCACATAGCTAGTTGCAGTAAGCGAGTACATGGTGTGTACTAATAAAGTTCATGGCGTGTACTTCGAAAATTTTTAGAATTTCCTCTTTTTCTCAAAAACAACCAAAAAAGGAAAACATACTTGAAAAGAAAGTCCAGGTTATTACAAACTTCCCCCCTTAAAGAAATTTATCCAAAAATTTCCTTCGCAAGGCGGCGTAGAAGAAGAAACGTCGAAAAACTCCGGCAACTGCGCTCGTACATTGACCTCACTATACCATGTCTCATCCTATAATCGCATGTGCTGCCATTGCAATCGTACCAGAGGAACAGACTAGACATGGAGAACCTTCATACTGTGATTGAAAATCCAGATAGGATTCTCCTTGAACGATTCATCCACCTCCAACTCAACCTCCTTGGGTTGAAAGGCATTAGATGGGTCAGAAAAGTAACGTCATAGGTGAGAAACGTGGAAAACATCCTGCATAGCCCGGTTCCTCTGAGGTAACTACAACTGGTAGGCAACCAACACAACTCTCTCCAACACCTCAAATAGACCGACGTACCTTGGAGAAACATTACACTATTTCTTAATCCTCTTGTGTCCCAACCTCGGTGTGACAGGTACGAAAATCTGATCCCCGACCTTGAACTCTAGAGGACATCTCCACAGATCATAATAATACTTCTGTCAAGACTGTGGAGTAGCCATCCTCTTCCGAATCAACTCTTTCTGTTTCATGGTCTCTTGAACAAGTCAAGTTCATAGAAAATCTACCTTTCCTACCTCCAGCCAACATTAGGGTGATCGGAATGACCTACCGTACAAATCCTCATAAGGTGCCATATGAATAGTTTCTCGAAAACATCTTTTGCAGGGAAACACCAAAAGAGGTAAGTGCATCCACCATGAACCTCCAAAATTTAGGATTCATGCTTAGAGCATGTCCTCAAGAACCTAAACCATATGCTTGGACTGGCCATCTGTCGATGGGTGAAAATATGTACACAAAAGTACATGTGTACCCAATTCCTTTTGAGCCCCTTCCAAACCCGAGAAGTTAAATGGGAATCGATGTATGAAACAATAGAATTTGTAACTCCATGGAGACGTACAATCTCACAGATGTAAAACCGTCCCAACTAATCAATTCAAAAAGTCTCTTTGATCGGAAGAAAGTGATAAACCTTCGTGAGTTTGTTAATGACAACCAAAACTGCACCATTCCCTCGTGGAGACCTTGGTAACCCTATCACAAAATCCATCGCGACATCATTCCATTTCCACTTGGGAAAGGGTAACTGCAGAAAAAGCCCTTCTGATTTCTAATGCTCTGCCTTCACCTACGGAATGGTGTAACACCTAATGAAAAAACTAGAAACATCCTTCTTCATACCTGGACAACAATATTGGTGTTGTAGATCATGATACATTTTGGTGACAATAGGATGAACTCCCATAACTGAGGAATGAAAGTTCTGCATCAGCTCCTCCCGTATGTCTTCTGGAACCCATAAGATCCCCTGGAAATGTAAGATCTCATCCTCACCTATGGTCCATCCAATAATATGGTCCTCTCTGGACACTCTCTCTCATAGGACTAGGCCTTCTAAATCTGATAGTTGCCTCGTTCTCACTCGATCAAGATGAGTAGAGGTAACAACCACAGAATAAAGAAAAGTATGCCCCTATCTGTCATGCACCACCAAATGCATTTCAAAGAACATGGTCGTAAGATTCCACTCACTACCTGGATCCTCAACTTCCTGTATCTGAGTCTTTCTACTCAACACATCATCCGCTGCATTGTCTTTCCCAGGCGTATAGGAAAGCTCAAGGTCAAATGATTTAAGAAACTCAACCCACTTTCACTGTCTCAAATTTAGATCATGTTGAGCGAAAATTTACTCGAGACTCTTGTGGTCGGTGAAAACCACAAAATTATATCCAAGAAGAAAATGTCTCCGACAGCGTAAGGCGTGAAAAACTGCTAAAAACTCGAGATCATGTGTCAGGTAATTCTTATCATGTGGCCTCAACTACTGAGACCCATACACAACGACTCCTTCTCCCTGTATTAGCAAAGCTCCTATCTAGATACCTGAAACATCACAATAAATTGTATAGCTATTACATGGATCTGAGAAGACTAGTATCGTGGCTGAAGTCAGTCTCCCTTTCAGGTCCTAAAAGGCTTACTCACAAGAATCTGACCAGAAGAACATTGCACCCTTCTTAGTCAGACCAGACAGTGGTGCAGCTAAGCGTGAAATGTCCTGTATAATGTGTCTGTAGTATCCAGTCTACCCTATGAAACTTCATACCTCAAAGATGTTCTTTGGCTGCTCCTAGGAAACGACTGCTCTATCTTTCTCTGGGTCTACTGACACTCTTATCTCTGAGATAACAAAACCCATGAAGTGAATCTAATCCATCCAAAAGTGGCATTTTGAGATCTTAGTATATAACTGATGCTCTCTCAGTGTACTCAAAATGATCTCAAGATGGGTAGCATGGTCGTGTCGAGTGTGGGAGTACACCAAGATATTTTCCACGAATACGACAATGAAAGAATCCATATAGGGATGGAATATTGGGGTCATCAGTGCCATGAAAACTACAGGCACATTCAGGAGACCGAACGGCAGAACCATATACACGTATAGACCATACCTACTCTGAAAGGCTGCAAGAGGTATATCAGATGGTATAACATGCAACTGATGATAATCAGACCTCATGTAAATCATAGATAACACTCTTTCTCCTCGAAGCTGATCAAAGAGATCATCAATCTTAGGAAAGGGATATTTATTGTTGACAGTCTACTAGTTCGACTTCTGGTAATCCACACAAATCCTAAGGTTACCGTCTACCTTCATTGAAAATATGACAGACGAACCCCAAGGAGAAGTACTGGGTCGGATGAAACCCTTTGCCTGTAACTCCTCCAACTGCTTCTTAAGCTCCTGCAACTCTGGAGTATCCATCCTATAAGGAGGAATGGACACCGGTGCTTCTCCTGGAATGAGCTCAATCAAAAATTACACCACATGATCCTGAGGAAAACTTGAAAAGCCCTCGGGAAAGATATCCCTAAAATGATACACCATTGAAGGAAAGTATAACTATGAAGTCCCCTATTCATCTAGATATAGAATAGAAATATGGGTTGTGACTCATCCTAACCCAGGATGCTCAGGTCCCTCTTTGCATGCCTGGACATCCCATTCGCTCTTATGAAGAAACGATACACCCTCTGGTGATGTGAAACTCACCATGCGATGATAACATTCAAAAACTGCCTATATATGAACTAACTAGTCCATTCTGAGAATGAAATCATTGTCTGTCATCTCTATGACATAATGTTACCATAGGAAGTGACACCCACCAACCTTTAGAGGGAACTCCCTGCACTGACATACATTTGCCGTTCTAGTCCCAAAAAAATGTCTTGCATCATTATGTGAGCAGAGGAAAAGATACAGAGACCAAGTCTCTCCAAAATAGAAATAAATATAAAGCTATGGGAATCCCTTGTATTGAAAAGATTAGACGTTAAAACTAAGGATACTATGATCCTACCTTGAATGGTAGAGGGTCAGGGATCATGCTCCTGCTAGATCTGCTCCACTACAAAAGTTTGGCCTACCCTGTGGCATTGTGACCATGCCTGACCAGTCTGATCTGCTCCACCCGGATGTCGTTGAATGACCGTTGACTGACCACCACATCCACGACCTCCACCTCAGCCTAAACTACCAGAAGAACTCATGTTCCTAGAACGGTGATAAACTGGTGATGTTGCTCCTGAATGAGGAGTCATAGAAGAACCCTTGTCACTAGCTGCCAATGAGAAGATCTTATAGAAGTCCTGAAGGTGACTCATATTTCAGAAATATCAGCACACCATTGGGTATCTTGGGAAATGTTACCTCATATGCAACTCTTCCCACATTGGTAGCACACCACCTGGCTCCCAGAAGGTGTATCTCATCTCCTCGGGTCTCCATGTGTAGACTGCCAACAACACTTCCTGTTGTTAGTAGGAGGAATACTAACTCCATATGCCGAGCCTCCCTGGATCAGAAATCCATAATCCCTTAGATTGGGCTCTTTGATCAGCACCTAATTGACTATAGAATTGATAGAAGTCAACAAGAATATGTTGAACTAAGATCACATGTCAAGCCTCAGACCATCCTCGAACTTCCTTACCATGAATAATTGATCAACTCCTGAAATAGGCATGAAGTGCTGCGGATCGATAAAACGAGAGGAATACTCCATGACAGAAATATTTCCCTACTCCAGACTCATGAACACTCGAGCTCGTTTGGCCCTCAAGGTCACTGGATAGATGTATTCAAAGAAGATGCACTGAAACTCATCCTAGGCCATGACTTACTAGCGTCCCTCCAGTGAGATCACATCCCACCATCTCTTGGGGGAATCCTGAAGATTATACATATCGAGCTTGACCCTCCTCTATTAAGGCATCTCTATATGCTTGATGATCATAGACATGGATTATATCCATGACTATGCAGCCTGGGGTCCTCCATCCCCTAAGAAAGTGGTGTTTTGTTGTTACTATAAGAACCACATCAAATCATCCATAAATGGGTCTAGAGGCGGAAGTCCATGAAAAGTCAGATTCATTTTCAGAAATACCTCCCTGAACTGTGCATCATCACCTGTGTTAGGTATAACGAATGGTGCCAAAACATTCACGAAAAGAATATCTTCTAGAATTCCTTGATCAACCATATCCAATGTCTAATCACCACTTGGAAACTAGCGTACAATGGGAGGATGTCACAGTTGCATGAATTTGTAAGTTCAATCACACTCCTTAGATCATGATTATCAAGGACTAAAAACAAGAATCATAGGAAGGGAAAATAAGAAAGAAATCATTCATTTTTTTTACAAAATATGACTACATGGCATGTACAATTCCTACACAATAGGTTCCCTTAATCCATTCAAGTGGGCGTGAAATTCTTCCAAAATTGACTGTGTAATAACCAAACCACACGGCATGTAGTACTAACACTCAACAAGTACATGAATCCTCTTCCCTTCCCGAGTCCTTCTACAAGGTTAAGCCACACGAATCTCCATGACAATACTACACGGTGTGTTCAAAATAGACACGACATGTACTATACAGGCCTCACCTTGCCTGTGTTGTTAGTGACAAGACCTGATACATGGCTCACACTACATGGCATGTTCCAAATGGACACAGAATGTATGAGGAAGGATAACACCGACCCGTCTTGTTCATGACATGGCCAGGGTCCTGGATTAGACTACTCGACATGTTCAAGGATGACATGGCGTGTATAGCTTAAGGCTTATCCGTCGAGGTTGTTAGTCACACGACCAAACATAGGTTCAACACAAAACAGTGAGTGAAACTGGTACATGGTGTATCCCCACCAGAATTTCCCTATCTCGTGTCTCTGCTCACACGACATATGACACGATTAGAGACTACACGGCGTGTACATAAAGTACACGTCATGTACATAAGAAAAATAGTTTCTTTCTGAACAGAATAAATCATGGCGTGTAGTTAACATTACACGATGTGTATTCCGGGTTTTTCTAGATAGCACGCCTCTGAAACTCCTCCAGAACCTAGAAAAACACAGAAACAAACACTGAAAGTTCCAAATTTCGATCCGTGAGGGCCCATAATCCCCATGAATCAATGTTTGGCATCTTATAAATGTTATAACAAGGAAAACAAGGCAATGATTCAATAAATTATGTTCCAATTTGGCCCATAACACCTCAAGAACCAATGTTAGGCATTCATTTAAACAAAACCTTAAACAAATAATACCCTATCAAGCATCATGTATTTTATCAAGGCATCTATCACAACAGCATGCATATTCTACACAACATCTATCACAAAATCATGGAATCGCTAATTCATCCAAGATGGCATGGGAAAAATGCATGACATGTGATTTCTAAAAAGTTATTATATGTTGCATGAGATGGAATACCCTCATCTCATTGGGTTGCGATGGAAATAGAACCTCAATAGCATCAACAGTAACATAAAAAAACATACAAATCAACCAATGGTAAAAAAATCAACTGTAAACATAAAAAACTTGAAAAATTTCAATAAATGAGGTAGGTTCGATTTTCCCTATACATGAGTTAGCTAATTCCAAGCACAGCTTATTACCAAGTATATATTCCTTCCAATTTTTGGATAAAGTCTCCAAATAGTATTTCAAGAGAAAATAATTCCTTTTATAACACATTGCAACGAACCAGTTCCAAAAGCCACCCAAAGATTTTTGGAACCATGATTGTCTTTTAATGAATTGGAGTATGTTTTTTTGTCAATCCTTAGTGGATGTCGAGAATATGTGCCAGTAATGTGATCATACAGTTCAAGCAGATAACAGTATTGAAGGTGGCACCGTTTTCCAGTGTTTGCCAAATTTCTGGACCTCAAAATTGTCAAATGATGAAGAGTGTTTTTGGAAAAGGGACTTGAACGCCGATTACATAGAGGCCTGGAAACTCGAGCTCCATATTATATTCAAGATCATAACATCAAAATATGGCAAAGGAAGAAGGGGGACCCATGTTTTGAGTTTGGTCGTGCTAGTGACTAGTGCAGCAGAGGCTAGGGTGGCTGGACTTGCACACTTAGAGAAGACTTGCGCACTATAGTGCAGGATGTCTAGAATGCGTACAAATAGAGTACCACCCCTCAACTTTTTGAATGAAGTTCAGACTTATAGAAAATCTAATCTCCCATCGCGCAGCTGTTGTGGTCGCCCAAGTAGTGGTGGGTCGCACAAATTGATGATACACGACAATTGATTTCTGCACGTACAAGGTGTTTTGGGTGAGAAAGGGTGTGCATTGCCCAGGTTTGGAGTTGGTGAAGGAGGTTTCACACATGTGGTTTAGTGACACTTGCACGCCATGATTTGAAGAAGCGTGACAGTTCATAGTTGTGCGCCAAAATCGGTTTGGGTGTAAAAGTGTGTGAGTCGTGCAAGTTTGAAGTTGAGGAAGTGAGTGTCGCGCAAGTAGTAGAGGTGAACTTGGGCGCCATCCTTAAAACATGCATGCCAGATTGCTGAAGTGCAGCAGGTGTGGATTGAAGCTGTCCAGTCTTTTTGGGGATGCGCGAAATCTATAAGTTTTCCCGATACCTCTTGTGCAAAGTGAGATTCATCTATGAGTGGAAGTTGGACTCCAATAGAGAATCTATATACAATATAAGATGTATTCATTAATGATTATGAAAAGACATTAATGTCTATAAATTTAGTGGGACTTCACCAACGGCAGTGATCCAGGGGGAGTCAACAAGAGTGACCCGAGGGACGAAGTAGGCTATCCCTGAATTGTTGTAAAGGCCGTGAGCCTGGGATAGAGTGACTTTTCCCAAACCTTTGTAATCCACAATGAGTAATGAATAGTGTAGTTTGGTATGACCGACAACCTGTCAGTATATGCTTCTTGGATGTAGCCCTTAGTGGTGAACCAAGTAAAAAGTGTTATGTCATCTCTTTACATGTGAATGTTTTATTTGGTCTCATATCCATCATATAGGTTAAAATAGTTTCTTCTAACGTGGGAACATGATCGGTCATTCTAAAAGATAAAGTTGACACCCTGAATCACCCCTCCCCTCTCAGGGTGTCTTGGGGTCCTTCAAGTGGTATCAGAGGGAAGGTTACTGGGGTTTGATCTGTTTTATACCTCCATGGAAAATTCAGCCAGAGTTAGGGGAGTTCCCCTCTTTGATGGAAGTAATATTATGATTTGGATGAACATAATGAGGTCTCATATAAGATCCCTTGGAATTGATATTCGGGTTTCCACAATGCAAGGTATACATGTTACCGATCCAACAGGGATGGCTATGACGGATGCTGATTGGAAAATTCTTGATGTAGATGCTAACGCACAAAATACTCTCACCACAACACTCTCTGATCATATCTATTTAAAAGTGATGATTTTTACCTCAGAAAAGTACCTGTTGGATAAAGTTGAAAATATTTATGAAGGACATAGAAAATTGAAAGAGGTGAAACTAAAAGTCATGCCAAATAGGATTGATGATCTGAAGATGCATCCTAATGAGAATGAAGATTAATTCTTCAATCGATTTACTGAAGTGGTTGGAGAAATTCAGGGTCTAGGTGAAGAAATTAATGACGTAGACATTGTGAATAAAATATTAATAAGACTTCCACCCCTTTAAAATTCAAAGGGTTTAGTCCATGAAGAAAGAGATCGTTCCAAACGTTCGCTGGATGATCTACTGAGAAGCCTGGTGGAATATGAAATGAGGGTCAAACCAGAATATGATACGACTTTAGTGAGCAAGGAAATGGAATTTAAACCCATTTTGAAATTGAAAATATCAAAATATATTAGTGGTGAAGATGATGAGGAAAAATAAATTCTTCCTCTCATTGCAAATAAGTTCCATAAGTGAGAAGATAAATTCAAAGAGAAGTTACCTCTAGAATGCTTCCATTGTGGCAAAGTTGGTCACATTGCCTCTCAGTGTTCAAGAAAGATAGATGATGAGAATAGCAATTCGAAAAACATTGTGAAGCCTCAGAAAAGGGTTTTTAATAGTGGAGATATAAAATCATGAAAGAATTTACCAAAGAAGAGTTTTGTCCGAGAAGAGGAAGAAGATGATAATGAATTCTGTAATGAAGAAGAACCAAAATTTAAACTGCGAACCATGCTTCCATGATGGGCACTATTAAAAAAAAGAAGATACTGGTTGATAAAATTAGTTGAAAACTAGTGCATATCCCAAGTTTCATCTTAAGGATGAGGTTAGTAATCTTATGATTAAATATAAGAGTTGCAATAAGTGGAAATCAATTGTAGAAGAATCAACTGAATATGTTGATCAAATTGAAGCTGAAATTGAATGACTGGATGAATTTGTGAAAGTACAGTATAAAATACTAGAAAGAAAAGATGATTTAGTGGATCTGATGATGAGAATTAAAGAGCAGGAAAATTTCATCAATGACCTTACCTCCAGAATAGAGAAAAAGTCCACGACTGGTGAGCGTCATGAGGTAAAAGTTTTTTTTTATTTGGAGTAAACTTGAAAAAGATTCAATTTCAAAAGAATCAAGGAATGAAATATAGTTTGGAAGGTTATAAGATGATGAGTTG
This sequence comes from Viscum album, assembly GCA_963277665.1. Taxonomy (NCBI): domain Eukaryota; kingdom Viridiplantae; phylum Streptophyta; class Magnoliopsida; order Santalales; family Viscaceae; genus Viscum; species Viscum album. The sequence continues at coordinate 126,153,951 of OY728148.1, forward strand.
TTGGAGAGAAAAAAACGTGGCCCTAATGGAGTTGAAAAAATTTTAAATTATCAAATACCTGCCTGCGTGGGAAATAGTGGAATTGGTTGTGAGGCAGAGCCATCATATAATTCAAATAAAGGCAAGCTAAAAGTGGGTGATGTGGAAAAGCCATCTGAAGTGCTAAAACAGAAACCCCCAATTCAATCTAAAAGAAGAAAAGAAGTTTATCCTCTAGCCTCCTTGAAAAAGGTTCCCAAAAACTATTTTCCCACTGAAGAAAGAATAAGGATAAATAGAAGTGAGAGGACATTTCCTCTCATGAAGTGTCAGTTCTATAGATATTTAGGCCATACCATGTATTATTTTTAAGAGGCAAGAATCTATCTGAATGGTGAAGATATGGGAGTTCAACTAATAAGAACAAATTCATATCCTAAATATTTTAGATGAAAAAATTTCTATGGATATTTTTTTCGTTGTTCTAACTTTGGTTATAAGGATGTTAATTTTAGGAAGAGAAGGGACATGGACACCTAATACCGTAATTCAAGACAAGTCAAAGCTCATCAACAAGATAGTGTTGCTCTTACAAATAGGTTTTCTCATCTCGAAGAAGATATCAACTATGAATAACCAATGTACATATATTAGATAATTGAAAGGCCATCAATGCTATATACTCAATCCAATGTCTCATGGAAAGAAAGGAAGAAAATTGAGAAATACAAACATGCAGAGGTGGTCCTCAAAGCTACAAAAATATACAGTACCTAGATTCTGGAAAGCGGTTTTTTATCTCATATGATAAGTAATGTTGGCCTGTTAACGAATATGAAAAGGATGGTTGATGGTACAATATGATTTGGAAAAGATGGAGCCCTGAAAATCAAAGGCAGTGGAAGTACTGAATTAGCTAATGAAGAGATAAAGAAGACTGAAGTCCTTTACGTAGAGGGCCTATGTCATAATCTACTCAGTGTGAGTCAACTCTGTGACTCAAGACTTATAGTTACTTTTAATCAGAAATGCTACACTATCAAGGGAAAGATAGGAAATTCACTAATTAAAAGGATGCAGAATAGAAGGAAACTTGTATCTGGTTGATATTAAAGAAAATTTTTGTTACATGAATGTTGAAGAAGAAAACAATTTGTGGCATCAGAGACAAGGAAAAATCAATCAACAAGACATGGGGAAAATATCAAAATTTAGGATTTTCATGGACCTTCCCCACCTGAAGTGTGAGCATGAAATGTCTTGTGATTCTTGCATTTGTGGAAAGATGGTCTACAGTTCATATCGGCCAAAGAAGAAAAGGGCATCTCATCTTCTTGATCTAATTCATACAGATGTATACGGGCTGATAAATGCTGTCGGAACTCATTGAGAAAGGTAATTTGTTCTTTTTATAGTTGATTATAGTAGAATGGCATGTGTTATGGTCATTCATAGGAAACGACAAGTTCTTGACTACATGAAAACATATCGGCGAATCACCGACAATGATATAGGATGAACAATCAATGAGTTGCGATCAGAAAAAAGAGGGGAATACATGTCCCTTGAATTTGAAAAATGCATAGAGAATCCCGGGATACAACATGAGGTATCTACTTTGAGAACTCTACAACAAAATGGAGTTTTTGAACGTAGGAATCAACAGGTGAATAACATGGCACGAAATATGCTGATTGAGAGTTGTATTCCACAACATTACTGGAAAAGGACTGTTCAAGCTGCATTGTATATTCAAAATCGAACAGTACTTTATATGGGCGAGACGAAGACACCATATAAATTGTGGCATAGAAGGAAGACCTCTTTGAAATACTTTAGTGTTTTTGGAAGTATATGATTTATCGAAACCAAAGAAGGAAATCAAGGTATGTATGGTGACAATGAAGATGAAGGAATTTTCCTTTGATACTGAATGAATAGAAAATCATACAAGTGTTTCAACAAGGGATTAGGAAGGATTGTGGAATGCAGTGATGTTAAGATAATTGAAGATAAAACAAAAAATGATTCAAGGACATCATATGCTGATGTGATTTAAAGTAAGGAAGAAAGTGAACGTGGAGAAAATACAAATATAGAAATAGAATAAGCTGTAAAAAACACTCTGCAGTCACATAATGATGTTGACTCAGAAGAAGAATATGAAGAAGAAACTATGGTTGGATAGAATGAAACTGAACCTCAAAGGAAAAATCAAAGAGCTATGATTGATCCATCTAACATAATTGGGGACATGAGTGCACCCACACAAACAAGGAGGATGACGAATAACATGCAATCTGAATTTCTCTTAGTTGTGGAGCCATCCTCATTTGAATAATCTTCAAAGGATGAATCATGGGTGAATTCTATGAATGAAGAGTTAGATCAGATTGACATGTTTCATACATGGGATCTTGTCCATAGACTGAAAGGTCATGATGTGATTGGTACAAAATGGATCTTTATGAAAAAGTTTGGTGAGAATGGAAGTGTTATTAGAACCAAGGCACGACGTGTATCTAAATGATACTCCCAGATTGAAGGCGTTGATGGTGAAGAAACCTTGGCTCCAGTGGCTAGAATGGAGTCAATCAGGCTTTTACATGCCATGGCATTATATAGTGGATATAAATTATATCAAATTGATGTCACGACATCATTCTTGAATGATGTACTTGAAGAAGAAGTCTACATTGAAAAAACAGTGGGTTTTGTTCTTGGTACTGATGAAACAAAGGTCTGCAAACTGAAGAAAGCTATATATGGTTTGGAGCAGGCACCATGATCATGGTATTCTCGGCTGTACTCATATCTCAAAAAGCTGGAATTTAAAAGAGGAGGAGTAGACCACAGTCTATACGTGAAGAATTCTCCAAACAATAAGTTTATGGTTCTAGTCTATGTTGATGACATTATATTTGGTGGCAGAAGGCAGAAATCTGTGAATGAATTTTCCAATCACATGAAATCAGAATTTTAAATGTCTATGATTGGGGAGCTCACATATTTCTTGGGGCTGTAGGTTATTCAAAGGAAGGATTACACTTTCATTTCTCTAGAAAATTATGGAAGATAGATGCAGAATAAATTTAATATTCAAGACTTCAAACCAATATCAACTCTGATTGCAGTTGGAACCAAACTTGGAAAGAATGTGGATGGGGCATCTGTAGACCCCACTATATACAAGGGTATAATTTGGAGCTGACTGTACCTAATAGCGACGTGGCCAGATATTGTCTTTTCAACCTATCTAGCAGCCCTCTTTCAGAGTAATCCAAAGGAGGAACATATGGCAGCCATAAAAATAATCATGAGGTATATTCAAGGTACACACAATTATGGCTTATACATTTCTACAGGAAGAGATAGTGAATTATCATCATTTTCTGATGCCGACTGGCCTAGCTATGTAGAGAATAGAAAGTCCACCACTGGTGGAGAATTCTATATTGGGAATAACTATGTTGGCTGGTTGAGCAAGAAACAAGAAAGTACTTCTCTTAGTACTGATGAAGTTGAATATATCTCTTCCACAAAGTCATGCAATCAAATGATATGGATGAAGCAACAACTAATAAATATTGGTGATGAGGTGAAGCAACCAATGGTAATTTACTATGATAACAAGAGCACAATTGATATTACGAAGAATCATGTTCATCATTCTCGTACAAAACATAATGAAATCAGGTATCACTTTATCAAAGAAAAAGTTGAGCAAGGTGTGATTAGAATGGATCATGTGGGAACTGATGAGAAAGGGGCTAATATCCTGACCATGCTAGTGTCAGCGGCTATGTCTGAGAAGCATCAGTTGAACCTCGGTGTTCAGCCACCTCCCAGTTCTTAAGGAGGTTAAGCAAAACCCCTCTCCCTAGTCATTTTAACAATTTTAAATATTTTTGTGAATATGATACAGGGTTATGGGAGAGATACTATCCAGGAGTGTTTTTATATGTTCAATGAGAAAATAGAGATCATTGGTTTTATTTCCAGTGGGGGAGAAGTAAAAATTTCAGGTCATGTTTGGTATCATGAGGAGATTTCAGTTCTAGGATAAGAAGGAATTTTTTGGACATGTAATAATTTTGGGAACTTTTAAAAGAATTCCTTGGGCGTGATTGAGAAATTCCAAAACACATGATCCCAATTCACACTTCCCATCTTGTTTTCTACACCGAGCATTGCTCATGTAGACTTAGTGTGTTGGCTGAGTTGATTCATGAATTTTTGGTTTGCATGTGGCTGGTACTCTATATGAATTTATTTACTGATTGCCAATAAACCCAAAGGGGAAGATTGTTAGAACTATGATTGTATTTGCATGAATTTGAGTATGCTTTGTGTTTATTGTCAATCCTCAGTGGATGTCCAAAATATGTGCCAGAAAAGTGAACATACAGTTCATGAAGATAACAATATTGAAGGTGGCCCCATTTTCAAGTGTTTGCCAAATTTCTAGAACTCAAAATTTTCAAATGAAGAAAAGTATATCTGGAAAAGGGACTTGCGTTCCGATTACTTGGAGACATGGAAACTTGTGTACCATATGTTATTCAAGGTTAGAACATAAACATAGGAAATGGAAGAAGGGGAGCCCATGTTTTGAGTTTGGTCAAGCAAGTGACTAGCACGGTAGGATAGGGCGGCTAGACTTGCGCACCGAGAGAACACTTGAGCACCGTCGAGCAGGGAGTCCAGAATTTCTATAAATAGAAGACCAAACCTCCTCTTTTTGAATGAAGTTCAAACTTAGATAAAATTAGAGCTCTCGTCGTGCAGGTGTTGTGGTCGCGCAAGTGGTGGTGGGTCGCACAAGTTGATGTTGCGTGAAAGTTGTTTTCTGTGCGTCCAATGTGTTTTGGGTGAGAAAGGGGGTTCGTCGCCCATCTTTGGAGTTGGTGAAGGAGGTTTCACGAAGGTGGTTTGGTGACACATACATTCCAGGATTTGAAGAAGTGAGACAGTACATAGTTTCACAACAAAATTGGGTTGGGTGTAAAAGGGTGTGAGTCGCGCATGTTTGAAGTTGAGGAAGTGAGTGTCGCACAAGTATTAGAGGTGAACATGCATGCCGTCCTTAAAACTTGAGAGCTGGAATAGAGAAGAACATTAGGTGTGGATTGAATATCTCCAGTCATTTTGGGGCTGTGTGAAAGTTGAATGTTTTCCTGATACCTTTGGAGAAATGTGAGATTCATCTACGGGTGGATGTTGGGCTTCAACAGAGCATCTACATACAATAGAGGATGTATTCATTAATGATGACGAAGAGACCTTCACATCTATAAACTTAGTGGGACTTCACCCAAGGAAGTGAGCCATGAGGAGTCAATGGGAGTGACCTGAGGGATGCAGTAGGCTATCCATGAACAGTTGGAAAGGTAGTGAGCCTGGGATAGAGTGACTATTCCCGAACCATTGTAATCCACAATGAGTGAATAATAGTGGAATTTGGTATGACCAAAAAACTGTCGGCGTATGGTCCTTAGGCGTAGCCCTTAGTGGTGAACCAAGTAAATAGTGTTGTGTCCCCTCTTTGAATGTGAATGTTTTATTTATTATCATATCCATCATACAGGTTAAATTAGTTTCTACCAACGTGGGAACATGATTTGTCGTTTAAAAGGAAAAAGTTGACACCCTGATTCACCCCTACTCTCTCAGGGTGTCCCGGGGTCCTTCAAAGATTCCTCTTACTCGATAGGTCACATAGACTAAAGCGCATTTCCCTAAACACTAGAGGATTTTGACTAGCATTGAGGGCCTTGGGTGTGATAGTGGGAAAGCTATGCCCTCATTGACAGAGTAACCCAGTGGAAGTAAAAAATTTATACAATGGAAGAAGCAATAATAATACATACAAAAGTAAATAGTGGAATACTAGAAATAATAAACTAGAGCACACACATATATATGAATGATGAATGATACATATGTCTAAGAAAAAATCCAAACAAATCCCAATGCTAGAATACAACCATACTAAACCAAAGTATAAAAGGAAAGTAGTAAACAACACCACAGAATCGCAAGCCATAGCTTGGTCCCATGCTCTCCATCTCCATAGTCAATCAAGAATTTGAAGTCGGAGGGCTCTTTCCCTTAGCTATACCTATAATAATATATTTTTTTGGGCCCAAAAGCATGGCCCAAACAGGGTGTGAAACTAAATCCCAGTAGACAACCACCATGAGATTTGTGCCTAAAAGTTAGTGAATATATGTCAGGTAAGTACTGAAAGCATAAACAAGGAAGTGATCAGCATTAAACAATCCACAGTTTCAAAGCATTCAAAACACTACATAACTTGCATCAACTGAACAAGAAGATAACCACAATAGGTAACCCTTTGGGATGTACCCACAACATATCCCCTCTAGTCCTACCTATCAACCCAAGCACAAATGTAACCCTCTAGGATGTACTCATAGCCTATCCCCTCTAGTCCATCCTAACCAGTACAAGAAACCCTCTGGGTAGTATACTCATTCTAACCCCTCTTGTTTAGATTAAGAATAGACTCTCTAAGGAAGCACTCACCTTCAATTCCTCCTATAGTCTCATATTGGTAACTAAAGGCACTCTAGGGAAAAACATTCATCATATTCCCTTTGTGGCCTTCATTGAGGAACTACCGACACTCTGAGGAAGCAAATAACATCAATTCCCCCTATGGTCTCACAACGTATGTAAAACATACACCTTGGAGAATCCCTTAATGTCCATTCTCCCTATGGTCTATACATCAGGTTCTCATGGCCTTGTGTAAGTCAAGAAAGTATGTCTGCACGTATCAACCCAAGAAATCCTCAAGAAATACTTGGCTAGTAGCCTATAGAAAATAAACCTAATAGAACAATAGCCACACCATCTTACAATACTAGCCATGGGAAAGTAAACGGTAGCTTAATAGGAAAACTATACCCAATGGTCAAAACAAGAAAAACATGCATGTGAAAACACATCCAAGAACAAAAATTCACCCTATTTACAATCAATTAACCTCTACTCAAGCATACAAGTTTAGTAGGAAAATAATATGGCTAAATTGGTAAATGCACTATGCCCTGTTCATGGGTATTGGGAAAAATTTTCCCATAAAACTAAAATACATTCAACTGAAAGGCACAAACCTCCTACCTCGGTGTTGGGAGATCAATATAAGTCAACCTCATGCCTTGAATCTTCCAAGAATACCGTAGATCTAAATTTTTTTTTAAAACATTCAACCGAGGATATGATGGAAAAGAAGAGGAATCAAGAAATAATTCTCAAGAAGAAGGAAGAAATTATAGAGGCGATCCCAACACAATTGATGGCTGTAGAATTGTAGATCAAGCGGTGGCTTGGGGGCTCGGAGAAGAAGTGTGGCCATATGGGTTCTCTCGGATGAACAAAACCTTGAAGAAGGGAATTCTGTCCCTCAGACGTGACCTCAGTGTGTTTAATGAAAAACTACATGGTGTGTACTTTTGAAGTACATAGAATGTACTTTCCTTTCCCGTAATCTACTTTATGTGGCCTCCATGTCACCCCGACATGGTCGTGTGCTTTGATGCTACATGGCCTGCACACGACTACCCATGGTAACCAAGTACATGACATGTAATCATAATGTACACGACGTGTACTTCAAAAATATCCAGAATTTCCTATTTTTCGCAAAAAAAACAAGAAAAATAAAACATACCAAAAAATAAGGTCTGAGTTCTTACACCTTTCTTGAAGGAAATGAATAAAAATGTAGTATGTTAAACATAGAGGTTCTAAGACAACTATATTTTAAACAATGTTTCTATTTTATAATGAAAATAGAGGATGTTGGATGATAGATATTAAAATAATAAAAATAATATTATAGTATATTAATGATACTAGAGTCATTATTCCATGTTTTATGGACAATTTTTTATTGATTATGAGGACAAAAAAATTATATGCCTTGGTTGAGGGTATTAATAAGTCTACTCGATGCATCCTCTTAAGCTTCCACTTACGACACAATGGGATTGATATTTTAGAAGAAAAATATTCTAGATATGTGTGGTGATATATGAGGATATAGTTTCAAGATTTTCGGTAATATCCATGGATTTGATGGTGTGAGGATAAGGGTATGTGAGGGTTTGTATTTCTAAGGGGGGAAGAAAGGTGTTATTTGAATTTTATATTCATTATTATTTTTTGTCTTCATAAATATCAATAGTGTTTACTTTTGGAACTATATATTGTAATTAGAGTATATTATTTCAAATTAATTGTTCTTACATTAGTAATTAGTCATAAATACATGTAATTATCACATAATCGGAAATATTTTACTATTTCGTATTTCAATATTCAAAAAAACTCTAATACTTTATAAAAATAAATAAAAATTCACTATCTATTTTTCAATGTATATATTAAAATAATAAAATATATTTTGTAATTATAATATTATAATGTTATGATAATTAATTTATAAATAAAATATCAATTTATTTGAAAATACTAATTATAACATTATAATCAATTTTATGTCAATTTGAAAAAATACTCATGGTATTATAAAATTATATTATCATTATAATACAAGATAATATTTTTTATAAAAAATATTATGAAATTAAAATTTATTTAAACTATTTATATTTATCTTAAAAATATAAATAAAACATGTATGTTTTCAAAAATAAAAACAAATATTTTATTATTTTTTAAAACATTTCTTCACTAGTTCCACAACAAAAATTAACTATTGTTTCTTTTTATAATGTTACTAAATATTATTTTTCACATATGTATTTGAGCTTATCATTATAATGGGTATGTTAATATTCCCAATGTCATATCAGTATTCCAATGATAAGATTTTGAACAACCATATAAGTACGCAAACTTCTATTAATATATTATCATTCATTATTTGGTAATTAACTAAGCTCAGTGATCGGCTTATCCTTAACATGAAACAGGGATCAGTTGATGTTCCTTGGATAGATCTCAGATGATGGGAATTAGTGGCATCTATGTGGAGATATTATTTTTCCATATGTATTAGCACCACTTTAATGATTTTAGAATAGTTGAGGATTAGGTCCAATGCTTAAGGATCAGATTTGTTGAAGACTTAATGATGGTTTCAGAATGAAGGATGGTGATTATGTCTAGGTGTCCTTATGGAATTTAGTTGAGTTTGATGGACTCTTAAGGATTCCCCTGGTGGGATGTTTTCTGATAAGGTAATCATTGGATGTCGTAGTCTGTTGTTGGGTACTTTTGAATGGAATGTTCACTACGAAAAAAACACATTTTACGATGGGCTATTTTCAATGGGTATATCATCCATCACAAATAGTCCTTCGACAAATACTTTATGCTATAAATATGGTTTCCCATCACTATAGTCAAAAAAAATATTATTTTCCCTAAGAATGTTTTCACCATCGCAAATACATTTAAAATGTGTTGCATTCCATACCTCAGAAATGGTATTTACGATAGAAATATACCCATATATCAAATACCTTCATTCATTACATTTATTTGTGACATGAGTAAACTATCATCAGAAATAAATTGTAAGTAGATGAGTATATTGATGGGTCCCACCACAAATACCTTCCATCATTAATTTTAATTCTGACAAAAGTTATCTCCCATCACAAATAAATTGTTGGTAGAAGGATATTTGTGATGGGACACATAACAAATACCATTTTTTACTGTCGCTATAATTAAAAATGATTCTTACTATTTATAATGAACCACCCGTCACAAATTGTGTTGAAAAAAATTATTTAACCTATATATACCCACTACAAAAAAATACCCTATACCAACGGTTTGGAACCGTTGGTATTGGCCTCTAATCTTTTGATATATTTTATACTAACGGTTTGGAGAACCGTTTCCAAGTACGTCGTGAGAATAGGTCTATACCAACGTTTTTGGGAACACCGTTGGTATAGACCTATAACAGTGGTTTTGAAAACTATTGGTATAATTATTATGAAAATCTATACCAACGGTTCCATAAACCGTTGGTATATGTAATTCAAAAAAAATCATCTGGTTGGTTTTGAACCCAGCACCTCCCGATTGTGATTGAATGGCCTAACCACTAACCTAACATAATTTTAGAACATTATTTCATAAATATAAATATGTATTATCATAAGTAAATTAAATTTTGATATATTTAACATCCTCTATAAGAAGATTCCATTAAAATTACATGTACCTATACCAACGGTTTTGAGAACTGTTGGTATAGGGTCATTGATTATCAGACCTATACCAATAGTTTTGGACAAACCATGGAAATAGAGGGGGACCTATACTAATGGTTTAGCCAAAACCGTTGGTATATGGTCTCTGTAATGAACCTATACCAATAGTTTTGGCCAAACCCTTGGTTTAGGTCCAAATTAGGGAACCTATACCAACGGTTTGGCCAAACCGTTAGTATAGGTCCCACCTATACGAACTGTTTCTCCAAAACCGTTGGTATAGGACCATATAAGTGGCCTATACCAATAGTATTGGCCGAACCATTGGTATAGGTCCAAATTACTGAACTATACCAACAGTTTTCCCAAAACCATTGGTATAGATTAAATTTCTAATAGTGACCCCCACCCAATTGTTTTTCAATCACTTCTCCTCTAAACACAAATATCCACCTTTGCTCTCATATTATTGTTCATTACGATTCCAATTTTTAAAATTTTATTGGGAATGATCTTTTCATCTTTGCACGCACTCAAAGATTTAGTTTTATGATATTTATTTATTATTTCTAATTTTTAATTAAATAATTTTATTTTATATTAGTAGTAATAATTATTAAATTGTAGTAATTAGATTAATTAGATTAATTAGAATTAATTAGTTTTATTTTTCATTAATTATTTTAATGTAATATAATTTTTTTTAATTTCACGTACTTAGTGTTAATTATTACTAGTTATTTTTAATGTGAATTATTTAGTTGTAATTAGATTTAATTAGAAGTACTTTGTAATAATTAGTAGTACTTAGAAAAAATTACTAGTAAATACTAATAATAGTACTACTTATTAATAATTAAAATTAATTTGTAAAAATTAGTAAAATACAGTAAAAATAAAGTAATATTTATTTGTAATTTATTTTAATTATTAATAATTAGTAAAATTAGTCCCAATTAAAGATAATTAGTAATAATTTGTATTAATTTGTGGTAATTATTATTCATTAGTGTTAATAAATATTAATTAGTCGAAATTAGAATTAATTAGTGGTAATTAATAATAATTAGTGTAAGTTATTAATAGTTTGTAATGATTAGAAATATTAGTAAAAATTACAGTTAATTAGTTCAAATTACTAATAATTAAAGATAACTAGTAATAATTAGTAAAAATTAGTAATAATTAGTCAAAATTATTAATAATTAGAGGTAATTATTAGTAATTTTTAAAAATGAGAAATAAATTGTAAAAACTAGTAATAAATTATTAACTAATAATAATTTGTAACTAAATGTTATAAAATAAACAAATAGAAATACGTGGTGTCAATAATTAATAATTAGTAAAAATTAACAATAAATTGTAATAATCTAATAAAATTTATTTGGTTGATATAATATATAATAAAATGATATAAAATAGTATAATTTAGTAAATTCATATAATATAAAATAAATTTATATAAATTTATATAAATTATTTTAAATTTTTATAAATTAACAAAAAAAGTTAAGAATTTTTTAAAAAATATCAACATGTATAAATTAATAAATTAATAAAAAAAATTTAAAATATTAATTTTTTATTATAAAATATTATGAAATAATAAAAATTATTATAAATTATGGAAAAAATAAATTGAAATAGGTTGTCAATTTTTACATCATGCGAAATCCCAAATTTGGACATGGATGATAGAAATTGGCCATTTCTCATGACTTCGCAATTGTAAATTATAGGATTTACACATTTTTAGTAATTTATAATATATTTTATTGCGTTATTTGGAAATACACTAAAAATTACATATAAATAATAAAGAATATATGTAATCACATAATAATTAGTGGTAATTTACAAAAAAACTTGTTGTAATTATTAATAATTTATATTAAATACTGTTAATTTACAATAATTTTTAGTTACTACTAAGAAATAATTGTTATGAGTAAAATATAGTTGTTAATAGTTAAAATGAGCTATAATTAAAAGAAATAAATGATAATTAGTAAAAATATGCACTAATTATAAAAAAATTATTAGTATATTAAAAAAATAGATAATATTTAAATGTAATTTTTTTTTTAATTTTTACTACTTCATTTATCATATTTTAAATATATCATATTTATCATAAACATTTTATTTAATTTATATTTTTCATAGAAAAATGGAATATGGAATTTTAAAACGATATTTATAACATGAATGAGATTCAATAAATCATCATAAAAATCCAAATAGTTCTAGTATAAATCATGAATATATTGAGTTTGTTGATGATTTTTTTTTTCATTTACATCATCAATACCTGAATTTTATTGATTAAAGACAATTAAGAGTCCTTGTAAGAAATGTGATTTGAGGATGTTTGACACATTCAAAAATTTTGGGGGTCACATATTGGGTTTCGGATTTCATAAAGATTATTTAATTGGTTATCAACATGGTGAACGATGTTCTAGATAAAATATTAATAATTTTGTTCCAAATCCATCACTATATGAAACATCAGTACATTATGTAACTGGTCTATCATTTCAACAAAATGAAAGTGAAGATGATATGGACATCTATATAGAGTTTGAACCATAACACGTTTATGAGTTTATGATGTATTCTATGGGTGATTTATATCATGGATCTAAGATAAGAAAATTTAAAGTGGTTTCCACATTTCTGGATATAAAATCAGATAATGGAATGTCAAATAATAGTTTTGATTAAATATTTCATTTACTTAAGAAAATTCTTCTCAAAAGAAATGTGTTTCTTACAAATTTATAGGATGTAAATAGGATGGTTAATAATTTGGGTCATGGTTATCAGAAGATTCAAGAATGTTTAAATGCTTTCATCATATATTATGGTGAAATTGATTTAGTAGTGAGTTTTCCTACATGTGGAAAATCATGGTACAATGAGGCTAAATTAGGGAATTATGGATCAATTCTTATTTAATAGGCGAGGTATTTACCACTTACATCAAAATTACAATGATTATTTATGTCTCAAAACACACAAACATTTGTTTCATGAAAAAAATCAATATTTACATCGTTAAAATCATAAATCATAAATGACATGGGGATTCATTGAAATTTCTTGGCTTGGTACATCCATCTTTTTCTTCAAAACCCTGAAATGTGGACTGGATCTTTCTACTAATGATTTCTATCCATTTGGTTCTTATGGTAGTCAATATTCTTATTGGAATAAATATATAACTTCATACAATTTACCTCCTTGGTTGTTGAAGAATGAGACTTCTATAATTTTTACCTTATTAATTCAAAGAAATTCAAAAAATAATATCAATGTTTATTTGAAGACATAGATTGATGAGTTAAATTTATTATAGTGTAATAGGTTAATTATATATAATGTTGTTTTGAAACAATTTTTTTATTGAAAGCCATATTAATATGGAAAATTTGTGAATTCCTAGCATATGCTATGTTATTTTTCTATAGTGCACATGGTTCAAAATCATGTCCATATTTTATGAGAGAAAACAAATAATTATTTCGCATTGATGGGGTAAAACCATTTTTTTTTTCATTTCCAATGTCTCACTATTTTTCGTGCTATTTAATGTAATAGAAAGTATTTTAGAAAAAATAAAATTGAACGAGCATGACCTCCATAAATGATCTATGGTATTGAATTAAAATATATTGTCTTTTCATTTCATACCATTAACATTGGACCAACTATAAAACAAAATATTTTATAGATATGAGAGATATCAAAAAAATTATAACGATACTATTATTTTGGATTCTCCATAATGGTATGATTTTTTTGTCAGTCGCATATTGAATGTCATGAATATTGATAAGAATTTTTTTGAAAGGATATTTTATTCAATTTTTGATAGATCTGGTAAGACCAAAGACAATGTCAAGGCATGAACACATATTTTGCTAATTTGAAAATGACCATAGCTTATGTTGTTTGATATTGATATATGGTAGAAGTTAATAAGGCCAAAAGTGTATTATAAACATTACAAATAAAATAATTTATTATTTTCTAGTGGATTTCATATTTAAGACCATTGTATGGTTATTATTTCTATTTGGACAGATGTTTCTGAAACATGGATATTACTAGATAAAAATTTATTGAATTTTATATTTTATTGGAAAGACTTCTACCAATTGGATTTAGAGGTTTACTAAATTCATTAATTTGGGATGCGAAATTAAGAATATCATATTTTTTTGAGACATTTTTGTACTGAATAGAAGCTGTGAATCACATAATAGACTATAATAAAATTTTATTTTAAAATTATATAAACAAGGAAAAAAATTTATACCGGTATTCCATTATTCAATGTAAAATTTGATATTATATTTTGTGCATGAAGAAAAATTTGGAGGTCTGGTACAGTTCTAAGGGATGTATCCATATGAGATATATATGAAAAAACTGAAGTAAAAGGTATATAAAAAATTATTAGTTAAAAGGTAAATTTCAGAAGATTATTTATAAAAGGAAATTTATTTTTTCATCTCCCATTATTTACAACCTAACAATTATTCAAAACATAATTAAATGGTTCATAATGAGGGAACTGTTGATGATGAACCAAAGATTCAATTATTTGTTTTTAATAATTAGGAACATGTATTTGGTGGAGTTCATGAACAATAGATCTTTGATGATAAACACCATATAGATCATATATATGTTCCTGTTCAACAGTGAAGAAATAATATGATTTTTATAGTGAGTTCAACTACAAAATATTCATTATTTTAAATAAATAAATTAATACTAATTAATTTATAGATTATATGATGATCATATCAAGATGGAAATTCCATAAATTATATTAGTTACTCTTGATTAACGTTTAAATCATATTTTTTTTCTACTAGTCACAATGAACAATACAATAAATTGAATATTGTTTAACATTTGATATTAATTTATTTGTTTTATTCTTATTTTTTTCAATTTTTCATGTATCACAACAACTTAATTAAATTGGAAATTGATTTTGTGTCTTGAGTAACCCAACATCCAAAATGGTAAAGTATTATAATTCATATGTGGTGAATGGTTTCTTCTTTCAAACACATGCCCATAGGGAGTAAAAAATAATTAATTGTTGGGTTTTATGAGAAAATATCATCATAGAGAATGTAATGGTTACTTTTGTGGAATGCGAGATGAAATAATTGGGCTATGCTATCTGGGATATAATTATGTTATGATGTTTAATTGTCATTGGTTAGATACTGATAGAGTCTTGTGTGTTCATAGAAATCATAAAATTATTGATATTAAGTATAAAAAAATTCTTTCAGTAAATAATTTGTTTATTAGATCATCAAGAACACCAAATATATTTTCCAATTATTATGCTTCTTCAATAAAGATAATTAATTAGTAGATAATTATAAAAATGAAACCATGTTAAAATAAATTTATGGAATGTGATTGTGGTTCTATTGAAGTGAAATTAATTGAATTATTTCATGAAAAAACTCCAAATAAATCTTTTACATGAAGAGACATGAATATTGGTGATGACACCCCACAGTTACAAGTTGACTTTTAGGATGAGTTGATGATGTTACAAATGATTTGAATTAACAAGTGAAGATGAATCTTAAACTGACAGGGAAGTTGATGATATTGAGTAGGAAGTTAAATATATTAAAATTGTTGTATTTGAATATAACAATGAATCTAAACAACGGAACAATTACCTTGTTAGTTATCATAAATAAAAGTATTCATATTTAACTAATTTTCAATTTTTTATTTAAAATGAGGATTTCATGATTCAGAAGGACGAGGAGACATATATTGATATATTTTATAGCCTCGGGGAGTTTGTAGTTCGTAGTGATGAGAATTATTTGTTATCTCTTGATCATCAGGTTCTGAATAATTCATCGTCGACTTAGAGTGTTTTTGGTATTGTGAGATAAATGATTCCCAACACTATTCCCAAATTATCTCCATATCTTGACATTTATCTGTGCATGAAAAAAAATTTCATGTTTTTTATTTTAGTTAGTTTTCATTACTTTTTAATAAACAATTGTTGTAATAATTTTTTATTATTTTTTCTATTTATATTATAAATTTTCAAATATACACATCGAACAAGGGAGTGCTATTTTTCAGAATAATATTTCTATGATATGGGTGACGTGTGATCAGATTTCCATTGACATTCAACACCACATTTTTTATCATCAGATACTACATATATAAAAAACAGTTACTTATAAATTTATAAAATTATCACAATTCTATTAATAAAAATAAGAATGGTTTATGGTATTTCATCGATGATATCATGAAGTGTCCTATTAGGGAGGCATGTGAGGTGTGTTTACATGAGTGTTGTCCTCATTTTTTGTTAATTATGATAAGTACAACCATGAATAAGTTGGGAGTCATGGATTTTTATTATTCTTGTGGTTACCATTGACTTAATTACTTATCCTCTCTAGTTTGGTATAGATTATGTTCATATTGGATTAACTAGTTTTCAGAAGAGGGCATCCTTAGTTTTATTGATCTGGGGGAGGCAGTAGGTGGCACATCGAGCTTCAATCCATTAAATATGTACGCATCATGGATATATAGTAAGTAATTTTCTTAATAATTTATATAAAATTAAATTTAAACAGCTTATCTATACTCATATAAGAAATTGAATATCCCAATATAACAATGCTTGATGTATATAAGATAATTTATATTGATCTTATCACTGGAGAGATTACAGGTGGTCACCTGTGTGAGATTGTTCCGAGTTTAAATTTTTTGGTGTCTTAAAATCAATTGAAAATAATATTCTAACTATTTTAATTATAAATTGATATTGATGGTGTTATATGATGCCACAACATCTTTGAAAGTGGATGAGAGTTAGTCTGAGAAAGAGATTCAGGCCACCAGTTCAACATGATTTTATGATGCATCATTGATACATGAGATGTATTATGCTTTTGATAAAGGCCAAGTGGTTTGTATATGGTATTGACAGATTCTTTATAGTTTTAAGATATTATTTCATGGCTGATGACAAACTTGAGGAGTGATTTTGGAGAGTTGTATCATCGGTATGATAGTATGAAGAACCAATAAGGGCCCAGAGTGTGGTTATTAGGGCCACACATTATAGGAAGGATGAGCATCATCGACATTAGAAACATTATCAACTGGAGATGTGATTATAGTAGGAGAAGCGTAATGAGTACATGTGATATCTGGTTTAGGGTTTCGGGTCGCATTTCCCTCCCACTCTTATTTAAGATGAACCCTCCCCCTCCCACTCCAATTTTATTTATAAATTATTTAACTATTTATTATTTTAAATTTTAAATGAATTAAATTTTTAAATTTTTAATTTCATATATTAACAATTTTTTATAACAAAATATTAAATTATTGTTATATTTTTATATTTTTATTTTTGATATTTTTCTAATTTACAATTTATTATTTTTTAAATTGATTTTAGAAGGTTATATAACCCTTCAAAATATATTATTTATAATGGGTAACTTGACCTGTCATAATATATACTCTATAGAAAAAATTATTTATGATGAGAAATCTACCTATCACACAAGAAACTTTTTATCACAAAACATCACAAAAAATATCTTTTGTGAAACTATTTTTGGTGATGTGGTATTTATGATGATTCCCCATCATAAATAGATATTTTTTATTAGGTCCAATTACAAATAAACTATTTTTCATTTGTGGCTAATTTTTTTTATTCAGTTGTCTTCCTGTTGTTTATCAAGGACCGGTTAGAGGACATTGAGGTATCCTTGAGGATTTCTCTTTTATTGGGTTTGAAAAATGTCCTTGGGTGACCTAAAGAAACCCCTCATATAAATTAATTCTATTAATATATTGTTTGTCCCATTTTCGGAACTCTCTATAGGAATGCTTGTTTGGCCAGAACATGCTTTGTTCAACTTTTGGATGTATTTGAGTAGTGGTGTATGGATGCAAGGCTATTTTGATATTGTTGGCCTACAAAATTTTTTTAAATGGTTTAATTTTATGGGATAAAATCTCTTAGACATTTCAAAAATTAGATATAATGATATGGTTTTATATGATTGAAGTTATTCTCCACATTATAGGTTGGTATAGGTGGCCATGACATTCCCCATGCATGGTTCTATATGTATGAGATAACGCTTCACATCCATGGTTTTTTTGGTTGGACATGATCTCAAAAACAATATTATATATCGGTGGATATGTTTTTTTGTTGATATATATGAGGTTGGATGACATATAATTCCATGTATATGTGTTAAGGTGCATGGACTGTAATTTCTCACATATGATTCAGTGTGTTGGTATGGGTGGATTCCACCAACTATTTAAGGTGCTAGTGTTGGTGGTACATACTAATGGTTTAGGTTGTTTTCTATGGAGGTCCTCACCAATGGTTTTAGGTGTAGGTCATGTATGTCCTCACAGATAAATTAGGGTGTTGGTAATGGAGGTCCTCACTAACAATGTATGACGTTTTACATGATGTTTTGTATCGGTAAATATACATTTGATGGACAAAAAATTCAATGGATATGTTGATATTATTTAAAATAGAGTCCTATAGATATATTGAGAATAGGGGACATGTAATTCTATATGTTCTTTTGAGATTAAGAGATATGGATTTTAATATATTTGTTTGTATTTCATATTGATATGCTAGTCACTATTGAATTTGATTTTTAGGTAAGATTCATATCTCCCTTTTTTGGTATTATTATTTTTTTGAAATGTTATGTCTACCTAAGAATGACATGTATAGGTATCGAGTATGAGATAATGATAAAATTAATTTGTTTTGGTTATTTTATCCATGGATTTTTCACTCATACATTACATAGGATTCAAGGTCATTGAGACATGCTCCTAGAAACTTGATACATATGAAAGATGGTAAGGTCGATTGGATTCATGGAACCAAAGATCAATGATTCTTATATTATAATTTATTTCAGTTATGTTTAGACTAGGATGTGCATGTTTCAGCATCATACACTTATGGAAGAAGTTTATTGGTTCATAATTTGTGGGGGCCTACTGAGACTTATTTCTCTTCGCCTTTACATGAACCTTGGTGTATTTGGAGCCCTTATATTTTACATTTATGTTTCAGAACAGATGTACGATGGATTGGGAAAATTCTTAGGATTGAATAATTAAGTGGGTTGCTTATGGGGAGTCTTCTAATTGGGATTGTGTAGCATGATATGGAATAGGTTTCTAGGTTTGTGACATGGGACGGAGTTAGTAATTGAGCCAATGCATATATTTTTTACTTTATTTAATTATACATAATCATCCAAATGGTCAATCAATGATGTATTTATGAAAAAGGTGATCAAGTAATTAAAATATTCTATTTTGTTGAAGCATGTTTCTGTTTCAGTTTATTTGAACATTCCATATACATTTATATGTTTGATTTTTGGTTATTTACTTCTAGTTGTGCACTCTGATAGGGTGTATAGTCTCTTCACATTTTATCCTAAGACCACCAATACTGGTGAGAAGCATCTGGTGTACATGAGACACACTTGAGGTCATGTGGTTATGCTGAATGTGGTACCAGTTGTAGTGGATCTTGGGTCAATAATTAACAAATTACAAAGGTTAAATCTTTAAAATCTATACAATAATTTGTGTTCCACAGAGGGGAATAAAACAAAAGGCACGTGTCTAATAAATACCCATGGAAAAAAAATTTAATTCATAGTTATTTCTGATAGCACAACCAAATAGAATATAAAACATAATTCCCTGAAAGAATGGATACAATATTTCTTGCATTCCCATTTAAAATTGAATAATCTTATGAAATTAAAATTATGTCTTTGTGAATTAAATACGTAATAAGTAATGGAGAAATAATTTCATAATTTTTTTAATGTGGGGTTTTAAGTAAACGGTTAAAAAGAAATTATTATTGGTAAGGGGATATTAATTTTAATTATATTAGAAACAACCTAAAATATTTTTCAAAATAAAATTAGTGTTTTTAGATACTATTTTTGTTTAAAAAAATTTCATTTAGTTGAACATAAAATAAGTCATTTAAAAAATTGATGTTCCAATTAATTGGCCTTTCTCAATGACGTTAATTGAGATGGGAACCTTTAAAACATGTATATCCTCTATATAGAAATGTGAATGAAGATATCTATACAATTTACGGATGTAAAAATATAATATATTATGACTAAATAAGAAAAATAGTGAGGTAATGTGAGGTAATGAGATATAAATAATAACTCAATTATAGTAGTGTAGTTTGGAGAGATCCATTACCTTAGGTCTAAAATTATTGACTATGTCAAAAAAAATATTTAATAATAAAATTAATGTCATCAATTACTTAATTAAGAAGCATTTAAATTTATATATTATTAATTATTTTTATATGTTTTTCATTTAAAATCATTTATATTAGATTTCGATGTTAAATTTGTTGTTCCGAGGGTGTTCATTTCATGGTTCCGTGGTTGGATCACTTGAGAATAATTATTGATTTTTATTGGAATGGGATAAAAAAATATCAATGTTAAATGAAATAATATTGATATACTTCTATAATTTTAAACAGTCATACATAAAAATATGTTTACAGATATTAGGACAACTAATTTAGTGTAAATTTTATCTTATACAGTTAGTTCACTTAGGCAAATTTACAGAACATAATTAAATAGATTCATTTCACATAATTAAAATATTTTTAATATATTATAAAACGTGAAATAAGTTATAATATACTTATTGAAACAATATTTATGCATACAATTATTTCTAAAACTGACCTTGAAAATTGGGTAGAAAAATGACGTACGTTGTTCATAGATATGGAAGACCATCCTGTTTGGGAAAATAAATTCTTTTTTGAATGAATATGTAAGAAGCTGGATGAGATATTTTACATTAACAAAAATATTTTACTTCATAACAATGATATTGTAGTAAATATATCATTTTGGTTATTATTTTCATGGAGGATTAATAGGAAAAAATTTAAAATTCTTTATTGAGGGTATTACCTTATACTTTGGATGATTTCCCTTAGTCTTCCACTTGATACACCAATAGATTTGACATTTAATGGATGAATTATTCATGTGAAATAGGTATAGGTATGAATATAGTGTTGTGAATAGTTTTACCATGATCCATGGTTTAATGGTTTCAAGATAAGGGAAGGTTAGGGGTGGTATTTATAAGCATTTGGCAGAGGTGTTTTTCAAATATTATTTTTTATATTTTTTTAATTTTACAAGAAAACAAATATTATTGAACCCTTTGACTATATATAATAATTGGAATATTTTTTAAATAATTATTTTTATTAAATAGATGATACACATCTATAAAATTTAAATTCTACACCCAAGTCTAATAGAAAAATTCTCCCTTTATAGAGGATTTATTCAAAATATATTAAAATTTTAAGTTTAAGAATTTTAGATTGAACAAAATAATTCAAATTTTTAATTAATAATATGGTAAATATCCTTGTATTAATTTTCATATTTCTCTGAAAAGTCCATGATTTATTTGAAAAACTTGGTTTTCCAAAAATATGTAATTTATATGACTTTAAAATTATATAATAACGAACTAGTAATTAATTAAACCATTTTCTGTAATAAATTAAAAATTTTGGGAATAAAATTATACATTTTTTATATATTATTTTATATTATAAAACTTTGGAATTATTGTTGAGAAAAAATTAAAAAGTAACATTAATATTAAAACCATTTATTTTATTTTGGTTAAAAAAAATATTTTTAAGGGAGATTTGGTTTTGAAAATCCTTTTAACCCTCATAGCTAATATTGTTTGATAAAAATATAATTTATATACTTAAATTTAGTAACAATGGTAAAATATTATTTATATAAATTTAAATCATAAAAAAATACTTCATTAAAAACTACTTTTTATGATTATGTGTATCTATATTAAATGTTACGTCTTACGCCTTTCGTAATATTATTTGATAAAATTATGTAAAGAAGATGAAGATATATTTTTGAAATTTTTTAAAAATTTCAATCTTATTATTTGAAATAAAATTTAATTAATAAGCATTGAAATTAACTACTAAGGTAAAAGAAAGAGTGGTTAAGTGAATAAAAGTTAAAAAAATATACGAATCAATCAATGTTTTGATAAAAATGATTGTTTCTGGTGAGTTTTATCCCAAAAAAAATCAAGTGCACTTTTCCCCATTTTTTTAGAATTTGATACTTGAATAGATATATTACATTATATAAAATGTTAAAGTTACACCCAAAACTACACTACCCTTCATATGAAATACCATAAAAACTTTACCACTTCAAGACTAACTTCTCTATCAAATTACATATGTAAAATATTCCATTTTACTTTCCCTATAATCATATCTCATAATAATGATACCCTATTCAACAATATTTAAATTATGTCCTTCAAATTGAAAGAGACTTACAATTTAAAATTGAAGCTCTTGATATGTGTATTATCAACTACTAATTTGTCTTCTTAATAATTTTTTTATATTTATTACGTAAACACTAGTAAAATTATATTTTTATAGTTAATATAATTCAATGTTACTATATTTTGGGTATTATAAATTTTTATTTATATAATTTGATCATTTAGAGAAATAAAACCATTGTTTGTGCATTGTGTGGAATACCATCTCTACGACAAAACAAGTTTTGTTTTGCCTCTCCGAAATAAAAATATGGATATAAGGATGGAATTAAATGATTAATATTTTTTTAAGATATTATTAAGGCTATTGTTTTAGGTAAATTAGAGATTATATTAATCATATGATCCACAAACATTCATAGTTCATTTTATCATTTAAAATAAACGTACTAGGTATAAATTATTCTATTCAAATAATTTAAATTTTTCAAATGAAATTCTTATTTTTATATTTTCTTAAAATTATAATATATCGCACTAATATACAACAAATTATATAATGTTTTATGGTATGTCAAAATTATTCAAAAACCACCTCATAAAAATATAGTAAATCGGGGTCTGTTGTTATTTGTGTTGGTGTAACCAAATACCTAAACAATACTACACATATATTTCAATGATTTTGTAGAAAAATAATTTAAATGTATAATATGACATATATTTTTTAGTAATTAATATATTTTTTGGTTTTGGAGATATTATATTAGTATCTTACTCATCAATTTTAGAAGACCCCTCCGTTCTTAAAAAAGCACCAAAAAATTCTTATTAATTACTTTATTACCAATGATAAGGTATACAACCCACATGAAGGGAATTTTAAAAATTATAAATTATTATAAATCATCCCTACTAGTAACTATATTTTCATAGTAATAAATACCATTATAAGAATAATGAATTTGAACAATGCTACTTTGAAACATCTAAAAATATTTAAAACTATAAACACCCAATGTGAAATATTAGAAGAATTAATAGAGAGAATGACTTTTTTGAAGAAGATAAATGAAAATATATATGAGTAAGGTTATTATTTAATTTATTTATATATATTTATTTTTATGATAATATAGTTTAATGTAGTCTCATGGATTTCAAGAAAATATGTATGTATTTTCCACCTCAAATCCTTCTCTTATAGACATATTTTTTATTCACATAATTACATCTAATATGATTTATATACTTTTTATTTGTTATTTAATATCATGAAATATATTTATTAATTGTATTTAAGTATCATGATAAATCCTTATATTTCAATTGATTTTGATTGAATTTTTAACATATCAATAAGAGGGGGTTTCCACCATATTGTTTATTCGTTGAGACTCATGTTATAATCAAAACATATTTATTTTTTTATGTTGAATAAATTTCCAATGATGAATTTTATCCACGAAACTCTTGAAATCTAATGGATTTAAGTGGCCATATTTTTATCCCACTCTCACTATCTTTTTAGTCATGTGTGATCTTTTCAATAGTAGAAATACCATCTTATATTTTATTGAAGTAAAATCATATGTAAAAATCTATAAAACTACATCCATATCTTGATTTTTCAAATTGGATGTGACTTCCCCATAGATGTACTAAGGGGTAATCACACCGAAAGGGGTTTTTGAGAATTGACTCCGACATCACCCTGATGCGTGGAATGTGGACCTAATACCAAACAATTAGAATAAATCTCTATGGGGATGTGTTTTAGAATATTCAAAATCTTATAATTAACAATAAAGAAGGTTTTTTGGCCAATTTCCTTGGTCCCCTAAAATAGAAACTGTTGACCAAAAATACTATTGTCAATGGATATCCCAACACATTGAAGGTAACATGACTCTTATAATTATTTGATATGGGTAATACCTATTACATTGATGATACTCAATGAATTATGAGTTGATTAAGAGATGTTTCCATTGATATCAAAATTATTTTATTAAATGGGTAAATATTGGATGTTTTTATTTTTCAATATAAGTAATTAAATGTTTTACTCAATAAATTGATTCCTCATAAAAAATATGAAAGCTATTGATGTCTCCAATGTGGAATGTATTAGACATAGTTTGGTAATGGGTGTGGCCTGACATTATGTAACCCCTTGATGAATCAAAAAAACTCATGAGACAAAAAATGTTAGTTTTTTTCTATACTCCTCTTCCCATTATAGTAAATTCAATTGGCACAATGCTTTGAATTTTTTTTTTGATATATGATATTATTTATTCCATTTGTAATAGATAAATTAATATTGTAATCCATGATTTCATTTATTTTTATCTATATATAATTCCCTCAGTGGCTGCTACATTTGGCTTCAGGTTGTTAATTTTTCCATTTCATATAACTTATTACAAGTTTATATTATGTAATATTCCACTTTATATTTACCCTTACTGAGCATCTGATCTCACCCATATTGTAGAGACCCGAAGCTTGACGTACATGGACATTACATTACTTTTTCGGAATACTTAGTACATAACAAAAACACACACACAAGGATCGTAATAGTTTAGTGTCTTTGGAAACTCGGAACGTAATCTTCTAATCGTGGTGAAAGATCTCCAACATCTCCCATAAAGATATTCCATTTTTTTACCTAAAACATTTCTTTATATCCTGGGGAAAAGAAAACATAAAAGGGTGAGCTCAAATGCTCAGTAAGGGTAAACAAATGAAATATAAATCTCATCTTATACACAAGCACATAACTTTTGGAAATCTTAACCTGCAAAAGAGATCATAATTTAATAACATGGGATAAATCATGGAAGTGAAATGTAATCACAATAATCATAATCTTAAAACATGAATCTTTGTGGGATACACACATAATCATAGAGAATCATTTCTTGTTAGTCAAGACTCATTGCCAAGACTATCTTAGTGGACAAAGTCCCTTTCTGAACCGAGTCACCCTCGTTTCAGTCCTGTTTCACTGAACCGGTATAACCTACCGTTCCAGCCATGTCTATCTCATGAGATATAAAATCTTTAACCAATGCATTGGAGGGAGATATAGGTCCCACCCATCTCATAATGATACCATTCTTATGTGCGCCACAAAATCATAAACCATACATCATTGCATAACCCATGTAATAAAAATGGGAATCTTAAACATCATGACATCATAAAACAATTCATAGAAGATAAAGGAATTCATAAATATAATTCCATCACCACATAATCAAATCAATGTAATAATAGGGATATAAACAGAACCCTTCATTATTTTAGATGGGAAATAATTTTGATAAAACAATTGAACTCCATTCTTGAGGAAAATATCCTTTCTACTTCAAAAACACTTTTCATTTCTTAACATGTCATAAAATTATAACTAAAAGAAGTTGATTAAAAATAAACTTGAAAACTTTTAAAGGAAGATTCTTGGAAATAATGTTTTAAAAATCCATTAATGTCGTATAAGTTAAAAAAACATTCTTCTCGTACTTTTGTTGGAAAAGTCAAAAAGTACCTCGTACGAAAAACGACAAAAGTTTCCTTTCATACTTTTACTAAAAACTCAGCGAAGGGTAAAATAGGATTTAAATAGTTGTAGATGGATGGAAATAATATTACATATTGAGTAAACATGGATGTGGATGATAAAATACACCCCAGTAAATACCAAAGTATAAACAATCTCGGATAAAAATGAGATTGTGATATTTTCCATTTCCTTAGGTCCGATTTGCTTCGTAAGTGTCCGAACCTCCTGTATAATG
Organism: Viscum album; assembly: GCA_963277665.1. Classification (NCBI taxonomy): domain Eukaryota; kingdom Viridiplantae; phylum Streptophyta; class Magnoliopsida; order Santalales; family Viscaceae; genus Viscum; species Viscum album. The sequence goes on from OY728148.1 coordinate 126,180,439, forward strand.
ATTTAAATAACGTCATTGACTTATTAAAGAATCATTTTAATTTTTATGATATAATATATGGTTCACTTATGACTTTATATTACCTATTCTTTTGTAAATTCATGTTAAAGTAGCGTTTTGGGTAAAATCGTCTCATTTGTCGTTCGTGTTTTTAACTTGTAATTATTCATATGATTACTTAGATCATGATTACTTAATTCCAGAATATAAAACATGATTTATATATATATATTCCGAATATACATATATAATAAATCAGTAAATGGAATGAAATACACCGTTCATGAAGACGGTAGTCCGTACGTACGCATGAACGCTGTTTTTGTTTCCTTATTGAATTGAATGGAATTAAGTAGATGACATACATATAAATATAAATAATTTCAGTATCATTATTAGGTCATATATTTCATTATTACTTATTATATATACTTTATAATCATTCATGAATGGTTAATCATTGAGAATGAATCTCATCGCGTCGTGGAGACGGTAGTCCGTACGTACGCACGAGCGATGATATCATTCCCATGGTCGTGGAATTGTGTTGAAGTGTATGTATACTATTTCAGTATCAATATAACTTTATAATAATCATATATAGTTACTCATTACACCTTTATACCCATCCAATTAAAGTGGTGGCGGAAAATAGATTACACCACGGCGTGGAGACGGTATTCTGTACGTACGCACGCGCGGTGATTTCCTTTTTCCGTAGGATGGATAGAAGGTTAATTAGAGTTGTTTCATATTTATAATAACATATCAGTATATAATAAATACTGATGTTATTACTTTATCATGAAACAACTAAAGAAGAATAAGTTGAAGAAGAAAGAAATTGAAAAAGATCGGTAATGGATATTACCACTTTTTGACGCGCCTTTTCTTAGCCTCCACTTAAAGAACTAAGGATGGTCTTTGAAGAAGACCAGGACCTCTAGGATGATACTAGGGAAGTGGAGAAAGTATTTTGGCAGGGTTTTTTCGAGCTTGAGTTCTCAAATTGGTGTGAGGAGGAGGGGGAGGAGGTGCCCTTTTATAAGGGAGGAGAGGGGCACCTTAGGAATATCTGAATATATTATTTTATATTAAAGTAAAAATCGGTTTATAATGGTTACAAAGGGTCTTATTTCAAAGATAAAGTGGGGATGGGTCGAAATCCTATCAACCAATAGGATTTAGACAAGTTTAGGTTATTATTTTAACCTTATCAATTAGATTTAACTTTAAGTTAAATAATTTAACTTTTACCGTGTCTTTTTGTTTTCTTACACTATAATGTTAATAAACTTACTATAACAAGCCAAACGAACTTCAAATTGTTTATTATTAATATATATTTTCTTATCTAAGTCATTTTTCTGAACCTTAGATTTTTAGGAATAAAATAACAATTAATAATATAATATTTGATTTAAAAACTATTTTGTGTCAATTTTGACACTATTTGATATATGATTTTTGTGAAAGTCATAACAGAATTATATATTCTAAACAAGTTGATTAAATCAACACTAATATATAATAGTAACCTATAAAAATAGTTGAATTCATAAAAAGTCTTAAATTACATTTATTTTGGTATTTATAATATCAATTATGTCAATATTTCATTAATAAGATAATTACTGCATCATCTTTGTGTCATAAATAAATTAAATTATTTTTTGTATAAAAATTACAAATAAAATACCATTATGTAGGAAATATTTTTATCTTTCTAATGAATATTTACAATCTAATATATCTTATGTATAACCCTATATTAAAAATGTTTTAGTAAATAAACTTTGATTTTATCTCTTTTAACTCTTCTTTGAATTAAATATTAATAAATGTCCTAATCTAATCCAAGTGGACCTAAATGGTCATATTATATTAATAAGGTTGTTTTTGGTCTAATTACACTTATCCAATAGAATTAGGACATGTGTTAGGGTAATAGTAATAGCATATTTACCCTTAGTTACCCTATTTACTATTAACAGTGGTAAAAAAAAGTAAAAAGTTACTATTCGCCAAAAATTAGTTTCATCTCATTGAACCACATTTTAGTCCTTGATATTAACCGTGTCTGTCAGATTTTCGAAATTCCATTCAGAGAAGCGGTAAAATGAAGTTTTATGCAAAATTCAGTTTTTAACCTACCACTTAGTGGTTTCACTATTTATCAAAAATTGAATGTTTTCAGAAAAATACCAAAAATTAGGCCTAAGCTATATTTGATATTATGAACTCAAAAATGATTTCTATTTTATCAAATTCAAAACTTATCAGTTGCATTAATTAATTTAAAAATTAATTCTCGTCGTCTAAACAAAAGGCGTGTTATTAAGAGATAATAACTATCAAAAGATTGACACTTGTTTATAACTGGTTTAAATGTGAAATTACATCCAATGACCAACATTGTATTGAATTGTAAAAATATATTCTAAATATACTTTAAAACCACTCAAATTAATAATTTATCACTATTAATTATTTCAATTGAAAAAGTTGTTTTTAATTAAAATTTAGTAACTTTCATTATTCATCAAAATATGAAAGTTATCCGAAAATCACCAAAATTTCACCCTAAGCTAATTTCGATATTCCGAATCCAAAAATGAAATCCATTTTGAAAAATAGAAATTACAATATTTCATAAAGTGGTTATTACTATTCATAACTTCTAGTTTTAATAATATTTTAATAGCATATCGTTGTTTAGCGAAACTTGGTGTTACGTACAACACACGCTATCATGGAAGGTCGCGATTGCGTGTAATTCAAGCCAGGTCAGAGATGTGTGTTGTGAAAGCTCCTTTTGGTGTAGCGTATATCACAAGACATTAATGAAATTAAAAAGAATATTTTTTATAAAATCTCGGGGTGTAACATTCTACCCCCCATAAAATGAATTTCGCCCTCGAAATTCGTCGGGGTTATAAATGGTTTACTATTCGAAAGTTTCTTTAATCGAAACCCACATCGTAAAAAGGAATACCAAAACCAATCTTTAAAAACAAAAGTATGAAACGTAACGGTTAACCAAATAAACTAATCACTGGGTTTCCACATAGGTGAAAATATGGATATGGAAGAGAAATCTAACCATCATGTTCTGATGGAGAGTGGTAGAGAACATGGCTATGGAAAAGCTAGCAATCACAAATCCATAAATTTGTGAAAATATAAGGTACCATCTGATTAATTAGATATAACAGCACTAGGACAACATTTTTGGTTTTCAAGATCATTTCCCTAAAGTTGATGAAATTGGAATTAGAAGAAATACTTTCGTGATTTTGGTATAGTCTCACTATTTGTCGTTCTTTGGACAATTTCTACTTCATCTCTTAAAGAAATGAAGTTGAATTTTTCATTCGTGATATGTTAGCAGATCATGTGATAGAATGATGGGTCATTCAATCTGTCTCAAAAGGTTAGAAAAGTTATCAAAAAATACATAAGTCCATATATAGTGAGATTAATGATATATGGTTCCTAAAATGAACTTATACTTCATATATCATACTTCTTAATATAATAAAACTAGTTTCTACTAAACAGGGACTTCCTGTAGGCCAGTGGTAGGCGATAAAGGCCAGTCGCACTTCGGTTGTAGGTTCGATTCCCACATCCTTGTCCGACGCGATGGGCTGTCGCCCATCCTGCAAGTTGTCCTTTTTCTAAAACTACATTACTATAACATCCCATTAATAATATCTAAAATATTCTATCCTTAAACAATACTATCTTATGTCCAACATAATCCATTCTAATCTTTAGGCTTATCCATAATACTGAAGTCCACTCTCATAATATAATGAAAATGATTACCAGATATTTAATACCATCGTTGATCCCCATATATCATAAGATATGTCTTGTTGGTCACATTCCAAACATTTGAAGGCCTTAATCATGTATTCTCTAGAAAAAATAAATACCTATTAAACCTTAGTGAAAACATGAATGCTGTCAAAAGTTAACTCTTACCACATACCAAAATCCAAAAATTCTATATACTCAAACCATGATATAACCTTCTCCTTATATCAGTCATGAGCTCATGAATACTATAAAACATTTAATTTTCTCCTTATCCCTTCATTATGCGCATATCATCTTCATTCCAAAAATATCTGAATAACCATTCATGGATACTGGTAGCATTAATCACACACTCTCAAAACTCAAGGAAATACAACAATGTAACAATCCTTAGATGTCTCTTTATTCCATAGTACCATGAGATTCTTTATACAACATTACACTTGATAAACATGTAATCATTCCACTACCTTCTTAAACCATTGACCGAGCTTCAACAATTCTTTCATCTCACATATCATTTGTAGTCTCTTCATCATCATCAACATAAATACTACCCATACGACCATACTTATTCTCTTCATGATACTTTCTCTTAGAGAATTGGTTTGCATAATTCCCGTACATTCCACATTTAAAACATTTAACCATTGTTGATGTCGTAGCAATACCATTATCCTCATCCCTGGTGTTAACTGAACCTTTTCCTTTGCACTTACTGGCTTTGTGTCCTTCTTTTCCACACCCAAAGCATCTTCCAGTTCCTTTGAAACATTCTCTTTGATGCCTCTTCCCACATGATTTTCATAGGGTAAATTGAACTTTCTTTCCTCTATGATCATCATAAAACTCCATCTTTCTCTTATTAGCCGAGTCAGGAAACTTAACAAATTTTACTTTATTGATCATATTATGAGATTGCTGATTTGGCATAATAATGATGTTTGGACTTCCAAATCCTATTTCATTTGGTTTCTCATGAAGAATATCATTCCATTGTCCATCATATCCTCCATTATCGTGAATCATCTTGTTTCCAGCCATTTTCTAAAACCCAAAAAGAATAGTGTGAGAGGCAAAAAACATGCTAGGGAAAACAACATAATAAAAGGGGAAGTACCTTTAATATCTAACATCTTAGGTTAAATTCTAAGATCGTTAGCGCAATTCTAGGACTATACCCTATACGTATACTTAACCTTAGGGACATCCCTAGACATACCGTAGAAATATCTCTAGGGATCTCACTAACGTTTTCACATCCTAGTTTCCAAAGGTTGACTAAACCTTTCCTCTGATAGCAAATGTAGAGACCCGAAGCTTGATGTACATGGACATTACATTACTTTTGCGAAATACTTAGTACATAACAAAAACACACGCACAAGGATCGTAATAGTTTAGTGTCTTTGGAAACTCGGAACGTAATCTTCTAATCGTGGTGAAAGATCTCCAATATCTCCAATAAAGATCTTCCCTTTTTTTACCTAAAACCTTTCTTTATATCTTGGGGAAAATAAAACATAAAAGGGTGACCTCAAATTCTCAGTAAGGGTAAACAAAAGAAATATAAATCTCATTGTATACACAAGAACATAACTTTTGGAAATCTTAACCTACAAAAGAGATCATAATTTCATAACATGGGATAAATCATGGCAGTGAAATGTAATCACAATAATCATAATCTTAAAACACGAAACTTTTTGGGATACACACATAATCATAGAGAATCATTTCTTGTTAGTCAAGACTCATTGCCAAGACAATCTTAGTGGACAAAGTCCCTTTCTGAACCGAGTCACCCTCGTTTCAGTCATGTTTCACTGAACCGGTATAACCTACCGTTTCAGCCATGTCTATCTCATGAGATATAAAATCATTACCCAATGCATTGGAGGTAGATATAGGTCCCACCCATCTCATAATGAAACCATTATTATGCGTGCCCCAAAATCATAAACCATACATCACTGTATAACCCATGTAATAAAAATGGGAATCTTAAACATCGTGACATCATAAAACAATTCATAGAAGATAAAGGAATTCATAAATATAATTCCATCACCACATAATCAAATCATTGTAATAATAGGGATATAAACAAAACCCTTTATTATCTTAGATGGGAAATAATTTTGATAAAACACTTGAACTCCATTCTTGAGGAAAATATCCTTTCTACTTCAAAAACACTTTTCATTTCGTAACATGTCATAAAATTATAACTAAAAGAAGTTGATTAAAAATAAACATGAAAACATGTAAAGTAAGATTCTTGGAAATAATGTTTTAAAAATCCATTCATGCCGTATAAGTTAAAAAAACATTCTTCTCATACTTTTGTCGGAAAAGTCAAAAAGTACCTCGTACGAAAAACGACAAAAGTTTCCTTTCATATCTTTTACTAAAAACTCACCGAAGGGTAAAATAGGATTTAAATAATTGTAGATGGATGGAAATAATATTACATATTGAGTAAACATGGATGTGTATGATAAAATACACCCCAGTAAATACCAAATTATAAACAATCTCAGATACAAATGAGATTGTGATATTTTCCCTTACCTTAGGTCCGATTTGCTTCGTAAGTGTCCGAACCTCCTGTATAATGATTTAAATAACGTCATTGACTTATTAAAGAATCATATTAATTGTTATGATATCATATATGGTTCACTTATGACTTTATATTGCCTGTTCTTTTGTAAATTCATGTTAAAGTAGCGTTTTGGGTAAAATCGTCTCATTTGTCGTTCGTGTTTTTAACTTGTAATTATTCATATGATTACATAGATCATGATTAATTAATTCCAGAATATAAAAAATGATTTATATATATATATATTCATAATATAAATATATAATAAATCAGTAAATGGAAAGTAATACACCGTTCGTGGAGACGGTAGTCCGTACGTACGCATGAACGCTGTTTTTGTTTCCTTATTGAATTGAATGGAATTAAGTAGATGAAATATATATAAATATAAATAATTCTAGTATCATTATTAGGTCATATATTTCATTATTTCTTATTTTATATATACTTTATAATCATTCATGAATGGTTAATCATTGAGAATGAATCTCATCGCGTCGTGGAGACGGTAGTCCGTACGTACGCACGAGCGATGATATCGTTCCCATGGTCGTGGAATTGTGTTGAAGTGTATTTATACTATTTTAGTATCAATATCACTTTATAATAATCATATATATTTACTCATTAAACCTTTATACCCATCCAATTAAGGTGGTGGCGGAAAATAGATTACACCACGGTGTGGAGACGGTATTCCGTACGTACGCACGCGCGGCGATTTCCTTTTTCCGTAGGTTGGATAGAAGGTTAATTAGAGTTGTTTCATATTTATAATAACATATAAGTATATAATAAATACTGATGTTATTACTTTATCATGAAACAACTAAAGAAGAAGAAGTTGAAGAAGAAAGAAATTGAAAAAGATCGGTAATGGATATTACCTCTTTTTGACGCGCCTTTTCTTAGCCTCCACTTAAAGAACTAAGGACGGTCTTTGAAGAAGACCAGGACCTATAGAATGATACTATGGAAGTGGAAAAGGTATTTTGGCAGGGGTTGGCCATGCTTTAGTGCTCAAATTGGTGTGAGGAGGAGGGGGGGGGGAGGTGCCCTTTTATAAGGGAGGAGAGGGGCACCTTAGGAATATCTCAAAATATTATTTTATATTAAAGTCAAAATCGGTTTATAATGGTTCCAAAGGGTCTTATTTCGAAGCTAAAGTGGGGATGGGTCGAAATACTATCAACCAATAGGATTTAGACAAGTTTAGGTTATTATTTTAAACATATCAATTAGATTAATTTTAAGTTAAATAATTTATCTTTTACCGTGTCTTTTTGTTTTCTTACACTATATGGTTAATACACTTACTATGACATGCCAAACTAACCCAAAATTGTTTATTATTAATATATATTTCCTTATCTAAGTCATTTGTCCGAACCTTAGATTTTTAGGAATAAAATAACAATTAATAATATAATATTTGATTTAAAAACTATTTTGTGTCAATTTTGACACTATTTGATATATGATTTTTGTGAAAGTCATAACAGAATTATATTTTCGAACCAAGTTGATTAAATCAACACTAATATATCATAGTAACCTATAAAATTAGTGGAATTTATAAAAAGTCTTAAATTACATTTAGTTTGGTATTTATAATATCAATTATGTCAATATTTCATTAATAAGATAATTACTGCATCATATTTGTGTCATTAATAAATTAAATTATTTGATGTCTAAAAATTACAAATAAAATACCATTATGTAGGAAATCATTTTATCCTTCTAATGAATATTTAAAATCGAATTTATCTTATGTATAACTTTTTATTAAAAATGTTTTAGTAAATAAACTTTGATTTTATCTCTTTTAACTCTTCTTTGAATTAAATAATAATAAATGTCCTAATCTAATCCAAGTGGACCTAAATGGTCATATTATATTCATAAGGTTGTTTTTGGTCGAATTACACTTATCCAATAGAATTAGTACATGTGTTAGGGTAATAGTAATATCATATTTACCCATAGTTACCCTATTTACTATTAACCGTGGTAAAAAAAAGAAAAAAGTTACTATTCACCAAAAATTATTTAATCTCATTGAACCACATTTTAGTCCTTGATATTAACCGTGTCTGTTGGATTTTCGAAATTCCATTCACAGAAGCGGTAAAATTAAGTTTTATGCAAAATTCAGTTTTTAACCTACCACTTAGTGGTTTCACTATTAATCAAAAATTGAAAGTTTTCAGAAAAATACCAAAAATTAGGCCTAAGATATATTTGATATTATGAACTCAAAAATGATTTCTATTTTATCAAATTAAAAACATATCAGTTGCATTAATTAATTTAAAAATTAATTCCTGTCGTCTAAACAAAAGGCGTGTTTTTAAGAGATAATAACTATCAAAAGATTGACATTTGTTTATAACTGGTTTAAATGTGAAATTACATCCAATGACCAACATTCTGTTGAATTGTAAAAATATATTCTAAATATACTTTAAAACCACTCAAATTAATAATTTATCACTATTAATTATTTCGATTGAAAAAGTTGTTTTTAATTAAAATTTAATAATTTTCACTATTCATCAAAATATGAAAGTTATCCGAAAATCACCAAAATTTCTCCCTAAGCTAATTTCGATATTCCGAATCCAAAAATTAAATCCATTTTGAAAAATAGAAATTACAAAATTTCAAAAAGTGGTTATTACTATTCATAACGTCTAGTTTTAATAATATTTTAATAGCATATCGTTGTTTAGCGAAACTTGGTGTTGTGTACAACACACGCTATCGTGGAAGGTCACGATTGCGTGTAATTCAAGCCAGGTCAGAGATGTGTGTTGTGAAAGCTCCTTTTGGTGTAGTGTATAACACAAGACATTAATGAAATTAAAAAGAATATTTTTCATAAAATCTCGGGGTGTTACACATATTTTTACCCTTTCCACTGTGATTAATTTTTAGGGATTTTATTTAAGGGGTAATCATGTTCTCAATATATTTTCATGTCATAGAATATGTTTTCATGTGAAATTTATAGAATAATCTATTCTTAGATGAATACTAAAGTATTAAATCCTTCAGCAAATCTTAGAAATGTAGCCAATAATTTTATAAGACTATTGGTTCTATATTTATGAAGACTAGGATTTTACAGTTGGTATCAATTGAATATTAGTAGAAACATTGGATATTATATTTAGATGAACTAAGTAATAAAAAAATAATTTGATGAAAGTCCATTAATATTTATAGTGAAAACTCTTGAATGCATTGTAGGAATAAAATTTTACAACTCAATATCAAGATATAGTATTATGTATTACATTGTAGAACGATGGTGCCTAATGGGAGGAATAAGAACTGTATCAACAACCATAGTAAATGTAGTGATATTCCATGAGGACATATTAATGATGGTTGATTTAATGGTAACTCATTCATAAACATATTATGGACGTTGACCCATGTCATGAAAGATAATCACTCCTAGATATAGTTTCCTCTCAAATTATAATATGGTTTAATTATGTCAGATTGCATCATGTGAAAAAAACCACCCACTTTAAATGTAAATATTAATCTATTGGTAGCTAAATAATGGACCAAGTACCTTAAAAATATATGTCTCACTTTGTGATGTAGTTAAAATGAAAAGGTAATCATGGTGTTCTATGATCTCAAGGGATTTTCAGAACAGTAGTGGCCATAAATTCAAAAAAAAGAGGAATATGTGATCAGGTTCATGGAATGGGGGAACATTCAAAGAAAAATTCTTTAAAAAGTTCATTCCACATTAGAAAAGAGTGAAATAAAAAAATACATCCTAATTTATAGAAATCATGGGGAGGAAAATGTTTTTGATTAAGTAGAAAATTTTAAAAGGTTCAATAAGCACTCTAGGGAAAATTTAATAGGCCAGAAATCAATATTTATTGTTTCTTTTATGGGTTTAAACACATATTTTTTAGGGATTTAATATCTTGGAAATTTTCATCACATGTGGATATATTCTCAAGATCCATTATGATAAATATGAGTTCTTCTATATGTACATATTCAAGGGAAATCATTTTAATAATAATTCAGTTGTGCCTCATTGGAAGAGAAATGTAGCAATGGGGAAGAAAAGGAGGGTGTGATTTTCCACACGTCACAAATATGGGAAAAACAAACAAGATGATATAATAAGTGAACTACGATTTATTAAATATGGGGATAAAAATTCCACCATGATAATTTATTAAAGTAATGGGTATATAATTTTTATTTTCAATGATTTAATTATTTGAGAAGGGAAAATACTATTAGATTTCCATTGTTAAGGTCGAATATCCTAATTACAAAGAGGTAGTTAATATGATAATTTCCTCAATATAAACTATTATTTTATTTGATTTTAAATATTCATAATCTTTTATATCATCCATATATTCCTAAAAAATTAAATATTTCTCGTGAACATTATAAATAGATTTGTTAATTAAGAAACAAAGTGGGAGGCTTATGGAAACAATGATATATCAGGAATTTATAATTATGTTTCATTAGAATAGACTACATGGAAACATCTTTATGATAACTATGGTTGAACTTCACAAATTCAATGGTATATATTGGATTTGAATGTATAATGTAAAAACATATTTTCAAGAGATGCTGATTAAGATCCAAAAAGGGGAGGTTAAATATATTCTCTTTATAGAAGAAAATTCATCATCTAAAACATAAAAGGATCTCCTCTAATATATACCCTTAATGAGATTCTATGTAAATATGACAATAATGATTTATTTTTATATCAATATAAGACTTATCTGTCGTTGAAAATTTCACTGATGTTTTCTTAGATGAACTTAATATTCATCCATATGATATTTATGTTTTGATATCCGTTGTCCTCATTTCAGATGAAAGACCTATATAAAAAACTACTTATTAAATGGATGTAATGGAGTTTTTTGGGTTAAATAAATAGATTCAGGAGTCGAGTGACAAGGGACTTATAGGCTGTATCATTTCAGAAATGGAAGAACCTATTTTATTTATGAAATTTAAGGATGGTTCCATGAGTTTTCTATCGATTATAAGGATATTAATTTCATAACAATAAATAAATAGTCTCTTTTTACACACACTGATGACTTATTTTATCATCTTCTAGGAGCCCAATATTTTTCAAATAATTATATCTTCTTAGTTTGTCATTAGTTAATGGTTAATATGGATGGTATATGAAAGATGACATTATGAACAAGTTATGAACATTATGTGTTTATGAAAATTCATTTTTTATCAGCTAATACATATTCTATCATCATGGATCTGATGAAAAGAGTATTCAATGAGTATCCTGATTTTTTTACTTGTACTCATTGATGATATCATGTTATACATTAAGAGATATGAAGTGCATGAGATACACCTACAATAATTTTGAAGACCCTAAGAAAACTGGGATTATATGGAAAGTATAGTAGGTGTGAATTTTTCTCAATGATGTTTCTTTTCATGGAAATATTTCCTTAGTGTATGGAATATCTATTGAACCCAACTAGAATAAGGTAGTCATATAATTTCCTATTATGTTGAAAATAAATTATATTTTATGTTTTCTTGTCTTAGTAGGATACTATCATTGACTTTATGACTATTTTCCGATTTATCCAACTAATTAAAAATGTAAAGAAATAAATAGGATAGTATCCCAAGGTAATGGGAATTTGTGGATAGATTTTATGGGTTTAAGAGGAGAATGATTAATGGACCAATATTATCTCTACCATCTATTAAGGTAGGAAATTTAATTTACAGTGATTCATAAAAAAGTACTTAGTTGTTTACATATAAAAAATTACATAGTAATTTCTTATACATCAAGGTATATATAAATCCATGAATATTACTACCAATCAAATTACATTGAGAAAGAAGTAGTAATATTTTTCTTTTATAAAATGGAGATAATAATTATATGATAAATGATGTGGTATACATATATACTAAAATATATTTAAATATATATTCTCTCAAAAATATCTCAACACGATGGTTTATACTACTCAAGGATAATGAATTATCAATACACTACCACACTGGGTAGGAAAAAGGTTGTTGCTGCATTGAGCATGAAAGACTAAGGATTTATAACCATGTTGAGGATTAACATGGATCCCATATATAATGATCTAGTAAATATTCATATGGTGAAATCTAGGATTTGAGAGCCATCATTATTTTTCAAATAAATTTTTAATCTATCTTTATTAGAATGTTCAAGATGTCTTGGATTGATGATAACAATTTTAAAATGAATATTAAATCATGTAATGATGAGAAATTTATATATTTAATCTATATATATTGTTTATTGAATTCTAAAAAAATGTAATGTGTTACTTATTTACCAGTTTTGAAATAGTAACTTATAGATGAAGCATAGATCCAAAATATCCCTATGCATCATAGTATCATAATGATATCTACTAGGTTAAAAGGTCATTCTTGGTGGGATATAATAAAGAAAGAAATTGTGGACTATGATTCCAGATTCATTGTATGTTTGAAGGTAAAGGTTGAAAGGAAACAAACTAATATTTTCATGTAACTTTTTCCTATACCTATGTAAAATATGAAAAAACATTACAAAGGATAATGTCACTAGAGTACCAGAGAATCCATAAAAGAACGATGATATATGGGACATCATCAATCATCCTATAATGTCTTCTAATTACATTGTGATAAGAGAAGATCTGCTAATATAGTTTCTTTATGAGATCTATATCAATGAAATCAAAAAGATTTATAAGGAACAACTATCCACTATATCAAACTCTTACCCCCCACTTACATCAGAGTTACAGAACTGTCTTCAAAGGGAAATCAACATTAATTAACATTTATGCACCACCTATAATCCGCAGACAAATGGGAAGTATAAAATAACTATCTATACATTGGAATACATGTTTAGACAATGTTCTCTTGACATAAAAGATATGTAAGATATGTATCTATGTTTTCTGAAGTTTTTATAAAATAATAACATCCATGTAATAATAAACATTGGAATAATGATGAATACAATACTATTACCTAAAAACATTCAAAACTATATAATGCTGATGTGAAATGTAAGGAACATTCCTATAGAGATTGAATAATTATGAATGAGATGAATGAAAATAGATATGAATCCGATTAGGAAAAATCATATTTTGATAAATATGATAATGATATAGGAGGTTAATGTATGTTCATGGTGTTCGGAAAATATATGAGGGGTTTCCATCTCAAATTCATCTCTTTTTGAAATATCATTTACTAAGAACCTAATTTCGTTTAATGTGTTTTATATACTACCTATTTGAAATGTTATATCATGAAATTATATTATTGATAATATTTTAAGATCATTTTTAGTCACTATATTTCAATAGGTTATTATTTAATTTCCACTCAATCCATATGTCGGGGTTTCCATCTCAATTTTCATTCTTTGGGACTGATATAATTATCATAACCTATTTTCTTTTATGAGATGCATTAATATCAAAGGAAGATTTTTTTATAATTTAACTCATGAAATTTAAGTGATTATACATCTATATTTAACAACCCTTTCATATTCTTTGATTTAATTTTTATAATTTTCATCATTTAAATGTTATCCTAGGAGTTGTTAATATAAAGGCGCATGTAATATCAAAGAATAAACATCTCTATATGGATACTATAAAGCAGATAGGGTTGTTCCCTCGATAAATCTTGGGGTAAACACCCTGAAAATTGTTGGTTTATGATTTTGTGACCCTTAAACATGATGCACAATAAATAATACTAAGATTGAAAACCAAAAAAGAAACTCCTGAGAGATATTCTTGGGATTATTTTCACACTATTACTGAATAATGGCGAAGGAATTACTTATACATTATTTTTATATTCTACCAGTGGAAACTATTGAAACAAAATACATTATTCAATGGATAACCTATAACATTGAAGGTATTCAGGACACTATATTATTTGATAAGGTTACTACTTGTTACTTAGATGATACCCAATGAATTACAATTTGATTAAGGGGTGTGATCCTAGACATAAACATTATTCTATTAAATGGTGATGAATTTTATGTATTTATAATTGATTTATAGATAAACAAGAATTAATCCATAAATATGTTTCCAGATTAATGGTATTAATGGTATTTTTGACTCTATTGGTGAATTCATTTGAATTAGTCATGTGATGGGTGGGGTAGACATCATATATCCCATTGATGCATTATCATTTATTTCAAGAAAATCATGAAGGAAGTTTGATATTTCCTTCCCATGATAGAAAAATGTCTTGAAAATATCTCTTAATATCATGTATATGATGTTCGATTTTATGCATTCCATCAGCATTAGATAAATGATTATTTTTATCCTCATTTTCATTTATTTTTATCGATATATCATGCCCTTGGTATCAATTTTTTGTAATTTCATATTGTTCATTCAGGATGTCCATATCACTTATTCCACGTTTATCTTATGCAATCATCAGCTATATTTCATTCCCTATTGAGAATATGAGGTCACCCTTATTTTATCCATTCTATAAGAAACCTTTTGGATGACTCCGTATAATGACCCTAGACTTTTATATATAACATTAAATGATTTTAAGAATAATTATACATCATTGTACAAGCTATGGTTTGTAACATGTAGTGTCTTGGAAGACTAGGTATATAAGTAAACATTATAAAAACAACTTTTTATTTAAAATAAATATTAAGATCTTATCTTCCATTGTGCTTAAACATATGAATATGATTACCTAGGGATAAAATGAACAAAGGGATGATCTAAAATCCTAGATAGGGAATAACCGTAAGAACAATGTGTTAGAACATAGGATTGAAGTCATGGTATGATGATATAACAAATGAAATTTAACAAATGGAATCGTAACATAAAAAAATGGAATTATATAAACATGGATTCATAGTAATATTTTATCATCATAAAACATGAATTTTGTATGATTTAATGCTAACATCCAATACTGTTTCCTATAGTATCACATTCCATGGATTACTTCCAAGACCGTTGCACATAGTAGCACAAGCCAAGGCTAACCACCAAGATCATCACACATAACGACTCATGAGACTCAAATTTACCTGATGAATTGGAGCACTGTTGGGGCACACCCGTCATATAATTCCATGAATATGTTTTCCACATAATTAATCAAAAATAATCAATCATATATAAACTCAATGGTTTCCCATGGAAAGGATTGAGTACCATAATCCCGGCGTAAAGCATAACAGATGGGTGTATCATAATAGTGTCCATGAAAGAAAGGAAGTAAATATACATGGGAATTAATAATGGAAAATAAGAATGTATCATGGGATGTTATTTCATGTATAAGTGACAACATGTAATAATATTATTTAAGAAATATTATAATTAAAACATTTCTGAGAGGTTTTATGGAAAATGGTATAGAGGATTTAAAATAAAAAATTGAACAATACTATATAAAAAATCAAATGTGATCCCAGAATGTTACCATAATTAAAAAGACTGATTTATTATAGACAATTGTGGATTAAAATAGAAGATAGAGTGTACTTGAAATTGGGTATTAATTTGGGATGTTCCCTTAAAAGAGATTTACTTATCCAAAATTATTGAGGAGAGGATCACTTAAAACATGTATACCCGCAAAGGGAAAGATGGAAGGGTCATGATAAATGAATTGTGTAAATGTAAAAAGAATTTATAATATTCACATACATAGATAAGATAACTTCATTTTGGAAGAAAGAATGAAAAGTCAACCCAAAGGAATAAAGGAGATTCGGGGCGAATTCCTCACGGATTACCAGCGTGGAATCATGTGTACTTAAGAGAGAATAATGAGAGTGAAATGGGTTTCTCATCACTTATACATCATGAGGGAATTATGGGGGAGGTTTGGAATCATACCCCATCATTATGTATTATACATAAAAATGAATATCATAGAGGAAAATTTTGAACAAAAGTGAAATGAAAAGGATCCCTTACCTTAAGTATGATGGCGATCTCCACTTGATATTAATGACATGAATAATAAAATTAGGTTTAATAATTTGTTATTAAAGAAACCAATCTATATTTAATTCATTTCTCGTAACCTTTTTATGTTAATTTATAATCATTTTGATTGTTTATGAGGTCAAATTTCATTGTTCATGTCTCTTTGTTTTACTTGGTTTTTTGATCATTTTAATTATTTTCTTGAACGGATAAACATGTAAGTTGAAAGTGGTTGTATTGATTTGAATATATATAAAATTATTGAATTTATAGAAGATTAAATGGTTTTAAATTTAACTTGGTTACTTGGAGTTATGCCAAATCATTATATAAAACTTTAGTGATAAACTTTTTGGTTAATTGGTGGTTTTGGCCACAATGAACATGTTTTGTTTTATAAATAAAAAACATGTTTGAAAAAAGATTATAGAACCATAGATGAGAAATAATATATATATGATGGTCTGTATAAACCATGAAAACTTTTTCAAGACATGAACTAATGATGGTAACAAAAATTTGAATCCCATCATCCTTAAATGTGTTAATTTAACACAACTCAGATGGTGTCTTTAATACTAAAATAAATGACGTGTTAAAGAATATGATAATAAAATATCCTATTATTATAACAAAATTATTCTACATGTATGGTACTGGAGTTTTCAGAACATTTGGGTTAGGAGAGGTAAGGATAGAAAATAAAAAAAAGGAACATGTAAAGAAAATGAACGAAAAGAAAAGAGAAAATTTACCCTTTATTCAATATTCCTTTAGAGCCACTTAAATAAGAGCGGATTTAGTATTTTGAGGATACAGAAGGTTGTTGGAAATTGGGGAGGATCTTGTGGAGTTATTTGGGAATAACTTAGGCAAGGAACAAGGATTGAGAAAATCAAAGAGAAGTGGTTCAGAGATGTTGTATTTATAGTGGAGGGGAGGAGAGTTTTCATAATATTTAATTCCAAAGATTATTATTATTTTGACAAGAACCTATATAGTGATTATTTCAAGACCAGAAATAGTAATGTGTGCATGTGAATTCAATATAATGGCCTTATATCATCCATACATCTGCTGATAACATCATAATTCCTTATTTAGCATTTATCGAAATTATCGTATTTTATTATTCCTACAAAATTCATGTATTTTAGAAAAATTAAAAAATTCACCTTAAACAATTTTTAATGTGCATACTGTAAAAATGAACTCAATTTTTCAAAAATAATTTTATAAATATGAATACTTTATTATTTAGTTAAAATCATAATATATTCCAAATAAACCAGTTATAGATCATTTACTTACTTATTCCAAACTATTGGTACATCATACATTAACATTAATCTTATTTTAACAAGGTCAAAAGAAAGGTTATTATTCATAAGGTTATATTACTATTCATAAGGTTAAAATTACTATTCATAAGAGTATGTTACTATTCACAATAAATTATGTCATTCTTATTGGAATCCAAACATCTTACAAATCACAACCCAATATTTCAGATTTTCAAAATTCAAAACACAAAAGTGTCAAAATATTGTTTAAATGTCACATAAGACATAGTAGTTCATTGTGTTCTGATTTCATGTGATTATATGACATAATCACAAGAAAGAAATTTTCATTGAAAACCAATGTGTTGTTACAATCTACACCATTAAAAAATTTCTCCTCAATAATTCATTTTATACTTTAGTCCATAAATAGGTATTGGTACTTTACCTTCATTTCCTCCTCCAGTTCCCATGTTGCCTCTTTGTAATTATGGTTCCTCAACAGTACCTTGAACTAGTGACTATTTGTGTTACGTAAATCATTTTCTCAGTCATCCATGATCTTCAATGGCTACTCCTCATAAGGATGATCATCCTCCAACTGTACCTGCTATGAAGAGATTACAAGTGAAGGATCTACTATGTACTTCCATAAGATGGATACATGTAAGACATCATGTACATTGGGCAAGGTAGGTCGAAATGATAGTTGATAGGTCATAGTCCTGAAACAGTCAAGAATCATGATGGGTCGGATGTACCTGGGACTCAACTCCACTTTCTTCCTAAACCTCATGACCTTATTACATAGAGATATATGCAGAAATACCATGTCTCCAACATTGATCCCATGGTCTCATCGCCTATTTTTGACTTAACTCTTCTATCAACTTTGGGCTTCATAGATATGGTGCTGAATGGCTTTCACCTTCTCAACCATTTCATTAACCATTTAATGTCATAGCAGTATAGTATCACAGACATCATCCGAACACATCGGTGTTTTTTACCTTTTCAATCATTCCCAAATCATATTTAATTTACAATAATATTTTGATAATTATTTGTATTATTGTTTTTTTAATACTGGGCTGTATAAAATAAAATACATGAAAAATAAAAATAAGGATATGTTTTATGTAGTAGGAAAATAGAATCCTTAAAATTCCATAATTACAAAAGGCATTCAGAAACCTAGAATGCCTACCAAGAGACCAATAAGAATTACTTGGAGATCTCCAAACACAACAAATTGACCAAGAAAATAGTGATAAACCTTCAGGCCTATCACAATGTAAAATAGTATGGAAAGGACAATGGAAATCGTACTAAGCATTAATGGGATGTAAAGCACCATCTTCACCAATTTGGTTTTGATGTTTGGAATACCACAAACACCTTTTTATAAGGACTTTGTGACCGTTAATAGCTTTGGAAGTCCTTAGGTGACTGTTGGTTTTTCTAATGATTAGAAAATATTATAAGTTTTGGGTATTTTAAATATGTTTATTATTTTTTGAATTGTATGTTTTTTATAATATTAAAAATTAAAAATGTTTTAAAATGACATTAAAATTTATCCTTTAAAATGTTTGAACATATATTTAGATTTTAAATGTACAATGTTTTAATGATTTAAATGAATTTAAAATCGCGATTTTTGTGGTTTAATAAAAATATAAAGATAAGTACATATGTTTACTTCAATAAATTAAAAGATAAGAACACATATGTTTTTGATAAAAAATGTAATATTTGAATTTAAAACCATATTTTTAAATACTCTTATTAATTAAAAGATTTCATTTTGGTTATGTAATGAAATTTTATAATTCGTATGTTGGTTTATGTATTATAATGACTCAATGTTTAAAATAACGTTGAAATCATGTTTTAGAAATGTAAAATTAATAAAATTATTTGTTTTATGTTGTATTGTGTGTTACTTTGTTTATTTTTAATCATGGGTTTATAAAAATGGGTGTTAACCTTGGGCTAGCCATCTTGCTAGCCAGGGGAGGAAGCTCAAACCTCTACCAAAGGAGTGGGCGGCCAAGCCATAGCCCCTTAGCCAACAGAATCCGACCTTGATGTTATGCATAGCCACAAAAATGTATGGGAGTTACAAGGAAGCAACACTCTGTGGGGTGTCATGACAACAGTGGGTGGACATATAGAGCACTAGTAGGGGAGAACCGGTATGGGGCAGTACCAGGGAGGGGGAGAGAGAATTAATTTCTCTATCCCTAGATCACCCAGGATTATATATTATTCTCAAAACCAAATCCGTTTCATTGTGGGGTGTGATTTTTTAGAAGAGATCAAAGCTCAATTGGTCTATCTCGTCAAATGAGATTTGGACCACATGATCTGGTCTTGGTTTAGAAACATACCGTTGCGACTCTTTTCTTTGTGTTTTATTTAGCTGTTAGATCAGGAATAAACTAGTATTGGCTGATTATCTATTTCAAAAACCATGGTATCACCATAACCATCTGATCAATCATAGGGTAATCACAACCATCTGTTCATTTTTAAAATGCCGGAACATTCTTTAGCCTTCTGATCAGACTTGTTTGATCTAGACCGTCCAATTTTTTCTATGTTTTTGCTTTGCACATTCTTCTTCCTTGCGACCTCACCAGTTCACATCTCCATCTCCTCTCTATTGTCCTTCCCCACCCATGAGACTTTCTATCTCTCTTTGCGCTAGTTTTCCACATTCACATTTCCATGAGTCTTCATGGTATGTTATTTTATTGCTGCACCGAACCATTTACATGTATGTTTTTTCAATATATATATATATATATTATCAATAATCTATTCATTAGAGGTATGGGTTAATCACAGTTTCTGTTTATATATAAATAGTTAGACACTATTTTTATTATGTTTTATTATTTATGATCTTATCATTGAACTACATCATATAAAATTATATTTGTACAGTTTATATAACCCATTCATATAAACCTATCTTCCTCCCATAAAACCAATGGTTTTACTTTCTCTGAATCTCTCTCCAACCTCTGGTCAGTTGTATCTCTTTCTTGAAGTCATGTAAAGGTTTATTTTTCTTTATTTTCATTATGCAAAAACTTATTTATACTTTTCAATATTACCGATATATATATATATATATATCTATATATAACATTCAATCACAAAAAATGTTTTTTTATAAATGATGTTTTTTATAATTTTATTAAGTTATATGATGAATATAAAATTTGTAATGTATTATTTTGTTTTCTTAATGAATGTACTATATATAATACTTACATATTAATATACTATTATTTATAAAATAGACCAATACTGGTTTTTATGATTTTTGAATGATGATATTTTTTTATAAATGATCTGCATAAATGCAGGTAAATCATGTATGGATTTTCTTTTTTCCTTGATTGGTTAATATAAACATATATGTGTATATACTATTATAGGTATATATTCATATAGGTTTTAATTATAGTCTAAATTATGTTTTCATAAAACCAATTATGGTTACTCAATCGAGTTTGTGATGTGTACAATATTTATAAGGATTTATCAAACCTTGTTTTTATTGAGGAAATACCAGGTATACCCTTTGTGTATACATGGTTTAATATAATTTTCAAACCCCCTTATATATATATACACACCACAATCACATATATCCATGTCATAATTTTATTTAATAGGTTTTTCTGGTATAAACCCAGTGATAATTTTATACAATACATCCAATGATACTTTTATATTTTAAAAAAATAAGGAAACCATGTTTGTAATTGTGTGACTAAAAATTCTAAAATAAGACATTACCTTGTTAATTCAATTAAATTATCATATATCTTTATTTTTTAATTGAGTACTATCTTTTGTTTGATACATATGCATTTATGTGCACATACACCTTTAATAAAGTTTGTTTAAATGTTCATGAATTAATATGAATGTTATATATTATAAAGTGTAATGTTTTAAAACAAGTTGAATCTACCAAAATAAATAAAATTAATTTATGATTAATATGTTTGATAGTTCCATTTATTAGTGCATGGATTGAACATGATTGATATCTAAATTAAATTAAGAAAGATGTATTTTAATACACTTAATGTTTAATTTCTTTGAAAAATGGTTTTAAGAATTATTATTTTAATTGACAAACCTAATAAACCAATTATTAATATATCAGTCATGATAATTTATGGATTAAGGAATTAATTATATTATGTAGTATGGGAAACTTCAAATAAAGGGCATAAATTATTTACTGGAAGTAGTATGGGACACTTCAATGAAAATAAAAAAGTAATGATAAATCAATGTGGTATATGGAAATTTTATTTAAATATAGTTATACATATGAGGATTGCATTGGACGTATTCTGTGATGGGTGATACCTGCTATAGCCTCTTGATGAATTGGCAGGTCTTATAAGACAAACTAGTTCATTGCACGAGGACATGACAGAATGATTATGTACAGTCTTGGCATGAGGCCTCACCAAAATGTTATGATTGTCTGAAATTATTCATTTACTCAATATGTTATTAACATTTAACCAACAATGGAATTATTCAAAAAGTCGAATATCCCATGGTTAAGAATATTTCACTTATGATAATTGTGATCAAAGAATATAGCATAATGAAGTATGTACTTGGTATGTTTTTATAAGGAAAGTGTAGCATCAATTATCACATTTATGATACAAAAGATGATATTACGTTTTCCATTTCATGAATTTCATTTCAGTTGTTAAAGAGAAACATTAAATTGTTACTTTTTCAATTCTAATCAATCATTATGTCACATGCTTAATGATATCTACTTCATATCATATCACCCTGAAATTAGTTTGATCAATTTCAGATTATGCAACATTCCATGCATTTTGTACGTGTATGAGAACTCGAATATATATTTTATTCGTGTAATAAAATTAAATATATAATTCCTATGTAATATACATTATTAATTTTTTTTCATGTATCCTTTGAAAAATGTTGACGATGTGCTTCAAGAAGTTTTGATTCACTTTTAAGAAAAAGTTTTGTAATTATTTCAAAGGATTTTTTAAAAAAGGAATGTCAATAATTAGTTTTTAAATCCCCATTCTGAGAATTCAAATTATCTACCTAAGTTTCAATCAATTTTTTTGGGTTAGTAGATTTATCAAGATTTGCAGACTCCTACGTTATTTCAACAATATGATGTTTATCTTTTTCATGTTTTGGATGAAATTTATCAGCTGTATCTAGTTTTCTAATATATAAACCAAATAGATTCTCTATAATGTAATTGGATGTGTAATTTTTATCAGCATGTTTTATGAAAAAAATTACACACCTTTTTCCAAGCACCGATTCCAAGATTCTGGGGTTGGGGTTGTTATTGTTGGTATAAGAGGATTAGTTTAGGCAACTTTACAAAATTAAGAGAAAACTAAAAATTAATTAATGTGTTGATAAATATAATTCTTTAATAAAATTATTATATGGAAGGTTGAAAATAGAAAACTAATCTCTTGTGCATTCACAACTAGATATTATAAACAATAATGTTAAAGTTGTTTACTATTGTTTTAGAGCCTTTCAGAATCCAACCTTTGTCTTCAAAACGACTTGAGAAATTTTCCAACACCCCTAGTATATTACATTTGTTATAGTGGTAGGGTTTTGTTTTCTTCCTTATAGTGCATTCACAAGTTTTATTTTATGCATGTGGGGAAATTAAACTTATGGTCTCTTCATATGCTTTACCATGTTTGAATGGTATCTATTTTGATAAATTTTCAGTAAGTTATAGAATCAAGAGTCCTCAATGAATATTATATATTCCAAATCCTAAACATCTATTCATATGGGAGGTTTATAATTTTAAAATCATAGAAAAATGGAGGTCCAATTTTTTCCATAGGAATCATGTCCACTCTCATATCTCTTATTTTTTCATCTCCCATTATTTTCACCTGATGTAGGATCCTTGCATACAAGATTTTGATTCTAGATGCTCGAGGAACGTTTAGACCAATGAAATGGAATAATTTATAACTACAATATACACCATGAAAATAAGGAATCACCAACTCCTATGGAACCACATAAGGTATATAAAGAGTAATGTCTGTGGGATGGTGCTGGGAAGCTTAAGAGTACTATGGAGTTATAAGGACTCAATTATTTTAAGGGGAGAAATGCAACACCTAAACATATTTAATTTGTAATAATATTTTGTTAAGTATTGGTATAATTGTTATTATGTTTTTTTAAAAATGGTCCCATTTAAAATAAAATACTTTCATAATAAAAATAAATACATGTTTTATTTAGTATAAAAACTGATACCTTACATTTCCATAAGGTCAAAAGGCCTTATCTAACCTAAAATACCTACTCTGAGACCTATCAGAATTACAAGAGGACCTCTAAACACTATAAATAGTCCATGAAAACCGAGGATGTTTTTCTGGTCTATCACAAGGAAAATAAATATGGAACAGACAATGGAAATTATATTAAGAATTCATTATATGTAATAAATCGTCTTCACCGAGTTGTTTTTGAAGTATGGAAGACCCTAAACACCTATTTATAAGGCCTTTGTGACGATTAATATCTTTTTTTGTCCTTATGTGACTGTTGGTTTTTGTAACAGTCATAAGATCTTATAACCATTGGATATTTTACGAATTTTTATTATTTTATGAATTCTAGGTATTTATCTATATTAATAATTCCAAATGTTTTAAGATTATTTTAAAATATACCTTTGAACATTTTTGAACATATATTAATATTTTGAAGTTATAATGTTTTGAATCATCAACTGATTTTGAAATCAGGACTTCAACGTTTCAATGAAAATAAAGAGAAAATTACATGTGTTTACTTTAATAAATTTAAATATAAGTATACATATTTTTTTTGATTTAAAACAAGGTATTCAAAATTGAAATCATGTTTTTAAATACTATAATTAAGAAAAATATATAATTTTGGTTAATTAATGACACGGTAAAAATATTATTATGGTTGGTGTATTATAATGTTTCAATGTTTTAAATAATTTTGAAATCACATTTTAACAAAATTAAATTGATGACATTATTTGTTTTAAGTTTCATTGAGTATTACATTGTTTATTTTTAATTAGGACTTATAAAAAAATCTGTTACCCGTTGGAAAACCATTTACCAACTAAGGGATGTAGCTCACACCGCTCCCTAAGGAGTTGGTGGCCGAGCCTTGGCCCCTAAGCCAGCACCGGCTGACTGTGAGTTTCTGCACGACCACATGGGTGCAGGATATTTTCAAGGCGGAGCCACCATGCAGGGCATAACATCAGCAATGGGTGGGTAGAGAGCACACCAACATGGTAGAACTGGTATAGGGAAATACTAGGGAGGGGGTAGAGAGACATATTTTCATAGGCCCTAGATCTCCAAGTATTATATTGAGGTCTCAAAACCCCCTTCATTTCGATGTGGGATGTGATTTTTCAGCGGAGATAAAATCTTAACTGTTTGATCTCACCGCGTGAGATCTGGACCATAGGATCCAATCTTGTTTTCGAATCCTACATCCATGACACTTTTCACTAAATTTTCTTTAGTTGTCTAATCAATAATCAACTAATCTCTTCCACTAATCAATTTCAAAAACCACTATATCACTATAGTCTTCTAATCAATCCTTTTGTGATTTCAACTGTCCTTCCATTTTTTAAATGGTGGAGTGTGCCTTAGCCATCCGATCAGATTCTTTTGATTTAAACCGTCAATTATTTTCCACATTTTCTCTTCCCTTATTAGTCTTCCTCGCAACTGCACCAGTTCACATCTCCATCACCAATCCACTATCCTTCACACACCAGTAAGTACTCTTATCCGTCTCTACACTGATTGTCCACGTTCACCTTTCCATGAGTCTTCGAGGTAGGTTACTTTATTGCAGAACTGAACCACTTCCATGCATTTTTTTCCAATATATATATATATATACTATTATAAATAATCGATCCATTCGAGATATGAGTTAATCAAGGTTTTTTTCTATCTCAATATATAAACTCATTTTTTATTAAGTTTTATTTTTTATGCTCTTATGGATGAACCAAGTTATATAATATTTTTTCTATATATTTTATATTACCCATTCATATAAACCTATCTTCACACTTAAAACATACAAGTTTCCTTTCACTCAATGTCTCTCCAACCTCTTCTTGGTTCTACCTCCTTATTGAAGTCATGTAATGGATTATTTTTCATTGTTTTCATTATGAAAAATCCATATTTATACTTTTTTGTATTATGGTTATATATATATACGAGTTTTTATAAATTTCAATCCCCAATAACATTTTCTTTTCTAAATAATGTTTTCCAGAATATAATTTTTGTTTATGATGCCTATAAAATTTGTAAGATATTATTTTATTTGGTGAATGAATATACTATATATATATATACTTATATATGTGTATACAATTCTTTATAAAACAAACCTATATGGTTTTTTATGATTTTTGAGTGATGAACATCAGTTTTCAAATGATGTAATTAAATTCATGTAGATCATTTAAGCCTTCTATTTTGTTTTGATTGGATCATATAAACATATATGGGTATACATCGCTATATGAATATATACATATAGGTTTTAATTATTTTCTTATTTAGTTTTTCATAAAACATATTTTATTGATTAAATTGTGTTTTTGAAGTGTACAATATTTATAAGGATTTCTTAAACCATGTTTTGATAATGAAAATCCTATGTATAACCATTGTGAAGATATGGTTTTATATAATTTTTAAACCCACACACACATATATATATAAGTACCAAAATAACCTATTCGTATGTATTAATTTATTTAATAATTTTAATGGTATTAACCGGGTGTTGATTTTATACAATACACACGGTGCGATTTTTATATTGGAAAACAATAAAAAATTCCTTGTTTTGTTATTAAGTAAATAAAAACTATAAAATAATACATCACCTTGTTAATGAAAACAACTTTACATACATATTTATTTTTATGTTGAGTAGTATTTTTTGTTTAATACATATGCATGTACATGCACATACACCATTATTAAAGTGTGTTTAACTATTTATGCATCAATATGAATATCATACATGAAAAAGTGTTATTTTTTAAAATAAGATAAATCTTATAAAATTAATTCTATTTGTTTATGATTAACATTTTTGAAACATCCATTTATTAGTTCCTGTTTTGAACATTTTTGATATATTTCTTGAATTAAAAAACATGTATTTTAATACAATGAATGTTTACTTTCTTGGAACATGGTTTTTAAAAATTATTATTTTATGTAACAAACCCAATCAACCTATTATTAATATATCTCTTAAGATAATTTAAGTATTATGCAATTAATTATTTTAAGTGGTATCGAAAGTATCAAATTAAAGGCATAAATTAATTATTAGAAGTGGCATGGGACACTTCAAATAAAAGATAGAAAATGATAAATCAATGTGGTATGTAACAATTTGATTTAAAGACAATTGGACATATAAGGAATTCATTGGATGTATTATGTGATGGGTCCGACCTACTATAGCCTTTATTTGTATTGGTAGGTCTTATGAGACAAACTAGGTGAAGGCAACAGGATATAATATAACGATTATGTTTAGTCTTGGCACGAGGCCTCGACAGAATGTTATGATTATTCAACATTATGCATTTCCTCAATATGTGATTAAAATTTAACCATCCATGAATTTTTTTTGAATTGTATAATATCCCTTGGTTATGAATCTTTCAATTATGATAATGGTGATGAAAGTATATGGTATAATGAAGTATGTACTTGACATGTTTTTATAAGGAATTTGTAGAGTCAATATTCTGGTTTTTGATACAGAAGTTGATATTACTAATTCTATGTCATGAATTTCATTTCAGGAGACAAATAGAAACATGAAATTGTTACATTTTAAATTCTAAGAAAGCATTATTTAAGGTTCTTAATGATATCATAATCCTTGCATGCCAATCTAAAATTAATTTGAACAATTTCTAATTATGCAACATTCCATTCATTATTCACATATATGCACACTCGAATATATGTTATATTTGTACCTTTCTAGTAAATATACAATTCTATTGTAAGAGATTATGCTAAAAATTATTTCATGTAACCATTGAAAAATGTTGATGACATGCTTCAATAAGTGTTGATTACCTTTTAATAAAATGTTTTGTAATTATTTCAAAGTATTATTTAAAAAAGGAATTTCTATTATTTGTTTTTAAAACCCCTTACTGACTAATTTAAAATATCACATGAAATTTAATTCTATTTTTATATGGTCAGTAGAATTTTTAAAATTTTAGTACTCCCATGTGATGTCTACAATATGATGTTTATCTTTGTCATTTTTTTTGAAGAAATGTATCATATGCACATGTTTTTCCAAATCCTAAAATGAAACTATTATCTGTAATGTAATGAGATGTGTAATTTTTATCAACATGTTTTAGGAGAAAACAAATTACAAACCATGGTTTAGGATTCAAATCAAGTCTTCTGGGGTCGGGGTCATTACATGTCTTTTCTAAAGGGCTTCGTATGGTCCCATTCAGATTCTCTGGTGGGAACTGTTGTTAGAGGATAATTCAACTAGTGGAAGATGATTGTTTCATCCTCCTTTGAAGTACATAGAACACAATATCAACATATCTTCCAGTTTCTAAATAGGTTTCTCAGATTGGACATCAATTTGAGGATTTTAGACTATATAGAATAACAGTTCAGTGCATAGATCATGTTATAGACTTTTCCATAACATTGAGGTGAATATCAGACCAAGATCATATAAAATATAATATGGTACTCCATGAATCCTTTCTTCTCCATTATGTAAATCTATTCAAGTTTATCTAATGAGAAGTCCTATCGAATTATGATAAGGTCAGTTGACGTCATAAGATGATCCACAATGACCCATATAACATTTTTTCCTCTAGATGCCCTTGGGGGTTTAGTGAAAACGTCCATGGTAATGTTCTCCCACATCCATGTTTGTATGGGTAGTGGTTGCATCATCACCTTATACTTTTCCACTCAAACATCACTTTATAATATACCAGGCACTTTGATGTATATTCAGAATTATCCCTTTTCATATTATCCCACCAAATGATTTCTCAGAGTTTTCGATACATATTTGTGCTCCTTGCGTGAATAGAGAAGGTCATGCTTTGTGCGTCATTCAAAATATCATTATCTATCTCTCGATCCGATAGTACATATAATTTTGACCTAAACCTTAAAACACCATCCTTTTCAATTTGGAAATCATAGGATTTTCAATTTGGAATAGTGTCCACCATTTTCTAGAATTTCCAAATATTTTCTTCAAATATCATTTATTTTCTCCATGAGGGATGGATGAGCAATCATTTTAGAAAGGATTAATGGTGTTCCTCCCTTAATGATTCTCATTTCCATTTTCTACAAATCTAAAAATATCTGATCATTTTAAATGATCATCATTGATTAAGATGTTGGATCATTTATACATAGAGCATATGGAACCTTGTTTGTCTTACCAAGATGGTTGTGGATTTAAAAGTCATAATCATTAATGAGATATATCGATTTTAAGTGGTGAATATTAAGCTATTTTTGTATGAAAATATATTTGAGACTCTTTTGGTCAGTATATATCTCACACTTCTCCCCATAGAGATAATGTTGCTATATTTTTAACGTAATGATCATATCTTCCAGCTCCAGATTATACATGTGATAGTTTTCTTCATTTATTTTCAACTGTCATGAGGCGTAAGCTATCAATTTATCATTTTTCATCATCACACAACCTATGTAATTCATTGAAGCATCATTGTACACCACAAGGAGTTCCCAACTTGTTGGGAGTGTGTGTTTTAACATGGTGATAAGACTCTTTTTCAACTCTATAAAATATTCTTCACATTCCTGAGTCCTAGAAAGCATTACTCCCTTCCATTTAATCTTGGTGATTGGATTTGAAAATTGTGTAATGTATTCACAAGTCATAAATAATACACATCTAGACCCAAAAGAACAGCGGATCTCTGTTAGAAATGTTGTCATGGGCTATTCTTCAATTTCCATTGTCATGTAAGGGTCCACAAATATCCCATTTCTAGTGATAATATGCCCCATGAATGATACACACTCTATCCAAAACTCACAATTACTATACATTTCATATAGATTATACCTTCTCAAAGTCTTTACCAAAATATTCAAATGCTTCTCTTGTCCCTCCTTGCTCTTAGAGTATATAGGAATATCTTCAATGAAGACTACCCCAATTTTTTGGTAATCTATAATGAATTTATTCATTAAATCCAATAAAATTTCTTGAGCATTATTGAGTATGAATGGAATCACTATGAACTCAGAGTGTCCACACATCATTCGAAAGGTAGTCTTTGGAATATCTTCCTTCCTGACCATTAAAGGGGATATCCCCACTGAAGGTCCACCTTAGAGAAATAACTATCCCCACGATGTTGATCTAACATGTCATCTATCCGAGGAAGGGGTAATTATTCATTATCATGATATAATTGAGCTCACAATAATCAATGTACAGGTGCATTGAACCATCCTTCTTATTATTGAAGAGGACTAGTGCTCCCCATGGTGAAGCACTTGGGTCTATAAAAACCTACTACAGATTCTTTGGTAGCTACTTATTTAGATAATTCAGCTCTACTATGTCCATTATATAATGTCTCTTTGATATAAGAAATGATCCAGGAATAAGTTTAATTGAGAAATCAACCTCTTGGTCAGAAGGAAGACCAGAAAACTCTTTGCGAAATACATTAGTGTAATCCTTTATAATGGGAAAGTCCTCAATAATGATTCTATACTTTTTCTAAAAAAATTATGCTAGATATGATTTCTCATATGGAAACAATATTAAAAATTGAGATGATGATTCAAAATAAGATTCATCTTCCTCCATACAGTTGTAAAGAATCTGATGATGCTTCGGCATGTGAAGAGTGATATCCCTTTCTCGATAGTTGATGTTGTCTTTGAATAAAGATAGAAAATACATGCCCAATATTGCTCTAGAAACAACTAAAAAAGTATCAAGTGATTTGGTTAGACATTTAGTTCGCAAACGATAACCAGGGAGATGTTATATACCATATATGCAATAATTTCCCCTTTTTTTCTTCTCCGAGATAACTTTTCCTCCAAATTTTGAGGTGGTTCTTGAATAGTTCTAATAAAAATTCATGATATGAATGATTGCGTAGAACTTGAATCAAATAGTACATTCTCCATTGATGAATAAATAACAAGAGTACCTTTCACCACACTGTTTTCCAGCATCACCTCAGTAGTAGTGAAAGAATAATCCCTTCCATGTTGCCTTGGAGGTTGTTGTTGATTTCTTTCACCAACATTTTCCTTAGGGTATTTGTTTTCATAATTCTCATGATCTATTCATTTGTAACACTACACTACAGGTTGAGTGTTAATTTGAACATTCCTTTCTTCTTCCACATTAGCAGGTTTTTTTATTTCCCTTCAGCAGTTTATGGCCATATGTCCCGTCATTCCACATTTAAAGAAATTCATGGGTCCCTTTAGACAATTCCTAGGATTATTCTACTCCCAACATTTACAAGTGGGATATTCAGCCTCATTTTGATCATGGAATTATTTTGAATAACAACCCAGGTTTTTATCCATTTTTCAGTACTTTTCACAGGGCCCACGAGACTGCAGAGAGTCTCCAATATCAATTTCAACTATGAGGGAACAACATAAAATCTCCTCAAAACGTTCAAAGACACGAATCAACATCACTTTTTGTAGACTATGATTTTTTACTCTTTTTATGTTATCCGCATTGCTATCATTGTGTTGGGTCGGAGGTGATGGCAAGAGGGGGGGTGAATTGCCTTTTTAAAATTAATTAACAATTTAAAACAATTTTAAATGCAGCGGAAAGTAAAATGGCAAGACACAATTGATAACAGAGTTCGGCTTTAAACTCAAGCCTACGTCTCCGCTCCCAACTCAACCGTTGGGAGATTTATACGACCGCTTGCTTTTTAATGGTTATAGCAAGAAACCCACTAGCCGTTTTAAGGTAGGCTAGATCACATTCTTACAGCTTGCTTTTTTATTATGGTTGTAGCAAGAAACCCAAATTGAATGAAGGAAGAAAAAGGGTGGTTTGTTTTAATACAAACCCAATTAAGAACTAAACAATTGAAGTAAATAATTTAGAACAAACTAGAGGAAGCCTTGAGCGCCAAGAGGTGAGTGTAGTTGATGTAGAGGCAGCCCAAGCTTCAAGGATGGCAATTGGATCTCAAGTAGCCTTTGAGAAATGATCAAAATAGCTTTGGTATGCTTTGGTATATTATCGGTGGTGTTCCCGGCATCCTTGGACGTCTCTTTATAGGAGAAATACTCCCAAATACTTCAAAATATCCGTTGGAGGGCTTTCGGAGCCGTTGGGGATCAAGTGGTCCAGCCTGGTCAAAGCCTAACGGCTAGTTTGACTGAGCACACCGGCTGGCCGGTGCTGATCCACCGGCTGGCCGGTGCACCAGACAGAAGCAAGGGATTTCTGTCTGGCTCCACCGGCTGACCGGTGCTGAGCTACTGGCTGGCCGGTGGTCTGGACAAAAGCATTCTATTCTGTCTGGGTTCCACCGGCTGGCCGGTGGTCAGGCACCGGCTGGCCGGTGGTCTGGATAGAAGGTATGCCATTCTGTCTGGACCCACCGGTTGGCCGGTGGCCAGACACCGGCTGACCGGTGGCACCTGGCAGAGGGCAAGGCCTTCTGCCTGGTCCACCGGCTGGCCGATGGGCTGGATCCGGCTGGCCGGTGCCCTTACCGGCTGGCCGGTGGTCTCACACCGGCTGGCCGGTGGACTTAAACAGTCCATTTTGAATTCTTCTTGGGCCAGCTTCTAGGCACCCTATTTCCTATCATCAAAAACACTTGAAAACAAGTTAGAATACAATTAGAGTAATTGTGATCATTAAAATCCAAGAGAGAGGGGTGCAACAATCTCCCCCTATTTTGATGATCACAATCACAAAAGAGAAAGCTTTAAAAAAAAGGTATGAAAGCTTTAAAAAAGAGTATGTCAATTGAAAACTTAAATAAACAATTTGAACTTGGAAAACTTAGAGACATGCCAAATATAATGATCTTGAAAGCATTGAAATACTGAGAAAGGGTCATTTTTTGAAATTGCAACCAAATGCCATTTTTTAAAGAAATCAATTGAAAACAATAACTTAACCATTTAAAACAGATTTTGATGACATCAATAACTTAAAATGGAACTTGTAAAAAGAGCATTTTAATAAATAACTATGTAATAGAGAGGTTTTCTCCCCCTTTGGGATTATCAAAATAGGAGGAAAATTATGAGAGAGAATAAAAAAAACAATCAAAGAGGTAAACAATGATAAAAAGGAATGGATAGACAAGACAACTTGAAATTTAAATAAGATGAAATGGTACAAGGAGAATCCAAAATACAAATACAAAAACAAATCAAAAACAAGAACGGCTCTATTCACTCCTAGAGGGCCGAGAGTGACGGCGACGCCTGAAGGTCGGAGGAGCCGGAGGAGCCTGGACCTCCTCAAAGCGACGATCTAGAGAATCAATACGTGAGTGGAGCTGATCAAACTGAGAGCTGAAGTAAGAAAACTGTAGGTCGAGCCGGGTCTCAATCTGATCCTGGAAGCGAAGGAACTGA
The DNA here is from genome assembly GCA_963277665.1 of Viscum album. NCBI lineage: Eukaryota > Viridiplantae > Streptophyta > Magnoliopsida > Santalales > Viscaceae > Viscum > Viscum album. The sequence continues at coordinate 126,214,022 of OY728148.1, forward strand.
TCAGCCGTCACCGACAAGCTCCCAGTATCATCGGAAGGGGGCACAGCCTCAGCAGGCTCTGGTGCATCATCACCCGCGCCATCTCCCTCATCAGCAGCAGCAGCAGCCTCACCTTCGTTGTCACCACTCCCTTCCTCTTCATCATCATTACTATCCTCACTGTCTGAAAGAGGATAGGCAGCGGCAATAGCAGGAGGCATGGCATGGGCAGGAGGATTGGAATGAGTCTGAGGAGAGTAGGCCTTGAGAAGACCGTCCTTGTCGACAATCCATTCCTGACGCCAAGGGTGCCAACGGATGTTCATTCGTTGCACCATCATAAAATTCACTATGCTATCCTTCGTTGGCTGCTCGAAGGAAGTAGCATGAAGAGGCACATAAAGAAAGGAAAAGATTTTAGTCAAGAGGCATCCGTAGGGTAGAGTTTTGGACCGGCGCGGGTGCTCAGCCACATAAGTCATGGCCCGGAACAGAAACCAGACCAAATTGAAGTGAATGACTCTGGTGATAAAAGAGAGAAGATAAATATCAATGAATTTGACATTATCATGATCCCCGATACGGGGCGCAAGGGAAGTTTGAATGAGGCGCTCAAAAATACGATGGTTAGGAGAGAGCTGGGAGAGCTTGACAATGGGATTTATGGGCTGCCCTGTGAGATGCTCAAGGGCTACGGCTATATCAAACTCACGGTCCCGAGGAAACTCCCCCTGAGAAAATGCATGAGGCCCGACATGAGGAACCCCGAGCATCCGGGCAATCTCCAAAGAAGTGATAGTGATGGGTTTCCCAAGAGCAGTGGTGGTAATGGTATCGACGTTGTCAGAAACCGACCACGTCAGGTGAGCATAAAATTCCTTGACAAGAAGAGGATAAATGACATCCTTTTCAGGAGGTTCAAAGAAAGAATTGCAATGTTGATACTCAATAATCGAGAAAAGCTCAAGACGAGCAGTATACAGCCAAGAATAATCAATTACTCTACCCGGAAAAATGACTTTGTCATGCCAAATGTCCGAGAGTTGAGGGATTGAAGGAGGAGGAGTAGCTTCTTGAGCGATTCCCTTGCCTTTGCGTGTAGAGCGAGGTCCCATGATGGCAAAAGGGAGAAAATGAAGAAAGAGATTAAGAGAAGAAGGATTTTGAGAGAGCAAGGAGGAGGAAGAAGGCTAGGGAAAGGAGGGAGAGGCTGGCTGGACGAGGCGCACGAGAGGGAGAGATAGAAATATGAGGGGAAGGGTTTAAATTAATTTTTAACCCTTTCCCCGACCGGCCCAAAAAGCAAAACCCGAAACCACCGGTGAACCGGTGATGTACCACCGGTTGACCGGTGGTATTGAAATTCATAAAAAATAAAAAAACAGAATTAAAAAAAAGGTGTTTTAAAAAATTCTAATAAAAATAAAATATAAGCAAGCCAAGAAAGTCAAATATTTAATAGTGCTCATTGATGAATCATTCCAAACTCCCCTTTAATAAAATCAAAACGGTCAACCGGGAGCGGTTTGGTAAAAATATCAGCTAATTGGAAATCAGTAGGAATGAAGTCCAAAGTGATATCTCCTTTTTGAAAATGGTCACGAAGGAAATGATGCCTTAAGTCTATGTGCTTTGTCCTATAATGTTGTATTGGATTCTTAGAGATACTAATGGCACTAGTGTTGTCACACCGAATAGGGACATGATCATAGGAAAGACCATAATCCAAGAGAGTGTGTTGCATCCAAATAATTTGGGCACAACAATTACCAGCGGCTACATAATCGGCCTCGGCAGTAGAAAGAGCAACACAATTTTGCTTTTTTCTACTCCACGAAACAAGGGACTTGCCTAGCAGATGACAGGTTCCACTAGTACTCTTACGATCTAATTGAAATCCGCCAAAATCAGCATCCGAATAAGAAGATAGTTCAAAAGAAGTATTTGAGGGATAAAATAAACCAAGATTTTTGGATCCTTTTAAATACTTAAAAATTATTTTGACCGATTTAAGATGGGATTCTTTAGGATTGGCTTGAAAATGAGCACAAAGGCAAACACTAAACATGATGTCAGGACGGGTCGCAGTTAGGTAAAGTAGACTCCCGATCATACTCCTATAAAGCTTGTTATCCACCGATTTCCCGGCTTCGTCTAACGTAAGCTTACATGAAGTACTCATGGGTGTACTAATTTCCTTTACTTGATCCATACCAAAACAACTTAAAAGCTCATTTGTGTATTTTCTTTGGCTTAGAGAAATACCTTTGGAATTTTGAAAGATTTGAAAACCAAGAAAAAATTTCAATTCTCCCATAAAACTCATTTCAAATTCTTTTCTCATTAAATCTGAAAAATCAGTACAAAGAGATTCTTTGGTAGAACCAAAGATAACATCATCAACATAAATTTGGACTATTAAAAGATCTTTTGAAGTGTGTTTTAAAAAGAGGGTACAATCGGCTTGACCCATTTTAAAATCATTTTATAAAAGAAATTTTGTTAACCGCTCATACCAAGCCCGAGGGGCTTGCTTTAAGCCATAAAGAGCCTTGGTTAACTTAAAAACATGATTTGGAAATTTTGGATCTTCAAAACCGGGGGGTTGTTCAACAAAGATTTTTTCAGAAATAAAACCATTTAAAAAAGCACTTTTAACATCCATTTGAAAAAGCTTAAAATTTAAGTGGGCGGCGAATGCCAACAAGATTCTAATGGATTCCAATCTAGCGATGGGCGCGAAGGTTTCACCATAATCAATTCCTTCTTCTTGATTATAGCCCTTAGCTACTAGGTGAGCCTTGTTCCGGGTTATGTTTCCTTGATCATCAAGTTTGTTCCTAAAAACCCATTTAGTGCCAATAATTGGATGATCATTGGGTCTTTCACAAAGAGTCCAAACATTATTTCGAGAGAATTGATTTAGTTCCTCTTGCATTGCAAGAACCCAATTCTCATCATTAATGGCATCATTAACGGTTTGAGGTTCAACTTCATTGAGGATAGAACTTCTAGTTCGAGTACCGTCTTGAAGGTCACCTATGACATTTTCTAAAGGATGGTCTCTATAAGGTTTCCAAACCTTAGGCAAGGTGGAAGGCGAAGAAGGTGAAGAGGGTTCTAGATGGTCATCCTCCTTGGGAGGAGAAGAGGAATCATTCAAATGAAGCTTATCAAGCTTATCTTCAACATCTTCAATGACCGGGTGAGGTTTTGGAAGAGTTTCATCAAATTTGACATGAGATGATTCTTCGATGGTTTTTGAACGTTTGTTGAAGACACGATAGTCTTTGCTTGAGTTGGAGTACCCAAGAAAAATACCTTCATCGGATTTGGCATCAAATTTCCCTAGGTTATCTTTTGTGTTAAGGATAAAGCATTTACACCCAAACACTTTAAAATAACCAACTTTGGGCAATTTGCCTTTCCAAAGTTCATAGGGGGTTTTCTTAAGAAGGGGTCTTACAAGGACTCTATTAATAGTATAACAAGTAGTGTTTACCGCCTCGGCCCAAAAATATTGAGGGAGGTCGAATTCACTAAGGAGGGTTCGAGCGATTTCTTGGAGAGTTCGGTTTCTCCTTTCAACCACTCCATTTTGTTGAGGAGTCCTAGGGGCAGAGAAGGTGTGATTGTATCCTTGAGAGGAACACAATTCATCGAATTCTTTGTTCTCGAATTCACCACCATTATCACTACGAAGAGATATGATTTTATATCCTTTTTCGTTTTCTACTTTCCTAGAGAATTTCAAAAAGGTTTTACAAGCATCATTCTTATGGGCTAAAATGAAAACCCAAGTAAAACGAGAAAAGTCATCAACAATAACTAAGGTATAGGATTTTCCACCTAAGCTTGCTACGGGAGTAGGACCAAAAAGATCAAGATGAAGGAGTTCAATAGATTTTGAGGTGGACACTTCCTTCTTAGATTTGAAAGAAGACTTGTGTTGCTTACCAAGTTGGCATGGCTCACAAATCAAATCTTTCTTAAATTTAAGTTTAGGAAGGTCACGAATGAGCTTGTTCTTATTAAGCTTTAGAAGTGAATGAGAGCTACAATGCCCCAATCTTCTATGCCAAAGCCAAGACTCATTGTCAAGAGCACTTAAACATTTAACATTTTGGCTAGCTAGAGATTTTAAATCAATAATGTAAACATTTTGAAAACGGGAAGCAGAAAATATCAACTTGTTTTGAAAATCAAACACATTGCATAAATCATATTGAAAATTGACTGAAAAACCACTATCACAAAGTTGACTAATGCTAATTAAATTATGCTTTAAACCTTTAACTAATAAAACATCTTTAATAAAAGAGGAGCTACCAAAACCAATGGTACCTATTCCGACGATCTTGCTTTTTGAGTTATCACCAAAGGTGACATATCCTCCATCGAATTCTTCAAGTGAGTTGAACTCGGAGGGATCGCCACACATGTGCCTTGAGAAACCGCTGTCGAGATACCACGAGCCTTTAGAGGTCCTACTCTTTTGGCGTTTATCCTACAAAATCATGAAAGAAGTGATTTTGGTACCCATATAAGTTTGGGTCCAGAAAGATTAGCTAAAAGAGACTTTTGAACCCATAATGTTCTAGAGGGATTCCTTCTATGATACTCATCCGAGTAGGTAATGGATTTGGGTCTTCCATACCTAGCATTTTTACAATCACATTCATAAATCATGTGACCGGTCTTTTTACAATAATTAAAAAATTTGTATTGAGAGCTCCCCCTTACAAAAGTAGTGGGTGCCCTAGAAAAAGTGGATTGCTTGTTATAGCCAAGTCCATGTGTGGTTATAGCCGAACGCTGAGAACCTAGCAATTTAGTTAAGTTTTGTTCACCTTGGGTGAACTTGGCAAGAGATTCCTTCAAATCCTTAATGGTAGAATTTAAAGAATCTACATTTGGAATATTTTTGACTTTAAGGGCAAGCTCCTCATTCTCTTTGAGAAGTTTGTCTTTTTCGGAAATAAGAGTTTTGTTTTTCTTTTTCAAGGTCAAAAATTTAGAGGTAAGTTCGTGAAAACCTTCCTCTAATTGATCTCTTGCATTTTGGAGTTCTTCATAAGACATATCATTATCAAAAGAAGAAGATGAGGAAGAAGAGTGAGAAGAAGAGTGAGAAGAGGATACCTCATCAAATGCCATTAGGTATTTTCCACCTTCATCGCTTGAGTCGCTTGAAGACATGAAGTCATCACTTGCACTCCATGTTGATGCTTTGAAGGCATTCTTGTTTTTCTTTTCTTTTAACCTTTTCTTGAAAATGGGGCACTCCGGTTTGATGTGGCCTTTCTTTCCACATTCAAAGAAAGTGATTTCTTTCTCCGCCTTTGGCTCTTCCTTTCGTGCCTTTTGAAATTTCTTCTTTTTCTTCATGAACTTGCTCATTTTCCTTGCTAGTTGAGCCATCTCGGATTCACTATCATCGGAGGAGCATTCTTCCTTTGCCTTGAAAGCTATGTTCTTTTTCTCCTTGATGATATTTCCTTCTTTATCGGCTTGCCTCTTCATGGTAATCTCATAAGTCATGAGTGACCCTATGAGTTCTTCAACCGGCATCTTCTTGACATCTTTCGCTTCTTGGATTGCCGTCACCTTTGGTGCCCAAGAGCTTGGTAGGACCCAAAGAATTTTCTTGACCATTGTTTCTGCTGAAACATCATCACCAAGGGACTTTCTCCCATTGCAAACATCAGTAAAACGAGTAAACATTTCGGTGATTGACTCGTGTGGGTGCATTGTGAAACTCTCAAAGTCTCGACGATACATATCTAACCTAGTGTCTTTGACTTTGTTAGTGCCCTCATGGGTCACTTCCAAAAGTTTCCAAATTTCGTGTGAGGTGGTGCAAGTAGAAATACGATTAAACTCATTACGGTCTAACCCATAATGAAGAGCATTCATGGCTTTGCCATCAAGCTCAAAATTGGCAATGTCTTCGGGGGTCCATTTAGATTCATCCTTACTAGAAAGAGTGTAGCCTTGCATAACAATTCTATATATAGGATAGCCAATGCTTCTAAGAAAAGTAATCATTCGTGTTTTCCAATATGTGTAATCGGTTCCATCGAAGTATGGAGCCCGAGTCATGGAATACCCTTCGGGTGCTTGTGAGAAAGAAGCCATCACTATGGATTTTTCGTTTGTAACCGGTTAAGGTATTACAAAAACGCTCCCTTTGATACCAAATGTTGGGTCGGAGGTGATGGCAAGAGGGGGGGTGAATTGCCTTTTTAAAATTAATTAACAATTTAAAACAAATTTAAATGCAGCGGAAAGTAAAATGGCAAGACACAATTGATAACGGAGTTCGGCTTTAAACTCAAGCCTACGTCTCCGCTCCCAACTCAACCGTTGGGAGATTTATACGACCGCTTGCTTTTTAATGGTTATAGCAAGAAACCCACTAGCCGTTTTAAGGTAGGCTAGATCACCTTCTTACATCTTGCTTTTTTATTATGGTTGTAGCAAGAAACCCAAATTGAAAGAAGGAAGAAAAAGGGTGGTTTGTTTTAATACAAACCCAATTATGAACTAAACAATTGAAGTAAATAATTTAGAACAAACTAGAGGAAGCCTTGAGCGCCAAGAGGTGAGTGTAGTTGATGTAGAGGCAGCCCAAGCTTCAAGGATGGCAATTGGATCTCAAGTAGCCTTTGAGAAATGATCAAAATAGCTTTGGTATGCTTCGGTATATTATCGGTGGTGTTCCCGGCATCCATGGACATATATTTATAGGAGAAATACTCCCAAATACTTCAAAATAGCCGTTGGAGGGCTTTCGGAGCCGTTGGGGATCAAGTGGGCTAGCCTGGTCAAAGCCTAACGGCTAGTTTGACTGAGCACACCGGCTGGCCGGTGCTGATCCACCGGCTGTCCGGTGCACCAGACAGAAGCAAGGGATTTCTGTCTGGCTCCACCGGCTGACCGGTGCTGAGCCACCGGCTGGCTGGTGGTCTGGACAGAAGCATTCTATTCTGTCTGGGTTCCACCGGCTGGCCGGTGGTCAGGCACCGGCTGGCCGGGGGTCTGGACAGAAGGTATTCCATTCTGTCTGGACCCACCGGTTGGCCGGTGGCCAGACACCGGCTGACCGGTGGCACCTGGCAGAGGGAAAGGCCTTCTGCCTGGTCCACCGGCTGGCCGATGGGCTGGATCCGGCTGGCCGGTGCCCTTACCGGCGGGCCGGTGGTCTCACACCGGCTGGCCGGTGGACTTAAACAGTCCATTTTGAATTCTTCTTGGGCCAGCTTCTAGGCACCCTATTTCCTATCATCAAAAACACTTGAAAACAAGTTAGAATACAATTAGAGTGATTGTGATCATTAAAATCCAAGAGAGAGGGGTGCAACACGTTGTTCATGAAAAATCCATAGGCATACCTTGAAATCCTTGTAATTTTTGATTCATACACCCCAAAGGAATCATCTTCTTTCTGCTTGAGACTGAGGAAATCTCATTCCATCTTGAGACAGAGTGTGATGGAAAAATATTTATCAAAAAACGTCATCATAAATTACTCTTGATCCATATAATCAATTTCCTCTTTGGACATTTTATTCTTGATCAATGTCTACCATTGATCAACATCCTCATCAAAACTATAGACCGCCGGTACAATTTTCTCCTATTTCGATCTTTATAGGACAGATAATATATATTTCGATGGAGTTTATCCACTATTCCGCATGAAGGGGATCATAAGATTTTCTAAACAGGGAAGGCCTTTTCTACATGAGTATTCTAAAGAATATTTCTATTTCTAAGTAGGAGGAGGGTGTTTCACAAGATTAATGTTATTATTCACAACTTGAGCCTATCGAGAATGTACATTAATAATGTTTTGAGCACCTGTTCCCATAATATCGAGCATATCATTAAGGAAATGTTTACAATTCCAATCACATTGGTTATTGAGACATTTTATTCTATTTATGGCTCTTAATTAGTAAATATAACATATAATTATAGGGCTTGAATACTTTGATATTGATCATAAAAAAGGAATCATTGAACATAAGAGGGTAAATATTTAAAATATAAGTATATGATACCCTGTGATTCACTATGATTCAATCTAGGTTATCCTTGATATATTTCCTAACTTATATTATTAAGGTCTCATTTCTCTTAATAATAGGTTTTACTAAGCTCATGAATATACCAATGAAAATCCCCTAGGAGTGTCAAACCAAGAGTGCAGGATGACCCGTTGTCATGTACCCGGATACCCTAGGTCAAGCCCGAAACTCATTTTCAGAGTTTACACTCATTGGTACATCTGTTCCCGAGACACCTCTACATATTTATATAAATACAAGGATGTATTTTCTTGATAAAACACTTACACTATAATTACCAAAACATAGATATGTTTTCTTATACCAAGTCTCAAATTTAATGTTCTCACTAAGATCACCTAATCCTAATCTCCAAAAATAACTTGACCATCCTATGATACCAACTATATCAACCCTATATTTTTAAATATAACGTTAAATGATTTTATGAATAATTATACATCAGAGTGCTAGAAAAAGATCTTAATGTCTATTGTATTGGAATAATAGGTACATTATCAAACATTATAAAAACAAATTTTTATTTAAACACCTAAATTAGATCCTATATTCAAATTTGCTAATACATATGCATAGGATATCCTTGGTATAGCATGAATAATATGATGATCTTAAATCTTATCAAGGTTAACACCTTAAGAACAAATACTTAGCACACGGGATAGAAGGCATGAAAAGAAGTTATAAAAAAGGCATGTAACATATGGAATCGTAACATATAAAAATGGAATCATATGAACATGGAGTAACAGTAATGTGGTAGAAACATAAAACATGAATTTAGTATCATTGGGAAAAACCTCTAAGACTGTATCCCATAGTAGCACTTTCCAAGCCTATTCACCAAGAATGTTTCGCATAGTAGTACAAGCCAGGGATAACAACCAAGAAAGTAATAAATAACCCCTAATGAGTCTCAACATTACCCAATGAATTGGAGCACAATCTAGGAACACCAATATTAACATTACATGAATATTTTTTTTCTAAATAATGAATATACACAATCAATAATATATAAACATAAGGGTTACCCATGGAAAGGACTGGGTACCAAAATCATGACATAATGCATAAAAAATGGGCATATCATAAAATTGTCCATGAAATAAAGGAATTAAAATATACACAGACATTCATAAGGTAAATTAGGAACCTATCATTGGTAGTGAATCCAAGTAGAAGTTACAACATGAATAAAATAAATATAAAAATTTTAACATTAAAACATTTTTGAGAGGTTTTATGGAAAATTATATAGAGCCTTTAAAATAGAAATGGGAACACTAATTTATAAAAAAAAGAAGATAAACATAAAGGCATTCATAATAAAAATAAATGATTTTTTGAAGACAATGGTGGATTAATATATAAAATAGAGTTCACCTGAAATTGGGTAATAATTCGGGAAGTTCCTTTAAAGCAGGTTTACTTATCAGGATGTATTGAGGAGGGAATTACCTAAATCAAGTATATAAAAAAGAGAAAGATGGAAGGGTATGTATAAATGAATTTTTTAAATGTAAAAAACATTAATAATATGCACATAAATAGATAATATAACTTCATTTTGGTAGAATGAAATATACGGGAACCTGATGGAATATAAGAGATTCGTGTAAAATACCTCATTGATTATTGTCAAGGTATCAGGTGTAGTTTAGACGGATTAATGAGAGAGAAAGGGGTTTATCATCCCTTATAAAAATTGAGGGATGTGTTGGGGAGGTTAGTGGTTGTATCTCATCACTAGGGACTACACATAAAATTGTATAGCATAGAGGAAATTCTTGAATAAAAGTGAAATGGATAAGATGCCTCACTTTATATCTGATGGTGTTCTACAGTTGATGTTAAAGACCTAAATAATCTAATTTGGTTAATTAATTATTAATTAAAGAACCATATATATATATAAATAATTTCATATATAATTTTTATGGTCATTCATAATATTTTTTATTGTTTAAAAGGTTCAATTTCATTGTTTAGGGTCATTTGTTTTATTGGTTTTTATGATTAGTTTACTAATTTTCATGAACGGATAAACATTTAAGTTAAATGTTGTCATCCATAATTGATGTAATATGAAATTATTTAACATCAAAGAGATTAAACGGTTTTAAATTTAATTTGGTTACTTGTAGTGAAGTTGAGTCATTATATACAACTTTTTTGATAACCATTTGGGTTAATTAGTGGTTTTTTGGTACAATGAAGATGTTTTGTTTCATAAATAAAAAATGTGGGAAAAAATGAATCCAGAACCATATATGAGGAATTATAAATACATAATGGGATAGTGAAACCATGAAAATAGTTTCATGACTAGAACTGAATATTGAAACTGAAATTGGAAACCCATGGTCCTTGAATGTGGTAATTTTAGATATCTCAGATGGTGTCTTTCTACTAAAATAAAATAAGATTAAAGGAGAGATGAAAATAACTTATTCCATTATCATAACTAAATTCTAGTACATGTAAGGTACCAGAGATTTCATAAATTTTTATTATTAGAGGTAAGGACATAAATGAAAACCACAGAATATGTATAGAAAATGAAAGAAATGAAAAGATGAATTTACATCATGATTCAATCATCCTTGAGAGCCTCATAAATTAGATATTATTTTGAGTTTTGAAGATACAAAAGGATGATTTATGTGGGGGAGGATATTGGAATTTTATTTGGGAAGAACATAGCCAAAGAAAAAGGCTTGAGAGGAGTAAATAGAAGAGGCCAGGAGAGGTGGTATTTATAGTGGAGGAGAGGAGAGTTTTCCTAGTATTTATTCCTCAGTTTATTATTTTCCCACAATAAAATCCATAGTGATGATTCCGAGAAAAAAATAGTTATATGTGAATATGAGTTATAGATAATGGACTTACATCAGCCATACCTCAGTCAATGACATCATACTTCAGTTATTTAGCATTTATCATAAATTGTCATATTTTGTTATTAATAAAAAATTCATGTATTTAAAAAAATCCCATAAATTCTCACTGACAATTTTTGGATGTATAGAATCTAAAAATGAACAAAATTTTTCAAAAATAAATTTTTAAATATGATTAATTTAATATTTAATTAAAATCATAATTTATTAAAAAAAAATAAGTTCTAAAACATTTATTACATATTCCAAAATATATGCACATAATACGTTCACATAAATCTTATTTATATAAAATCATATGTAATGTTTCTATTCATTAGTGTATATCACTATTCATAAGGGTATCATTACTATTCTTATGTCTATGTTAGTATTTTGCAAAAATTAATTTTAGCTTATCAGACTCTAAATGTTTTAATGATCGCAACTGCGTATATCAGATTTTCAAAATTCAAAACACATAAGTGTAAAAAATATGGTTAAATCTTCCATAAAACTTAGTTAATAATTTTGTTTTTATTTCATGTGATTAAATAAAATAATAACAATAAATATATTTCCATTTAAAAACTTTGGGACATTACACTATGTATTATTTTTATGGTTTTATGGAATTCTGAATCATGCACTCAAAATATTTTCATGTTGTATCTTATATTTTCAACTATATGGTATCTATATATTTAGTTTTCCATTACTATTATATTATTCCATACATTCATAACTATTTTTATTTAAACAAATAATTTAATATAACTACCAGCTTAAGGTCACTTGTCACGACCTGTCCTCGGGGCCCGTGCCGTGACTACCCCAAGCCCGCCATCCATAGGAAAGGGGCTGGCGAGTAGCACCAAAGGCGTAAATACCAAAAGAAGGGAATACATTGCCCTTGAGATGTAACATACACAACAGAGTACGCAAGTGAAGTAACCACAAAGTAAAAATGAGTACAAGGTAAGTAATGGAAAAAGTAAATGGGTCTGTATACAAACCCAACTGAAAGTACAATACAGATGAATGGAAAGTACAACAACAGTAAGTAAAACATAAACACAGAGTCATCCTCTGGAAATCCACCCTAAAGAGTGAGTACATATAGACTCCTCGGCTCCTCAGGTCCGGCCGTCCGCTCCGTGTACTCCCCACCAAGTGGTCCACCTCCAGGTACCGTCTAGCTCTACAAGCATCCACCACGATCAGTGTTGTCCGTCGTCTGCATCCAACTCAACTAAGTGTGGGAATATCCCCTACAGGGGTGAGTATACGATACTCATTATGGACCCTGAGACACCCGAAGGTCTCTTAGAATACATGAAGGAAAAACCAAAAAGGAAAGATACAATCACGAAGTATCAACTACAGTTTATGGGTATATGCCCATACATATACCTAAGTCATCAGTTACAGTTCGTCTCCAACTCTTGAGCCCAAGAACAACCCAGTACACACAGGAAAACATAACCCAATCCACACAGGAAAGCACAACTCAATCCACATAGGAAGGCACAACCCAGTCAAGATAGAAAAAGCACAACCCAATCCACATAGGAAAGAAAGTCAATAACATCAATGATAATGATTGAGAACAAGACTCATATCATACAGGTAAACACTTTGTAAGGTGATAGAGATGATCAGATGTCACCACTGATTCATCTAAGATGTTGGACCCACATAGGATACAAGACCAGCTAAGCTGTCGGACCCATAAAGGATACAAGACCAGCTACTGTTCCGGACCCACACAGGATACAAGTACAAAGGTCAATACTGTCAGACCCACATAGGATACAAGAAAAGTAGTCATCGCCATCGAACCCGTGGAGGATTCCTGTACGGTCATCGTCACTGCCGAACCCACAGAGTATCCAAGTACAGTCGTCCTCGCTAGCGAACCCATGGAGGATCCAAGTGCAATCGTCATCATCGTAGTCGCAGCTAGCCCTAGGGTTCCTACACATAGCATGCAAGATTCTCGGGGGGTCCGCTCCTTGAGCAAGAAAGAGAGTCGATACATCAACTATCACGAAATCTAGATTTTTTGTACTGCAATGTTTTGTCTCGTCATAATAAACCCAACACGACAGACGGTGCGTCAATCAGACACCCGGTTTGAGAGTTATTGGCTTTTCCTTTCAAGGGGCCTGGTTGGTTTTTAAGCTAAAACCAGCCCGACCTTACTCCACCTGTGTCCAAACCTCAAGTGGAGTAAGCCAAAAGGACAATATAAACAAAAGTATCCCAACACAATTGATGACACATCAATTGGATGTCCGGTCCTTAAAATATAAGCGTTTCCGCTCCAAGGGCCCGGTTGGTTTCAGGTTCAAACCAACCCTACTATACCCAAACATTTCTGGAACCTTGATTGTAATATACCAAAACGAACGTCTCGATCTATGTTTTCCCATGAAACTGACGGTGCATCGATCAAAGGTCTGTAGCTCATGTTATGGAAAAAAGACCGAAAATGGTCTAAAGTGGGGGGGGGGGTCTGGGCCCAGCCCGACCCGGCCCAACCCCCCTGGGTCGGCCCGAACCGGTTCGACCCAACCTGGGTCCGGGTTCGGCCTGCTAGGGCGCGGCCCGGCCCGACTGGGTGCGGCCCGGCCCAATCTGGGTGACCTACCCCGGCCCGGCCGGGGGGTGCGCTGGCTCAGCCAGCTGGCCGAGCAGGGGCACACAGTCTCCCCTTTGTTCCGCGGACGCGACGACCGATGCCACTTCTCCCCTAGATCCCCCACGGCCGTGGGATCCATCCCATAGCCACCACAACTGAAGACGCGGTAGGCTCATTCCGGCGGCACGTCGGGGCACCGACGGCGCCGCCGCGCCCGCGACCGTCGCCACCGGGGGTTTCTTCGGGCCACCGGAGTCATTCTGGTGGTCTGATTCTACTTCCGTTTGTGCCTGTGGTCACCTCAAGACCCGTACATTACTGCAAAGGCCTCCAATCTCAATTTTGGTCCCACTGCGACGTCACCAAATGTTTCTCGCATCATGAACAGAATAGCGGTGGGTTCGAACTTGTTCGTTGGTCTGCACCCACCACGTTAATGGTTCAAAACATATCCAAACAATTATATGTCATGCTGAGGGTACAATTCACATAATGAAATATAAACCAAAACCCCTACCTCAAAAACGACGATGAATGTCGACATCATGGTAGATGAAATTTCGAGGAAGAGGATCATAGGTGTCCTTAGGGCACACCGAGGAGGAAGTGACATCTCCTCTCTTGCCGTAGAGAAGGGTAAGGGTGGCGCGTCATTGATATCGGAGGAACCGGCGTTATTCATCATTCTTCGTCAGAGGCTGGCGTTCTTTGTAATTAAACAAATCTATCCTCCTTAAACAAATAATAGGTTCCTCCTATTATTCAATTATTCCTATAAGGTAACTCTCCCAAAATTAATTCACCACATTAAATAAAATGTGTTGAAAATTAATTAAAGAAGGGAGAGAGAGATGGCCCCCCATTATTAAACACGTTGACGGTTAAATAAAAATGGGAAAAGAGGAAGGTTCCTCATTAAATTATGGGTTGACATTTAATGGAGGTTTGTCAAATTAATGGGGGTTCTTAATGAGTTTAGCAGAAATTAAATGGTGGGGGTCGTGTAGAACCCACCTCTCTAACACCCACACTTGGGTAGTTAAGTGGCTATGCGACCCACCCTTAACTACACATGGGAGGGAAAAACCACCTTTCAAAATAAAAATTCAACCACCATTTTTTATTTATTTCTTGAATAAACCCCCTAAATTATCTTCTCCTCCTTTGCGAATGCAACTGCAGTAAGTATCCCATTATGCAATTACCAGCGCTGCGAGTTTATCAGTGCCCTCATATTTTAATTCCGAGCACTGGTTCAAATGTTAGGGAAAAACCACTCGTTCGTTCACTGAACGTACCCAAGAAGAACTTTGAAAATTGATTTCGGGCACACCGGGCCTCAGAATCAAGTGCTGTCAGAAGCCACAGACTCATAAAATTTCAAATAATTTTTAAAAAAAATTCCATGAAATTTATAGGTCTTTAAATTACTCCCACCTCAGGGCTTTACGTCCCCATAAAGCTACAACATATATTAAAGAAAAAAATGAGGGTACTAAGCATGCATATGAGCCTCCCGTTCCAAAGTGGTCTCCTGGAGGTTCTCGTGCTGCCAACGAATGCACACAAGAGGAATCGACCACCCACGTAGGACCCTCTCCTGTCGATCCTCGATCTCCACAAGAACCACTACAAAATTCACCCCATCATCGATGTTCATCTCCTTGTGGTCGATGATATGTGTCGGGTCGGGCACGTATCCCCTCAACTGAGATACATGGAAGAAGTCGTGCACCTGGTGCAACTGAGGTGGATGGGCCAGGCGGTAAGCCACCTCTCCTACCCTATTGAGGACCTGAAAAGGCCTGATGAAGCATGGAGATAAATTTCCGCCCTGACCAAATCTCTGTAACCCACACCGAGGTGAGACCCGTATGAAAACATGGTCACCATTCTCGAACTCCAGTGTCCTCCGCCTCCTATCATGTTAGGACTTCTGTTTGCTCTGTGCAGTCCTCATCCGCTCCTGGATTACCTGCACCTTCCCCGTCGTAGTCTGAGCCATCTCTGGTTCTACGAGTGCTGACTCCCCAGGGTCAGTCCAGCACAATGGTGATCTGCAAGGCCGGCCATATAGTGCCTCGTATGGTTCCATCCTGATGGTGGAGTGGTAGTTGTTGTTGTATGCAACTCCATCAAGGGTAGGTGATCCTCCCAGCTGTGACCAAAGTCAAGAACACATGCACAGAGCATGTCCTCAAGTGTCTGAATGGTCTTCTTCATCTATCCATCCTTCTGAGGGTGAAAGGCAGTGCTCAGGTGTAGTTGCGTCCCAAAGGCCCCCTGCAACCCCTTCCAAAGCTAGTAAGTAAAGCGATCATCTCGATCAGAGATGATAGAGAATGGAACACCATGTAGTCGTACAATCTCTTGAATGTAAAGGCAGCCCAAGCTCTCTACTATGCCCTGCTCTCTGATCGGTAGGAAGTGGGCCGACATGGTGAGTCGGTCTACGATCACCCAGATGGTGTCGTGCCCTCTGGAAGTACATGGAAGCCCCATCACAAAATTCATGGATATCCCATCCCACTTCCACTCCGGGACCTCTAAGGGTTGTACCAAGCCTGCTGGTACATGGTACACTGCCTTCACATGCTGATAAGTGAGGCATTGAGAAAAGAACTCTGCCACAACCTTCTTCATACCCGGCCACCAGTACTCTCTTCTGAGGTCCTGGTACGTCATCTCTACCCTAGGATGTACTGCTAGGGGGAAAGTGTGGAACTCTCTCATCACCTTCTCTTATAGTGCAACTGTTACCATGGTACATCCCCGAAAGAGGATAACGTGCTCCCCGCCTTTAGAAAACTCATCGAGTGTTAGCCCTATGGATATCTGATCACTTCCCGCCTCACAGTCAACTTCTCCACACTATGCCTCTCTAACACGTTGAAGTAATGGATGAGTGACTGTGAGGGACTGAAGATAGGCTGCCCCATCTCCATCCACGAAGGATATCTACAAAGTGGATAACTGCTCTGTCTCCTCTACAAGTAGCTAAATGTCTGATCTCATGCTGAGAGCATTAGCCACAACGTTCCCCTTTCCTAGGAGTATAGAAAATCTCAATTCCATAATCCTGGAGGAACTCGAGCCATCACCACTGTCTCAGGTTCAGGCCCTTCTTCAAGAAAATGTACCTGAGACTCTGGTGGTCAGAGTAGACTATTAAGCGCTCGCCCATGAGATAGTGCCGCCACATCTTCAGGGTGAAGACAACTGCTGCTAACTCCAGGTCATGGGTAGTGTAGTTCTGCTCGTGCTGCCTCAACTGTCATGAACCGTAAGCAATCACTACTCGATCCTACATCAGAACACACCTGATTCCGTTCCATGATGCATCGAAGTAAACTACGTACCCTACGCCCTCCTCTGGTAGTCTCAAGATTGGCGCACTGGTAAATCTCTACCTCAGCTCCTAGAATCTCTACTGACATCTGTTTTACCACAGGAAGGGTTTCCCCTTCTTCGTCAAAGCTGTAACCAGTGCTACAACACTGGACAAGTCTAGCACAAATCTATGATAGTACCCGGCCAGACCTATGAAACTCTACACCTCCGTCATGCTCCTGGGTGGCTCCCAAGCAAGTACCACCTCATCCTTTGCGGGATCCACTGCAATTCCCGCCTCTGAGATGAATTTCCACAAGAAGTGGACCTCTCGAAGCCAGAACTGGCACATCGAGAGTTTACCATAAAGATAGTGCTCTCCGAGTGTATCCAGTACAACCCGTAAGTGGTAGGCGTGCTCCTCCTCAGTGGTCGAGTAAATCAGTATGTCGTCAATGAAGACTGCAACAAACCGATCGAGGTAGGGCTGGAAGATCATGTTCATGAGACCCATGAACACTGCTGGAGCGTTGGTCACACCGAAGGGCATGACCAAGAACTCATAGTGTCCATACCGATACCTAAAGGTTGTCTTCTGCACATCCTCATCTCGAACTCGGAGCTGATGATAGCCTGACCTAAGGTCCATCTTCAAGAACCAACGTTCTCCCTTGAGATGATCAAATAGGTCTTCAATCCTCAGAAGTGGATACTTGTTCCTCATGGTCACATGGTTAAGGTGATGGTAATTGCCATATAGTCGCAAGCCCTCATCGGCATTCTTAAGGAATAGGACCGGAGAATCCGAGGGTGAAACACTGGTTTGGATGAATCCTTTCCCATGTAAGTCATTCAGATGTACCCGCAACTCACGAAGCTTGGCGAGAGCCATCCGATTTGCTGGAGTAGATATCGGTGATGTCCCGTGGGTACAGGTCTATATAGAAATATACCTCCCTGTGAGGAGGTAGTCCTGGAACATCCTCAGGAAAAACATCTGCATACTGATCCACCACTACAGGAAATCTTGTACTCCACACGTCAACTGCTATAAGGATGAGACAAGCCAACTGATGTGTGATCAGCTTCCCTCTCCTCTATGTGAGTCCATCCTGTGATGTAAAGGTTACCTTTGTAACATCCCATGTAAGTAATAAGTAATATATATTTTTATCTATGTCTATTTATGAATGATATAGTGTTTTAGAGGCTTAAAATAAGAATAAATCCAATCTTTTCATGGAATACACAAATATTTTTAAAAGATTGTTTTACTGCCTTTTGGTGGAAAACCTTTTTTAAATAAAACTTTTGACAATTTTATAAGCTATATTTTTCAAAATAAACATATTAATTATGATTGGGACATTGAAATTTACATTGGATAAATTTTTTGTATTTTTCTGACAATGTTCATTTTTTATGAATAGTGAAAAAATACTGCATTTTACATCAAAACTACTTTTTCATCTAATTTAATAATATGGGTAGATTATAATATTAATTGGCCTTAATGTATAATTAGAATATATTTTTACCATTTAATCCAATGGTGTTTATTAGGATTAATTTCACTTTTGAATTGGGCATAAACTAATGTCAATCTTTTCATAGATATTGTTTCAAAAAAACCCGCTATTTATTTTGACAACGGGAATTATTTTTAAATTAATTATTTCAATTTCTGTGATTGGAATTTCATAAAATGGATTAAATATTTGGAATCATAAGGTCCAAATTATGTAATAAAGACTCTTTTGTTTTTGTTCATTATGAATAGTAACAATGGTAATTATCTTTAATTATCTTGATTAATGAGGAATCGGGTAGTTAAGGATAATAAAATAATATAATAATAATAAAAAAATGACACCAACATGTGTCCTAATACAACTTGTTGTCTCATGGACGACCATTGGATTCCTTATGCCAATACTGGGGACCACATGGAATCACTTTTGTGTGAAAGTGGCCTTTTATCTTTTTATTTTTTAAAGAAGGTAAATATAACAATGAATGTATCACCTGATTAAAACATTTTTAATTTTGTCTACAAAGATGATATTATAGACTATAAATATTAATTGGAATTATAAAAGTATTTCTTACATCATAGTATTTTTTCATAATTTTTAGACATTAAATAAATTAAATTATTTATGACATCATGATGATGCAGCGATTACCTCATTATTTATCGATTTAAATAAAATAAAAAGATAGTGTAAAATATAATACCTACACTTGTCAAAGATCTATTGGATGAGTATATTTCGCACCCTTATCACCTTATCCTCGAAATAATTCAATGTGGGACCTTTAAAATCCGAAACTCATTTGAAAATAATGTAACATTTTGTAACTTTCCAAGAGTGCCCCTCCTCTCCTCTTATAAAAGTCCCCCACCTCTACCTCCTTACCCACACCTCTCATTCCTTTTTCTCGGCCAAAACCTGATAATTTTGTCTCTCTACATCCCTATATTACTCCTAGAAGCCTCACTTTGGGCAGAAGTCTTCCCAAGGAAGCATTTGAGATCAAATCGAAGAGAGTTACCCGATTTTAAGGTAATGCCTTCACTTGTGTTCTTTTGTTTTATTTTTCTTCTCCAACATCCTAAACTATTTTTAATCATTTATTTTGTAACAAATACATTATCTTTAATATATTAGGATGTTGTTATAAGAATCATTCGAGCTACACTTACACACACCTACATCTAATGGTTAAAGAACATACTGTTTCTATGGATGGGGAATTTCTGTCTCACGAAACGATGATTGTTCAATATTCTTCTAACACCTTCAAAGGTGGCCATTAAGATGTCACTATATTTATATATGATATATAATATGTTTATGTTTTTTTAAGCTTCTGTATTTTTCATTTACGAAATACCTTTATGGCTTCCATTATGGGTATACGCGATATCATCATTTTAGGAAGTGCGGACTACTGCCCCCTCAAAGTTATTTGATTCGTTAATACCATATGTGGTACGTATAAAGGATAGATTTAATTATACTATATATGATATCATACTTGAACTAAAATACTATTATGTATCATTATGTTTTAATTCCATTAAATATGAAATAGAAATGGAAGCAGTGTTCATGCGTACGTACGGCTTACCGTCTCCATGAACGGTGCATTTCATTTCTTACCTCTAAATGTTATGTAATATTATAAATGCATGAATATACTGGATATATCTTATATATATGACATCTATATCATGAATATAATTCTGGATATAATGGATATTTTACCACATGAACAACTTGTAATTATAAAGAGTTTATTCTTTACTCAAGTACCAATGATCATTAAAACGACCGTTATTAACTTAAATAATAACATACTATTCATGACATGTTAATAAATGATACAAAAGGAATAATGAACTTTAAAAAGGTTCTTAAGAAAGTAGAAATTAACTCAAGTTTATTATTCAGGAGATTAAAGAACGATCGAGTCATGTCGGACCTGAGGTATGGGAACTTCTTAACCCAATTTCTGCTCTTTGGGTTAATCTCCTACATTCAAATTGTGCCATGATATTATTATTTCATGTCTTTTATTCTTACTTTATTTATGTGCAATTATAGTGAATACACATAATAGATATATTTTATTTAAAAAAATTATCTTTGTAAGGGAATCCGTCTCTATCTCCTTTCATTGAGGCATATTTTGGATTATACTCAACTTTCTTTTATACTGTGTATAAACCCCTTTGACTTTTACGATTAATCAAAAGGAATATTTTTATATGAAGCGTTTACTAAATGACAAAAGGGAATGTTTTTTTTGTCATACGTATGCGGTGACAACGACTTCTCCGCCGCCGTGACCATTATATGAGTTTCGGCTTCCTCTACAAGCCATACCTTTTTTAAATGAAAAATAAATACCATGTTTTACTTTTCTTTTATTTTGGTATTGAAAATGGTTTTCATAAGGTTTTTATTATTTAAATGTGTTGTATTGATATCTTGTGATTGAAATGTGGAAATGTTATGTTTTCTTTATGCTTGTTTTATGTGATATGATTATGTTATGGTTCTTGGGCATTGTTATGAAGAGGGGTGGTTCCGTGATAAACTAAGGGCGGGTGAGCCCGATATAGCTCTCCAATGCATTGGGTAACGTGAATGAGTTAAACGTTATGGTTTCTCCGAAGAGATTTAGGAAATATACTGTGATAGGTATTCCAAATGTAACCAAGAGGGTTACTCCCTACGTAAGAATGTTATGAATACCTCAAGTTACCTTTATGTCTTATGATTTATATGATTTATTCATTATTTGATGAGGTATGTTAAGGTGCGTATGTTTTATGGGTTAAGTATGATTTCATTCTTATGTATATATAAATTCATGTTTCCTTTCCATATTTTTATAACCCTTACTGAGCATTTTATGCTCATCCCAAGTTTTTGAAATGATTTTCACAGGTCAAGGGAAAGGTACATGATGTGATGATAGTGTCAAGGAAGTGTCAAGAAAGAATCCATGTTTTATTTTTAAATATGTTTCCATTGATGGGAAAAATGAATACTATCTTTTATGTAACCACATTGTTTAAATGTGTAATGTAGTGCAAGTTTTATGATCTAATTCTCTAAAACTCTAAATCTGAAAAGATCCTCAATGTGTATTCTTGAAGTAAATCATGGTTAAGTAAGGTTTAAGGCTGGGGCCTTATAGTTGGCATCATAGGTCGGTTTAGATAACATTAGGTGTTATAATTCTATTAAATCATTATCAAAAAATATTTTTTTATGGTCAAATTAAAATGATATATCATTTGAATATTACCATGTTGCTTCCTCTAAGTCATGTTTGTTCAGAATGGTTTTCCGCAGAGGAAACATAGAAGAAGTGCTAGGAAGGCATAGAGAAGAAAAGAACCCTCCGAATCAAAATCCTGAGATTTTTGGAATTGGAACTGAATAGTTTTTTGCAGTAATGGAACAGTTGACTCAAGCGATAAATGGTTGTGGTATCCATGCACGAGATCAACTAGATCAACCGCAGAGGAACATGTCAGTTGTGGAACATTTCATGAGGCAACATCCCCCATCATTCAGAGGATCATATGACCCTGTACTAGAAGAAGGGTGGATTAACGAACTGGAGAAGATTTTCGATGTCATGGGGTGTTCATACAATCAAAAGGTTAGTCTTGATATTTACCATTTGGTGGGTAAATAAGATCAGTGGTGGTTGATGGTTAAAAATATCAGGGATGCTGATGAGATTGATGCTCTCGACTGGGATGAATTCAAAGGTATGTTTCTTGAGAATTATTTTCCTAAGGATCTTCGACTTAGGATGGAAAAACAATTCCTGGAATTGAGGAAATCAGAAGAATCAGTGGCTACCTATGAATAAAGGTACACTCGATTGGAAAGGTATGCTCCAAATTTTATCTAAGACCATGATAGTGAAATCCATCGGTTTAACTCAGGATTAAAGCCAAAATATCGAAGGGATTTAGATTATTGTGAGTTAAAAAGTTATGAAAAGATTGTACGATGTGCTGAGAAGGTGGAAATGGAATTTTCCTATGATCAAGTGTTCTATAACAACCAATAGAAGAAGAGACTGAGGTGGCAAGAGAAAGGAAAGAATTCTTCAAAAAAGTCTGATGGTAAGAAAACTAAGATTCCGGTTTGTGATAAATGTGGTAAAAGGAATGTTGGGGAGTCTCTTCTGAATTCTGGAAAGTTCTACTGATGTGGTAAGATGGGACATAAGGCTCGTGATTTCACTAAAAAAGATCAGGGTGATGGTAAGAAAAAATTTGATTTACATTTAGTGAATCGTTTTAAGTGTAATGAGATGGGTCACTATGCAAACGAGTGTCTGACAAAGAGCTTGGGTGATGGGAAGCAGTTAGACTACAGGCATAAAGGGGTGGTGAAATCCTTTGCAACTACTTCAGCAGATGTTGGGCCATCAAATGAAGTTGTATCAGGTTCTTTGTTTGTTTTTTCAGATTATACCAGTGTTTTGTTTGATTCGGGGACTACACATTATTTCATCTCTGAAAACTTTTCTAGTAAAATGGGAATACCATCTCAAGAAATGACTCCTGATCTTGTTGTAAAAGCAGCTGGGGGAAATGTTGAGGCAAAAAGAATTTATAATAATCTTCTTATCCTTATCTGTGGAAAGAACCTAATTGCAATCATTATTGTTTTACCTCTAGTAGAGTTTGATGTTATACAAGGTATGGATTGGCTCTCCATTTACCATGCTAAGATTGACTGTAGAGCTAAATTATTTTCTTTTCAAAAAGACTTTCAGTTTGTGTACAAGAATGAACCCTTATTGTTGATAACATATCAAGAGGTCGAGAAACTTGTAAAATATGGAAATGAATGTTACATTTCACATATTGTTGAAAACAAAGGAACTGTTCAGATTAATGATGTGCCAATGGTAAATGACTATCCTAATGTTTTTCATGATGAGTTTTCTGTAATAATACCAGATCGGGAAGTTGAATTTACTGTCGACTTAGTTCCTAATGCTAATCCAATTTCAAAACCCCCTTATTGAATGACTCAAATTGAACTTTTAGAGGTGAAGGAGTAATTGCAAGATTTATTAGAGAAAGGTTTCATTCGACCTAGAACATCACCATGGGGTGCTCCTGTTTTATTTGTTAAAAAGAAAGATGGTTATATGAGACATTGCATTGATTATAGAGCCTTGAATAACATCACTGTAAAGAACAAATATCCTTTGCCTCATATCGATGATTCGTTTGATCAGCTCCAGGGAGCTCAGTTTTTTTTTCAAAGATTGACATGAGATTGGGGTACCATCAGTTGAAGGTAAAGGAAGCAGATATTCTGAAGACCGTGTTTTGTACAAGATGTGGGCATTATGAATTTGTAGTAATTCATTTTTGGCTAACCAATGCACCTGCTGTATTCATGGACTTAATGAATAGAATTTTCCATGAGTTCATGGATAAGTTTGTGGTTGTTTTCATTGATGGTATTTTGGTGTTTTCTAAAAGTAAAGAGGAGCATGAAAGACATTTAAGGGCTATTTTGCAATCCTTAAAAGAAAAGAAATTGTATGGGAAATTCAGAAAGTGTGATTTTTGGTTACAACAAATTTCATTCTTTGGTCACAGTGTTTCTAAACATGGGATAACTGTCAATCCTTCAAAAACAAAGGTTGTTGAAGAATGTCCAAGACCCACAAATGTAACTGAGATTCGTAGCTTCCTTGGTTTGGCAGGATATTACAGAAAGTTTATTAGAAAATTTTCCCGGTTATCTAGTCCAATGACTAAGCTAACTCGGAAGGGTGTTAAGTTTTTCTGAACAAAAGAATGTGATGATTGTTTTAAGGAATTGAATAGAAGATTGGTGAATGCACCAGTTTTGGCACTACCTTCCAGGAATGATGAGTTTGTTATCTACAGTGATGCTTCATTGAAAGGACTTGGTTGCGTCCTAATGTAGAATGATCAGGTAATTTCTTATGCCTCACGTCAGTTGAAAACTCCTGAGGTAAATTACCCTACACATGATTTGGAATTAGTTGATGTTGTTTTTGCTTTAAAAATTTGGTGGCATCATTTGTATGGATTAAAGTGTGAAATATATACCGATCAAAAAAGTTTAAAGTATATATTATCTCATAAATAATTGTACATGAGACAGAGGGGATGGCTAGAATTAATCAAAGATTATGAATGTACAATTCATTACCATCCGAGAAAAGAAAATAAATTGGCGATGCTTTGAGTCGAAAAAGTAATGCTTCATTAACAATGTTGCATTTGGAACGTGATCCTTTGGTTAAGGATTTTATGAACTTTGGAATAGAAGTTGTTGGTGCAGGATGTCCTTCTGTTTTGTTTCAGGTATTAGGGAAATATTTCCTATCAGACGGAATCAAGAAAGCACAGAAGCAAGATAGTGAGTTGCAGAAAAAGGTAGAGCTGGTTCATAAGGGTAAGTTGCCTGAATTCAACATTGATAATCATTGTGTTTTGAGATTTGGGAAGAGATTGTGTGTGCCTTGTGATTCACAGTTTAATAGACAGTAGTTATGTGAAGCTCATAGTTCTCCATTTTCAGTTCATCTAGGAAGTACTATGATGTACAGAGATCTGCGGGAGTATTACTGGTGGGACGGAATGAAAAGGGATATTGTTGATTTTACTGTGAAGTGTTTGACATGTCAATAGGTTAAAGCAGAGCGGCTGTTACCGAAAGGGATGCATCAGCCTTTACTAGTGCCAGAGTGGAAATGGGAAAGTATATCCATGGAATTCATTGTGGGATTGCTGAAGACATATCGAGGTAATAATGCAATCTGGGTTATTGTTGATCGCTTGACTAAATATACTCA
This sequence comes from Viscum album, assembly GCA_963277665.1. Lineage (NCBI taxonomy): Eukaryota > Viridiplantae > Streptophyta > Magnoliopsida > Santalales > Viscaceae > Viscum > Viscum album. The sequence goes on from OY728148.1 coordinate 126,239,338, forward strand.
TTTCCTTGCTATATGAGATATTTTTTCCATAGATCAAATTTCTAGTATTGTATCTTAAAGAGATAGTTAGGTTTCATGGAGTTACCCTATCCATTGTATCTGATCGTGATCCCAGATTTACTTCTATCTTTTGGAAAGGCCTTTAGAAGTCGTTGGGTACTGAATTAAATTTTAGTACAGCTTTTCATCCTCAATCAGATGGGCCTTCAGAACGAACAATTCAGACATTGGAAGATATGATACGTGCTTTTTCGATGGATTATAAGAGAAGTTGGGACCAACATCTTTCTTTGGTTGAATTTTCTTATAATAACAGTTTTCAATCCAGTATACAGATGGAACCATTTGAGGCGTTATATGGAAAGCAGTGTAGAACTCTAGATTTTTGGGATGAAGTAGGTGAAAAGAAGTTAATGGGACCAGAATTGGTAGAATATTTGGCAGAAAAAGTTCAGATGATATAGAAACACATGAGAACAGCTCAAAGAAGGCAGAAGAGTTATGCGGACAATAGGAGGAAGGATCTCTCTTTTGAGGTAGGTGATCATGTTTTTCTCAAAGTATCACCATGGAAAAGTGTGATGTGATTTGGTAAGAAAGGAAAGATGAGTTAAAGGTTCATTGGACCATATGAAATTTTAGAGAGAGTTGTATCAGTTGCATACCGAGTGGCTTTACCTTCAAGTTTATCTCAGGTACACAATTTTTTTCATGTTTCGATGTTGAGAAAGTATATGCCAGATCCATCTCATGTTTTGAGTTCAGAGGTGGTTCAGTTGGAAGAGAATCAATCTTATGAGGAACAACCAGTTCAGATTCTTGATCACAAGGATCATGTGTTTTGGAATAAGGTGATTCATCAAGTAAAGGTTTTGTGGCAGAACCACAATATTGAAGAGGCAACATGAGAATCTGAAAATGCAATGAGGGATAAATACCCCGACTTATTCGATATGTAAATAAATTGTGGGGAACAATTTTCTAAAGGGGGAAAGGATGTAACATCCAAAGTAAGTAATGAATAATATATATATTTATCTATGTATATTTATGAATAATATAGTGTTTTAGAGGCTTAAAATGAGAATAAATCCAATCTTAAGCATGGAATACACTAATATTTTTAAAAGATTGTTTTACTGCCTTTTGGTGGAACACCTTTTTTAAATAAAACTTTTGACAATTTTATAAGCTCTATTTGTCAAAAATAAACATATTCATTATGATTGGGACATTGAAATTTACATTTGATAAATTTTTGGTATTTTTCTGACAATGTTCATTTTTTATGAATAGTGAAAAAATAATGCATTTTATATCAAAACATCGTTTTCATCTGATTTAATTATATGGTTAGATTATCTTTTTAATTGGTCGTAAAGTGTAATTAAAATATATTTTTACCATTTAATCCAATGGTGGTCATTAGGATTAATTTTACTGTGGAATTGGGCATAAACTAATGCCAAACTTTTCATATATATTGTTTCAAAAAAACCCGCTATTTGTTTTGACAACGGGAATTATTTTTAAATTAATTATTGAAGTTTTTGTGATTGTAATTTGGTAAAATGGATTAAATATTTGGAATAAGAAGTTCCAAATTATTTAATCAAAACTCTTTTGTTTTTTGGACACTATGAGTAGTAACAATGATAATTATCTTTAATTATCTTGATTAATGAGTAATCGGGTAGTTAAGGATAATAAAATAATATCATAATAATACAAAATGACACCAACATGTGTCCTAATGATACTGGTTGTCTCATGGCTGACCATGGGATTTCTTGTGCCAATATTTGGGACCCCCTGGAATCACTTTTGTGTGAAAGTGAATTTTTATCTTTTTATTTTTTAAAGAAAGTAAATATAACAAAGAATGTATCACCTGAGTAAAACATTTTTAATTATTTATAAATATATGATATTATGGACTATAAATATTCATTGGAAAGATAAAAATATTTCCTACATCATAGTATTTTTTTATAATTTTTAGCCATTAAACAAATTAAATTATTTATGACATCATGATGATGCAGCGATTATCTCATTATTTAACTATTTAAATAAAATAAAAATATAATGTAAAATACAAGACCTAAACTTGTCAAAGACCTATTGGATGAGTATACTTCAAACCCTTATCACCTTATCATCGAAAGACATCAATGTGGGACCTTTAAAATCCGAAACTCATTTGAAAATAAAGTAACATTTTGTAACATTCCAAGCGTGCCCCTCCTCTGCTCTTATAAAATGCCCCACTTATACCTCCTTACCCACACCTCTCAAGCCCTTGGCTCGTCCATCCCCTTCTCATTTTGTCTCTCCACATCCATAACTTACTCCTAGAAGCCTCATATTGGGCATACGTCTTCCCAAGGAATCCTTTGAGCTCAAATCAAAGAGAGTTACCCGATTGTAAGGTAATGCCTTCACTTGTGTTCTTTTGTTTTATTTTGCTTCTCCATCCCCCTAAATTCTTTTTATTCATTTCTTTTGTAAAAACTCCAGTATCTTCAATATACTGGGCTGTTTTTATAAGATTAATTCAAGCTACACTTACACACACCTACATCTAATGGTTAAAGAACATATTGTTTCTGTGGATGGTGAATTTCTGCCTCACGAAATGTGGATTTTTCAATATTCTTATAACACCTTCAAAGGTGGCCATTAAGATGTCAATATATTTATATATGATATATAATATGTTTATTGTTTCCTTAAGCATCTTTATTTTTCATTTATGGCATACCTTTATGGCTTCCATTATGGGTATACGCGATATCTTCATTTTAGGAAGTAAGGACTACCGCCCCCTCAAAGTGATTTGATTCATTAATACCATATGTGGTACGTATAAAGGATATATTTAATTATATTATATATGATAACATAATCAAATTAAAATACTATTATGTATCATTATGTTTTAATTCCATTAAATATGAAATAGAAATGGAAGTAGCGTTCATGCGTACGTACGGCTTACCGTCTCCATGAACGGTGCATTTCATTTCTTACCTCTAAATGTTATGTAATATTATAAATTCATGAATATAATGGATATATATGATATATATTGAATCTACATCATGAATATAATTCTGGATATAATGGATATTTTACCACATGAAGAACTTGTAATTATAAAGAGTTTATTTTTGACACAAGTACCAATGATCGTTAAAACGACCGTTATTAACTTAAATATTAACATAGTGTTCATGACATGGTAATAAATGATATAAATGTAATAATGAAATTGAAAAAGGTTCTTAATCAATTATAAATTATCTCACATTTATTATTTAGGAGATTAAAGAATGATCGAGTCAAGTCGGACCCGAGGTATGAGAATTTCTTAACCCGATTTCTGTTCTTTGGGTTACTCTCCTACTTTCAAATTATGCCTTGATATTATTATGTCCTGTATTTTATTATTACTTTCTTTATGTGTACATATAGTGAATACACATAATAGATCTATTTTATTTAAAAAATGATCTTTGTATGGGAATCCGTCTCAATCTCCTTTCATTGAGGCATATTTTGTTTTATACACAACATTCTTTTATACGGTGTATACACCCCTTTGACTTTTACGATTACTCAAAAAGAATCTTTTTATACGAAGCATTTACTAAACGAAAAAAGGCAATGTTTTTTTGTCATACGTATGCGGCGACAACGACTTCTCCACCGCCGTGACCATTATCTGAGTTTCAGCTTCCTCTACAAGCCATTCCTTTTTTTAAATGAAAAATAAATACCATGTTTTACTTTTCTTTTATTTTGGTATCTAAAATGGTTTCATAATGTTTTTATTATATCAGAGTGTTGTATTGATATCTTGTGATTGAAATGTGGAAATGTTATGTTTCCTTTATGCAAGTTTTATATGATACAATTATGTTATGGTTCTTGTGCATTGTTATGAAGATGGGTGGTTCCGTGATAAACTAAGGGCGGGTGAGCCCGATATAGCTCTCCAATGCATTGGGTAACGCGAAGGAGTTAAACGTTAAGGTTTATCCGAATAGATTTAGGTAATATACTGTGATGGGTATTCCAAAAGTAATCCAGAGGGTTACTCCCTATGTAAGAATGTTATGAATACCTCAAGTTACCTTTATGTCTTATGATTTCCATGATTTATTCATGATTTGATGAGGTATGTTAAGGTGCCTATGTTTTACGGGTGAAGTATGATATCATTCTTATGTATATATGAACTCATGTTTCCTTTACATATTTTTATAACCCTTACTGAGCTTTTTATGCTCATCCCATGTTTTTGAAATTATTTTCACAGGTCAAGGGAAAGGTACATGATGTGATGATAGTGTCAAGGATGTGTCAAGAAAGAATCCATGTTTTATTTTTAAATATGCTTCCATTGATTGGAAAAATGATTACTATATTTTATGTAACCACATTGTTTAAATGTGGAATGTAATGAATGTTTTATGATCTAATTCTCTAAATCTATAAACCTGAAAAGATCCTCAACGTGTATTCTTGAAGTAACTCAAGGTTAAGTAAGGTTTAAGGCTAGGGCCTTATACCCTTCTCGCCGGTGAAGGTGAACCTGGTCCCATCAGTGGGGACACAATGCACCTTGTCCCTAATACAGTCGATCTGAGCATGGACTGTAGCTAACTAGTCCATACCCAAGATGACATCATAAGGCCTCAATACTACTACAAGAAGATCCTAGCTGAAGCTCTAACATCCTAGAGTATGCTCACACTGCCATCACCAGTGCGTAATCATCGAGTCTGCTCCCGTAGGAGTCCCTAGGTGCAAGGATCGAGCCAACGGCTCCATCTGAAACTCTGAGCTCTGAACAAGGGTAGCTGCAATGAATGAATAACTCACACCTATTTCAATAAGAACTTCAACAATGGTATAGTAGACATATATAGTACCTTGAATCATCTTGGGTGCGCCGTGGTCATAGGAATATACTGCCTGAAGCTGATCCTACCTCTGCCATCAAGCTCCCTGTGGTCAGGGTGGACCTCCTGGGGGTGGTGGTGGTAGAACCTCGAAGCATCGTCCACCACCCGCTGCTCGGCTAGCTCCTCTATCTCGTCTGCCTGCTCCATGATGACTGCCACGGTCGACCCTCTCCCTCTGCCTGGGAAGACCCTCCACGATATACTGCTCGTCTGCATGGCGGGTTAGGAAGTCACGAGCCATGTGGCCTTTCCCACCGCATCCATAACACTATATTCTCCTCGTTAGGCTGGCTCTACACCGTGTGCCCCGCACAGCTGAACCCGTGTCCTAAGGTCGCCCACCCGAAGGCCTGGTCCACTTGGACCCCTACGTCATCTGTCGACTGGCAGCTGCAAAAGACTCCGCTCTGTGCCATCCTATGGTGGGTCTCGCTGCTGATGCCTACTCAACGAGAAAGATCTCTACTAATAGGGATCACTCCAGCACCCCTGCCTACGTCGGGATGCTGAGGGGAATCATCGAAGCTCTGATATCATGCCTCAGTCCCTGATCGAAGGTCAGGGCCCTAAAGAACGTGTCCCGTACCATATCTCTTGAATAGCACGAGATGTCAGTAAATATCACCGAGTACTGGGCTACTAACATTCTGCCCTACTGCAGCTGTAGTAACTCCTGGATGTGCACGACACAGAGTGTGGCTGGAACCAACTCCGAGCGGAAGAGGCTCTCGAAGTCCGTCCAAAGTAGAGATGCCTCATCATGAACCTGGAGCGTCAGGCTCCACCATCTAACTACTAATGCGTGCAGGAGACTCGCGACAAGGATCACTATGAGGTCTGCTGGTGTCCCTACTAATCTGAAGATTCTGACGATAGCCTCCTGCCAATCCTTGGATTCTTGAGGATCCATCCCTCTGTGGAATGTTGGTGGCCTCTATCTCTGAAACTCGTGCAACGCTCTCAGGATGCGTTCACTCTCCGCCGCTAGGGCTGGTATCATCGGTGGCTCGGCACATAGAGGTACTGCTGGTGCCTCCACTGTAATAGGGACCTGCACCTAGGCCGCGTCGCTCAGTGGGATTCCATCTCGCACAAAACTCGGAACCCTAGAAAGCTACCATCGTGGGGCCATCCTGAAAAGAAACAGGCACGCCACGGTTAATATAGTATACCTAGTGAGCTGATAAAAAGTAATCACAAAGAAAACTTTTGAAACACACATGCAACCAATGTTTTCGTGAACTGAGTTGGAAATTGGATGTCAGGGTCCTTGTGTATGGATACGTCGGCCGCCACACCAGCATTGGATACTCTGGACTGATAACGACACTCATTACTCTAAACATTATTGCTTTACAGAGATGAAATTATCAGAGTCCTGAGTTCTACAGTAGAACTGATTCCTCTGATACCAATTTTTCATAACCTGTCCTTGGGGCCCATGCCGTGACTACCCCAATCCCGCCTTCCATAGGACATGGGATGTTGACTAGCACCAAAGGCGTAAATCCCATAATAAGGGAAGACATTGAATTTATGAAGTAACATAGACAACAAAGTACACAAGTGAAGTAAGCACTAAGTAAAAATGAGTACAAGGTAAGTGTTGAAAAAAGTAAATGGGCCAGTATACAAACCCAAGTTAAATTACAGTACAACTGAACAGAAAGTACAACAATAGTAAGTAAAACAGCAACACCGAGTCATCCTCCGGAAATCCCACCTGGAGGGTGGGTACAGATTATCTCCTCGGCTCCTTGGGTCCGGCCGTCCACTCTGTGTACACCCCGCCAAGTGGTCTACCTCTAGGTACCGTCCAGCTCCCCAAGCCTCCACCTCGATCAGTGTTGTCTATCTCCTGCATCCAAAACAATGTAGTGCTGGCATAACCCATGCAGGGTGAGTATACAATACTCAGTGGGGACTCCAAGACCCCTAAAGTTCTCTCAGAATACACGAAGGATAAACCAAAAAGGAAAGATACAATCACGAAGTATCAACAACACTAATTGGGTATATTCCCATACATATATATAAGTCATCAGTTACAGTTCGTCTCCAACTCTCGAGCCCAAACAAAACCCATTACACACAAGAAAACACACCCCATTCCCCACATGAAAGCAATACCATATCCATACATGAAGACACAACCCAGTCCACACAGGAAAAGCACACCCCAATCCACACAGAAAAGAAAGTCAATCACATCAATGATAATGATTGAGAACAAGACTCAGCTCACACAGGTATACACATTGTAAGGCGATAAAGATGATCAGATGTAGTGACTGATTCATCTAAGCTGTCGGACCCACATAGGATACAAGACCAGCTAAGCTGTCGGACCCACAATGGATAAAAGACATGATACTCTACCCAACCCACACAAGATACAAGTACAGAGATCAATACTGCCAGACCCACATATGATACAAGAACAGTAGTCATTGTCGTCAAACCCACGGAGTATTCCATTATGGTCGTCATCACTGCTGAACCCACAGAGGATCCAAGTAAAGTCATCCTCGCTGCCGAACCCATGGAGGATCCAAGTGTAGTCGTCATTGTCGCAGTCGCAGCCAACCCTAGGGTTACCTCACATACCATGATTGATTCTGAGAGGGTTCGCTCCTTGAGCAAGAGAGAGAGTCGATACATCAACTATCACAATGTACAGAGTTAATCTATCCCAAATTTCCATCTCGTCAAAAGAAACCCAACGCGAAAGATGATGTGTCAATCAGATGGCCAATCTGTGAGTTATTGACTTTTCCGTCCCAGGGGCCCAGTTGGTTTTTAAGATAAAACCAACCCTACTGTACTCCAGATGCATCCAAAACTCAAGCGTAGTAATCCAAATGTACTGTCTCAACAAAAGTATCCTAACACAATTGATGGCACGTCAATCAGATGTCCGACCCTTAAGATATAAGTGTTTCCGCTCCAAGGGATAGGTTGGTTTCGGGTTCGAACCAACTTGGCCTTACCCAAATATGACAGGAACCTCAAGTGTAACATAAAAAAACGACCAACTCAATCCAAGGATTCTTACGCAACAGACGGTGCATCGATCAGAGGTCCGTAGATCATGTTATGGGAAAAATACCGAAAATGGTCCGAAGTTGGGGGTCGGGGTCTGGCCCGACCCGACCCAACCCCCCTGGGTTGGCCCGAACCGAGTCGACCCGACCCGGCGGGGCACGACCCGGGCTGGTCCGGTCAGCGTGAACCACCCCGGCTTGGCTGAGGGTGCACTGGCATGACCAGCGGGCAGAGCAGGGGGGACATGGTCTGCCCTATGTTCCGCTGACGCGGCGACTGACACCGCCTCTCCCATGGATCCTACGCGGCCGCAGGATCCTTCCCCTCACCTCCGTGGCTTCAGCCACAACAGTCTCCTTCCGGTGGCACGCCGGGCCGCCGCCACCTCTGGGCGGCCGACCGGAGCCGGCCGCCGTTGCGCTGGCGACCCGCACCGCTGGGGGTATCCGCAGGCCACCAGAGTCATTCTGGTGGTCCGATTTTGCTTCTGTCTGCGCCTGCAATCACCTTGGGACCCGTACAATACTATGAAAGCCTCCAATAACCTTTTTGGTTCCGCTTCGACATCTCCAAATGTTCCTCGCATCAAAAACATAATATCTATGGGATCGGACTTGTTCGTTGGTCCCCACCCACCGCATTAGTGGTTCAAAACATATCCCAACAATTAGATGTCATGCTGAGGGTACAATTCACATAATGAAATATAAACCAAAACCCCTACCTCAACAAAGAAGATGAACATTGGCATCGTGGTAGACGACATCACGAAGAAGTGGATCGTAGGTGTCGTCGGGGAGCACCGAGGAGGAAGTGGCGTCTCCTCTCTTGCCGCGGAGATGGGTAAGGATGGAACGTCGTCGATCTCCAAGGAACCAGCGCTCTTCATCATTTTTCGTTAGAGGCCAGCGTTCTTCGTCGTTCAATGAAGCTCTCCTCCTTAAACAAATAATAGGTTCCTCCTATTAATTAATTATACCCATAAGGTAACTCTCCCATTATTAATTCACCACATTAAATAAAATGTGTTGACAATTAATTAAAGAAGGGATAGAGATGGTCCCCCATTATTAAAAGTAGTGGTGGTTAAATAAAAAGGGGAAAGTGGAAAGTTCCTCATTAAATTAATGGTTGAAATTTAATGGAGGTTTTTCAAATTAATGGGGGTTCTTAATGAGTTTAGAGGAAATTAAATGGTGGGGGTTGTGTTGGCCCCACCTCTCTAACATCCACACTTGGGTATTTAAGTGGCTATGGGCCCCACCCTTAACTACCCATGGGAGTGAAAAACCACCATTCAAAATAAAAATAGTTCCATCAATTTTTATTTATTTCTTGAATAAACACCCAAAATTATCTTCTCCACCTTTGAGAACGTAACTGCGGTCAGTGTCCCATTAAGAAATTACCGGCGCTGCGAGTTCATCGGTTCCCTCACGTTTTAATTCTGAGCACCGGTTAAAATGTTAGAAAAACCTGCTCATTCGTTCACTGAACTTACCCGAGCTAAACTTTGAAAATTGATTCCGGGAACACCGGGCCTTGGAATCAAGTTCCGTCAGAAGCCACAAACTCGTATAATCCAAATCATTTTAGTAATAAAATTCATTGAAATTTATGGGTTTTTACATTATTGGAGTATGATATGTGACATCTAACATCAACCAAGACTCATAATGTCATGTATATATCTAACAATGTATGTTATTATTCTTCAACATTTCATTATTCATAAAAAGTCCTTCTATATTAGGAGAATTAAAAAAATTCACCTATACCATTTTTTGATGTTTATATTTTAAAAATAATATATATTTTATTGAAATAGTTCTCATTTTATGAGAAATTTAATTTTTAAATAAAACACCTACTTAATTAAAAAATATCAATTTTAATATTATGTTCAATTTTTCGAACCATTGAAAAATTACTCATCGTCTCATAAAAATATATTATCATTATAATTTAAAATAATATATTTAATAAAAAAATTAATGAAATAAATTTTATTTAGAATATTTATATTTCTCTTAGAAATATATATATCATATGTGTTTGAAAAAATAATAATACATATTTTATGATTTTGAAATTTTTTTTCAGGATTAAAATTATCAATATTTTAAATTTTAAAAGTGACTAATTTTTACATTCATATTTGAATTTAATATTATATTAGTCATTATATTATTCTAATGATCTAATTTTTTTATGGTCACATGTGCTCTATGTGCTATATAAATACACCATATTTCATCATTATTCATTCACATACAATTTCATTCAAGTTCATATATATTTTTATTCTCAAAATGATTATTTCATTAATTATATTATTTTTTATTTCAATTGTGTTTTTCATGAGTGATATTATTCATGAGAACAAGCATAACCAAATTTTCATATTATATTTTTCAAATTTCAAATTTTATCCCACAATAATAAATTCAATTTAGGTTGATATATTTATTATATAAATATAATTTCCAACTAAAAAAATAAAATATTTATAGTTGCCATTATCTATTTTATGTGGTTCATATAACACTTCATTAATGAACATGAATAATATATATATTAATATTTGAAAATGTCATTGATAAAATTAAACATATTTAATGTTTCTTCAATCACTATTAAAAAAATAAATTAAACATTACACATCCTTCACTCTATATATCTCCAAATTAATCCAACATATTTTGAATTTATTCAATGTAATCATGTGAAATATCAATCATTATATTACTAATGAAAAAACAAATTAGGAGTCTCTAATTTGGGATCAATATTTTATCTCTTTTAGTTTTTTGATAATACTACCCATGATTTACTGATGAAAAATATCTGAACAAGTTTTAATGTTTATGTGTATTTATATATTAATAGTAAAATATACAAAAAAGAAATTTATCCTCTCATTTATTGTATGTTTTATATTTTTTGTATAAACCTTAAGTGATAATAATAATTCTGATATAATATATTGAAAAAATTATTATTTATTTATTTATAGCATACATTAGGATATTTAAACAAGTATGTCATCAGTTGTTTATGTAAGATTATGGAATTTTATTAAGTGATGAAATGAAAGTGAAATAATTATGGAGACATGAAATAGTGAAGGCCTAAGGCATCTTATTGAAAAAAATCAGCACATTAAGTGGGAAGGGATCATAAAAGTAATATATGATAAGAGGGTTTCTTTGGTCACCCATGGAGGCTAGAGAGATTGTAATATCATTCCCTTGGTTCCAGTTATGTTTTAGGTTGGCTCAACCAATGATTTTCTAGCATCATCTCATAATTTATGTTTTAAACCAATGGGGTCGTTTCTTTCTATATGAATATTTATGTTTACAATAGAATAAATTTCAATATCCATTTGTGGAATATTACGACAGATGAGAATTTCTAGACCATTCTACAAGGCCTTCAACTATGACAAAAGACAATCACATTGAAAATAAAAACCAATTAAAACAATTACCACAAATCCTATTATGTATCGGACCACACAAACACCTATCATGATTCCATGGTAAAAAGAGCCGTCAGTATTGAGTATAAAACCACTACATTGAAGGTTACACCTGATTCATTTTCCATTTGAGGTAACTCTCTAGGTTGTAGTAATAGAAATACTTCCATCTATGAGCTCTATAATGGTGAAATAATTGGTATATTTATTTAATAAGAAAAACATATCAATTTCATATCACTAGGAAATCTCTTGCAGTCCCAAACAAAATCTCATGAGTTTCTCCATCGATGATTTATTTGTCACATTCTAGATGTTCCAATATCCATCCATGATGAGAATGGCCCTCATATTTATCTTCTCACTATTGGTCTCTATCACATGAAACCATGTCTCAACCAGTGTGTCTCTAGTTCCAAACAAAAATGGGAGACCAATAATCTCCTTGAAACAACTCCAGATGGCCCTTTCACATTCACTATCAAACAAAATATGACCAACTGATTCCCCTTTTGCTCTATAAGAACATGAACATTTGGAATCCATACAAATAATAAAAACTCATAAATTCTATAGGAACTCTAGCCTTCCCTAAATTATTTATTCTACTAATCCCTCTTTTATATAGACTTTTAACCCCCTTGAAATTATTTTATATTTCAATATTTTGAAAATGAACTTGAATTTTATATTCAATTTATTTTGATTTCATGACAATATAAATATAAGAAAAAAATATAATATAAATATGTTAAAATTAATTTAATTTATATAATCCTTGATGACAGAAGATATGGTTGAATTCCATGTTTTACCTTATATCATTTGAAAACAGCACTTTGTGGTGTGGTTTTCATCACACTAACCATTCGATACATTTTAGATAGTATCTTAGTTTTAGAAAACCATGAACCATTTTTATACAATGATATTTAATCTAAAAATATATTTTCCATGATTGATTTTGTTTTCTAATATTAATTATAAGAAAATTATCACAAAAAATGGGATTGGATTGAAAAAATAATCATTAAAATCCATATCTATTTCATTCAAATTATTAATAGGGTATCTTTTCATAATAAAACTATGTACCTAACCAATACTGTGCTAAATTAAATGTAGTAATACTTCCCACTAAGGCATAAAATGTAGTTTCTCTTATAATACAAATAAATATGGGTTTTTTATAATCCACCAAATCCATCGAATCTACCCATGTTAATGTAATTAACTTCATATCATTCATTATCGTCTTATAAAATCCATAATTATAAAGAACATAAATTAAACATTAAATGTTTATGGTTTTAATAAAATAATTTACCATTATTAATTATTGAGGATTCCTATGTTTTAGACATTTAGGGAATTATTTCATTACAAATACACAAAAAACCATACATTAAAAAGTGTACACATACAATCAAAACCAATTTCTCCAACAATATTAAACACTTAATGTTCTATTTGTTCTCTCTTTATGAAATATCATCATATTTTCCATATTGAAATTCTTATTGTTCTTATTTTACCTTAAAACTCTGTGGAAAACATTTATATTGTTGGATGACCACATAAAACATAGTAAGGGACATTATGAAAGATAGAATGAATCATGTTATTCCATGAATACTAAAAAAAATCCATTTTAAAAAACAACATTAGGATTAGAATAAAAAAATTATAAATCATGAAATCCAATTCACTACCCAAATATTTTCATAAAACATTTCACAATAAATTTTTAATGAAAAATAAAAAATATAAATAGTTTATTGAATTAATAAAGATATCATGAAGAAAATTCACAATGTTATACATGACACCCTTAATAAGTAGAATATGCATTCCATTAAACATTATCTAATTATATTACCTTATGAAATCATACTATTATTTTATAAACCCATTTAAAGAATATATAATTCGTTTAGGTGACTTGGGACATAGTTTTTATAACACTATTAAAATAACTATTAATAATCAAAAAACTTATTTTATAAATTCTAATGATCTCTTATAAAAATCATGTAATTTATTAGTTACATAATTTTACCTAATGCTTTGGAGTGTTATATTGGGATTTCTCATTATTGGATTATATTGGAACAACATGTACTTGGTGTATAACAAAAAAAGCCATTGTCAAAATCATTTCTATATAACAATACATTAATAATAACCCATGATGGTCATTATTTTTCCCAAAATATTATTTCCACTCATAAGAAGAAAAAGTATTCTTGGATATCGAAATTTCAAATCCATTAAAAATATTATTTGAAAAGAATCAAAATAGAAAGAAGGAAGTTTTATATTTGAAGAAAAAATTTAATTTTATAAATAAAACCAAACTTCATAAAATATTTTCAGCAGTGAGAAAATTCATTTACAATGTATATGTTAAAATAGAACATTTATTTATTTATTTTTGTAATAAAAGTTAAAATGTTCCTCATAAAATATGTAAAAATAATAATTTTGATTTTTTTGGATGAAATAAGAAATATTCATAAATATTAATTAATTATTCATATATATTTATATAAATATAACTATAAAATAAATTTAAAAATATTAACATCATAAAAATATGTATAAAATAAATGTTTAAATAATTTAAAAATGATTTTTAATGTTAATGTGTCCATTACCTCGAGTCGAACACAACACATACCTTATTTATCTTCCTAAGTATTAAAATTATGTTAATTATTTAATTTATTATTAACCCTTTTCAACATTATTATTCTTTTATTATGGAATAATCAATTACAAAATAAATTAAGTTAATGTTAGAAATTTTGATAATATTCAGCTCAGATGTCCATAATCACATTTGTAAGTTGAATTTGGACAAAGATATCCCTGTTTAATTATATATAGAATTATAATCTAGAAATTATTATCTTTTTATTATATAAATTATACTTTTTTTGAAAACCATAAAATATGCTTTTGAAAAATGAACTATGTTGAAGTCATTGAGACGGTAGCCTGAACTTGTACATGAGTTGTGTTTTCATTTTATAATCATCAGGATGTATAAAAGGCATGTATTATTTTAAATTTCTAGAATAATAATAATATAATAAATGTGATATTATTTATTTAAATACACTTATATATATATAATCTATGTTATGTGGTAAAGGAAAATGAATGTCATCGTTTTTTGGTTGTGGTAATCCACACATACATATGAATGAAATTATAATTTTTCAACAGATAAATAGTTTAGAAAATATAGAATATAGTGTATTTTAAAATGATCAATATTTTCAAAATTATAATATATATACAAATTTAGCATCATTGTAAACATATGTGATAGGTGGTGATGTAAAACATATTACATCCTTTCTTGATGTGGTAGTCCTCCATACAAATGAATAGCCGTTTCATTTCCCATTTTATAGAAGAGAATATGTATATTATAGTGAAATGACCCTAAACACTTGAGAATGTTCATAATACTAATAAATTATCACACGATAGAAGTTTTTTTATCCCAATGGATTGAATAGTTTAATAGTATTGGTAATCCAGATACATACATGAGTCTTACATTACAACTGAATACACCATTTACACTATAATGTTTTCCCTATAATAACATTTTCCCCCTTAGAATATTCTTTCATATATTTATTATTACTGTTCTTGTAATTTTTTGGAATTTATGAAAAACATGGGTGTGATAAAATGCTCAATAAGGGTAATGTATAGTGGATTTAATAACAAACAAATTACCATAATCAATATGTAAGTATGAAAAACTAATCACCCATTGCATTTAAAAAACTTGATAAGGAATAGTTAATATCCGAAGATAAATAATAAATCACACATGACATTTGAAAAATATGATAAGGTATAATAAATATATCAAGGTAAATAATAAAATCACAATCCAGTTAATCAATAAACAGAGAATAAAATACATTTGTAGATAAATTCAAAGTGAATACCTCATGGATAACAAATAATAACAATATAAAAATTATAATGGAAATAAATTCTTAATTATTAGACACAAGGATTGATTCATAAGAAAACTTATAACTTCAGAACATTTCAATGGATGGTTTAAATGTATATGTAGATACCCATATAGTTTATGGAACCGATTTGTCTCTTGAGAACCTGTCGATTCATCAAGGGGATTACATTAAATGGCCCTCAAACCATGTATAACCAGTAATAATAAATTCAAATATATTTTAAAAAATAATTCTTCATAAACAATTCACCATATCAAATATCTATAGAGTAAATTATTCACATTTATAAATATTTATTAATTAATCAAATTACGATTAAAGGTAATATATTTTTAAAAATTGAAAATGGTTTAGATAAAAGTAATAAACCATATTCATGAATGTGTATAATTAATATAAATTTAATTTTCAACAAAAAATTATTGAAATAAAGTGATAATTTCAAGAGATTGTTAACAATCACAGAAGAAATTGATATTAAAAAGGTAAGGTTTACCACATTGTAATTTTCATGTAAAAATCATTCAGTTGATATAATATAAAATAAAACATAAACTACCATGAATAATAAATTATTTATATAATTAAATTTCAAATAGGAAATTTATACACCACATACAATGTATTTTTTTCATGATAACAAATTAGACTAAATGGAATGTAAATTGAGACATAATTCATTTCCACATGGTAACTTTTGAATTATAATCCTAATGAAAGAAATATAATCATATGATAAATAAAATAAAATTACGTTAAATTTATTTATGATATAAAATAAAATATTGGAATTATATAGACCACACAATATAAATACGTGGTGAAAATTGTGTATGCCTCATAGAAGTAAAAGTGAGATAAGAATCCATTACATTACTCTTCCCTTTGGATGAAAATTCTTTAACCTATTGTATAATGGGGTTAATCATTTTATTATACTATAAAAGAAACATATTATTATTTATGATATCATATATAATACTTTTATAACATATTATAACCCATTCATTAATAAGTTTTCACTGTTTTCATTATTTTGGGTGTTAACCTCCAGGTTTTTTACTATATTATTAAATTGTTATTTATTGTCCCTCTTATATTGAAAATTATTCAATAAAATAAATAATTTAAACCATTATATAATTATTAAATATATTCAATACATATGTACTTGATTTAATATATAATATTTAGTTATGGAAAAAATAATACACCATTCATGGTGATGATAACCCGTACCTGAGCATGAACATTGTTTCCATTTTCTTGTAATATTGAAAGAATAGAAAAAAATGATATATGTTTATATTATAATTATAGTATTTTTTTATATATGAGAAATTATTTCATTTAAAAAATCTTTAATACATTCTGATTAATGTGTGAATGAATGAAATCTCTTTGAGGGTGCGGTAGTCCACTCCCCTATAAACGATGACATCGTATTCCCAAAAATTGGAAACCACGATGGTATGTGTGGTATAATATTTCTAGAAGAATATTTAATATATAAATATCATATATATCATATAAATAATATAATAAATGTAATTAAAAAATTATTCCCATCCATAATATGTGTAATTTAAGAACAGCCGGCATCAGTTCGTGAGGTGGTAGTCCGCCCTACACATGAATGATGATTGTATATCACATTAGATAGATGTGAGTGTAGGTATATTCTATACCCTTAATATTAAAACATTTCAATAAAATTTTTATACTTATATAATTATAAAAACAATATATTATAATAATATAAGGGGTGGAGAAATAAATAAATCTAAAGTGCTCGTTTAAGGATGTTACCTCTAATTTAGGTTACTCCTTTTAGTTTATTCAAAAATAAATCCTTGGATGGATATATTCCCAAAAGGATAATTCTAGGATGAGTTTAGGGAATTTGGAATCTTATTTTTACAGGTTTTGGATTATCCAAATGTCTTGATATGTGTAAATAATTGGGAGGGATTAGTTCCCTTTTATAATGGAATATGAGTGCCATTATTGTAAATAAAAAAAATGTAAACACTATTGGGAGGTCACACTTACATCATGTTCATGAAATATTGATCCAAATTATATTAAAGGGAGTATAGGTTCTAAATATTTCCATTCAATGGGATTTGTAAAAGTATTTAGGTAATTTTTCAACCTTTGATTAACATTTAACCACTAAATTAACTAATTATCACCTTAATTACAGTAATTAATTTTAATTTATTTCTGTATATTTTTATAATTTTTTATCATTAGTAGAAAATATAAAATTTTAGGATTAAAAATATGCAATACACATTTTATAAATTCCAATAATAAGAGTGGTCGAAATTATTTTAAAATTAATCCAATAGACGGGATAACGAAACAACTTTCAAAAGAGAAAATGTTCAAATATTTGAAATGATTTTATCTCTAGTTTCATTCTAAAATTGAATCCAATGACCTAAATTTGTTTAATTGATGCATAATATATCTATTTATAATTTATAAACAGGATACAATATAAAATAAAGCTACAAATTATATAGATAAAAAGTTAATTTTTAATTATAATATCTGTATTTGGTTACTATACATCTAAAAAATGAAAATTCCCAAAAAAAATTAAAAAACCACCCTAATTTAATTTTGATATTATCATTTAAAAAAGGAAGCTTATTTTCAAAATAACATTTATAAAATTTTAATAATTTTGTTTTATTTCAAGTATTCCATTAAAAGGCGAAAAAACTAACTTTAGAAAAAATATATCATTTTATGGGTAATATTGGGTTTGTTCATATCTTATGACTATGAAATATATTTGATGAATGTATAAAAAATTTATTGAATATATAGTAAATATATTTCATTAATATCATTCAATTATTGTAATACAAGATAATAAAAGAGTTACATATTATAAAATAAATAGAATAAAATGAATTTATTTAAAATAATAATCATATCATAATGTATTAAGATATTATGTTCCCTTATACACTTGGTTTTTTGTATCGTACACGCTATTGAAAATAATTCATTTAGTATTTTCTAGGTCTCATTTCCTCCCCACCTTAAATAAATTCTATCCTTAGAATTTATGTCAATGTTTGTAAAAAATTGTTCTATATTTGAAAAACTATTCACTAAAATTTAACATCATTATGTGGTTTGGAAAATCATCATTTTATTAAGATATAATGAGATGTAAAATGGTGAGATGGGATAATATATAACTTGGTTTCTACTTAGAAGAACATTTGTGGAATTTGAAAATATGGACATAGAGTAAAAATGAAAATATTTATAGAGATTGATTGAGTTCATTGATAAAGAACAAATTAATGATCAGTTTAAATTTTAAGACCTCAAAACTATAAATCAATAATGATTTAAAAGACCATCAGTTCAACAAAAAGTATGATTTTTGGGTAACATTTTTAAAATAATTTCCATAAAGTTGAGTAATTATTTTACTACATATGAATATGAGTAAGTATAAATTATTTCATCCTTTGGTTGTTCTTTTATAAATTTCCTATTCACAACATAATACATGAAATGAGTATTCAAAAATGAACTTATATGCCTAAATCATTGAAATTCACATTCAACCAATTGGACGATCGATAAAACAAGTCACAATATATATCACTAACTATTTTCTAAAACTAATATTTTTTATAATTTAATCTATAATCCTAAAAACTAATACTACTAGTTCATCATTAGTATATATTCATAAAATATTTTAACTAAAAAAGATGACATATAAACCAAAACATTATATAGACCAATGGTTGGTGTAAACTCTAATCATCCATCAATAATGGATTCAATACCCACCACCTCACCGAATGGGATGGGTTGTCCCCATAAACGTGGGTTGTACCTTTTCTAAATTATAATAATACATTTCCAATAACATTCCCAAAAATACGATGTAATTCATTAAAATTTATCATGAAATATGTTTTTACAAGTATTTTCTCTAAAACCTATTTTTTTATCAATGTATAATGTCCTTATTTGAATATTATTATAATTTTATTAATATCCATATTAACCGTAACTTACTAAAAATTATTTTTTTATCAAAAAACTTTTAAGGAAAAATTGAGAAACCAATAAGTTTACCCAGGTCAAACACTAAAAGAAACCACATAATTATTAAAAGGCAACTTCGGCCTACTAAAAACATTCTCCAAAAATATATTCAATGAAAGAGTGGTTACCTTAGTGTTTGGACCATTCTATATATGGAGTTTGAATTTATAGATAAATTTTCCCAATCATTCCGGTAATCATCTAATCAAATAAACTCCAAAGGTAAGAAATACCATAAAAATTATGTCTATAAAATGTAAAAACATTATTCCAAAAATATTTTTTCCATTAAAACATATAATTATCAAAAAGTTCTCAAAAAATTCTTTAATAAGTGTAGAATCCAATTTCATAATACCTAAATTGAGGTGATTTTGTATTTGAATATATTATCATCCTTAATTTCTAAATCATTTGATGATATCCATAAATATTTTGTTAATGTATACATAGTTGTTTCCAAAATCTAATAAAATCCTGTGGTGTGTCAAAATTATTTTGGAAAAGATAATATTTATAAAAAAAACTTCATAAATTTATTTCTCAAATAACAATACAGAAGTAATTCATCCATTTTATTTCCATATAGATCTTTCATAGGACTAGGTATTATCCTAGTTAATTGATTGTCATTATCTATTAAAATTCATTATAGTAGTTGGTAATGAAATGTAAATTTTCCGAAGAATATACCCCCATTGGTTTTAAACTATGTGTGCATTAAGGTCCATTGTCATGTATTATGTTCTGCTTGAATCACACCCGACATGCCCTATTTAGGGTTATTACCCCTAGGTACATCTTTGATAGAACCACACCCACAAATTATATCCAGATAGGGATATATTGCTAGTAATTCCCTAAAAATATCTACCTCATAAACCGCAAATGATGTTATACTATACTTATCCTCAATCTTGATATTAGGGTAATGTTACCTACTATAAGTTTTTCTATACATAGTTTGTAAATTAGATACTAATTATCCTCTAATACCAATTATGTGACCCGAACCTAGTAACCTGGAGCCGATGCTTAGAACTAGTTGAATGGAATACGATACAAGGATTTTATTCTTGAAGTATAGAATAGTTTAGTAGTCTTACTAAACAGAATACATAAATGAGTCATACATTTCAAATTAATACACTAATTATAACATAATTTTTTTATCTATAATAAATTTATTCCTACTTAGAATATCCATTCATGTCATTCTTAATACACTTCTTTGAATCTTATGAAAAGGAAACAAATAAGTCTGGACTAAAATAATCAGTAAGGGTTTTGTATAGAGGATGAAATTTTGAATCAATGAGAATAATAAATATGGATAGGTAAATAATTGAGCACACATTCCATTTTTATAACTTGATAATGCATAATCATTATGGTAATGAAAAGAATCGAGACACATTACATTTAAACAATAAATGGAGAATGAAATGCATTAATATATAGACTATGAAAATATATCATGTGTAAATATTAAAAATAATAAATCAATTATGAATGATATCAATTCATAATTATTTGACATCATTTCTGAGGCACACGATATCGTATACCATCAAGACATTTCACATTTATGTTTCAAACTACAGGTAAGAACCCATTTAATTTGCACAACTAATCTGTTTCATGAGAAATAGTAAATGCATCGAGGGGATTACATGAAACAAACCCCAACCTATATTGCATGAGTCCAAATTATTTCTTATATATCTAATAATATTTTAAGTTCATAAAAATTGTTCCTTATCAAATATTAGTATGGTTTAAAATATATGGATTTATGAATATTTCCCTTGTAATTCAAATAACTATCAATGTTTACATGATATTATATAATCAAAAACAGTTATGAATATAATTAAATCCCAAAAAAATAATGTGTATATTTAATATAAATGTAATTTTCAATGAAAATTATTACAATAAAGTGATTTTATAATTAAAATTGTAACAATTTGAAAAGAATGTGATATTTATATGATAACTTTTACCACATAATAATTTTACTGTCAGAACCAATAGATTTGGATAACTCAAATTGAAATATTAAAAACCATGAGTAATAAATTATTCATTATATTATATGTTAAATTGAAAATATATTCACAATATATAAGAAAATTGCTGCATAATATTTAATAATTTGTAATAGAATGAAAATTGATATAAAATCCCTTACAAATTGGTAACTTTTGAATTATATGCCTCATGAAAGAAAAAAAATAAATGAAATTTTAAATACCTTTAGTGTAGATTTATTTATAAAATAAAATTCAATAGGGGATGTATATACACCATGAAATAGAAAAAACATTGTGATAATACCATATGCCTCACAAAATAAAACCTGAGACAATAATCCATTACCTTACAATTCCATTTGGTTGAATGTTCTTTATACTACTATATAACGATTCAATAATTGTTATTAACTTATAAAAAACCAATATTAATATTTATTATGTAGTATAAAATCCTTTTATACAATATTAAAACCATTTCCAAAATAATGTTTCCTTATTTTCATTATTTTTGCTCTTGATCTCTTTATTTTTCGAGTTTTTTCGTCTAGTTTTTTCCTATTACTTAGGTTTTGATTTAATAAACTCCATAATTTAATCCATGATATATATATATTCATATATAATTTATATTTATTATATATATATATATATTAAATTAAATCTATAATATATAATGACTGGAAATGGAATACACTGTTCATGGAGACTGTAGGTCACACAAACACATGAACTCTATTTCCATATTCTTGTTGTACTGAATGAATAAAAACAAATTGTATATATGTATATGATAATAATAGTATCATTTCATTCATATAATTCACAGATTTTTATTAATCCCATCATTAAAACATTCAATGTAATGTGTGAATGAATCACATAACTTTGAGGAGGTTGTAGTCCACTAGTCCATAAATGATGTTATCGTATTCCCAAAAAATGGAAATAAGGAATATATGTGTTATATAATAATTAATGAAGCACAATAATTTATAAATATCATATATATAATAAAAATAAGTAATTAAATCATTATTCTAAACCTTGAGAGGTTGTAATGGAAGAACAAACGACTCGGTTTGCAAAACAGTAGTTCATTATACACACAAATGATGACTATGCATCCAATATGATGAAAGTATGTGTAGGTGTAGGTCATAACCATAATATAAAAATAATATGTTTATTTATATTTTGAGATAATTATATAAAAAATATAAATGATTAATTGAATAGGTAGAAAAAGAAATAAAACAAAAGTGATGTAAGAACTCGGTTCATTATTTTTTGAGGTACAAGTTTCTTCTTTTCCCTTTTCCTTAAGTGTTTTTGAGAAAATAAGTAAAACGGGGGAGAATCCTAAATTTTGGGACTACACACTATGTAATATTCCACATTCTGTGTACTTCGACCATGTGGAATGAGTACACTGGGTGTGTATCCATGTCGGCGAAAAAGGGTGTAAAAACCGACTAAATGCCGTGTAGTCAGTCAGTAAACAAATAGTATGGCGGTGGATGCAGCCACTAGAAGAGCGGCAGTACACACCGTGAAATCAGAAATACACATCCTGTACTCATGACGATGCATGAACAATGGGGTGGTGCCGCCAGAGGAACAATTAAATGGGAAAAGTACACTCCGTGTAGTCAATAGTACACGCCGTGTAGTTGTTTTTTCATAAAATGGGAAGTAGACAACCCTATTCACAGGATTGGTTTATAACCGGAGGAAGGAGTTAAGATATGAGGCTGGGCCTTCGAGGATCTCTAGATCAAGCATCGGGAATCCGTTTTTTCCTCTGACGATCTCGTTGGAACCACACGGGTAAGCCCTCCACTATCCTTAAGCCATTCTTGACAATTCTTCTTCTAAGGGAATTTCTTTGGGGTTCAATGTGGATTTATTTCACCAAAGATCTACGTCGTTCTTGGATGATTCGAGGACCGTCGTTCGCGTATACCGTTCAGGGGCGTTTAAGGTAGGTGGCTTGGTGTTTAAATTCCAACTATTGCGCATTTTTATGTACCGTTGAACTATGAACCAATGTCGGGGTGTCGTGTGGATGATGCCTTAGAGGTTTTAAATACCTAGAATTGTATAGGTAATTAATTGTGATAATAAACTATTGTTTTGGATCACTGCTTGGATCCATGACCACCCTAGGGGTGCGTTCCTCTCTTTAGCTGTTTTCCCAGGATACCCGAGGGTATGCCATGTTTATTTTGCGCATTACTTTTTCCTCGAGAGGAATTGTATGTGAATTTCTTGATTATATGTTGGGAAAGGCCTAGTTACTCATTTAGCCTGAGGGAAGTGTTACCTTTAGCCTGAGGGAAGTGGTTATTTCGGCCTGAGGAAAACTTCTTTCATTCTTGTGGGCAATAGACTCTGTGCCTGAGGGAGACACTTGGTATGCCTGAGGGAAATATCTGTTATGCATGTGGGAAATTACCTGCGGGTAATGTTTCTGATTACTTGAGGGTAAGGGTTTTCATGTCTGAGCAAACTGACTGTTCACATAGAAATTCACTATAGTGGTTTTATTATAATGAATAATTAAATTAAATATAAAAGGGGAATATAATTGGTGAAGTTAGTTACTTTTGAGTATTGATTAGTCTATTGCATTTTAATACTGCAAACTATTGTTGTATATTTTTACACAGTATGGCACGAGCCTTTGGTGGTTGCCTACTGGGATTTATTTCTCACACCGTGTTTGAGTCATGTCTTTGTCCCAAACATATTATATTTCTGTAGGTGTGGATAAGGTAAAGGGTCCCTATATAGGTCCTTGATTGTTTCTGAGGAGTAGGGGAGCATGAAAACTGGCATAGGCTCGCGATGCTACCGACTATTTTGTTTTTTTGTTTTACTCTGTATTGTACTGTACTATAATGTTTTGTAAAATGTTCTGGCTGTTTTCTTAGAACATGAGACTTGTTTCATCATTATCTATATAACTATTAGTAATCATTCACTACAGTTGTTTAAAATAAATGTCTATAGTTTATTCCTTCCGCTGTTGTTGAATGTTTTATTATTCTGTTGTGCTACACATTGACAAAGGAGGGCATAGTTTCCCCACTATTAAACCTGGGCCCTCACTGTTAGTTGGAATCCTCTGGCATTTGGGGAAATACGCCTGAGGTCATGTGACCAATCGGGTTCGGGGCATCTATTTAGTGGCACCTGGGCCCGGGATGTTACAAAGTGGTATCAAAGGAGGTTCTTTTCTTTGACATACTATTTTGAGCCATAGTTAGGGATAGGCTAGAAATGGTAGTTGGTAATAAGCTGTGCCCGGGTGTAGCTAACCCGAGTACAGGGAAAAGCTAGTCTACCTAGGTAATTGCAATTGATTTTTTTCAATTTTATAGTTGACTTTATATCACCGTTGGGTGACGCACTTGTGATTTTTCTATTTATATTTTATCCATGGGTTCTATATAGATACCACCCAATGAGATGAGGGTAGGCCATCTCATGCATCATTTAGGCACATGTTAGAAATCACATGCCACTCATAGTTCCATGCCATGTAGGTGCACTTAAAAATTTCATGTTTTTGTGATATTTATTGTGCTAGAAAAATAATAATATTGTGATTTCTTCTTTAATACATACCTACTGTGTGATATGATATTTTTGGGTGATCTTGTTGATAGAATGGATGCCAAACTTTGGTTTTTGGGGAGTATGGGACCTCATTGACCTGGATCTGGTGGATAATCGACTGTTTATCTTATTATAACATATATATGATTCCAAACATTAATTTGTGGGGAGTATGGGCCTCACGGGTTGGAATTTGGAACTTAGGTGTTGTTTATTAGTATTTTCTGGGTTCCAGAGTAGTATCTGAGGCTTACTGTCTGGAAAACCTAGTAGAGACGCCGTGTAGTTCCTTGGAGACACACCGTGTGTTCTTCTGTTCAGTATTAAAAGTAATTTTCTTGAATACACACCGTGTACCCTTGGTACACACTTTGTAGTCTCTTCCCGTGTCATAGACCATGTGGGTAGGGACACGAGAAGGGGGAAATTATTAGGGAAAACATTCTGTGTACCAGATGTACACGCTGTGTAGTGTTGAACCGGAGTCCGCTCGTGTAACTAACAACACGAACGGAGGAGAACTTAAGAAATACACGCTATGTCCACTATGGAACACTCCATGTAGTCTAACCTAGGATCCGACCGTGTAACTAAGAACATAGGTCTGTTTAATTTGTTTGTGTACACGCCGTGGGAATATGGAACACACTGCGTACTGTGATCCATGTATTCAGTCGTGTAACTAACAACATAGGTCAACAGAGCTCGTCTAGTACACGCCTTGTGCCTGAGAGACACGCAGTGTAGTCTTGACCAGTGACAGACCGTGTGGACCTGACCGTGTGGCTGGGAAGACGGAGTGGGGGACACGCCGTGTGTGGGTGTAATATTCCATGTAGTGTTATTCGAGTAGTCGGTCGTGTCACAAACGACATGGGCAGTTGGAAAAAATTACACCATACACGCCGTGTAGATTATATACATGCCGTGTAGTTTATTTCAATGGGAGCCGTGTGGCTTAGCCGTGTAGAAGGACCCGGGAAGGGGAAGATAAGTTAGGTACACGCCATTCATTCAATATACACGCTGTGTAGTCTTGTTGTGTAATCTTGAATTCCTTCTTCCACCTGTTCCCCTTTTGGTCCCTTTATTTCAGACTGTGATAATCCTGACCAAAGGTTTGTATTTGACCTTGTAGAGTCATGCCATCGAGATGACCACACATTGTTCGCCAGGAGAGTGGCAATGATTATACTCCAGAGATGGTAGGCCACGGGATACCAGTGGAGCCTCCAGTTGAGCCAGATGTGGCGCCAACCATTATACCAGATAATGGCGTGGAGGAGCAGTTCCGTGAAGGCTTTATGCGGTTCATGCAGACCTTTTAGGGTGCACCACCGACTGCCACATCTATGGCCGAGCTGACTCGTATATTCCAGTAGCAGTATCTGTCTACATTTTTAGGGGATAGAGGACTATAGTCTACAGAGTATTGGTTGGGGTCTATGCAGACTATTTTCGAGCATCTTGAGATGCCTCCAGGGTGGAGGGTCAAGCTCGCAACATATATGCTGTGTGATTCCACCAAAAGGTGGTGGGTTGTTACAACCTAGTCAAAGAATCACAGAGACATGGCGTGGGATGATTTTCAGACAGATTTCTATGATTTTTTATTCCCATAGACACTGAGGGTAGATAGAGATCGAGAGTTTATGAACCTGTAGTAGGGAACTATGTCAGTGATGGAATATTCTGCTCATTTCACTAAGCTTCAGCGTTTTGCACCCGTTCTAGTGGGTGATGGGATGTAGAGAGCCAGACACTTTGAGCATGGTCATCGATATGACATCATAGCACTGGTGAATTTTTTCAGGTTTCATTCAGTACATTCTATTGTGAACCAGGCACTGATTACAGAGAGGAACCTGTGGGAAGCTAATGGTGTGTGCCAAGGTAGTTCTGCACTAGTTTCAGTTACTATTTCTACTGGCAAGAGGAAGAGACAAATGGACTTTTCTCACAGTGGAAGTACCAGCTAGAAGAATGTTTTATGTGGCTAGGTCATCTGCCACTAGTGTCGTAAGTAGGGGAACAAGAGACCTCAATGTCCATGAGATCCAGTGGAGTGCCGAGCTTGCGGTAAGATGGGTCATCTTCAGAACTTTTGCAGGGCGTTTCTACTAGTAGCTAGTGAGAGGGGTTCTGTATAGAATCCGTGTGTGGGAGCAGGACCAGAATATTTTTACAAGTTGGTAAACTGGAATACGTCAGGGAGATCAGGCAAGGATGGTGGTCGTGGCTGTGGTAGCCAGACACCAAGATCTTAGAGGTAGCAGGGCGGGAAAACTCTGGGTAGGCAGGCTGTGTCGACGGGCCACGACACTGGGCAGGCATATGCAATGCAATAGACCCATCATAAGTAGGATCCCAGAACATCTACTATCAGAGGTACTATTCTACTAGCTTCTGTTTTATCTTCAGTGCTTTTTAATAGGGTTACTACACATAGCTTTATATCTGTACCCGTTGTGGAGAGAATTGGGCTCTGTGTTTCTTCTTTTTCTGTAGACATGACACTAGACACTCTATTGGGACCTAGATCGAGCGGTGTGCGTCAGTGCAAGGAGTTCCCCCTCGAGGTTGGTGGGTGTCACTTTCTATGGGACCTCTATTTATTAGAGATGAAATCTTATGACATCATTATCAGGATAGACTGGTTGGTTCCCTTTAGAGCCTTTGTAAATTTCTATTGTCACAGGGTGATGTTCACGTCACCAGAGGGCAGGGAGCTTCTATACAAGGGCGAGTGGGATGTTCAGGCGAGTCGAGATAGACCAGAGCATCATCGGTGAGGTGGATTCATAGCCTATATTGTGAGTTTATATTTGGATGATTAAGGGACTTTTTAGTAGTATTTACCTCTAGTGGTTCATCATTTTGGGGATGTCTTCCTGGATGACTCTACAGGACTACCAACAGAGTGAGAGGTGGATTTCTCTATTAATCTTGTGCCAGGGGAAGCATCGGTGTCCATTCCACCTTATAGGATGGCTACACCTGAGCTGCAGGAGATCAAGAGGCAGTTAGAGGAGTTACAAGCAAAAGATTTTATTTGACCCAATACTTCTCTTTGGGGGTCGCCTGTCCTTTTTGCGAAGAAGGCAGATGGTACCCTCAGACTCTGTGTGGATTATCAGAAGCTGAACTAGTTAATAGTCAAGAACCGATATCCCTTGCTGAAGATTGATGATATTTTTGATCAACTTCATGGAGAACGAGTGTTCACGAAGATCAACTTGAGATCCGGATATCATGAGCTGTGCGTGAGACCATTAGATATACCTCTTACAACTTTTCAGAGCAGATATGGCATGTACGAGTACTTGGTTATGCCATTCGGACACACGAACGAACAAGTAGTTATTATGGCTCTGATGAATCGTGTGTTCTATCCTTATCATGATTATTTTGTGTTAGTATTCATGGAAGATATCATGGTGTACTCTTACACTCGATACAATCATGCCACCCATCTTCAGATCGTATTGAGTACACTGAGAGAGAATAAGATATATGCCAAGCTCTGAAAGTGCCACTTTTGGATGGACAAAATTCACTTCCTGGGTTAAATCATTATAGAGGAAGGAGTTGTAGTAGACCCAGTGAAGGTGAGATAAGTAGTTTCCTGGGAGCAGCCTAAGAACTTGTTTGAGATACGATGTTTCTTAGGGCAGACTGGTTAATACAAACGCTTCAAACATGACTTCTCCAACTTAGCAGCCCCTTTTCCGGGTTTGAATATGAAGGGTTTGATGTTCATTTGGTCGAAATCTTGTGAGATATCCTTTTAGGACCTGAAAGGAATGTTGAAATTAGCACTAATCTTGATACTCCCAGAGTTGGGAAAGATCTATACAGTTTACCGTGATGCATCAGGTATTGAACTGGGAGCAATGTTAATGTAGGGCGATCAAGTTATTGCATAAAGGTCTCAGTAGTTTAGGCCACATGAAAGGAATTACCCAACACATGATCTCGATTTGGCTGCAGTTTTTAATACATTCCTCTTTTGGAGACATTATCTCTAGGGAGACCATTTTGTGGTTTTCAATGACCACAAAAGCCTCAAATATATTTTTACTCAGCATGAATTGAATCTGAGATAGAGAAGGTGGGACGAATACCTTCAGGCCATCGACTTTGAGCTTTCCTATACACCTGGTAAAGGTAATGCAGTAGCTGATGTACTGAGCAAGAATACTCAGATAGAGGCAATGTAGGAGGCCAGTGGTGAATGGATGCTTATGGCTTTGTTCTCTGAGATGCATCTAGAGGTTCATGATAGTCAGGGGCAGACCTAACTTTCATCTTTAACTATGACTTCTACCATCCTGGACAGAGTGAGGATGAGACAACAATCTGATTCAGAAGGACTAGTTCTACTATAGTCGGTGGAAAATGAGGACCCTTCTCCTGGTTGGATGATAAGCGATGATGAAATTATGGGTTTCCATGGACGATTATGGGTTCCAGGGGATATACAAGAGGAGTTGATGCGGGAGTTTCTTTCTTCAGCTGGGGAAGTTCATCCCGGAGTTACCAAGACGTACCGTGACTTGAGACGTCAGTACTGGTGGCCGGGTATAAAGAGAGAGATAGTAGGTTTGGTACGACATGATCCACCTATCAGCAAGTGAAGACGGAGCATTAGAGGCCAGCCATACTATTACAATAGTTACCCATCTCTGAGGGGAAATGGGATGATGTCACGATGGATTTCGTGACTGGGTTTCCAAGGTCACCTCGAGGCAGTGATGCCATGTGGGTTTTTGTGGACAGACTCACAATGGTAGCTCACTTATTGCCGATCCTGGAGTCTTTTGGTGTTGACGAGATCGAGAAGTTGTATATCTGAGAGATCATACGTCTTCATGGGGTTCCTCGTTCTATTATTTCTGATAGGGACACCCATTTTGCATCTCATTTAGGGTAGAGTTTTTAGAGGGCACTAGGTACACAAGTGATTCTAAGCACAACTTATGACCCTCCGACTGATTGTCTATCAGAGCGTACGATACAGGTGCTTGAGGACATACTACGTGCATGCATCCTAGACTTTGGGGTCTCTTGGGAGAAGCATATAACCCTAGTAGAGTTTTCCTATAATAATATTTTTCAGGAAAATAATGATATGGATCCTTAAGAGGCTCTATATGGTAGGCCATGCCGATAACCTTTGTGCTGGTTAGAGGTGGGTGAGGCAGCTTTACTAGGACCATGTCTCGTGCATGAGACTTCTGAGAAGGTCCAGTTGATTCAAAAGCGGATGGCTACCATGTAGTCTTGTCAGAAATCATATGCTGATCGTCGTAGATGACCTTTGGAGTTCGTGGTTGGGGATCAGGTTTTCTTTCATGCTTCACTATGGTTGGGACATAGGTGGATCAGGAGATAGGGTAAACTTTCACCAAGGTATGTGGGACCATTTGTGATTTTGGAGAGAGTTGAGCCGGTTCCCTATAAGTTGTAGTTACCACAGAGGTACCAAAACATGCATGATGCCTTCCATGTATCTCAGTTCTGTCGCTATCATTCAGACCCATCTCACATCTTTCAGCCCGATGAGGTTGTGATCGAGGTAGATGTGTCCTTTGAGGAGCATCTGATTCGCATCGTTGATAGGAGTAGAAAGGTTTTCTGAGGCTAGTCAATTTCTCTCGTACGGGTGCTATGGTAGCCTAGGCGAGTGCAAGACGAAAACTGGAAGCGAGAGACTGACGTACATGCTCAGTGGCCAGAGCTGTTCTGTGCTTTATCTTTTCCACCCTTGGAAGGGAAATTCAGGGACGAATTGCTTTAGGGGGGGAATTTTTTAAGAACCCAGTTCATTTTTTTTGAGGTACATGTTTCTTCTTTTCTCTTTTCCATAAGTGTTATTGAGAAAATAAGGAAAATGGGTAAAAATCCTAAATTTTGGGACTACATGTAGTGTACTATTTCACACGCCGTGTACTTTTTCCATGTGGAATGAGTACACAGGGTGTGTTACCATGTCGGTGATGTAGGGTGTAAAAACTGACTACATGCCGTGTAGTGGATATTTAAATGCAATGTAGTCAATCAACAAGAAAATAGTAAGGCGGTGAAAGTAGCTGCCAGCGGAGTGGCAGTACATGCCATGTAATAATAAATACACGCTGTGTACTGATGTCGACGGATGAACAGTGCAGCGGTGCTGCCAGAGGAATAGTTAAATGAGAAAAGTACACGCCGTGTAGTCAACAGTACACGCCGTGTAGTTTGTCTTTTCAAAATAAATTAGAAGTATCCAACCCTATTCACATGATTGGATTAGAATCGGAGGAAGGAGTCCAAAGATGAGGCCGAACCTTCTAGGATCTCCAGATCGAGCGTTGGGAATCCGTTTTCACCTCTAATGATCTCATTGGAAGCAAATGGGTATGCCCTCCACTCTCCTTAAGTCGTTCTTGACAATTCTTCCTCTAAGGGAAGTTATTTTAGTTTTAATGTGGATTTATTTCACCTTAGATCTACATCATTCATGGAAGATTCAAGGATTTTTGTTCGCATATACCATTAATGGGCCTTTAAGGTAGGTGGCTTGGTGTTTATATTCCAACTTTTGTGTGTTTTTCTATACCGCTGAACTATGAACCCATGTTGGGGTGTCCTGTGGATGAGGCCTTAGCTGTTTAAAATACCTAGAATTGTATATGTAATCAAATATGATAATAAACTGCCATTTGGAATCACTTCATGGATCCAGGACCACCCCAGGGATGTGTTCTACTATTTATCCATTTGGCAAGGATACCCGAGGGTATTCCACGTTTATTTTGAACATTACTTTTCCCTCGAGAGGAATTTTATGTGAATTTCTTGATTATGTGTTGGGAAAGGCCCAGTTATGTGTTTATCTTCAGGGCAATGTTAGCTTTAGACTGAGGGCTATGGTTATTTCTACCTGAGGGCAACTTCTTTCGTTCCTGTGGGAAATAGACTATGTGCTTGAGGGAGACACTTTTTACGCCCAAGGGAAATATCTGTTATTCCTATGGGAAATTACCTACGTGTTACGTTTCTGATTACCCGAGGGTAAGGGTTTGCGTGTCTAAGGACACTGACTGTTCACATAGAAATTCACTATGGTGGTTTCCTTATAATGAATGATTAAATGAATAATAAAAGGGAAATATAACTGGTGAAGTTAGTTACTTTTGAGTTCTGCTTAGTTTATTTCATTTTACTACTGCACACTATTTTTGTATATTTTCACACAGTTGGGCACAAGACTTTTGTGGGTGCCTACTGGGATTTATTTCTCACTACCTATTTGGGTCATTTATTCAGACCAAACAAATTACATTTCTACAGGTGTGGATTAGGGACAGGATTCCTATACAGGTACTTGATTGATGTTGAGGAGTAGGGGAGCATGGTACCGGGCCTAGGCTCGCGATGCTACTGACTGTTTTGTTTTGTTTTGTTGTAATCTGTGTTGTACTGTACTGTATTGTTGTGTAACATGTTCTGGATATTCTTTTAGAACATGATACATGTTGTATCATTATCTATAAAACTATTCGTTATCATTTACTGTAGTTTTTCATTTTAAATGTGTATGGTTTATTTCTTCCACTATTGATGAATGTTTTATTATTCCGTTGTGCTACACATTGAAAAAAAGGGCATAGTTTCCCCACTATTATACCTCGGACCTTGTTGCTAGTCGGTAGCCTCTGGCATTTGAGGAAATGCGCTTGAGGTCATGTGACCAACTGGGTTTGGGGCACCCGTTGGTTGGCACCCGAGCCCGGGACGTTACAAGTGATCATTGGAAAACATTAGTTATTATTTGGGAAACTCCTCTTATTTTATACCAAATCCATCCTTGGTAGAATTTGTGGCCATATTTAGGATTTTGTTATTTGGATAGGGATACTGGTAGCTTATTTTGATAGGTTTTCGATGATAGAAATTCATTTAGAGGTGTTAATTAGTGTGAGGTATGAGTACCCTTTTATAATGAAGGAGGAGTGGAATTCTTTTGTAATTATAAAAATTTGAACACTATTTTGCAGTCTTCCTCACATAATGGGTATCAAATAATGAAATAAATTAGATAAAATGGAACATATGGTATAAATATGTCCGTAAAATGGGATATTTACATGTTTTAATTTCAACTGTCTACTTAATATTAATGTTTAACCTCTAAGTAAGTTAATTTCACCTAAATTGTAGTAAATAATTTTAATTTCATTCACTAATAATTTTTTTTAAAATATTTTATCTTAATAAACATTAATAATAATTATGATTCCAAAAATGGAATCCATTTTTATATATTCTAATCATAGATGTGGAGGAAATTAATTTAATGTCAATCCCATTAATGAGACACCAAAGTAGGTTTTTAATGTTCAAATGTTCAAATGTTTAAAATATTTTTATATCCAATTTCATTGTGAAATAGATTAATATAATATAATTTGATCAATTTATCTATAATATATATATATATACTTTAAAATAAATAAAAAATATAATTTATCATTACAAATTATTTAGATGAGAAGTGAGTTTTCAATTAAATTTATATTTTTTTTACTAATCATCAAAAAATGATACATATGTGTCACGACCCATCCTCGGGGCCCGTGTCGTGACTACCCCAAGCCTGCCTTCCATAGGCCAGGGGCTGGTGACTAGAACCAAGGCGTAAATCCTGGTAAAAAGGGAAGGCATTGCCTTTGTAAAGTAAACAAACACCACAAAGTAAGCAAGCGGAAAAAGTCAACACTAAGTAGAAGCTGGTACAACAGTAAGTGCGGAAAAGTAAAGGGGACCGGAAATACAAGCCCAACTGTAATGTACAACTGAAAGGGGAAAAACAACAACTGAAAGAAAAATCCGTAGCATTGAGCCGTCCACTGGAAGTCCCACCTGAAGGGTGGGTACAGATAGCCTCCAATGCTCCTCGAGTCCAGCCGACCACTCCGAGTACGTCCCACCCAGTGGTCCACCTCCAGGTACCATCCTTCTCCGCAAGCCTCCACCACAATCAGCGATATCCGTCGTCTACAACCAACACAATGTAGTGCTGGTGTAGCCCATGCAGGGGTGAGTATAAGCTACTCAGTAGGGACCCCGAGACCCTCAAGGTCTCACTAAAACCAACAAGGGTAACTACAAAGAAGATCTCAACAGATAACCTCTACTTAGGTATATGCCCATACATATACCTAAGTTATCAAGTAACCCATCTCAATCATGAGGAAACACAAGGGTCATGAAATAAACGGATAACCACTACCCAGGTTTATTCCCATACATATACCTATGTTATCAAGTAACCCATCTCCATCATGAGGAAACACAAAGGTCATGAAATCAACAGATAACCACTACCCAGGTATATGCCCATACATATACCTAAGTTATCAAGTAACCCATCTCAATCATAAGGAAACACAAAGGCCATAGACTCAGCTCACACCCGCATTTTCATTATTGAAACTGTAACTGCTGAGGAGCCATGTCTCTGGAGTGTACAGTGGTCCTATCACGACTCCGAGGTACTGATCACTAACCTAAGACTGCTGAGGTACTCCTCCTGTCGAGTACTGTGGGGCTGCTGCTACAACCAAGCGCTTTCCACCATGGGTCTGCCGCTACAACCAAGCGATCCCCCTCATAGGCTCAAGAAGTACTTCTTCTGTTGAGTACCGCGGGTCTGCCGATACAACCAAGCGCTCCTCTTCCGTGGGTCTGCCACTACAACCAAGCGCTCCCCCTCATAGCCTCCAGAGGTACTCCATCTGTTGAGTACCGCGGGTCTGCCGCTACAGCCAAGCGCTCCTCCCGGGTCCAATTCTTCACTTCCAGGCCCTCAAATCGTCATTGCAGCCCCGTTTGTCATCGTCTGCCATTTCGCGCACAAAGAAAGAAAAAGTGTGGTGGGTTTGGACTTGTTCGTTAGTCCGCACCCACCGCGTTAGCGGTTTTAATGAAATTACACAACAAATGTTCAACAACTGTCACAGGTATAAATCACAAAGATTTTAAGAATCAAACCCATACCTCGTCGAAGTCGTCGAACGTGCGTTCTTCGCGGAATTGATCGTCGCAGGAGGAGAGGATCGTTGGGTCGCGGAAGGGCGTCGCGTCGCCGCGGTATATGACGTTGCGTCGACGAACTCAAAGGATGATCGAAGATTTGTCGCGGATGAAGGAACGCCGCAGAAGAACGTCACAGGAGGAGGATCGTTGGCGTCGCAGAACACAGCGTCGCGTCGTCAATCTCCGAGGGTTTGGCGTTCTTCATCGCCTTTCGTCGAAGGCCGGTGTTCTTCGCGTTCTTCACGTTCTTCACGAAGGAGGATGAAGGACTTAAGGCTTCTATCAAATCCTCTCAACGAACAACACTCAAGAAGAACAATGTTGGTCTTATTTTATTAACATGCCAACAAACGAAAAAAGAAACTAAGTAACGACCCATTAATTCATAGAATTAATTTCAATGAATAAACCACCCAATTAATAGTAGCGTTTAGTTGTTTAAGAAAACACTCCAGTTTAATTTCATTTAATAGGGGTTTTTGCGGGTGCGTTACTTAGCGAAAAAGAAACGGTGGGGATCATACGGGCCCCTCCCCACAAATATCCTACCAAGAGGGTAGGATATTTTTTAATTGCACCCTATCCGCTTCAACTCAGCTTATGCAGCTTTAAGTGGCTTTTAAGTGGCTTTAAGTGAAATAAAAATAAATTTGTCGCACACTTTATTTTATTTCTTAACTTAACCCCAAAAATTTAAAAACCACACCCGAGAAAACGCAACTTCGGAAGAGGCGTTTCTAAGAAAATATCGGCGCTGTGATTCCATCGGTGCCTTCAGAATTTGATTCCGAGAACCCGTTCAAAAGTTATAAAAACCCGCTCTTCCGTTCATTGAACGTACCCGAGCCAAACATCAGAAAATGATTTCAGGCACACCGGGCCTCGGAATCAGGTGCCGTTAGAAACTGTGTTCTTGTAAAATTCCAAAGAAAATTAAGAATAAAAAATTCCTTGAAATTTACGGGTCTTTACATCACTCCCACCTCAGAGATTTACATCCTCGTAAAGCTTTGACACAAACTAGGGTTACAAAATCGGTATTGAGCATGCATCTGAGACTTCCGCTCCCATGTGCTCACCTGGAGGTTCCCGTGCTGCCAAAGAAAGTGCACAAGAGGAATCAACTATCCTCCTAGGATCGGCTCCTATCAATCCTCGATCCCCACGGGAACCTCCGTGGAAGTCACATCATCTCCATTGTCCAGCTCCCCTTGGTCGATGATATGTGAAGGGTCGAGCACGTATCTCCTCAGTTGAGATACGTGGGAGTCGTCGTGCACCTGGTGCAACTGAGGTGGATGGGTCAAGCGGTAAACCACACCGACTACCCAGGTGAGGACCTAAGAAGGTCCACTGATCCTCAGAGATAACTTGCCGCCTTGGCCACATCTCCATAAACCTTATTGAGGTGAGACCCGTATAAGGAAGTGATTGTCATCCTCGAAATCCAGAGGTCTCCAACTCCTGCTAGAACTGGAACTCAAAACGACTGCTGCCACGAGGGTAAGGTTGACCAACTCAAGAGTGTTCGGTCGCACCCCCCTATTCATGAGTTTATCCTGTGCTGCCTGGGGTTTCCTTTTCTCTGACCAAGGAATACCCATCCCAACGTCGTAGTTAAACCACAACCTTTTTTCCTAATTCCGTAAATTTGTGCATGAACTGTGATTGCCCAGTCCATACTCAAACCAACATCATAAGGCCTCAACGCTGCCACCAAGAGATTTCAACCGAAACTTTCGCCTCGAGGGTCTGACCACACCGTCAGCTTAAGTGTGATTATCGAGTCTCCTCCCAAGGTATCTCTAGACGTGAGGGTCAATTCCACGGATTACCGGAAACTCTAGGTCTGGAACAAGATTTGTGAACACAAGGAATGATTCATATCAACATATGATACTACTAAAGCTAGTAGTGGACATAGACTTTCCCTTGAATAATTTTTTAGAGCCATTTGGTCGCACTCCTTGACCACATGCAGCCGCACTCTTCCTCTGCCCTCCAGCTCCCTGAGCCTGGCGGGGATAACTAAGGCGGGTGGTTGTAGCATGTTAAGATGTACACCACCTCATGCTGCTCTCCTAGCTCTGCCTCTACGTCTGCTGCTTCGCAGACTCATCTCTCCTTAAAGATTCCTCTTATGGAAAATTTTAACATGCCCGAGTCTCCAAGACTGGTGCCAGTTTCTTGTTTCTTACCACACTATGCAGTCTTCATCCTCTCCTAGATGATCTTCACCTTCTTTGCCTATGATCTGGAAGAGCTGCTGAAATTTCTCCTCTGCCGAAAAGAGAAAATCGGTCTCATCCCTTGGATGAACAACGCCCATTGCCTAATACAGTCAATCCCGACATGAAGGATGCATTCATGCCATGGATGGCGTCGTAAGGCCTCAACGTAACTACCAAGAGATCCAACTGTCACTCTCGCCTCCAAGGGTTGAGTCAGACTGTCAGCATCAGTGTGAGGTCACTGGGTCTCCTCTAGTAGAAATCTCGAAAGTGAGGGTCATGTCAACAGTGTTAACCAGGACCAGTCAGTATCAACCAAACAAAAAGGACAAGAAAGAAAACATCACAAGACAAGTTTCTTTTTATTATTGTAGCTCATAGTACAAAGACACGAATACAACAGCAACATGGAACTAGAAATACAAGGGACGTATCCACTAGTTCCGCTCATGTCCACCTGCTCTCGGAGCTCTACTGCCTTGTCCACTGCTCGACTGTTGCTCAAGCACCCGCCGCTGCTTCTACCTCGGTGCCTCCTCCAAAGCCCACGGATCAACAGTACGAGGAGTCGTACAGTCACGTGCCAGGTGACCCTTTCCTCCACATTCATAACACTTCCTACTCCTCATACGGCTGGCTCTAGTCCTCTTGGACCTCTGCATCATCTTCCTACTACCCACAGATGATTCAGCTACTGATCGAAAACACTGCAGCAAAGGCAGAAGCTCCTGTACACGCTCGGGGTGTAGAGATACTGGCACAAACTCCACCCTGAATAAGGTCTTGAAGTCTTCCCATGTGAAGGTCATCCCGTCGCAAAATTGGAACAAGTTGCTCCACCACCTGCCTGCTGCTTCCTGAAGAAGGCTAGAAGCAAAGATCACCATGAAGTCTGCAGGCGTCCCCACTAGCCTGAAGACTCTCACCACAGCCTCCAGCCAATCCTCAGTCGCCTATCGGTCGGTCTCTCCCCGGATCCTGGGTGGTCTCTGGCGCTGGAAATCGTTCAGCGCGCTCAAGTGGCGTGCATCACCGATTACTAGGGCTGGTGGCATCAGTGGACCAATGTATGGTTGTACCGCTGGTGCCTCAACTACAAGAGGGCCCTGTACCGAAGCCTCATCGCTCGGTAGGCTATCAGTACACACATACCTCTGGGCTCTAGCTAGTCATCCGTGAAAAGGCATCCTGAAATAAAAAACGTGACACGATCAAACGATTATACCTGGTGAGCTGACCTGGTTTGAGATGACATTTAAA
Source organism: Viscum album (assembly GCA_963277665.1). Classification (NCBI taxonomy): domain Eukaryota; kingdom Viridiplantae; phylum Streptophyta; class Magnoliopsida; order Santalales; family Viscaceae; genus Viscum; species Viscum album. Next base: position 126,278,173 of record OY728148.1, read on the forward strand.
AACTTCTGGAAACACACACGCAATCAGTGTTTTCATGCACAAAGTCGGAAATCAGTTGTCAGGGTCCTGTTGTACGGATACGTCGGCCGCCGCACCAACACTGGACTCCCTGAACTGATAACCACACCCAATACGCTAAACACTATTGCTTCTCATAGAAAAAGATCAGAGTCCTGAGTTCTGCGGTAGAACCAGACTCCTATGATACTAATTTGTCACAACCCGTCCTCAGGGCCCGTGTTGTGACTACCCCAAACCCGCCTTCCATAGGCCAGGGGCTGGCGACTAGCACCAAGGCATAAATCCCGATAAAAAGGGAAGGCATTGCCTTTGTAAAGTAAACAAGCACCACAGAGTAAGCATGCGGAAAATGTAAACACTAAGTAGAAGCTGGTACAACAGTAAGTGCGGAAAAGTAAAGGGGGCCGGAAATACAAGCCCAACTGTAAAGTACAACTGAAAGGGGAAAAACAACAACTGAAAGAAAAAGCCGTAGCGTCGAGTCGTCCACTGGAAGTCCCACCTGAAGGGTGGGTACAGATAGCCTCTACTGCTCCTCAGGTCCGGCCGACCGCTCCGAGTACGCCCCACCCAGTGGTCCACCTCCGGGTACCGTCCTGCTCCACAAGCCTCTACCACGATCAGTGTTGTACGTCATCTGCAACCAACACAACATCGTGCGGGTGTAGCCCGTGCAGGGGTGAGTATAAGCTACTCAGTAAGGACCCCGAGACCCTCAAGGTCTCACTAAAACCAACAAGGATAACTATAAAGAATATCTCAACAGATAACCTCTACTTAGGTATATTCCCATACATATACCTAAGTTATCAAGTAACCCATCTCAATCATGAGGAAACACAAGGGTCATGAAATCAACGGATAACCACTACCCAGGTATATGCCCATACATATACCTATGTTATCAAGTAACCCATCTCAATCATGAGGAAACACAAGGGTCATGAAATCAATGGATAACCACTACCCAGATATATGCCCATACATATACCTAAGTTATCAAGTAACCCATCTCAATAATGAGGAAACACAAAGGTCATAGACTCAGCTCAAACCAGGATTTTCATTATCGAGACCGTAACTACTGAGGAGCCCTGTCTCTAGAGTGTACAATGGTCCTGTCACGACTCCGAGGTACTGTTCACTAACATAGGACTGCTAAGGTATTCCTCCTGTCGAGTACAGTGGGACTGCTGCTACAACCAAGCGCTTCCCACCATGGGTCTGTCGCTACAACCAAGCGCTCCTCCTCAGAGGCTCAAGAAATACTCCTTCTGTTGAGTACCGTGGGTCTGCTCCTACAACCAAGTGCTCCTCCGCTGTGAGTCTGCCTCTACAACCAAGCGCTCCCCCTCATAGCCTCCAGAGGTACTGCTTCTGTTGAGTACCACGGGTCTGCTTCTACAGCCAAGCGCTCCTCCCGGGTCCCATTCTTCACTGCCAGGCCCTCAAATCGTCATTGCAGCCCCGTTTGTCATCGCCCACCGTTTCGCGCACCAAGAACGAAAAAGTGTGGTGGGTTTGGACTTGTTCGTTAGTCCGCACCCACCGTGTTAGCGGTTTTAAAGAAATTACACAGCAAAAGTTCAACAACCTTCGCGGGTATAAATCACAATGATTTTATGAATCAAACCCCTACCTCGTCGAAGTCATCGAACATGCGTTATTCGTGGAATTGATCTTCGCGGGAGAAGAGGATCGTCGCGTCATGGAAGGGCGTCACGTCGTCGCGGTATATGGAGTTGCGTCGACGAACTTAAAGGATGCTCGAATATTTGTCGCGGATGAAAGAATGCCGTAGAAGAACGTCACAGGAGGAGGATTTTTGGCGTCGCGGAAAACGGCATCGCGTCGTCAATCTTCGAGGGTTCGGCGTTCTTCGTCGCCTTTCGTCGAAGGCCGTCATTCTTTGCGTTCTTCACGTTCTTCACGAAGGAGGATGAAGGACTTAATGCTTCTATCAAATCCACTCAACGAACAACACTCAAGAAGAACAATGATGGACTTATTTTATTAACATGCCAACAAACGAAAAAAGAAACTAAGTAACGACCCATTAATTCATAGAATTAATTTCAACGAATAAACCGCCCAATTAATAGGAGCATTTAATTGTTTAAGAAAACGCTCCAGTTGACTTTAATTTAATAGGGGTTTTCGCGGGTGCGTTACTTAGCAGAAAAGAAACAGTGGGGCTCGTGCGGGCCCCACCCCACAAATATCCTACCAAGAGGGTAGGATATTTTTGAATTGCACCCTATCCGCTTCAACTCAGCTGAAGCAGCTTTAAGTGGATTTTATGTGGCTTTAAGTGAAATAAAAATAAAGTTGTCGCACACTTTATTTTATTTCTTATCTTAACCCCAAAAATTTAAAAACCACACCTGATAAAATGAAACTCCGGAAGAGGCGTTTCTAAGAAAATACTGGCGATGCGATTCCATCGGTGCCCTCCGAATTCGATTTCGATCCCCGTTCAAAAGATAGAAAAACCCGCTCGTCCGTTCACTGAACGTACCCGAGCCAAACATCGGAAAATGATTCCGGGCACACCGGGCCTCGGAATCAGGTGCCGTTAGAAACTGCGTTCTTGTAAAATTCGAAAGAAAATTATGAAAAAAAAATTCATTTACATTTACGGGTCTTTACAATAATAGAAAAATAAAAAAATAACACTAAGATAATATTGATATTGATATTTATAGAATGAATTTTATTTTTTCTAATAAAATTTATAATACTGTCAAATGTTAGGTTTAAAAATAATCTTCCATTAAATAGTGGTAAAAATTCATTTTGAATATATATAGCATTTTATGCACAAAATAAGATATTCTCTTATCTTATAACTATAAAATCTATTAGATTAATGTACTTTTTTTGAATATATAATTTAAATATTTCATTATTATCAGTCACTAATTGTATTTAATTTAATTTCCAAAGAAAAAATAGTTTTGGTATCATAAGAATAGTTACATATAAAATATTTACTATATTTTCAATTAGTTTTTATATGCATTCTCTTTTTAATTGATAACCAATGAATTCAAAAATATAGTTTAATATGTTATTCAATTGTATTCATAATTATCAATTTGACAGCTATGAGACATTTTGTAAGATTAATATTAATTGTATTTTGTAAAACATGAGCTTGCGTGTAACACATACCTTCGATGAAAATTAATGTTGTGTGTAACACAATATAAACATGATGTTACATATAGTGAAAGATATATAATAATTTATATTTATATAAAATATAAAATAACTCATTTTTTTTTATGATTTTATGTTCCTTTGTAGAGATGGTGTTGCTTTCCATACACACTATTGAACAAAATGTTATTCATTTAAAATTTTCCCAATGTTATAAATATTGGTTGTTCCATTATCATAATAACATATTAGTATATGTAATATAAAAATGTTGTCATATCATAATTTTTTTAATATTTGATTGAAGTATATTAGAAACAAACTATAAATATGTTAGTTGGGACTTATAACTTCATTTAAGATATCTTATTTTGCATACACATTAAGCTTTCTAGGTTTCTTATTTTGGTGAATAAAGGGATCTAGGATAGGGGAAGAATGATTGAGAGAGGCTTGGGAAGGGATTTATTAAACTAGAGTTATAAACAGGTCTGATCAATAAAGGATGGTAAGTTAACTTTTATATGTGAGGTGTATCGTACTCATGGAATTACATGAAGTATTAAATTAAAATAAATTAATATTCTTGTTCTTGTAGAAAAAATGTGATACTATTATATGATTGGATGAGTATGTTTATAAATTTTATCATCTAATAACTTTTTTTAAATGTTTTGATTATGTTTTTACTCATATATCTATGATTTATCCTCCTATTAGTCCTTTTTATATATATATAGATATATAAATTTTTTCCATCCATTAGGGGTCATAAAATTTACTATAAATGGAAATATTCCCATAAATGGTCCATTTTTGATATTTTAAACCATATAAAATTTATAAGTCCACGTATAAGATTTTTTTATAATTTTAAATAACTTAATATAAAATATCATTAATTTCATTTTGAAACTATAAATTTAGATTGAATTTAATGACAGGAAGATAGAAATGGATTCAAAATAAAAACCATTAAAAATCCATTATAGGTCAAATTTGTCAAAAAAATTCTTGGGGAACATCACCTTACCTAAATATTTTACTTTTATAGTATCTATATTTATTTATATGATTCTTCAACTAAATTCATATATAATGTGTCAATATATCGTAAGTATATAATATTGCTACTACAGAACTTTAAATTAAAAATTAATTTCGATGATAAAAATTAACCAACATTTAAAATGAAAATATAACACCAAACATAAGTTGTTCTTATCCCTATCACAAAATATTATAGATATTAAAATAAAGAGAGCAGTATTTTTGACACTATCATTAACATTGGAATTATACAAATTAATACAAATAAAATTGGAAAAAATTTATTTTTTTTAAAATTTCAAGATTGCATACTAAATATGGTCATATAATAATACAAAATAAAATTTATGAATGAATATGAAAACTTATCACATTAGATATAACTTAAATATCAAATTTTACCTTTTTTGTGTTAACACCATTTTTCTATGGTTACTATTAATAATGATCAAAAATAGAAGAGACCTATTTTTAAAATTTATATATCCTAATTAAAAATATGAAATATAATTTTCATGATACAATTCATATATGATAAAGTATTTAATTAAAATTTAAAACTAGAAAACAAAACAAATTTTTGATTTTTATAAAAATACATTTTTATATATAAAATGATTTTTATAACCAATTAAATTATTAATTTGATACTGAATTCCATTATCATATTATTTTTAATAATAAATAAATAAAAAATGTAATAAAATCCATAATATAATTTGACATTTAAAATGCATAAAAAGAACATAAAATTTATTAAAAAAATTAGTATTTTCACGATTCATTGAAACATTAAACCTTTCATAAAATAATAAAAAAATTACCCTAATATTGTTTTCAAATGATGAACTCAATAAAATTATTACTGAAAATTAATATTTTAAAATTTGTAAATAAATATTAGAAATAAAATCACATAATGCGTGTAAAAAAAATTTAGATAGAAAGAAATCATTTTTCATTTGATTAATAAATAAAAATACATTTTTGTAATTAATATAACTCTATGAAATATAAATAATGAATATAAAAATTTAAATTATCTTAAAAATTTCGTAGTTTGTTAAATTTTCCCCCTTTTTAAAATTTCATTCTTTATATATTATTCATTTCGTAAATAAACAACGATATCATTACCTCATTGAATTTGATGATTCCAATATTTATCCTTCAATCATATAGATTTTTTAAAAAACCATAATGTTAGGAATTAACATAGTCCATAACACCAAATATCAATGGTCATTAATCTAAATAGGTTGTTCCTCATAAATGAGTTTCATCCGACTAAACTACTTCAAGGCTCAAAATATTAGATGCATCTCTAACATGTTTTATTTATAATGAAATATGATATACATCAAATACATGAGATAAACACGAAGGTAAGGCCAATTGATATTAAAATTATTCAAATTTCTCTAGAATCATATACGGTCCAATGTAACTTGGACTTATCTTCCCCTTTTTACCTGAACACAAAAAACATTTCAATATTGCTACATTAAAAAACACGATAAAAAACCTTGAATGAAATATCATTACTCTAGTTATTTAAATAATTTTTCTAATTTATCTGAGCCATCCTCACATGATACCGAATCTAATTAACCATATCATCCATTTATTCTAACAATTATATTACCCAAAGTTCATTTTCTAACTTCATCCCAAAAAGTTGGAGTCCCAAACTGCTTTCCATATAATGCTTCAATATGTGTTATATGTATATTGTAATGAAAACTATTATCTTAAGAAAAATCAACCAAATTCATATTTTGATCCAAAATTCCTCGATTATACATTAAAAAATATACCATAATATCCTCAAAAAGTTGTAATTTGAGTTGGAGAACAAAACTCATATACACATAATTTATTAGAAAAAAAGAAAAAGAAATGTTGATGAGGTTGCATGTTCAGAGAAGTGGTACATACTACCAACAGTATACAACAACATAATAGACTAAAATATACACTAGATTCACTAATCCATATTTTGAGATTCACCATTTCTTGTTCCTACCACCTCTTCCTCAAAGTCCATCTCGACACCTTGGATGACTTCCTTTTCTTTAATGCTTAAGGACATTGCATTTAAAATAATTTTTGAACGAGTCTTGTTTCCCATAATGATTATACTAATATTCATCCAGGTCTTGTTGTAATCCCATAATATGGTCATCACCACCCCTAATTGAATCATCCCCAATTTGAGAATTAATAGTTATACATCAACATCATCTAAAAACTATCTTTTAAAAGAGACCATATCCTCATTAAAAAAATCAATTGGAATGCAAAAAGTTATTGAAGAAGGTGAATTAAGATCATAGTTTCTTTTATTTCATACATGATTCTTCCCAATACTCTCAAGGAAAATAATACCACAAAAAATGTGGTTGATGGAAGAGAGCATGTAAAAGAAGTTTATTAATAGTTCACTCTATGTCTTTCCACCTTATAGAGTAACATTTTCATCTTGAATTCCTTGTATTTTTTGAGGTACCAAAAAGTGGCGACATACCCATTATAACATCCATACCTTATATCATAGAAACACCCATTCCATGAGCATCTGGATATTCTATACTGATGCTAACAATAGGTCCATATACATCAAAGGCAGAACAACCATTACCAAGATTAGATGATAAAATACATTTATCTAACATAATTACTGGTGATGCCTACAAGAATACATTATTCATCTAATTGGGTTGATCCTATGCTAAAAACACTAAATCAAGTAGCTTCTTACCCTTATTACCTCTAAAATTTTGGAAGTTCTCTTCAGAGAGGTTTATATTATCCACATCATCATTGGAATATGGATTTATTTCCAATGGATTTTCATTGACATATAGATCATATGATACCCCATAGAAAACATGTGGTTTACTCCCTTTATCACACTAGAAAATAATAATACTGACATGCCTAGCATCCACATGATCACCATATACACACTTTATAGGGATTTTACCCTGTTATTGTTCTCCAATAACATGTATTCAATTGAAAATAGACATATCCTTAACCAAGGGATCCCTCCCAACCTCATTCCCTATGTTAACAACATCATTCAATACCCCCATGCAAAGTCATTTTAAAATTACAATTCATAATTGAATTCCCATTTTTCAAAAAGTTAGAACATGTGACATTTCATTGATAGTTAGATACAAAGGGCCCACTATTTTCACATTTTTTATAAAACAATGGTTTCTTCACAAAATATATTGAGAGGTAAAATCTTCCATCAGAAGAAAATAATATTACAGATTAAAAAAGACAAATCAAAGATCAATTTCCACCAACAAAATAGAAAAGTTCCTGATGTGAGAAATCTTAGTTTATCAGTCAGGTTTAACTGGAACACATACTATAGTAGTAATGTAACATAAAAATTGACAGTTATAAAAGAACCAATGAAGACTATTGATTCATATCCAAGTTTGAGAAACATATTTTTTAATCATGGAAAAATTTATTAAAGGATCCCAATCATGGATCCTCAAAATATTAGGATTATGGTATATGAAACATAAACCCCATTCGTGTGATTTGATCTTAGAAGAAGGAAAAAATATATGTAAATATCCTTTACCAATGTTTGTAATCATCTGGAAACCGAATCTATAAAAATGAAGAAGCCACTTATTCATATTTTATATCTTCTATGGATTGTACATGCATTTAGAAGTAAGCCTGACCAGAACTGAATTCCTATATTTTTTAATCAGTTATAAAATCAATTTTCATTTTCCTCACCCATAGATAAATATCCATTATTCATGATCATCGAATGAGTTAAATTCCTTGAAACTAGGAAAGGAAGAATTATATGTTTTTCTAAAAAAGGGAAGTAATTATCCTTTTTTATGTTTCACCAATATTTTAATTGATAGATAAAACTGAATCAGGAGTTGAAACGATTTTCCGATTAGCCTCGTTCTGATCATATTGAGGCTGAAAGGTTGTAATAAAATTTAATTTAATACCGAATGACATTTAAATCTAATTCTATAAATTTTTTTTGAATCTAGGATCATGATTTGTTATAATAGAATGATGGATCCCTTGTAATATAATTTTCTCTTTATCACATATTTATGAAATCTGAACTGAAAACATCTTATCTCTATTTAAAATAAAATTAAATTATTTCGATAATCGATAAAAAATGACCAAAATTGCATTTTTATTCTTTTATGTATATGGAAATAGTAGAAAAAATATGTGGATATATTCTTTCATTTTTATATGGGAACTGAAAGTTGATAAAAAATCCCCTTTTAATAAAAATATTATTTAACAATTTGAGACATAAAAATTTTCATAGTAAAATTACAGATATCATTTTTTATTCCTTTTCACCAAAAATGTTCCAAATGTTCTCAATAGATTTTTTTAATTCCAGGATGAATAGATAACCATGATGTATGATCCCCACTAAATAGTTAATTCTTCAATTAGTGGTCTAATGATACTTATAATCTTTTTCTAAATCAAAAAAATATTTTCAATATTAAATTATATTAAAATACATTTATTAACAAAGTCAAAATTTTCATACAACTCATGGTATTCCTTCTAATATTAAAAAATTCTATCATAAAAATACAATGATATTAATATGTAAAATAAAATAGCGGGACTTAAAACATGAAAAATTTATATACCAACACTTTTCAACTCATTAACCAATGTTTTATGATCAAAATGTAACATGGTTAACATAACATTATCTTTTATACTCAGACATTCAATTACTCTATTTTCATTACATTAATGGTAATGAATTGTTTTTTTGTAATATTTTATCAATTACATTGACCTCCCCAATATCTTTTTATCTATTTGAAATAGAATATACACATCAAACCATTATAATCAGAATATATTTTTCAAATTACTCCATATATGAGATTTCAAATTTTTGATGAAAAAACTAGATCTTCTAGTTCAAAGTCATGTATAGGATAATTTTATTCATTATATTTTAATTAATGTGAATAATTTCTAATTAGCCAATCAGGTTATATTAATAATGAAACCATTCAATTTAATAAATCATCATGGTATATAATAAAGTCTCTATTTCTTGATGTAAATGACAAAACTATAGAATTTACTAATGTTATTTTCTATACATGGAAACATGCATCACATTCCATTATGAAGATGAAAATAAATATTTTTCTTGTTGACTTGGTTAGTGTTCTTTATAACCATTCAATGATTTCAAAAAACCATTGGTATTATATTTATAAAATTATAAAACTATATATCTGAAAAAATTTATAGGTCTTGGCCATTCATCCACCACTATTGTTTTCATGGGATAAATAGTTATTCCATATTTATTTATGATATGTACAAGTACTATCATATTCTATATTCAAAAATAATTTTTTTTATAATTTTTATAATTTTTTATTCTTTTAGGTTTTTATAAATAATACGTATATGTTTTTTGTGATGTTAATAAATTCAATAATAAATTAAAATATCATTAAAAACCAAAATTTTAAAATTATCTAAATTTTAATGGATAAATATATTTATAATATCCATAAATATAAGTGAATAATTTATTAATAAAAATGTATTCATCATAAAATCATAATTCCCATACCTGGTGTGAAACACTATCTTATAGAAGTCATTCTACTTCACCATAAGTAAATGGTACCAAGACATGAGAATAACGATTGAAAAAAACTATGTTCCTTGGAGCTAATAAAACAAGTATTTGATACGATGTAATCAATACACATCCAAAAATGACAAGCTATTAAATGATCTATAATGAATTTAAATCCTTGGGATACTATATTTATATTAAAAATTAAAATTACATCTCCCCATAGTGAAGTGAAATGATGAATCAAAAATATATCATGTTATTATTGTAATATATTTTCCAATTCAATATGTTCTACTTAAGAAATTAAACAAGGGGGTCTGAATTTGGATTAATACCAGGTACTAATTAATAAATAAATTTTACATCCATATAAAATATAATATTAAGTAAATCATTAACAAAACCATATAGATACTATTTTAGGACTAACACATAATTAATCTGAACATCTCATTTATCTTCAACTATAAGAGAAAGGAACCTCCAATTTCCTCATTTTAATAGTTCATGGATTCTTGATTTTTTATAAAAGGTATTAATTGATTCTTATATAGAAATTGAATCTCATTTCATAAAATAAATTCATTTATTTTGTAGTCTATCTTAGCATGACAAACTAAAATCCAACCTATACACTGAATAAAATCAAATTATATAAGTGTCATGATAACACGGATTTTTGAGAAAAACCATGAATATATGATAATAGGGAAATACTTGTAAACTATGTTTTCATTAATAATACGCCTATGTGTTTTTACTAAAATTATTGAATTCATTTCACAATTTTAATTATTCATTTTAAATATAAATTACTCTAAAATAAGTTAATATGTATTCTATGAATAAAATATGTCATCAGAATAATTAAAATAAATAAATAATATACATGTTACAACTTTTTTTAATGGACCAACAACATCCTAAGTAGTTGTAAAATATTTCAGCACACCCTTCTACTTATATTACAACTTCATCCCATCCTTCATGCTCTTATTTGGGAAAGAATCTTCATAATGACATATCTCATTACATTTTGAAAATCATACTTCTTATTTATAAAAATTGGTCTTATTGAAACCATTATCTGTTCCTTTTTAATAATGATCCATATTCCATAAATTTCCTCATCAGAATCATTTCAAAAATATTAAAAATAAATTCCCTAGGATACTTATTACCACAACTATCACAAAATGGGAACTTTAATTTCATACCATCATATTTACTTGATATCTTTTTAATAAAAATTATACATGGACATTATTTTCTAAATTTTTCCATAGGATAGATTACTATCAAAAATAACCATTTATACCTTCTCAATATAATAAAAAATTATCTCATGACTTTTTAATTCATTACAGTAAAATTCCATTTAATATCTTTTCTTCAAAACATTGCAAAATCAATTAATATTATTGTCAAGGTCCCAAATTAAATTTGGTACAGTCCTTTATAAGTAGGTGAAGGTTATTTCATATGTTTCCATTGAAACTTTATATACCTTAAAAAATACAATGAATTTATTTTTAGCATATGTCGAACAACTATAGGAAAATTTTTCCCATGGAAAAGATCATGAAATGGGTTCCATTTTATAGAGTCAATATATTCCATATCTCTAGTATTCTTAAATATTGACCAAAATTGATTGGATTCACCTTCAAAATTGAAAATAAAATAGTTTCCTTTTATAGATCTAAAAACCCATGAGTATAAATATGTTCACCATGTATTTTTTCCATCCCTAAGATAACATTGAGACCAAACATCCACTGAATTCTAGAGTGTATTGTATTATAAATTGATCCACTCTCAACGTGTTCCTCTATAGTAGATCAATTTTCTAACTATAATATACACCAACACCAATTATAGATTGTATAATGGGACCCATCACAATAATAAACTGTTATGTTTTAATTAAAACCATTCTAGTATTCTAATTTAGAGGGAGATTTTCCTCTCGATTCCTTCCTACATCAATTAATATATTTTTTCATTTGTAAACCATTACAAAAAAACATAGATTAGATGATTCAACATGGGAATATTCAAATTCTATATCATGATGATTATATATTCAAATCTATTAAGGGTACTTACTTTAATTATCATAACTTATAATTTCTTCTAAACCATTATATCGGTACCAAATAAATTCCCCAGAAGTAAAATTTACAAAATCATGACATTTAAGTAAATAAGTAACATTCATTAATTATGAGGATCATTAAGGATTATATTTTTAAATAATTAGTCCATAAACCCTATAAGAAATCTCATACACTAAAAAGTGGGAAATTTCACTCAATATCCATTTTTCCAAAATATAATTATTTAAAAATTCATGTTTTATTTTCATGAAATAACATTACAATTTTCACTATTCTTTCATACTTGTACATATTCATCCCTATAAAACTATGTAAAATATTTTAAAATATGGAATGAGAAATAAAACTTAGAAAAATACATATAAAAAAATACATTAATCCTGGAATACATAAACTAATTTTGCTTTTTCAAAATAATAATTGGGCTATTAATTAATGTTTTCTTACTCCAGAAAAAAACTCATTACCCAAATATGTTCTTAAAAAATTTCATAGGAAATCATTGACAAAAAATAAAATGTATAGGTGTTCCTTATAAAATAATGGGGAAATCATGAAAACCTTTTCACAAAGTTATAAATTTCTATATTAATAAGTATAATATACTCTCATTTAACCATAATCATGTTATATTACCTTGTGAAAACATATCTTCTCTAAAAAAACACATCAATAGTAGATAAATTATAGGTAATGTGGGATATCACATTTATATAATTTTTAAAATCAATCTTAAAAATTTAATAACCTACACTATAAATTCTAATAATATATTAGGAGAAACATATAACTATTTAGATCCATCAATTTACCCAATCCATTGAAGAAATATATCAAGCTCATCCATTATTTGATTAATATGTATACCCTTATATTTAATTTATAATACAACCAAATTTCAAAATAATAAATTTCCAATAACCATAACATAATCATAATTCATGATTTCGTACATTTCCAAAAAATATTACATTCTATGAAAAAATAAAATAAATAATTTCTGAATATTTAAAGATTCATTCCATTTAAATTTTATAGAAAATACCCAGAACATTGATGATTTATTTTCATTAAATAATATATTAAATTTTTATAGAAGTATAGAAATAAAATAATTTCTGTGGTTGTGGAAAAACACACTGATTCCATAAATTTGAAAATAGAACATTTCTTTTTTTCAATTTTTAAATAATGTAAAAATTTTCTGTATAAAATAAATAAATATAATACTTTAAAAATAATTTGAAAATAAGTCAATTGAAAAATAAAATTTACTTTATTTATTTTATTTATATTCATATGTATAAAAATAATAGAATTTTATGAATATATACGTGGAAGAAAAATATTTATAAAATAAATCTTTAAACATATAAATTTTTTGTTTTAATGTAAAGTGTTTCTTTCCTCGAGTTCATATCATCATTTAAATTATATATCATATTGAATAATAAATTCATAAAGATTATTTACATTTTCAATAACATCCATTATGCATATTTTTTCTTTCTACGATGTCGAAATAAATTATTTAATCAATTAAATTCACATTCATCATTTTGATGATATGATAGTCATATGTAAAATTTGACATTGGTATGTAGAGTATGGTAAAATTTTACATTATTTGATCATCTCCATAATTATAATAATTATGTAAATATAATTTTGAATTACAATTATACATTTAAAACCAATTATGACTGGTGGTTATGAAAAACTAACAATGTTACAATCATGGAGATGGTAGGTTGTACATATTCATGTGTAACCTTTTCATTTTTCCATAACCATGACAGAAAGTAAGTAAGTATTAGTTTATCTTAAACTAAAAATTATAATTTCAAAATATCATATTATATCATTAAATAAGTATTTATATATGATCAATGTGATTTGGTGATGAAAGAGGAATCACATCACTTCTTGGAGGTGGTAATCGATATGCACACACGAAATGATTTAATATGATTCTATAGATTTAAAATAAAGAAAGTAGATAATATATAATTCGTTATGAATGATAAATATATATTTAATATCATATATATATATATATTATATCCATAATTATAAAAATCTATTAGAGGAAGTGGTTAAAGATGAAATACATCAGTACATGAGGTGGTAATCCCATATACAAATGAATGTTGGTTGTGTTTACCATTTTATGGAAGATGTGTAGGATATTGGTAATTGAATAAACATAACAATATTTAATTACACAGTAGACACTGATTTTATTCTATCGATATGTTTTATGAATATTTTAAGAAGGCTGGCTTAGAAATAAACATGATATAGCTCAGTTATGACTCATATCTCTTCAAAAATATCCAATTATTCATAAAATGTAAGCCTTATAGGTTTAGTATTTTAGTGACACATTGAACTATTGAAAATATAGAGCGATTTTTATGATGGGTCATAAGATTTCGTAATGGCTACAAGAGGGGGTGGATTGTATTTTACAAATAAAACTAAGGAATGTAGAAAACTTATTTTGTAAAAAAATCAAACTTATAATTTTTCCATAATGAGAGTGTTAAAATCAAATATATAAATAAATTGATATATCAGAGTTTTTATCTATCTAAAAAATAGTATGATAAAACTATTATTATAAATATATGTATAAAATAACATTCAAATTTAATTTCATAGGTGAAAGTATAAATTGTAAAAATAATTTAATCTAAATAATCTAATAGAAAAAATAAAATAAAATATTTATAAAATATAGTTCTAATATTTATCCAAAATATTATAAATTCAGAAATCCTAACATAATATATCTACAATCACAATACCTACCGCAATGGTCTATCTTTCTATAGCTGGAAACCCATCAATTTGACGATCATAATGTCTATCCATTACAATCCTCTAAAATCCCTAAATATGATGATTTATATTTCTCTCTTCTTATACATGGAGTCCCTAAATCTGATAAATTAGATTCACCCGACATGATATCCTCTAAATAAAATCATAAATACTATTATCTAACTCAATGAATAAAAAAATATTTTAAAGAATTTACAATCATCACACATATTCTTTAGAATGACAAATCTATAAAATATTACAAATCATAGGAAGGAGAAGGTCTTGTAGAGTGACATTCATAGGTTTTGATTTAAAAATGAATCATCTCCAATATCATAAAATGACATACTTTTATAAGAAATTATTTTAAGGTCACATTTCTATGTTGGTTGAAATAGACCTAGACAACATTCAATTTTTAAAACTAATAACGACATGGATGTTGATATTGTTAGTTAATCATGAACTGTACTAGATTTGATGCTATCATTTTTTATAATAGTATTACAATAATATAAAACATTTCATCACTATATAGGAAATCCTAAATACAATGATTATAAAAAATGGAATTTCAGAGTAACGAAAATACTATTTTCAGTATGATAAACAAATTAAATATTAATTTTATGTATCCAAACAATTTTCATTCTAGTGGTTAAGACATTGGTTAGTCTAATAGGTAGTTCAATAGTCTATCCACTAATTAAAATATTATTTGTTTTACTGTACTATATTCACTATCATTATTATTGATCATATTGAATCATAATGGTTTACATTAAATTTACCATTAAACTATTTATATGAATTGTATAATTTTTTTTTACAAAAACACACTTAATCACATAAAATATATATATTTTTTAAAATTTAATTTGATAATTTTTTTTGATTCCCAAATCTAAAGAAAATGTAAAGTACAAATTATATCATTAAACACAAAAATATCCCACATCGTGGAAAGTACAAAACACAATACTTCATATGAAAACTAAAATTTTTAAATAATTATACCCTTTTTTAATAATATTATGATCAAATATATAGTTCATATTTTATTTCCCATTGAGCATTGGACTTTTTTAGATCCAATGAAAACTAATAATCCAGATTTTTTCCTTTATAATTTTTTTTAGATAGTTTACTTTTCAGAAATTAATTCTACACTTTAGTTAAAACTTGTCCCTCATTTTAAAAAACACATCATTTTGAAGAAACTCCCCTCTTCTAATTTATAAAAAGGAATTGGGAAAATAAATAATATACTCAGATGTTATAAAATCATTACAAATGAAATAGCTTTGTTTTAATTAATTTTTTATCAAATAAATAAAGGAAAGAACAATAATCTAATATAAATGAAAAATAGTTATACAAAAATATTTTCATAAAAAGTCATTCAAAATAATCTTAAATAATATTTTTAATTACATCAAAAGTTCATAAAAAAACAAATAATTGTTTCATAGATAAATTATTGATGATTTATATAACCTTATTGACATCTTCATTGTACTGTGTATATTTATAAACATAGGTCTTGATATTTATTATCCTATAATACATGATTGATAGTCTTTGAATCACTACCTTGGAACAGATATTTTCTTTACTAATCTTCTAATTTATCTTTATTTAAACTAAGAAAATCACCTTCAAGAGATCAGATCCACTTATTTTATCCTTCAAACCTCTGAACATTTTCATTAGAAACATAAAAATCCCCATTCTAGGAATCTTTTATGTCCATGAATTATTTAAAAGAGAATACATTATCTGAAATATCTGATGATAGAATTTCAAATGAATAAGATAAAAAAAAATGAATATCCATCATTTTTTTCAATCTAATCATCATAATACTTCATATATCTATAAATATATCATTAAAATATCACCATTTGATTGATCCTTTTATTGGGTTACTTATTTTTTACATTGAATGGTTTTTCATTATTTTAAATTATATATTTTTCCATAAACATTAGTGATTCTGATTTTTCATTAAATTTGTTATATGTTTTTTTTTTAAAATATTAAATATTTTATAGATATTAAATTGAATAACTAATTTGTATTAATGTCTAAAAAAATTATCAAAACCTTTTTATGCTTTTATAGAAAATGATTCTGAAGACTATGTTGAGAAATTTGAAACATGATTTCTAGACGGGTCGACCTATGACTTCATTACTTCTCTAATTTTAAGTTTCTCTAAAAAGTTTTCAAATTGAATATAATTACCTGAATCAACCTTTTCAAATACATTATTATGCAAATATCGATATTCTTATTCTTCTTTTGGAGATGAATTAACATCCTCTAAATCATTTATCTCAGGATTTTTATCATACAGGGAAGGTAACATAGATGATGTTGAGGATGACTTTGATTCACTTTTTGATTATTTTTTCTCTTCCAATATTTATATTTATATTTCTTCTTTCTATATATTCATATTATTCTTCTTTCTATATATTCATATTATTCTTATAACTCCATTTCCAAAAATTTCATATAATTGAAAAAATAGTTTTTATAAAAATGAGAAACTTATTTTAGAGTAGGTTTTTAAATTTGAGTTTAGTCTTGAGACTCAAATATAACTTATTTACTTTTACCTTTGTCTAATTAATTAAGTAGTATTGTAGTGAATATAGAGATTCCAAAAAACTATAAAACTGAAGTACCAAAAATATATTTAATATGATGAATAATTTCTTACACATTGACTTGTTTTATAACTAATAAAGGGGAAACATATAAGACGTTATCTTTTTATTCAATTTCAACTCCAATTAATACTCATTATATGACTCATTCTTCTCAAAATTTTTCTTTTGATTATTATTTTTATTTTCCACCTTAAAATCATTAGTAGTTTTAGTTTTTATGGAAAATTCCTTAGTATTATATAATAAAAAAACTGGATCACCGGTTTAATTTGGCCTTTATAGGCCATAAGTTTCTCAATCTTATCATCTTTCATGGATTTCTTTTTAATTTTTTACTAAATGTGGTAAAAAATCATATTTTCTCTATTCTTTATAAAACTAAATCTCCTTGATTTTTTTTCCGAATCATATGCCGCTCTAAAAAATTTATTCAAAAAATACGTTAACATTGAATCAAGGAATAACTTCATCTTATTCATAGTCTTACCTCAAATAAGTGAAATATTTTCCCTCATAGAATATTTCTGATTAATAATCTATATAACATCTATACCATTAAATAACAATTTTTAATGAAATAGATAAATAGAAAAATAATTGATTCATTGATGCCTTTTTAATTGACTCATCCTAGAGAAAATAACGTTAAAAAATTTATTTTCCTCACATTTTATAGGAAATATAAAATAAATATGTCATGTATATTAAGGGTAACCACAAAACCCTTTTTCAGAAACTTGAAACCTTTTATCTATAAGGATACACCATTTCAACATGATTAAATTGTGATAATATTTTTCACTTTATCCAAATATGTAATCTAAGATGGCTGACCATTTTACTTGAATAAAATTATTATATTTCTTGGAGGCATATTTAATGGAGGATAACATTTACCCTCTAAGGTTACATCCACTAAATCTATGACATTCTGATAGGAACTTTTATAAATTTGAAATGTTAGTGTTAAAAAAATATCTTCTTTATCATCCTCTGATATAAACTATACTGATACATAATACTCTATTATAATCACTAGATAATGTTAATCATCTTCATGGTTATCAAAATAAATCAATATTATCCTAGATAAGTAATAATATTTTAAATAATGGAACCATATTTTTCCTACCAAGCCCTTTTGAAGCGTCTCTCCCAAAAAACATAAATTCTTTAAAAAACATCTGCATAGGCCATTGTTTTATATTAATCATTGGAATTTAGAAGAATGAAAAATAATTAGACAGATCACTAAATCTCATGGCCAGATTTGGGACAAAAAATATAGAAATCTGATGTGGGACACATGGTGACCCCCCATTATATTGGCACAATTAAGAAATTTCAAATACTTGAAAAACCATTGACTGAGATTTTAAATCCGTTTTGGATTCGATGATTTCTATTTAATTATCCAACGATTTAAAAAAATAAATCTGAACTGTTAAATATTTTATTAATCAACCGTATTACTAGATTACATATTTTTCTAATTAGAGAAACATTAAAGTTTGTAACAAAATAATATTTTAATAACTAAAAGTAATGGTATACAACACCATAAATAAACTAATGTAATAAATAAGTGAAAAAACTAAAATGAGGTACCCTTTCCAAGTAGATATTTACTTTTGTGATGAGTAACATATTATTCTTGGTTTTTTAAAATAAAATAGTTATGTTAATGTTTTTAATAGATGTTTTGGTCGAAATAAATATGTATCAAATTTCATAGTCTATAATCTTTTTTCTAATAGAAATATTTTTTATAACATTTTGGGGTTAATGTTTTTATTAAAATTTTGGATCTAAAATTTATATAAATTTTTATAATTAAATGAAACTAATGATACAAAAAAATATGTTTTTTAAAAAATAAAAAATTTTGGAAATAAAATTTATAATAAAATTAAAAGAAATCATTTTTGAAAAATAATAAAATATGTACACTCCATTTGAGACTAATTTAAATTATGTAATAATATTGTTAAACATGAAATTTATATAAATAATACATTGATATTTATCATTCCTATTTTTTTTAATATATTCAAATCATTCTTAATTAAATTCTTTTAAAATAATTTGCAAATTTTTCTCTCAATCTAATGAATTGTAAAATTATATCTATTTTTATTATGTGATCCAAAATGAAATAGTGTATAATAACTAAGTTCCTAACATGAGAATGATTTTATGGGGTTCTAATTAAATAATTTGAACATAGGTTTTCACAAAATATTTTAAATTTATTAAGGATCATACCAAAGTCTGTGAGTGTGTGTTTCAAGCATAACACTTGGGAAAAATATCATCCAGTTGCCACATGTTTTTTTTCATTAGTGGAATGTGTGTATAAGTATTTTTTTCAATACCACATAACTTATGCTTCTATTATGATATTTAAATTACCAAATGTACTTTTATAATCCATTATGACATCCACCAAAATTAGTATCTGATTTTTTTAAAACTCAAAATCACTTCTATAAGATTAAAATAATAATGTGTCCATAGATTCTTTAAGATAACGACAGTTTATTTTTTTAGCTTTAAGAAGATACAATTTTAGATCGACATGATATATGAAACATAAGCTTATTGAAAAAATTTCACATTTATAACTTAATATTAAGAAATTTAATCTTCTAATCATACATGTAATTATCTTTCAATCAACTCGTTTCCCAGATTCATCAATATCTCATGTATTTGAGGTTTCGATTGTAGTAATAATACATTTAGTGTTTTCATACCAAAATTTCTCAGTAGGATATATTATATAATTCTATTTAAAAATAAATTTTCATTATGTTTTTTTTATTTGAAAAACTAAAAAATATGTTAACCCACTCGTCATACTCATTTTAAACCCAGATTTCATAAGATCTTCAATGAAATCTATTAATTATTCTTGAGTTAAACCAAATATAAATTTGTCTACATAGATTTATATAATCATAATATTTTTATAAAATTATTTTATGAAAATATTTTGATATGAATCTCCCTTAGAAAAAATTTCTTATAAGAAATATCCATTTAACCATTTATACTATAAAAATGGGGAATTTTTAAATTTATAAAGTGAATAGGTATTTTTTATCAAAATCATTTGGATATTTATTATTTTCAAAGATAGTGGGTTATTCTATATAATATTCCTCCGGAACATATCCATTAATGAATCCACAATTCACATCCATTTTTAATAGTTTGATATTTATGAAAGCAATAAATTCTAGAAGAATACGAATAAACTCAGGTCTTCATACCATAGTATAATAAAATTTATATTATATTCATTCAGGATGTTTATAAACATTAGAAACAACTCTAGATTTATTAATATCTATTAAAGTATTGTTTGTCATGATTATTCTAAACAACCCACTTTACAACAATTATAAATGAATATTTTGGACGTTCATACTAAGATTCGACTTTGTTCCTTTAAAACTCATTGACATTATCTCACATTTAATTTATCAAATCATCATCATATGAATCATCATCAAGAGTCTTTGGTTCGTAATAAGTTAAAAAATTCATTATTTTCAACATCATTTTTTTTGATAAATTCTAATCATAACTAGTTGTTCGACATCTCTAATGTTATTATCACTTGTATGATTCTAAATAAATAACTGAAATTTTGAGATTTCAAATTTCTATTTATTATAAATTGGTGGGAAAAATTCTTATAGAATAACTTCTCTATATATCTTCTTCTATTTTCTATTTCTTATGAATATCATTTAACACATCTTGAAAATATGTTTTATAAATATAATCTAATGATTTAGGTTAGGGTAATTTGAAAACAAAAGGACCAACTTCATTAAATTTAAATTGTATAGTTTCTAATTTTTTTTATTAACAACAATATAAGCCTTAACAATTGTGGAAGACCCTAAAAATATTACTTCATCACATTTCAGAATAAATATTTTTAAATTATCTTTAGTATTTGAGATTAATACATATAATCCAAATTAATTTAATTATTTTTGGATTCCTACTGTTCCACAACTCATAATGAGTTTTATTAATAATTTTTTTAATTAAAATCAATTTAATGTATAATAGATCGTACTATCTTAGTCTTCACAAAAAATATTAACAACTTATATTTCACACAACATGTTTTTAGTAATATCTTTAAGAACACTATTTCTTCTTTTGAATACACCATTTTTATACGGAGTCTTATGTTTCATAAAGTTATCTGATATACCCTTTTTAGTAATAAAATAGTCAAAATAAAAAATTTAATAATTGTACACCATGATAAATATGAATAATTACCAAGGAGAGTTTTTATTTTTAACTATAGATTCAAATGTTTTAATATAACAAAAGGCTCCTTATTTGATTTCTAGAAGAAATTCCTATTTATATCTACTATAATAATCACATGGCTCATAAACATCAGAATTTGAGACTTTAATAATTGGTTTAAAGAATGAATTATGTTTCATTCCATATTCACATGGATCATAAACTTTTTTTTATCAAAATTTTTTTTCTGATAGATCCTTATGTAGTCCTATATTAGAAAATTAAAATAATGTTACGAGATTATAGTTTATTAACCTTATATACCATAACAAATATTGGTCTTCCATTGTTCTAAGAGAAGGAATATCTTAGATTCTAATGTATTATATGTCTATTTTTTGAAAATTCTCAAAATGAATAAAAAAATTAATAAATTCATATTTAGATTTATGAATAGAACAATTTTTCATGATGTTCATAAGATAACATTAATCACTTAATTGAAATGTGAAAATAATAATATTCATAATTTGTAAACCAAAAAAATCATTTAAAAATAATTATCTTATAAGAAGAATAATATTTACTATACCGTAATTTTTTCGATGATAATTATCTTTGAATGTGATATTTCCACCATTTATCATTACAATATGCTTACAGAAATCATGTTTTCTATTCATATCTCTAGAAAAACCACCAACCATGTACCAAATGTTTTTTGGTACATTGATTATTTTCCTAAAAAAATTGATATTTCCATTTCATAACCCATACCATTTTGTTATGATATTATAAAAAAATTTATACATTTGGTATACAATTTTTTCAACATTACAACTTTCAAAAAATGTGATTTCTTTAAGGAAATAATTTTTTTGAAATCCCAAAGATAAAAATTTATTTATTGAACAAATGTTTTTTTTCTAGTGTCAACTATGTTGATATTTTTTTCAATATAGAGAAATATTTATAACAATGAAATTATTACTAAAAATAGTTGTATTGTTAGTAAAAAACCATTACAATAATATCATTAGTATGACTAATTTTATTTTGAATTTTTAACAATATTTCCTATACAAGATGTTAAAATAAGGAGTTTTTTACACTAAAAAAGTCAAATATTCAATTTATAACTAGGTTTTAATCCTTAGTAGAACTTGTATTCAACGAATTTTTTACAAAATAAAATTTTCAACTGGTTCTTATGAAATATATTCATCATGATCCTACAAAACTATAACTTTTTCATAATTATTCTTATGATGTTCATTGAAATTATACATTATATTTTCAGGTAAATAAGTGATACTTGATTTTTATTTATCATTTCTACCATGAGAATCTTCATGTTTTTTAGAAATTAAATAATTTTCATTAACATGTTATTTAGAAAATCAAGATACTTCCTTATAACTAGGTATGGTATTATCCTCTTCAGCTGAGGATGATTTTCCCCTAAATATTTAGAATTGTTATTACAATTGCAATTAGGGAAATTAGAATTTAATATATTATTGTTATCAGATTCATCAGTTGTTAGATTAGTGATGAGGTATTTTTTTCACCATTTTTAATTCTAAAAAAACATTATTTATCTATCCAGAATAAAAATTGTTTGAAGAATTTTTAGAAAACAATCTCCTCCGCTTTCACTCCAAGTGTCTCATTATTTAATACTCTTAATTATCTTGTTATAATTGTAATTATTATAATTTTTTTCCTAATACTTTTTTTCTTATCCTTATATTTCATCTTAATACAATTTGGTAGAATTTTTTTGGGTTCCTTTCTTCCAAAACATATAACATTAGAATATTATTTTTTATCATTCTCATCCATAGGACTCTTCTTTCATCTATAATAAATTATTTCTTTTCTATAATCACACGAGTCATTATTTTATTAATTTCAAACTCATTTATGTTATATTACGACAAACCTGAATCTGATTCAATAATAACTTTACTTTTCTTAAAAGATTTCACATCTTTCTCAACTGATTTAAATTGAACATGATCATTAGAAGCAGTTGAAAAGAGACTCTTCAATTACTCTTTTTTATATTATCTTCATACATTTAAATTTTAAATTCTAATTTCATAAGGTTACAGATGATATCATCTTGATTTATACTAGTCTTCTTTATTCTATCATCCCAAATAGTCATTTTGGATTCCCATTCATTAGGTATAATATCAATAAATTTCTCGAACAAGATTTCATCCATTATATTTTTATCTCCAAGAGAATGATTAATTTTATAAATGGTCATGAAACATTTATTCATCTTAGTTATTGATTATCAAGTAATGAAATAAAAACCTATATATTATTATCTTATCATAAATCATCTAGTCTGAAAAACATTATATGTTCAAAAGGGATTAAATTCTATATTTTTTATTAAATTGTTAGCTGCTTAACATAAATAAATTTCAATATATATATTTATTTTGATAGAATTAATTATAGTATTATTTAATCAATAAATCGATTGATATTATTTTTTTATCATAATTAATAAAACTAATAACTTTATTATTTGGAATATTATAATCTCAAATAAAAAAGAAAATTTTATCCACATAATTTCTGATAACAAAAGTTTTTTTGTATTTCTATCATTCTTAATCATTATAATAAAAAATATGCGTAATAAGAGGATTCTTATTGTCAAGAGAACCAATAATCAAACCAACAATATTATCAAATATAAATATCATTTTTAAAAAAAATACATTAGTTTATCATATATTATAAACAATTAGTTGATAAAAAATCTTAATAACTTGATGTTAATAATGAATGTAAAAACAAATCAAGTATAGTAGTAGAATAGGTTATGATATCTAATGTTGGATATTATGATATTATGATGGATACAAGAAGTTTGGGGGTGAATTTTTGTCTAAAAATCCAATAAAGAAAAAGGGGAAAGAAATGTTTTTCAAAAAGACCATTCATTGAATATTATGATGATAAGAGTTTTAAAATATGATTCATAATGTGATTGAAAAATCAAATTTATTAACATTCACATATCCTATCTGAAAAAATATTATTATACATATAAGTATAAAATAACAATATAATGTAATTATAAGGAGGGAAATTTTACATGTACTAGTAAGTAATGAGAAATATTACAATAGTAATAATTAATTACAATATTCATAAACAATATTTATTCTTATTAAACATAATAGACAATAAAGTTATAAATCGTGACATAAAATATCAACAGATTCAATACCAAATTTAAAGTTTGGTCATTAATTACATGGATATATATCAATATGATGATCAAAATTTCTATATATTTCAATACCCTAGAGTCCCTAGATACGATGATTTGTATTCCTTTATATTCCTAGCCTTAAAATTCCATGATTTGATGGATTTGATTCCCCAGTCTTCATGTCCCATAAATCCCCAAGTTATTACGATAAGAAAATAAAGTGAATAGAAAAGTATAATGTTCAAATGAATTTTCAATCATCACATGTATTATTTATAACCAAAGCTCTCTAAAAGATTAAAAATCATAAGAATGAGATGTTCATGAATAGTGATCTTCAGGCATGATGAGTTGCAAATGCATCAACTCAGAAATTTTGAAATGATATCCTATTTATAGGCAATTTTTCAACTGTCATATTTTTGAGTTATTTGTAATGGCCTTAGACTTAATTCACATTTACATCTAATAATGATCTGGATCTTGATACTGACAAAAAAACATGAACTATCCTTCAATATTTGTCATCATTTTTTTAGAACCGTTATATATCAATAAATTTTTATTATCTGATAGATACAATTACAAATAATATAATTATAATAATTGGACAACCTAAGGGGTTACACTATTATTTTTTAATATTATAAATAGAATAAATATTAATCTTATGGATTATTTATATTATAATTAATATGGTTAATAATATAGTCAGTCAAATAGAGAGTTCATTAGTCTAACAACTATGCAGAATAATATTTGGATTAATGTACCAGATTCAAACTTGTTTTGATTTATTGGTTTGAATAATAAATGTTTATTTTTGTTTTACATTATAAATATTTATACATTCTTTGTAAAAATATGTTTTCTACAAAAACATTGTAAAACAATTGGAATATATCATATAATTATAATTGTTTCTTAATAATGTTTTTCTGATTTCCAAAACAAAGGATAGAAAATTAGAAATTTTTACCATAAAATAAAAAGTTTTCGATATACATGGTTAGGTATTGGAAAAAATAATATTAGGTAATGGTGGGAGGGATAGAGGAGGGGAGGATCCTTTTTATAAGTGAGATGAAGGGAACTCATGGAATTACATAAATTATTTTATTAGGATTCATTAATTGTAATTTTTAAGTGTATATAAATTGTTTAAATTCAAATATATGATGTTTCTAGATCTAAAAAATCTAAATTGTTAAAATTTCAAAATGATTAGATGATTTTTTTACCATTTTTTAAACCTTCTTTTCCCTTTTGAAAAGAACACTGATGAAACAGTTTTTGACTCTTTCATGGTTAATAATGTTAATATAAAAAGAAAAATTAAGTATAAATAGGCCATAGTTGATATTTCAACCATATTATATTAAATGGATAAATATTTTATTTTAATGTATTTCATATCATTTTATAAATAATGATATAACATAAAATATCATTATTTTCATTTGGACACTATTCTATTTGTTTGAATTTGAAGACAAGAAGATAAAAATAGATATAAAATATTAAACATTGAAACAACACTAAATGGACTATTTTCCTAAAAAGTTTATGGGAGACTGTATCTTTCCCAAAAAATATTACTTTTTGAGTTTTTAAAATAATTTACGTCTTTTTTCAACTGATTACACAATGAATATGTTGGAGTTTCATTAAAATAAATTACAATTATTTAATTAATAAAATATATAAATAAATTAAAATGAAACATAAAACCATTAATATTTAAAATAAAAATTAATCACAGAACAAAATATTTTTTTTCCAAATTAATAAATATTAAATATTTTAAATGCAATATTGAGTCATTTTTTACTCTATCCTTTACATTAAATGTATAGTGGTGAAATAAAAGATAATGTTTAAAAATGTCATTTTTTTTAAATTATTTATGGTTGGGAACATTATAGACCCATAAAATTAAATAAATAAAAGTTTTTTTATGAATTTTATGCCTTATCACATTATTTTTAACCCTTAGTAACCCATTTTTCATTTATCATGTTAATTATTTTTACGATTGTTAATATTCATAATGAAAAAAATAAAAAGGGCCAATTTCAAAAAAAATATGTCATGAAACTAAATATAAAATCAATTTTTAAGACTCATTTAATATTTATTGATGTATTTAATTTATAACAAAACCCATAAAACCAGAAGAAAATAGTTTTACATAAAAATTCATTTTTAACTATAAAATTTATTATTCGAAATTAAAGTATAGAATTTATAAAAGTGTCTTTAATTTGATTATGTTTAATAAAAAATAACTACATAAATTTTAAATTGTAACAATAATTAAATTTTATATTTAAAATAATTTAAAATAAAATATATCTTTCAGAAATCAACATTTTTAATTATTTATTGTAAACTCATACTTCTCAAAAATTTCAAAAAAATACCATCCACAAAAAAATATTGACAAGTTGAATTTAAAAACTAACATTATTTTTAAAATTAAAAATCCTTAATTTCAAAATGATGATATATAGTAAAACCATATAATGCATGAAAACACAATTTCATTAGAAATAAAATTTTCCTTTTTACATAAAATTTAACAAATTGTTCTATAATGTATATAACTTTATAAATTATAATTTATTAATATATAAAAATTACATTAAATAAAATTAAATAGTTTTTAAAAATATTTTTTTGTACATGTTATGTGTTGAATCGTTAATTTATATACAAATAATTTACATTATTTTGGGAAATATTTCTATCATGCTATATGATATACATAAAAATGTGTGTATGGTGATGTATATATCAAATATATTAATCTTATATTGAGATTTAAATAAATTATAATGTAGACTATATTTCCATATTTTTTCATATATGATCTTTATAATAGTTCTAATTGGTTTTTATATTAGTCAATAACTATTGATATAAAATTAATTCTACAACACCTAAATATAATTTATTTGAGAAATAAATATCGCAACATTCCATTACATGGTCTGAAAAAGAAGGGAAAATAATGGGCCACAAATAATAATATTTATAAACAAGATTTTAGTTATGTTCTTATCATTTATTAAACATTCCTCTCTTGAACCAAAAAATGGTATCTTTAATGCCTCGAAACATAATTACTTGATCTTTATAACTATTATACATGAAATGGTAATGAGGAATCCAATAAATCAAAAGTCACATATTATTCAATAAAAAAATATATTTATTAATACTATTCCCTTAGTTTAATACCTAAATATCCTTCTTCCACATCAAACAATTTTTTTCATTGTCTAGAGATCAGAAGAAACTAGATTCTTAATATAATCCTTGCCTTCAAACAAAAAATTTAGATATTTTTATTTTATATCCAACTTATAGATTTTAAATTTCATTAACAAAACAAATAATAATAATGGTATTATTTTTTACACAGTAAAGAGGAAAAAACAAATGATTTATATCTATATCAAGAATAAGTGTAAAACTAAGAATGATTTCAAATGTGGGGGTGAATAATGTTTTTATTTTTCACCCTCTATAATTTGTGTGATAAAAAAATATAAAATATTTTCTTCTTTGTTTAGATAAAATATTCTCTTTCCATTAAAATAATATAAAAAATAAGACTAGATACAGACAACAGATAAAGAGGTTTACATGGTTCTCAAAATATGTGCCATATCCAAGGTATATTCAACAACACATTTCATATATATATAACTATATATATTATTTATATTAGATAATAATACAATATATGAAAAACTATCAATATAAAATTTCCCCATTATAACACACAATCATTACAAAAATGTACATAAAAATCCAGACATTAAAATATAATATAGAACATCATCAGATAGGTTCTCCAATAAAAATATAATCATTACAATTGGTTTATATAACTTAAATATAAAACGTATGATAAAAAATTATATATATGGTTATTTATTTTCTATATTCATTATAAATTCTATAAACTAATAGAACGTGTTATAAAACCCATCAAACACCATCATAATTAATTATTATCCGTTAATAGGTCACATTTCAATAAAAACCTCTATAAAATTTACTACATGAAATATGATGGTTCCCTAGATCTAAAAATTCTGATTTAGTGCAAAAAACTCTTATTTTATAAGTATATTTGACTTCATCTAAGATGATCCAAGAAGCATAGGAAAAAAATTTATTAATTTAAATATTTTATCATATATGAATAACATAATCCTAAAATCCAAAGGATTAGTGTCATTAGATATTTACCACCATACAAATTTACTTTACTGAATTTATGTTCATTTCCCCAAAACCAAACCAGGATAAACCCACATTTATAAACCATATTGAATATACTCCTCATTATAACCTTGGTAGTGGAAGACATAGAAAGGTGTGAACATAAGAATATATAAAGGGAAAAACCAATTAGTGAATCCTATAGGGTCTGATCATAGGCACTATAGAAAACATGGGCATAGAAGAGATATTTGATTACAAGAAACATAGAACAATAATACATTTTAATAATTTATGGTACATGTAAATTTAATCTAAAATAATCATAAATATACCATGGAATAAGATAACAAAATCATTAAAAAATAATCATGAACCATGGAACATAATTAAGGAATATTTCAATGAAATGTGGAATTAGAAATATAATAGAAGTCATATCTTTGTTAACATAGAATAACTATAATTATTTCTATACTCAATATTATGATCATATATTATATTAAATTACACCCACACACAATCTTTTGAGCATATCATAGTTTGAATTACCCCCATGCACAATCATCTGAGTATAGTATAACCATAACTAATCCCAGGAACTATATTGTGATCATTGTTAACTACACTTACTCCTAAGAAAATAATAATTATCTCATGATATATCATACATTACCCAATAAATTATAGGGATATATAATTATGGGACCATTTGTAAAAATAATGAAATCTTTACATATTTTTTCAATGAGAACATGAAATATTAATATTTAAAATTTCACATAATTAACCCATGTAAAAGAGACATGTTTCTTGAAATAATCCTTCAAAATTTTTATAATCTCTGAAGATAATGATTTTGGAGAGAATTATAATAATATGTACTTGGGGAAGCATAAAAACTATTAAGAATTTTTACATAGATAAAAAATACCATTATAAATAGAGAACTTTGAATGGAATAACATAACAAGCGTTAATGAATCTAGTTATTTGAAATCATGAGAGTAATTTTAAAAAATAATAATAGTATATAGGAATTTATAAGGAAATTCATGAAAAATAATCTCCAATGAAATAAATCAATTTTAGATAAATAGTAAACTATAAGTAAATTGTAAAAGTGTTTCTAGGAATTTTATTAATTTTTTCTTCTATAACGAAGTAACATGTAATTTCTAAATTGTTGAATATTTTTTTTATTTTCTTTTAATTTTTAGTAAAATAATAAAAATTTATACCGTGAAAATGATTGCATAGTTATCTACTAGAAATGTAAAATATTTAGATAAAATATGAGATCTTGAATGGAAACCACAATTAATATTTTATAATACATTTTTTCAAACCCACATCATAAAAAAAATACAACCTTTTGAGAATTGAAAATTTGATATTTGAATGTCACATGTGAAAAATTTTTTTGCGTTCCCATATAAGAAGGAAAACATTAATGGTTAAAGAGAACATAAACATCGGTGAGAAATCAATATTAAAGTGTATTAAAATTAAACTTACCTATATTAAATTTTCATAAGAAATTAAATCATCAAGGATGATCCATTGAATTAAAAATTAAATTTACCTAGAGATAATTATAATGAAACCGAAAATATTATTTTATTGTTAAAAAATAAAAACATTGACAAAAAAATTTGAAGAGGATGATTTTTAAATCGATAATGGAGTTGATAAACAAATTTCTTCATAGATTTACCTGCATATGAATCAAATAAATTTGAAGAGAAATAATGTGGTAATTTTTTAAATCACCTAAATTTGTAACATTTTATTATAAAAGGAATCCATAGGAATGTATATAGAGGAAGAAAAATAAATAAAGTAGTTAATATAGAATATGTATAAAGAATGAAAATCGAGGTGAAAAAACACTTACAACATGGGCAACAAAAAATTTAAAAGATCCTAAATGAAATTTTGTGAAATATACATTTAAATGAAATGATAATTGGTGATTTGTGATGATGTAATTAAATATGACAAGTAATTATACGATTTAAAATAATAATTGGTGATAAAAATTAAATCATTCATCAATGAGGGGAAATTGAGATGAAAAAACTCACCATGTATTTCTTATTAGTCAAAAATAATCAAAACAACTATATAATAATCATAATAATGATGATAAATTTTTTGATCCTTATTTAGAATATTACACATTTTTTATTTCATTTACAATAATTTATTACATTTTTAGTATTTTTTTATTTTTATTATCATCACCGTGTGTTAATTTTTCTAGTGATTGTGTTGTTCAATTTTAATAATAGAGATGTAGATTCTGAAGAACCTTTGTCGTGTTTTGTTTAAAAAAGTTTTGTATTTTTTGAAAACTAATCTTTTTATTGATGAATGTTTTTGTGTTACAGAATGTTGAAGTATTCGGTTGCTGAAGATTTCCTTAAAAAAGATTATGTTGAAGAATAAGAAGTCAGAAGTTAAGAAAGTTTCTCAAACATTCTTAAAAAAATCAGACGATGCTTTACTGATCTTAAAGTTCTCACTAATCATGAAAAGCTTCATGATAAAAGTTGTTGAATAATTGGTGAAGAGAATTGATGATTTTCACTAAGAAAAATTCAGAGAAAAATTCAGAGTGTACATCGTGAGACAGAAATTCAGAGTCTACTTCCTGAGCTAGAAATTCAGAGTCTAATTTCTGAGCCATAAATTCAGAGTCTACTTCGTGAGCTAGAAATTATTAGTTTACTTGGTGAGCCAGAAGTTCAGAGTCTACTTGCTAAACCTGAAATTCATAGTCTACTTGCTGATCCTGAAGTTTGGAGTCTACTTGCTAAGCCTAAAACTCGAAGGCTACTTCCTGAGCTAGAAATTCAGAGTGTACATCCTGAACTAGAAATTTGGAGTGTACTTCCTGAACCAAAAATTCAGAGTGTACTTCTTGAACCAGATATTTGGAGTGTACTTCCTGACCCAGAAATTCTGCATGTACTTCCTGAACAAGATGTTTGGAGTGTACTTCCAGAGCCAAAAATTCAGAGTGTACTTCCTGAGCCCTAAATTCAGAGTGTACATCCTAAACATGAAATTTGGAGTGTACTTCCAGAACAAAATTTGGAGTGTACATACTGAACTATAAATTAGAAGTGTACTTCTAGAACCAGAAATTTGGAGTGTACTTCCTGAGCCAGAAATTCGGAGTGTACTTCCTGAACCAGAAATTCAGAGTTTATTTCCTGAACTATAAATTCATAGTTTACTTCCTGAGCCAGAAATTCATAGTGTACTTCATGAACCATAAATTCGAAGTGTACTTCATGAACCAAAAATTAGGAGTGTACTTCTTGAACCAGAAATTCAGAGTGTACTTCATGATCCAGAAATATGGAGTGTACATTCTAAACCTGAAATTCAGATTGTAATTCCTAAACCAGAAATTCAGAGTGTACTTCCTGAGCCAGAAATTTGGCGTGTACATCCTGAACCAAAAATTTGGAATGAAAATCCTGAGCAACATACTGATAAATTTGGAATGACAATTCTGAGCAACATGGTGAGAAATACAGAATGAAAATCTTGAGAAACATGCTGAGAAATTCGGAATGATGATTCTGAGTTCAAGAAAACCATAATTTCAACATTGATTAAATTATGGATAAATTTAAGGAGATTTGAATATGTCAAAGATTATAGATTAAATTCGAGAGATTTGAAGAGTTATTTGAAATTTGAAGAAGTGGGATTGTTTTTCAAGATTCCCGCCTTTGTTTTCTGAGTTGCCTATAAATATATGCTCAGATCATTCGCTCATTTGTAATTTTTCACACATGCGGAAAAGGTAGAGCGCTAGAGACTTCTAAGTGAAAAGTTCCTACCATCTTGAATAAGTTCCTTTGAGTGTTTGAGCAGAAGAGAATCCGGATTTAATATTCAGAGTGAGTGTTTGTGCGGAACCATCATTATCCTGCTGAGAAGGCAAATTTCATAATATTGGATTCATGGAAACCGGATAGAGAATTCGGAGTGAGAATTTGTCAGGAACCATCATTATCTTTCTGAGAAGATCAGTTTCAGAAAATCAGATTCATGAAATCGGATTGATGATTCAGAGTGATCATTCGGAGTTAGAATTTGTGGAGCAGCTCATCAATGTTTTTACTCTTGTGCTTGGCTCATTTTTACATTAAGGAAACATTTTAAACTAATGAGAGTTAGTATAATCTTTCATATTAGGAGATAGAAGTTGTCCAATGGGAGTTGGCACAAGTTGTATTCACTTCTTCATTATAGTGGATTTCTATAGACCCATGAGAGTGGATATGCCAAGGATGTAGGTTCTCTTATTAAAACCAAACATTGTAAATATTTTGTGCCTTTATTGATTTTACTTTCTTTGTTGCTTGAGTATCTTTCTAAAGGATGATAAGGAAATAAATCTTAACAGGTTGTAAGGGTTAAGTTTTTTAAAGTCTTGAAACTTATAAAAGTAAAACATTTGATTCAACCCCCCCTTATCAGTTTCCTTTGATCCATGGAACATCAGATTCTAGTTTATTAATTAAAAGATACTAATTATAATATTATTTATGATAATGGATTCCTTATTTTTCAATGGATTATGTGATCTCATTATCCTTTATTGGAAGGAATAGATATGTCTTGCAATGATAAAATTCATAATGAAGATGTTTCTTTAATTTTTAACCAAATATAATGTATATTTGAATTTATAGAACATTAATCAAATAATAAATATAAAATTTAATAGTGAAATATATTTTAAAAAAAACCATATAAGGAAGTGATGAAAAGTTAAATATATTTTTCAATGGTGTATATAGTCTATATGTACACACAAATGATTTTTTTTAATTTTTTATAACGTGAGAAGAAGGGAGAAAATATTTTTTAAATTAAAAATATTTATAATTTAATAAGTAAAATATTAATTTAAATTTTGTTTGAACTATCCTTGTATGGTGGTTATGAAAAATAAAACACATTTTTCATAGAGGTTGTATCTGAAAAATATCTTTTAGAGATGTTTCAATTTTTCCAATGGTTGTAGAGGAGGGTATAAAATTATTATTTCATTAATAAAAAAAATTAATTATATTAAAATAATTAAATATTTAATTTTATTACTTTAAAACATAATATGTTTTTGAAGAATAATACATAAAAATTCATAAATGAATAATTCTGATTCATGTATTTTTACCTAATTCCAAGAATAACTTCTTCAAAATTTTGATTATGCTTTTGAGGGTTGGTATTTTCATGAGAACAAAAACTATAATATTTTATTAGGAGATTTGGGAATTAATTATTCCATAATTTGGTTGATAAATATGTATTTTAGTGTGAGGATAATTTCTGTGGTTAAGGGATCCTTTTATAATATAAGAGAAGTATATGTTTTGTAACAAGAGGTATGTTATTTATGGAATGAGGCTCAAAAAGTGGAAAATAATTCCTAAGGGTTGTGTTAACATCTATAAATCCACAATCCACTAGTTTATAAATTTTTTTATTTGTTATAGTTAATTTTATTCAATTTAAATAAATTATAATAGAAGTACTATATTTGATAACAAATAATATATGCAACACCTAGCGTAAAAAAAGATATATTATTATTTAAATATAAATATTACCACACAAACATTAAATTATAATGTATGAATATGATTAAATATTTTCTGAAATATATATAATTTTTAAATCAATATAAATCTATTTATAAATTCTTAGTAAATAATCAATAAATTTTTAATAGTCAATTTATTTTTCAAAAAATTATTTTTCATCAAAATTGGGCTTAATAAATTTTTATATGAATATAATATAATGAATATTCCAAAATTATAGGACTTTTATTTATAAAAAGGTTATAATTTTCTAAATAATCCATTCAAATATATATTAGATATATTTTTTGGGAATTTTTATATGAAAATAATGATTTTCCAGTGAATGGTTAAAAATATTGATTTTCATTGAAAATATTTTTTTCGTTTCAACAAATTCAAAATGATACATTTAAAAAAAATGTTTAAATTTATAATTATTAATATAATATTATGAAAATTTTAAATATGTTCATTGTAATCAATTTTATTCTTGAATTTTCTATAAAAACATTTGTATACTTAATAAAGCCACTTTTTTAAAAATGGGTTTTCACTACAATTCTGTTTTATTCATAAATTAAATTATTCCAAATATATTTTTTGGATAATAAATATTTAATTAAATATATATAATCACGTGGTATTAATTTTTTAATTATGACCCTTTTAGTTTTATCCATTATGAATTGTAATCATAGTAATTGTTTTACCATGATAAAGTTAAAATGGGTTAAATAATGATAAAAATATTATAATGAAAACTAAAAAGTAAAACTATTACATTTATATATTTTATTGAATGATTATATGTCATTAATAACCATTTGAAATTATAATATATGACCTTTTTTCATTTTTATATGATATTTACCTTTATAATATTTTCTATAAAGAAAATTCAAAAATGACATTATCATTGTTTTATTATCATTAATAATCAGAAATGAGTATAAATATGTTTTTTTAGTTAAAAATAATAAAATAACAATTTAATATATAATTTATTTTTAACTATTGTGTTAACTTATCTATAATATTTAGTGAGGAAATAACACCATAAATGATTACAAAACATAAGGGCACTATTTATTTATTAAAAAAACAGAATATATGATATTAAAATTATAAAAAGTATTATAATAGGAATTAATTATTGAGTTACCTGATATTATTATATAAATATATCATTTTAGGGATATTTTAAAATATTATATTCATATTACTTTGCATCCATTTTATTTTCAATGTTAAATTAAATGAATTGGTCAAAAAATTACAGTAATGATAATTTTTAATAAATGATATTTTATTAAATGATTTAAATTTTCTAAAAAATAGACGTGGGAGAATTATGATTGAAATATAATCATAAATTTAACCCATATACCATTTTTGTCCAATAATCATTTTATATTACTTATTTTAACTCCTTATGATTAAAAAACATCAATATAACCTTAATTATCTAATGGGTAATTTGGTGTTACAATAAAATTATAAGGGAATATTAGTATATAAACATGTAGAAAATTATTATATAATATATTTTTAATCTTACTCATGTAATATTTTAATGTTACCGATTTTGACCCTTTTTAATATGTTTTATTAATTTATATTAATTTAATTCTATACGAAATTAAAAGAGTGCCTATCCAGTCTCTTATCACAAGGTACCTCCAATTTTCTTTCATTCTCCCATCAATAGCCTTTTGGATCAGCAAAAACTAAAAAAAAACTTCTTGTATTCCCTACCATAATTAAAGAGTTCATTTATTTGGTTGAATACCATCTATATATGGACTAATGTTTAATGAATATGAGATTATTTGAATAAAAGGGATCACTTATATCTCAATGTTTTAGTTTAATTTATTATTACACAACCTTAAAACAATATACAACCAATATGATATAATAAAACTATTTTTACCATATAATTATATGTTTTTATGATGATGGATTAACATATATCAATTTCCTTCATCTGTCAAATGTAAAACAAAACCATCTTTCATGTGTATGGGGAAGTACCACCCCCAAACATAAATAATTTTATTTCCATCATCACATATTATGAATGGATATAATAATTAATTTATTATACATATATAGTATCAATAAAATATTAATCATTCTATAAATATAATATATAATATATTTTCTTACATTTACATTCATTAAAAATGATATTTTTGTTTATACGTATGCTTGAATTACCATATCCATGAAGCGATGTGATTCTTTTTCATCCCTACATCATATAGAAGATATATATATGTATATTTAGTTAAATAATATGGTATTCATATCATAATTATGAATATTTATATATAAAATATTTCATAACTTCTTTCTATAATTATTATTGAAAAATTGAATCATTTCACATGCATGTGTAATGGATACCATCTCCATGATTGTAACATAGTTCATTTTTCAAAACCATAATTCATTGCTTGTTTTAAAATTATAGTTTATGTATAAAATTATAATTATTTCATGATTATTCTTCTATATATGGTTTAATAACGACTCAATTTTCGATAGTAATCCAACTGATGTAATTTTAGAAATATGAATCGAATATTATTAAATCATCTATCATGAAATTAATTGATTATGTAATTTAATAGAATAAGATAACAAAGAACACTAAAATTGAAAATTTATCATAAGAAATAATATAATTTTACCTTATCTTATTATTTATGATTATAAATAATATATGTGATGACCTAAACTCAAGGTAACGAATACATTATATTAAACATCTCAATTTAAATTTTGAAATATTTATTTTTAAATGTTTTTATTACACATAAACATTATTAATATTGTTTTATATTTGAATTCATATAGATTTAGAAAAATTATAAATTGATATATTGTGATTATCATGATTTTACCTTAATGGTTTTAATAATTATTATATTTTAAAAATGTATACAGAACATTTGACATTCATTACAAAAGGCAAAAAGTAATGATTTAATTTAAAGTATACGATGGTGACTATTCCAACAACATAAACCACTGTTTGATATATAAATTAATTTAATATAATCCATCTATTCTTAAATAAAAACACAATTTCCTTTTTTATAGTTATTAAGTGATTAAAAATGGGTTTTCAATGTGGAATTCGTATTTTGATATCACAAATTGTTCAATATTAATATTCAATATTGTTTCTAAATAGATTTATAAAGAAAATAGAAATATTAAAAAATTTATTCATGATATAGTCCTTGTAAATAATTTATTATGATGGGTGATATAGATATATATGAAAATTATGGGTGATCATGATTAAGATTATATTATTGGTTTACAAAGATAACAGTCTAATCCATTATTAATGTTTATGTTTTCAAAAGAATATTATTTGAAATGGAATATATGGTTATTCCAATTATAAGGGATCATTTAATGGATCCATTAATATGACATCCCACGGGACCTAAATGGTTATTTAAAGATTAATATTGAGTATTCATGTAAATATTATTATTTCAATGGGAAATCGAATAATCTTTTATTTTAATAGAATCATTATGCCCTGTAATGGTAAAAGGTGTTTTTTTAAGAAACAAGTCATCATGAGTTTGAATATTTTCTTGGAATCCATAATGATTATTATTTTACCTTTACTATTTCTAACAAATTATTTTATGTAAATATTTATGAAGTAAATTAGATTTCATGTGTATGTAAGTTATTATTTTGATCTGAAATCACATTATATTAAATGAAATCAATATTTTATGACCTCATGTTTATAAAAATGATTTAATGGTTTTTTTATTATTTTATATCCCTGTTTAAGATTAATTTACCATATATTTTTATTTATGTTTTTTATCTTTTTTAATAATTATTAAGTATTAATTGAAAAGTTAATATATACAGAATATCTGATATAGAGGTTACCTTTTACAAAGCTAGCATGACTTTTAAAATTATTTTATTTTGGGGAAAATTGGAATTGACAACAAGTGTCCACTTTTTAATATATTATTCTTTATTTGTATGAGTTATGGTCAAATTTTTTAAAACTACAAACTATAATGATCCAGATGAATGAATGAAAGTGGATTATTCCCTTAAAACTAGATATATATAATGTTTGTATTTAGGGTCTTTAAAATAGGTATCAGAGGAATTGTTTAGATAATATTAGATATTAATATGTTTTAAGTGTTATAGATACAATATTTTTATTATGTTTAAGGTTTAAATTTTTAGGTTTTATGTGATGATATTTATGTATATAAATGATATTTTGTGAGATGTTTTATTTGGATATGGTATAGAAACCCATTTGTATAACGTGAAGGATTATATTAGATTAAGGTTATTTAATCATAGTGTATATAAGAGTAAAGGTATCAGATAATCATTAATGTTAAAATATTATTTATGTAAAACATATTATGGTTATTTTTTATTATTTTAATATCATTTTATTATATAATTTAAATGGGTATTGTCTTTACACATACCATTTTAATTTTCACATGCAACAATTAATTTCCTCTTTCAATGAGCTTATTCTCAATTGATTAAACAAATGTTATAAAGATGAAAGGAAAAGGATATCCCATAATAATTTTATCACTTCCAGATGACTTAATCATCATTATCATGGAAATTTTTTCTTCAAATTATTATTAAGGATTTTTTATCATCTAAATCATCGAAAATAAAATATTTGAACAATATAGAATCTTATAATTTCACAAAAATATCAATGGATAGTGGTATTTAATCTATTCAAATTTAATGACTCAAATCATATATATCATTTAGTAATAAATACACCCTCAATGACTTTACTATATTTTTTTTTGTTGAAACATACTTCACAATAGTTGATAAAATAGATATTATGTACATAAAACAAGAACATGATGACATGATTAAAGGTATGAATTATTTTATTATGTTATAATTATAAAACATAGTATATTTAACATTGAGTAATACTAAGTAGATATTTCATTTAATTAAGTAAAATTATATTCCATGGTTAAAGGTTTATGAAAGAAGTTAAATGTTGGATGTGTCTACCAGTGATATTCTAATATATTCTAAATATTCTGAAAATCGTTACACAATCTATAGTAGATTTTTTTTTCAAAATATGGAAAAATTTATTAAATTAAATCAATAACATTGATTATTAGTGTAGGAAAAAGGTGATAATTTAGGGATACTCTCATTTATGGAAATATGATCATGTGATAACAAAAATTTTGATTTATCATGTGTTCACTGTTATGGAAATTATAGTCAATAAAAATTATTTTATTTTCTGTAAGAAATGATTTGAATAGAAATACATAGATGATAAAAATATATTTTATTATTAATGATATTTTTAGGTTATTTATCATACTTTTTGGAAATGAAATAGGAATTTAGTTTATATATATTTAGTAAAAAGTATAACCTATCACTCTAGGAAGGTTCTTGGGGAATTAATCAAAAATAAAAGGAAGGTAAGGGTACAATGCATACAATATCTTTATGCGATGTCCATGTTAGTATAAAATTTTTTAAAAAACTTTAAAAATAATGTTTATTTTGTTGATGGGAACATTTATTTTATTGTAATTATAACAATGGGATTGAAAAGTTATATGTGGATTAATTGATTTATGTTAATTTCGTGGAATTTCTCTATTTTGGGAACCATATCTCTTTTAGATAAATGGATATATATTTTTGGATAAGATGGAAATTTATATTTATAATAAAGGTTAAATTATTATTTTTAGACATTATTATTTTAATATGTTTTTCGAAAATTCATGTTATTTATGTAAATAATTATAATATCATGGATATTATATAACCATTTCATGTATATTTTGTTTTTAGAAAATAATGGTTATGCTATAAAAATATATGGATGTTAAATTTATATTAGAAGAAAATATTATGAAATCATAATAATATATGGGGTTTAATATTATTTATGATTATTTTGAGGAATTTTGAGGATAATTATTTATGTAATTATCTATGAATAACCATTAGTGATATTTTTGAGTTTGGAAATAAATATATTATTTCATCATAAGTGGTTTTTTCATTTTTTGGAATTATATTACAATGTTTAAAAAATTATGGTTTTGGAAAATATCTAATATCATGAGGAATTTTATGTTATCATTATTTTGATTATGGTATTTGTTAGAAGTTTATTTTTTTTTCTGAAATCATGAAAAATTCACCTTCAATTCTCATTTTTTGAGAAAAACATGACATTTTTTGTAGAAATTAATTAACTCAAAAAATTTTGTTTGTCATGTAAATATATATTAAATATTTTTTGAGCCTAGATAATAAAATATTTATTAAATCTAGGAAAATGATATTGAAAAGAAAATTTGATCCTATTACCTTTTTTCAAATTAATCAATGATGTTTTTCACACCATAATGTTTTATTAGTTAATGGTTAACAAATTTTTCATGATCATTCATGTTTATGTGATCAATGATCATTATCACTCTCAATAATTATTCTGAAATTATAATTTTATTCCTTGTAAATTTATTACTTTCTCACTAATTTTACACAATAGAGACATAAAGTGTTTTTTATTTCAGATGACAAATGTTCTTTAATTTTTCTCAAATGAAGTGCATGGTTTATTTATCATTTTATGACGTTGGATTTCAAAAAATGTATTTACAATTTGAAGACTTTTATTGTCATGATCAAGTTAAAATTATGATGAATAATTTTATTAATGGTGGATATAATTTAATATAATTATATTCTAAATGAGAGACAATATTCTATAGAATACTAGATACATAACATTAAGATTAAACGAACCCTGATATATTATAAAATAAAAATTATTATTTTAACCTTGTTTTTAAATTAGTAGGTTGGAATATGATTAACTAGATTAAAATATATA
Source organism: Viscum album (assembly GCA_963277665.1). Classification (NCBI taxonomy): domain Eukaryota; kingdom Viridiplantae; phylum Streptophyta; class Magnoliopsida; order Santalales; family Viscaceae; genus Viscum; species Viscum album. The sequence continues at coordinate 126,320,005 of OY728148.1, forward strand.
AGTAAATTTTAAACTCAATACCAATGTATTGCCAAATCACTATTAAAATATTAATCAATTTATATTATACAATTTATTATTTAAAAATACATTTTCTTGAAAATGGGTTTTATTACAATCTATGAGAAAATATTTCAATAAATTTATATTAATTTTAGAAATCTAATTTGATAAAAATGACATAATATAGAAAATCACCTTGTCAAAATTTTCTTACATTAATTTTATTATGAAATTTTTAGAATATATTAATTTTATAGTGAATAGTAAAAATACTATGTTTGATTGAATGAAATAATTTTTTCATGAATTTACCAAAATAAATTTTATTATAAAACTATATAAAATTAAAATTACATATATTATATTATTAACAATCCAATTATGTTCGATGGAATCATTATTATGGTTGAATTTTGTGTACAATCATTTTTATACTAAAAATGAATTTTTCCAATAAACTTTGTTTCTTGTGTTTTTTATTTCAATAAAAATTATAACATTCAACAATAATGTTTTTAATATTAAAATATTTATTCACGATATGAATTTATTAAGTATGATTTTTTTATTTTACTTTGAGTGATTCAGAATAGTAACCACTATAAATTTTGCTACCATTATAATGTTAAAATTGGTTAATGAATACTAAAAATAATTTTAGGAAGAAAAAAAATTAATCCTAAAAGAAGTAATAATTTTTTCAGAAAATAAAATTTCATTTCTAACCATATAAAATTATAATTTATAAACTTTAACATTTTTAGTTTTGTTAACCTTTATTATATTTTGTGTAGCACAAAGGTGAAAATTTCAATCTCTTTGTTTATTTTCTGTTATGTTTTTTACATAGGGATAAAAAGAATATATCTTTTGTACTAAATAGTAATTTAAAAGATTTTTTTTTATTTATCATGTTAAAATTTCTTATATTTTTATTGATGTAATAATTATCTCAAATTCATACACAACATTAATGTAATATTTATTTAATTAAAAGAAAAATAATATAGATATTTTAAAATTTTTAAATGTAATATAATTTTAGGAATTATATTATTATATTAATTTTATAGGTAAATATAAAATTTTAGGGATATTTGAAGTTATATATTGTAATTAAATATATATACTAATATAGGAAAAGTCAAATTAATTTAATAGTTTCAAAAATGACATTAATGATATTTAATAATAATTTATATTTCATTAAATGATTTATAATTATTAGAAATATCATTTATAAATTTTTATTATTGTATTTTTTAAAATATAATCCCTTGTCCATTTATGGTCAAATTTCCCTTTTATAGAAACAATTTTATCTTAGAAAGAGTAAAAATATAGATATCAACGTAATTTTCAAAAGGGTTAACATGGGGTTAAAATTGAAAGATAAGGGTAAAAATACAGTATAAACTCTGTAAGAGTTTATTGGATTATTTTTATTATATTTATACTCATATTATACTTTAATATTATCAATTTGGTCTCATTAGAATATGAAAACATATTTATATAAATTTAATACTTCATGATGTTCCAAGAGTGCCCCTCACCACTTACTAAAGGGAACCACTTATCATATTTTATTCACAACTAATAATATTATATGTTTATTTAATCTGTAATAAAAAACTTACCCAAATTTCCTCCCCTCATTATATATGTATTTTTTTATTCACAATAACATATTTAGTGGTGTTAATGTGTAAATCAAATTAGAATGTTCGAATAAGAGGTATCAATTTAAAAAAAAATAGATTTATTTATTTTTCCACCTCATAAAAATATTATTAAACCATAATTATATAAAAATATAATTATAATTAGTATAGAAAGGTGTTGTTATGTTAATAATATAACCAATATAAATACCATTCTTCAACCAAATGGGAATCAAAACACATTTCGTGTGTACGGAGGACTACTACCTCGCGTACTGATATAATTCGTTTTCAATAAAATAATTTCACATATGGATATAATTATAGATTGAAAATATATATATATATACTATACATTTATTTTTATAATTCATTAAAAAATAATATATTTTATATTTTCATTGATTTCATTTTATTGAAAAATTATTATGTCGTTCATACAAACATGTGGATTACCACCTCCAATATGTGATGTGATAAATTTTTTCCCACCACATAATGGGGATAGTAAATGTATGAATATTGAATAAAATTATATAGTATTCATTATATAATTCTCGTTATATAAATGTAAAATAATAATTACCTTCATTCAAACATTATTTTTGAAAAATGGAAACATTAATCATGCATGCATATGGCATGCCATCTCCATGATTATAATGTAAATTTTTCATAAACAACATTCGAGGTCGGTTTAATAGTTTTGATTAATTTATAAAAATGATTATCATTTTATTATTGTTATTCTGATGATTATTTAATAATGACCACTTCGACCATAGTCAATATGCTGAAGTCATTATGGACCTAAGAGATGAATATCATAAAAACATGTGGCGTGAAATTAAATGAATATGTAATTGAATATGACATAAAGTGAAATGAGTAATAAATATTAAAATATTTATTAATAATTTAAATAATTATAATAATTTTATTATTTTTGAAAGTTAATTAATTTATATTATGAGTTAAACTCGAGGTGAGAGATAATTTATATTCAAAACCATGTCTTATATGTTGTAATCATTAATTATATAAATCATTTTCATCCATTTCCATGATCATGAAATTATATTTTTAATTAATTAATATGAATATAAATGAATTATAAATCTACATATTATGTTTCTTTTAGAATTATTTCATGGGTTTTAAATATTAATCCCTTTTTATAGGGAATTTTTTTGACTTTCATTATAAAATGAAAAATGAATGTTCTATTTTTATATATAGGGTGATAAAAAATCATACAACTGTAATAACTTTTATTTTATTTTTAGATTCAAATAATTGATTCCATATTTTCTTCAAATAATAAATTCTTTCCCATGTTCTTGGTTTTTATGTTTTAAAATTAGTTTTCTAAAATGGAAAGTGTATTTTGATATTTCAAAGTGTTCTCCATAATTGATTAAATGAAATTTTCTAAGAAATTTGGAGGAAATGTGAATGATTATAATGATTTATTATTGATATGGATATTTGAATTTTTTTATAAAGATGGGAGAGATACATATATCTCATGATGAATTTTGAGCCTGATATAGCTTATATGATGAGTACACCCATATAGTAGTCCAATAAATTGGGTAATGATTATGTTCTCTAGAGAATTATTTTGGAAGATAAATTTCTGGTTTCTAGTATTTTATGGGTCTTTATAAAGGGTTATATAAATATGATATCCTAATGAACCTATATGGATTTTTTATTTTTAATGAGTTTTCATGGAAATAACATCATTTAAAGAGGTAATGTAATGATATTTTGTTTTAAAGGAAGTATTTTGACCATTAAGGGTGCAATGATATGTTTTTAATAATGTTATTATCAAATGATCTAATGATTTAAAAGAAGCCCTCATGATTAATATATATTAATTTAATTTTTTATAATAATTATTATGCAAATAATTTTCTGTCAAAGTTTATTTCATGTATAAATAAATGAATATTATGAGGTACTATATTAATAAATAGAAGTAAAATTACATTTTATTGTCTCATATTTATAAAATTTACCAAATGGATTATTTTTTATTTTATGTTTCTAACTGTGTTTTTCTCTCAATCCATATTTCTAATTGTTTCTCATAAGTCCAAATGATGATAAAAAATGTAAAAATTGTAATAGTTTTAGATGTGGAAAATACCTTAAAAAACATGTATTTATAAATAATTTAATTATGTGTTAAAAGAAAATAGTGAGTAAAGTGTCCTCTTTGTAATATTTATAAGATGATATATATGTTTTATCACATAATCTAATTAATATTTAAACCATTAAAATCCTCAGTAATTTGTTAAAATGAATTAATTAATCAGAACAAAATATTTTGAAAATTTTTACGATTGGCCCTTAAATTAATATTTCTTTATTCTTTTTACCAATTTGGAAATTATTGTGGTATATATTTTTTCCCAATTAATTTATTTTAACTCTTAAAAAATTGATCATAATAAAAAAATTTATCTTTCTGATTCAGAATCTTATATCCATTTTATTTAATAAAATTTCTAAAATTGATAAAAAATAAGTCTATTATAAAAATTTATAAAGTAGTAATAATATTTTTATTGAAAAATATATATTACATTTCAAAATTTCATATATAGGATTTATTGTTAATTGTAATATTTTAACACATATATGATTACTTAAAAAATTTATTCTTTCATTAAGAAAATTTACGAATAAAATTTCATGTGAGGCTAATATCCTAACGATGTCAATAAATTCAAGGAATTCATAAAATAAATATTTTTTTTGAAAATTCATCATTATATAAAACTTTTTTGAAAATCTCAATAATTCACCATAATTTAATTTTTACATGATGAATCAAAAAAGTGTGTTTTATAAAATTAAAATTCTATATCTTATATATTGAAATTTTAAATGAAAATAAGAAATATAACTAAAAACCACATTTATAGAAAAATTCATTATTTATATATATTTTAGCAGTTATTGTCTCATTTTAAATTAAATAGCAGTTAATTGAGGGTTAATATGATTTTTAAATAGTGAACAATTATATTAAAACAATATATTAAAAGTGACCAATAAAAATTCTTATATGATTAATCATATTTCTTTAAAAATTATTCTCTTTAAATATTAAATTTAACTAATCACATCCCATTAATCATTTACCATATAAATATTAAATTATAATCAATTCATTGGTATAAGAACGCATAAAAACATTATGTAATACGAAAAATAATATATAATTAATTTATATTTATATTTTTTTATCATGAAACATTTTATTACACATTTACTGTGATTTTAATAAAATTTTAATTTTATTAATGATTTTTGACATTTAATATTAATAATTTAATAATTATTATAATGAATTTTAATAGATTAATAATTTTTTTGTTTAGTGGTTACTTTCAAAAATCTATTTAATGAATTTTTATTTAAGAATAAATATATAGTTATTTTTTTTATTAAATTCTTCCTAAGTAAATAATTTGTGTTATGATAATTTTAATTACATCTCAGTAATTGAAAAATTTCTAATAGGATGAATCAAGAGTTAATTTACAACCCATCATCATGTTTAAGCCTATAAAATTCACATTCGGTTTTGATGATAGTATATTGATAAAAAAACGTTGAGTAAAAATATCCCTCTGTAGTTGATATTAAATCATACAAGTTAACAGATACATATCTTTCACAACTTCAATTTCATGAGACTATTTCTTGTTAAATACTAATAAAAATTGTTATGATAATATCCAAAAAAACCAAAGTGAATTATTATATGTATATAATGAATCTATATAAAGATATTCTTTTATGACACCTTCATCTCAACCTATTATACTTTCATTTTAACTATGATATTATTGAATAAAAATAATTCCATTAGTTTGACAAACACTATACATGGTAATATTCATATTAGGTTCGCTATCATTACAAGTTAGATAATACATTCGTAAAGTCCATTTTTGTTTTTCATAATGGTTTATAAAGAGAATGTGAGTCTCCAAATGATATACCTCATGAGGACAAATTATTATGAATTGAGTGAAGATCAAATTAGAATTCAACAAACCTTTTTCAAGGATATTATTCAAATGATCATCAATACATGATCCTATATATTTTTAATATCCATATATGTATTTTCTTTACTTGGAAACCAAATTCACAAAAAATTACCAAAATTTGACGATATTGATTTAAATTTAAGATTATTTATAGGGTTTTAAAATCGATATATTAATTTAATCACTTAAATTAACAAATATAATTTTCTAAAAAAAAATTATATGATTTAAAAAAAGCTACCCCAAACAAGCACTCTTAAATTTGGTGTTCAAAACCTATACATTACAACTGGATTCGATACCATGTCTGATAAAACACGATAATCATACATATATTTTAAAATTTTAAAAATTATATTTCACAATAGTCAAATAATCACTGAAACCAATTATTTTGTTTCTATAGGGATTGGCTATATAAATAAATTATTTTACAACACATGTGAATATTTCCCGAAAACTGATCCTTGATATAGCTGATTGTATAATCCTTATTTTCTATAAAAATATTTAATATATATGATGTGTAAAACATCTAAATGGGTGATATTAAATGTTTAGTCCGATAAAAACATATCAATTAATCATAATAAATATGAGAAAACATGACCATAGAAAACTTATTATATTAAAATAATTATTAAACAATATGTGTTGTTTATAAGTCATGATAAGATGAAATTTAATCTCTAATGATCATATATAAACCATGGAAAAAGATTTATATTGAATGAGGCAATAATAATGTGATTTGGATCGTAACATATTCACTTTATATAGAAATGTTTCATTATAAAAATAATTGGAAATATCAACATTGTGAATGTAGCATAACTATTTTCATTTCCATGAAAAATCCTGGGAGAATATATTATCTATAATTAACCCCCCATAAAATATTGTGACAATAACTTAACCACAATTATTCCCATGAAAAATATTCAGAGCATAGACTAAAAAAAATTACATCCATTCACAATCCTGTGATCATATATTAAACACAATCATACCCCTAAAAGATAATTATTTCATTAGATATCATTAATTACCCAATTCATTTAATGGTTATGTAATTCTAGTCGCAACCATTAAATAATTAAAATCATTCATATGTGCTCCATATAAATATGAATAATTCATATATAACATATCACCAAATAATCCCATAGATTAGAGATAGGTTTTTTGGAAAATAATTGAAAATTTAATAAGTAATAAAGATAATGAAGGTGAATTGTATCATAGATGGAATACACCATTAAAATAATAACACTTTGAATATAACCATGTAAAAATGGGTAAAAAATTGGATTGTTTTTTACCATGAGTTCAATTCCAAAAAATTATAATATTATAAGATTAATTTATAGGGTAATTCATGAAAAATAATTTCTAATTAAATAATTCATTTTCATAATAGTAAGAAATTTTAATTATAACTGTAAATGAGTTTATATAAAATCGTTAACATTTTCCTAAAGAAATGATGTTGCATGTTATTTTTAATATTAATTTTTGAAAAGGTGATTGATTTTTTTTTAAAATGTACTTTTAAATGTAATCTTTAATAATGGATACTTGAAAAAGAAATATGTTTATGACAATGAAATTTATAGTGGAAGATTAAACATATGATTGCGAATGATTTTTTTTTGATATTTTAAAATAAATTTATTGATTCTCACATAAAAAATTAATAATAAAAACTAATTTTTAAAAGTGGAAAAATGTAAATATAAAACTCACATGAGCTAATAGATAACAGGGTTTTAAAATAAAAATGTTATCATTCATAGGAGGAAAAAACATTTATATGGGATAGAAATCATTATTAGTGGATGAGAATTATAATTAAAAATGATATATTTTTATAAAATAATAAGTTCATAAAAGATAATTTTTTAATTAATATATATATATATATATAATAAGTAACAAATAATATAATATTTTGGTTTATGAAACACAAAATAGAATAAATAAGTTCTAAATAAAACAATATAATGTTAGAATGGAGTTTGAGTAAAAAATTACAAATAAATTTTGAAACACATGACTCAAAAACCACCGAATTGATAAAATTTTCTTGATTAATAAATCAATATAATTTCATGAATGTTATTATATAATTAATCCATAAGAAATTATACAAACTATAAAAAATAAAACATTTTAAAAAGCATACATATCAAAGAATAAATATCAAAATGAGAAAAAAACCCTAACAACTACTGTAAAATATGATTTTAATGAATAATAAATAAACATTTGTTAAATTTTCTGATAAATATGAATATTAAGGTAAATAAATTATAAACTAATTTAATGGGGATTTAATTACACCATGTAATAGTAGAATATGTGCAAAACATGGAATCATTCCACAATGAAGGGAAATTGATATGAAAACCCATAACATGTGTTCATGTTTGTTTGAACATGTTATAACCTCCAATATATTAGAAAACATAATAAATAAATTATTTTATTACCATATTCATATATATTACATTTTATACACTTCATTTATAATTATTATAATGAATATATTAGTCAATAATAGTAATTTTTCTCCAACATGTGTTTGTAATTTCAATTTATTGTTTTGTGAATATTTCAGAATGTTGATAGAAATTATATTTTAATAATAATATTTTTCTCATTATTATATAATTCAATAATTTATAATAAATTTTTTTATATATAATATCACATTTTCATTTTGTGGGATTCATAGATGTTCTTTCTGAAGATGGAATTGTTGTTGAACTTGTTTTGGTAAATTTTTTAAAATAAATCATGTATATTAATAACAAGTTAAGTATCATAAAAACATTTATATAATCCTAGTAATATAATATATACCATATTTAATCAATAAATTGATTTTATAATATTTTATATAATGTGGTTACGAGGAACAAAGTATGTTTCTCTAGAGAGGCAGTAATCCGCACATACGTACATACGATGTTTTCAATTTCAATTGAATGATATGAAGGAATAAAATGGTTTCAGTTTTATTAATATTATTAATGTTATATGTACAATATTTAATCATTAAATTCTCTTTTATTATTATCTTTTTAAGTAGGTTACAAAAAATAAATCATGTCTTCTTAGGAGGAGGTAGTTCCCACATACGCACATGCAACATTTTCATTTTATGGAATGAATGGGGAGAAATAAAAAAAATTATTTATACATTAATTTTATAACATATCTTAATATAAATTATCATAAAAGATAATTAAAGTATTTTATATTAATATTTTATGTAGGTGAACAAGATATAATAAAATATAAATTAAAAGGAGTGATTTGGGAATTTTTTCCTTAGACCTTGTAATAACTACATTGAAAATTGGATAATGAATTTATGGAATTTTATTTTGAGGATACCAGAACCTATATGAAATGTCTATTAATGGGGGGGGGGGTTAGAGTTTTTTTAATGTAATTTTTATCTCAAGTGTGATGAAGTTGGGGGGGGGGGAGAGTGGTAAACATATCATTTTTATGTTCGGGGTAAAAGTTTTCTAATAAGTGGTAGAAAATTAAAGGAAAGTGTATATAATATTTCAAAATAATGGAGTTAGTATGATGTAAGGCAAATCAGTACCTCATAAAATTAATTTGAAAAACAAAATTAACTTGTTTTAAGTATTTTATATTTTTTGTTTAATAGTTTTACCATTTTTGATTTTACCAAGGTAACTAATTTTGATTAACAAATTTGATCAGAGAAGAAATATGAAATGGGCATTTTTAAATAATTTGAGCAATTTGATTCCCAATATAAAAACAATTTTATTGGATAATGTTTTTATAAGTCATAAAAAAATATCCAAAATAATAAATGTATAACGCATTAAAAAAGATTCGTGAAATATGAATCACACACTCTAAAATAATAAATATGTGTTTGTCAATTAAACGCAATATTTTTATAATTAATATTTTTACATACAAAATTACTATTCAGTAAATAAAAATATTTTATAAAATTGTATGTCAGTACCATATCTTAATGATGTCTTAAAAATAATTTCATTTGAGAAAATTATTTTTGGATTTATTCACCTAAAAATAAATCCTATTAGAAAGATCCCAAAAATCCAACATAATATAATTTGGAAATTTTGAATACAAAAAGTCTGTTACTATTTTGAAACTTCAATTTAATAATTGAATTTTTTTTATTATAAATGTAAATAAATAATATAATTGAAAAAATCATTTATAGAAAAATGATTTATCTAATAATTAAGTATTCTTATTATTATTTATACTGAATGAAATAATATATTAGTGTACATATACTTAATTATTCACTGAAAAATTTTATTATATAATTATTTTAAAATTATCAAATAAAAAAGGCAACACTATAAAATCTATTATTGGGAAAATAGTTTTTTATAATTAAATGGATTTCCTCACAACCCATTAATTATTTATCAAATAAATATTAAATATTACTAAATCAATTGGTATTTGAACAAATAAAAATATTATTTGAAAATAAAAATAACATATATGGAATTAAAAAATATTTTTTTGAAATATCATTTTATAATATTTTTATAGATTTATTATTATTATTAAAATTTAATTAAATATAAATAAAATTATATATTAAAAATATATTAATATTTAAATTATATTTAAATAATGTATTTATTATTATTACTTATGTGTTGTGTGTAAAAAATGATATTTAGTCATATTTTAATTAATTTTAAATATATACAAAAAATTCAATGTATTAAAACTTCAACATCTTATCCCCTGATTACTCATTGTCATGGGAAATAATAAAAAATTGAAATATAAAAAATATTAATGTGTGATGTTACCATGATCAATCTCTTATAAAAAATAACTTTGATTTTCAACTAGAGTATAACATGTAATAAACATAAAAAAATACAATCTATAATATATATATGATAATATTATCATAATCCTAATATCAGAGGGAGTGATATTCCTACAACCCCAACAATGATAAAAACATGACCCATTATATAGACCATCTAGTTTATCTGATACACTCGATATATTCATTTTAAATTAATCTAAAATGGTGTTATCATCCTCAATCCAATAATATTTTTTATTGAAATTCCTGTAATAACTTATTATATAAACAACATTCATTTAAAAACCCCCATCAAAAAATATTTATGTATTACCCCTTATGTCCCACCAAATAAAAAAGATTTTTTTCTTTTTGGTATGTTCTATAACAATCCAATATTGTTTAGAAAAATACATGTCTAAATTTAGTACTATAATTTGACTCAATAATTTCCTATGAAACTCCATGTACTGTATAATGTTCAATGATGTAACATAATCACTACATGTGAAGTACAAATATATTATTTATGCATTCACAATAATTATTTTTACGGGTAGTGATATGTCGATATCACATTCTATAATAAACACCATGTCTTTTGTTGTGTATTATGCATAAAATAATCCCATATTTCATATTTTAGGTTGTGAAAATTCTTATATTATCCTTTAATTATATCACTCTGTTGAGTGATGAGAAGTGATATACTAAAAACACTCATTGAGTTCTTATCATGGTTAGAGACAATCCAAATACTCTCTATGATTTATACTATATATCATTACATTAATTCACATTCACTACTTCAAAACATGTTTGAAACATTGTAGTTGGGGTTTGGATTAGTGGTAAGCACCCGATAATCCAAAATGAAAAATGGGGGTTCAAAACCCATTGGGCATAGTGCTGTAGCAGTACTGTAGCAGTGGCGGTACTGTAGATCGGCGGGTACTATAGCGGTGACATGAAACTGTAGCAGTGGCGGTATTTTGCGAGTATTGTAACAGGTAGGTTACTATTCACAGAATGGAAATTGGGCCAAAAAATTGGGGCTACAGGCTATATAATGCGATACAAGCCCAATGGGCCTTCCAGCTATGTAATGGGTCTATGTCTACCCATTTAAAAGAGGTATTTGATTTTCCTTAATAATTAAATTAGGCTTTGGCCCCATCTTTTTAAAAAAAACATGTCTAAAACATCCATCAACAATTTCATTTAATCATTAATAAATCTCTTTCATGTAGATGAAACAAATAATCCTCATTCAAATAATTAGGATCCAATATTCCCCAATTTAAATTTATTGGAAAATAGTATACTGTTTAATTTTTTTAATCATCTATACACTAAATCAAATACCCCCTTCTAGATAAAATCTCCCATTTTAAAATAAATCCAAATGGATTAAATATTTGTCATAACAAAAAAACCTAACACTATGTGAGAAGCACTCTATGTAAGGGAAATGGTATGTTGGTTTATTGTTAAAATTTTCTCATAATTTTTTCAAAAAATAATTCATTTGTGAGACTATATATATAAAGATAACACTGAGAAATAATAGATCAATAAGTTAGCATGATGATAAAAAAAAAGAGATAAATGTGTATATCAAATAGATTTTAAATCATAGATGAGTGGATGCCTATGGATTACTATATTATTTGAATAACATTCAGTAATTTTATTTTACGTATAAATTTGACTACCTAATTATTAATGGAATCATACTCAAGCATTACTAGGTAATAATAAACCCTTATCTTGATAAAATCATAATTAATTTCCGTTTATATTTTTAAATAATTGTGCATTAGATCATTTATTAATTTGGAAACATTTCAACTATCATGATACATAGGTGTTGTAAGATTAAATTTCATAACCAATTCATGGAGATAAATTTTCATCGACATTGGATGTATACTTTAATTTTTATTAAAAATATATTCTATTTTGATTACTTTCAAGCATATACTCTCATACTTCTTATGTAGCCATGATACACACATAATTCTATGGAAACCACACCCTAATATAGATTAATTATCCTCTCTGTATCCTTAATGTTTTGAATTTTAGAATACTATATGACGTTGCTTATAATTTGTGATAGAAAATAGGTAATAATTTGTATTGAATTTAATATATCATTGTATTATCATTATTAAAACCATTTTATAATATTTAGGAGAACATTTTAACTTAATAATAAAAAAATATTCATAAAATTATCTATGATATATTTTCTTATGTATTAAAAATGTCAATAACCTTCTAATACTTATTTTGGCGCACACTAGTTTTTTATTCTAATAATCAACAAAAATTTTCCCCATAAAAATATTCATACCAAATATCATTTAACATTCTATAAAAAATTACTTGAAAATTTCTATATAATAATTTCTCTGAAAAATTAAAATTTATTTTTGGATTTTATATATTTTACACCTAATTTGGAATATAATTCACCAATGAAAGGTATCACAAACTCTCCCTATATGAAAATAGAAAAATAATATTTATTATATTATCTAAATCCACTAAAGAACATATTTTCCACATACATTGACATCATAATTTGAAAATCATATATCCTATTTAAATATATGTTCTGATCAACTAATCCATTGATGAAATTTTATTATATTAGCTAAACATGTTGTCTTCAATACCATTGCATTGATGTTTTTATTAATTGAAACAATCACATTTTCAATATTGAAATATTCTTTGAAAATAATATATTTTAAATATGTTACGTTTATAAATGTATATTTCTCCATAAACATCACATATTATAGAAAATTTTCACATTCATATGATAAAATTTTCACTTCTATGAAACAATAATAAAAATTAATATTTGGATAGACCTTAGTTTAACAATAGGTCAACATAATTTAGATATAGGCACAACATCAATATAACCATAACTATTTCAAACAATTCGTACTATATTAATAAAAATTTATCAAATGCATTTTCATGATGTTATTGAATTATTAATTCAATATCTATTATTTGTGTTTCTTTAAAAAAAGAAAAACTATGAAAATGAAAAATAAATATAATATCCATGTTGTTCCAATATGATCTTTATATTAACCGTTAATCCCAATAATCATGTATCTATTCCCATAGTAAAAAAAGTATCAATATATTTTTAGGATATTTCCTTTACTTTAAACATAAGAGTTGAAAAACTAAAATAATTATGTGTGTGTGAATTGGTTGTGGCTGTAACTTATTAGTATGAAAAAAATTATATCAAACTCATCCCAGGGAGTAATGAGTGTACTTGTATAAATGTTAAATTATATGAATACCAAAAAAATATAAATTGAAAAAAATAAATATTCAATTTCACTTTTTGTATATTAGACAATCATGACCCTCAATATATATTACATTATATTTTATTGAAATGCATAAATTATAGTCACTATCACACAAAAAACACATTCCCATGTAATAATACTTTCCATGGATGACCTCTCATTCATGGTGTGACATAAAAAATTGAATTACTCATATTTTATAGTGTTACAAAGATCATAAGAAATATATTAGTGAATAGTGTGACATTTGAAATGTCATTTCCTCATATGAGGATCACTGTAGCCCATGAAATATTTCAATTTTTAATGTAATGGTATAAAAAATGGATATTCCCAATACACATTTTTATATGTAATAAAAAAATAAAATTATTCAATTAAATTCAAGGAATTATATTATTTAAATAACATCTTAATTTAATCCTAACTGAAAATAATTAAAATGACAATTGATATAAATGTACCATCAAACTATTTACACTAGGAAAAAGTTGAGATGTTTTATATCATAAATCACTATTATTTACATCAAATATTTATTGAACAATTAATCAATTTTTATTGAATTTTTATATGAATAATCATTGATTAAATAAATTTCAAACACATTATTTATTCATGTTTCCATATCAAATATAATTTTTAGAGGAAATAGATCTTAAAAAAATTTATTAATCAAATTTGGAAATCAGAGAACCCAATTTTGATTCTATATTATATGATTCAAATTTTACACATAGAGTTATAAGTAAATAATAAATTAAACCATATAAGAGGTTTATATTATCATAAAAACCAATAATTCAATGCTACTGAAAAATAGAATCCAAAATGCATAAGAATACTACGCATTTATTTAAAAATTAAAATAGATAAAACTAGTGATCTAAAAGATAAATAATACTAAAATAGAATATAAATTGAATTAAAATTATTTGTCTTACCTTATCCAGAATAATTAAAGTAGAAATCCATAAATTTATTTTAAATATAGTAACAGATTATAATTTTTAGGAATATCAAACAATAAGAGCTATAAGAGAAAATAAATGTATCCCTAATATTTACAATAAATAAAAAAATATACTTATTAAAATAATTATTTGAAAACACTAAAAAAAATTTAGCGTTTCACCAAAAAATGACTTTCCAACTTGTAGTTTATGGAATAAGAAGAATCTATTCATATCCTTAATCAATAATGGGGTATTAATTATAGTAAATTTATAATCCATAAGAATATGTTCAATAATCATCACATATAATTAATACATCTAAACAAGATAGAAAAAATGTATCTTGGATCATAGAGAGAGGATATTTACACCTTAAATTTATAATATATTTAACATAAAAAACATAACTAGGTCATGATACACTTTCATCAAAAATGATGTTGATAATTAAAATCCATTATTTTTGTTGTTCCTTAGAATCAACATGGTGGGAATAATATACATCACTCACAAGTAAATCATGAAGTTAACCATAATCTATTAAAGATGTTGTTGGGAATCAATATTCTAGTGGGGATGATCCAATCACTTTTAATTTACCATATTCATCCTAACACAATCCTTCAGGATTAATTGATCATCTATTTATATCCCTCATTATTAGGATGAAGGGATATGGTGGATGAAATCACTTAGAATTGAAAGAAAACTAGAAAATGGTATTCTTGTAGATAATTTTCTAGGGATAAGATGTGTTGTTCACAAATCAAATGATTTCTATGATACATTAAAAATGATATAATAAGGAATATATTTAGCATGTAATAAAATTTATAATTTCACATTAGTCCCATAACCAATATAATAATCCATAGAGAAAACCATGTCTTATTATAATAATAAATTTTTTTATTTCCATGATATTAAGGTCACACAAATATTATAAATATCAATAAATAAATTAATATTTATTTCAATGATATTTTGTATTTCCTTATTAGTAGTTTATCACTTAATCATGTCCACTTTATTCAACTATTATTGAACCTTGAACAATAAATAAATATTATTTATTTGATAAATAACAAATATTAAATTCAATGGTCTTTTAAATAAATATTTTTTTTAATATTAGACTCGCAGATAATTTCTCATTGCATATTTGATCATGAAATACTATATAAATTTTTTATCTAATATAAGAATAATATTTATTCAAATACTAAATAGAAATATTAATTTGCTGAGATAAATGGAAATACTAGTTATATTACCATTTATACCTATTTATCTATGTAATTATTTACACCGTGAAAAATTTCAATATAAGGGTCTAAAAACACATTTAATCACCCAATGAAATAGATATTATTATTGTAATGAAGACAACCACATATGTATGCTCATTTTGAAAAATATTCCATTTACCTATATATCACTTAAAATATGATATATACTCATGTCATAAACCTATAAGATCAATATATCAACCATTTAATTCCTAAAAAAACCCGTCAATCACTATAACTAGGGAATTTAGTTCAATTGTTTTCTTTCACTAAATGGATGAGATATCATATTTTTTATATTTAAAGTGAAAATCCATTACTGAATTATTCATTAATTTCATACAACTTTTAATTCACCAAATTTACTACCCTTAGTATAAATATAGGGGGCCCTATTTTTATTTATTATATGAAATTTAATTTCTAGAAAAATGAATAAATTTTTTTCTCAAGCCTAATTACCAATAAAGAAACCCATTGATAAGAATATCCAGTAACATAAAACATTTGGAATTCTATCGTTTTAGTTTTTACTTATGATCTCCAGTCATGGATATTACCATTCGAAAAATTCATGAAATGAATCCTCATCCATTTATGAGAATAAAAACTTGAAATTATCTAGAATCTATTTCCCATTAGATAATTTTATTCAACATTAAAATGAATATATTCTAGAATATATTTATGGAAGTTCAAGGATCTTATCCTAGTAGGAAACATAATTTAAGTTTTGATGTGAGAAATACATTTATTACATAAACAATTTAATTCTATATATAAGTAGAATAACATTATTGTATGAATTTTATTAATATTCAAATAGTATAATAAATAATTAATCTAATTGGAGATGTATATTTTTATGGGAACCAACAATAATAGACACACACTTATACTAACTCCAAATACTAATGAATTTTACTTTGATAACATTCATATGATATTTAGGGTTTTGTGGAGATATGGATTCAGTTAATGGTTACATAACGTTCTCATATATAGAATCTCAACCAACTATGAAATCACCTCTTGGAGAAAATCCCTCAATAGATAATGCCTCTATTGTATTTTCATATTTCACTAATGTGACCTTATATCATTAAAAAAATATACACATTTAGTATTATCATTGTATAGTGTGATATGGTCTTTATTGATTGGAATCTCAATAAGCCTCTTGATAAATGTGAGTACCCAAACATATTATATATTTATATAAAAAATGAAATATACATGAACTCTATTATATAATTGGTGATCACTAAATTTTTTATGCCCTTAAAGGTTATAAATCCCTTACTGATGTTGGGGAGATATTCAGTTGGAAATTTAAAAATCATCTTATTCTATTTAGAAACTGTATTATGTCTATCCACTGATTAATAGATCAGGAAAACCTCCATAAACAAAGAATACTTCTTCATTACACATTATTTACATTATGATAGTCTCCAATTCCATCAAATTGTGGTCTCTTAATTTTTAATGATATCCTCCTAAAATGATTAATGAATATACAACATCATGCATTGTACATAACAAGGTATACATGACTAACCCTCTCATTAATGCATATTAAATCATTTTCATATTATTTTATCTCCTTCTATGTCTAGGAAAACATATTCTTCAAGAGATGTATTCCATGGGAAATAGGTAACATCCCCTACATGAATTGGTCCAAATTGAATCTATTCTATATCTTATAAATTCATATTCTATGACTTAGTCCAAAAATCTTCTTAGATCTACATCAATAAATCATGATCTCAAGAATGTATGTTGCTTATCCTAAGTATTTCTTAGAGAAGGATTTGTGAAGACGTGTTTTAATAGACTATTTGATGGACATGTTAAATCAAATTTATAACATGTAGTGACACAGACATAGAAAGCTTAGATCCAGTGAATTCTATCAATTAAATCTACATGATTACACATAATCAAATCCCAAAAGACCAAGTCTAACGACCCAAACTTTATGTACATATAAATTAAATTTCTTTGAGAAATACGTAATAAAATAGAAAAATATAATCCCCAAAACCATATTAGTTCAATGTGTTTGGAAACTTGAAATCATAATAAAACAGTTCAAAAAAATATCTCTATCATCTCCATCATTATACTTCATAACTAGGACCAAATTTAAACACAACTTACTTAATACCCTTCTTTAGCTACTGGGGAAATAAAATATAAAAAGGGTGAGCTTAGATGCTCATTAAGGGTTAAAATGGGTGATATGTAAACATAAACATGATAATAATGGATAAGAGAACATGATCCTAACATTAGAGGACTATGCCCTGTATATCAACAGAAAAAATGAATCGTAATGAAATCAATGTTCATAATTCATAAGACCATAACTCTAACAGAAGACATGAAATTTTCATATACACATAATCTTATAAATTTTCCAATATGTATATGTAGTAATTTGTCCACTCAATAAAATAATGACATGAAACCATGACATTTCATAAACATATGGACAAGGAAATGAGGTCCACTCAAAAAATTAGGGAAATAAAAACCCCGCCCAGGCATAGAATTGTGGACATGAAATCAAGATCACAAATAACAAATATACCTCATGAGTTATCCATAGTTACCCAATGAACTAGAATGAGATATAGATCTCACCCATATTTAATGAAATCATTCTTACATGGGAAAAAAATACATAAATTATTCATCATAGCATAACCCAAGTAATTAAAATGGGTCTCTTTAACATCTTTCCATAATAACATAATCCATGTAAAAAATTATTTTAAAAATATAATTAAGTCTTAAAAAAATCAAACCATAAGTGTAATATGAGTAGTGTAATTGAATAATATCCTTAATCATAGATAAAAAATAATATTGATAAAACATTTCAAATTAATTCTTGAGGAAAATATCCTTTATTCATCAAAAATATTTTATATTTTCAAAATTCCACATGTTATTAAAAGAAAATAATTTAATATAAAATAAACTAGAAATATTGTAAAGGAATATATATGGAAATAAGGTGGTATAAAAGTGTAAAAATCTATTCATGCTGTAAAAGATAAAAAATAATATACTTGTATTTTTACCGAAAAAGATAAAATGTTTCTTGAATCGAATAACAACCAAAGATCAATATCAAAATATTTTATAAAATTTCACCAAAGGGTAAAAGTAACATTAAATAATTGTATACAAATATAAATAATATAACATACTAACGAAACATGGAAATGGATGACAAATATATCCAGAAAATACATATGTATATATAATCTCAGATAATTACGAGATTGAAAAATTAAACCTTAATATGTGTCTTATTTCCTTCTTATGTATTTGAATCTGCGATATATTGATTTAAAAAAATTATTGTATTATTATATATTCATATTAATTTTTATGACATCATATATGATCACATTATAACATATTGGGAAATAATATTTCAATATTACTCATTATTGGTGTAAAAAATGCTTCATTTTCTTATTCAGGTTTTGTCAAAAAAGATACATTTATCATTCTTAGGTCATATTTATATTAGTTACAATTATTTTTATTATAATACATATCATATTTATTCATTCTGAACATTTATGTAGTCATTATTTAATTGTTATATGGTATAATGAATCACATCACATCGGGGAGACGGTATGTCGTACAAACGCACGAGCGACAATATCATTATGATAATTGTGAGATAAAATGGAATTGAATGGTATATATTTTGTGCAGAAATACATATCATGTGAAACTAATAATATATTGTTATTATTTACATCATTATATCCATCCATATCCAGTGGTGGTGAAATATGGACTACACCATGATGTGAAAATAGTATGTTGTACGTACACATGCATGGTGATTTTGTTTTTTGTAGGATGGATAAAAGGTGGAATATGGTTTTCTCATAAATATAATAACACATCAGTATATAAGTTATTATATATTTATTACTTTATAATTTGAAAAATCATGAAGATGATGTATATGAAGAAAGAATTTTGAAAGAATTAGTAGAGGAAATTACATCTTCTTCGACATGCTTACCCTAAATATCCTCACAAGGCCCAAGAGTTTGTCTTTGAAGGGAAAGAGAACCTATATAATGTATATAGGTATGTTTATAAGGAAATAGGGTAGTTTATGGATGTGAATTAAATTTTAAATTGATGTGATGATGTGAGGGAGTAGGTGTCCTTTTATAATTTAGGTGAGGGGTGTCGTTGGAAATTCTGAAAATATTAAATTATTAAAAATTATTTTTTTAATCCAAATGGAAATAAGGTGAGAATTTTAAAATATATTATGTGTATAGTTTTATATAATCTCATAAAATATTTTTTAGATATGTAATTAATTTTTTATATCCTTACCGTTTTGGTTTTAATATTAATTCATATCTTTTAATTTTAACTGTAGTAACACCATTTTAATTATTAAGATGCTATTAATTTTACTTATAATGAGTAAAATTATAATATTTTCAAAATTAATAAAATTTAACACCTTATAATACTCACTTATTTATTTTTTTTAAAAAAATAATATTTTTAAATAATTTAATAAATTACTATTTTTATAAAACAACAATAATGTAAATTTTTACACTATTCATTTAATTATATTTAAATAAAATCCAAACCTAGAGATCACATCCAAAAAAATAATTCAAATGTATTATAACATGTCATATTAATCATTACAAATATTATATGGCATAAATTTTTTCTTATAATATGTATTTTAATATTTATCATATAATTTATTTGATATTTCTCTTAAAAAAATTATTTTATCACATTTGTGTCAATATTTATGGTAATTATTTAATCTCTAAAAATTATAAATAAATTCAACGGATTTAAATAATTTCATCATATTCCTTTATAATACTTATTTTTATTTTTTGTTTATGTTTATCACTACATTAAAAGTTTTATAATTAAATGAGATAAGAGAGTGACATGTTCTCACTTTCTTTCGTTTTAATAATAATTATATCAAATTCATAAAAAAAGTCCATTAAATGAATAAATATTGATCCTTATGTATTAAAATTATACTTTTATTCATCATATATGATTTGAGTATGTGTTAGGGTAATTTTAGTACCCTTATAATATTATTTTTTACTTATTTTACCCGAATTACCTTTAACCATGGTAAATAAAAATTACCGTAGTTACTATTCATCATGTCCAAACATAAACAATACCTATTGAAATAATTTTAACCTAAAAAATCATAATATAGAATCCATTTTTCAAAATTCAATAGAAAAATAATTTTATGAAATTAATTTAAAATTATTCCGCGTTGTCAAAATAAGAAAATTGATTTTTTAAAAATAAAAACCATCAAAATATTGAGATGCGTTTATATCTAATTTCGATATGAAATTACTTCCAATGACCAAAATTGAATTATATGATAATAAATAATTAATATATTCTTTAAAATAAATTCAAAAGGGAAACTAACTGTAAAAATAAATTATGAAAAAAGGCAGTTTTTTATTAAAATATAGTATTTTTAACTGTTCATTAAAATGTGAATTTTATTAGAGAAAACCAAAATTTCAACCAAAATTAAATTTTTACTCCATATTACATATAATGAGATTATATTTTCAAATAAAACTCATAAAATTTTAAAATCTAGATTTAAAATGGGATCCCCATCAAACGATGGTAAAACTGTGCTTCTAAATAATGTATTTCTTTTTATCTGAATTTTTTTAATTTATTCTTATATTATCCGTATAAAACATATACGATGAATTTTAAATATTAAATTGATTATATTACATATATATTTCTTTTATAAAATCCATAAAAAGTGATTTTATTGGTTTATAAACTCACTTACATTCATTTAATTTTTTTTTCAAAAACACATTTCATTTTAATCAAAAATAAGGTTTTTTATTTGTTTATAAACAATTGTTCCCGAAGTAATTAATTGAATACATGTGTAAAAAATATTTTCATGAATCAATTAATATAGTTCATTCCAACCATTTTTAGGCAACATAATAATATTTAGTGGTTCACATATAATCAGTATTGCGTAAAATAAATTATTTCAAAAAAACACAAACTTTTGTGTAACACAAGACAAGCATTGTATTGTGTATACTGCATGATATTATGGTATTGTGTATAGTTCAATATAATATTAGATTAGTATACAAAAAAATACATCATATAAATTAAAAATAATATATATCAAAAAATCTCAGCGTGTCATATTCTACACCCTTAAAACGAATTTGACCCACAATATTCATCGGGGAACTAGAAGGATTTCTACTTTAATGTTTCATTCAAAGAAAACCATTTCATAAAATCAAATATAGAGTCTTCATTATAAAAATGTAGTTTCGGAACATAATGGTTACCCAAATTATCTCATCACTGGTTTTCCACATAGGAGAACATATGAGGGTAGTGAAACATGTATATGGAAGAAAACAATTATACCCATCATTTCATGCATTAGAGTGATAGAGACCAAGTCTAATAGAACGTTAAAAATTAGAAAGTAATAAATCTATGATGATTTAAGGGACCATTTGATTCATAAGAAAAAAAGGTACTATAAATTTTTTTTGGTTTCAATATCTTTTTCCTAAAGTTGACTAATTTTACATAAGAAGAAATACTTACATGATTTCGACAATCTATCACCATTGGTCATTCCAAGAAAAATTTCTACTTCAAATCTTATTAAATGGTAGGAATTTGAATTTTTCATTCATGATGTTCTATAAGTTTATGGAATCCATAAATAGAATGATATGTCATTCCATCTATTTCAACAAAAATTATAGAACATGTTATCAAATATGCATAAGTCCACTTATAGTGAGATAATAAATTATTCTAACAAACTTATACCAGAGATTAACTTATTCTATCCGAAAATGGATAACCTTACAATCCATCCAAAAAATGAAAATCTACATCTTTAGAACTATGTTGAATTAATGGACTTATAATTTATCTCCCATATATCATAAGGAAGTTCTTGTTTGTCACATTTTAAACATTTGTATACCATAATCATGTATTCTCTTTTCTATACAATCTTATTTAAAGCATGCATGTTTCTTAATAATTAAATTCAAAAATATGTATACAATATTTTTGATAGCATAAACCTATTTTAAAAAATATATATTTATTTATAAATAAGCTATTACTATCCAATTTACTTATTCATGTCTAACATATCATTATTGAAATATAATAATCTCATTATCATGAAAATATTAAGGTTTATCCTTCCCTTAATAATTTATTTTCTAAAAAAAGCATCATCATATTACCTAAATAAATATATATGATTACCACTACCATTCAGTTTATACTCTTAAAAACTTTTGGAATAACTATAACATACCAATACAAATATGCTTCGTTATTCCATAATACTATAAAAGTTATTTTACAACATTATTATGGAATCCAATTACATAAACACACAAACATTCCACCACTTAAATTTCATATTAAACAGCACCAATAATGATCCAATGAAATTTTCCTTTTTTTCCATAATAATTAGTTGACATTGATCATCATCAGTAATTCTTTGATTAGAGAAATGGTTAGTATAAATCTTCTTTTCCTTGCCGTTTATGAATTGAGGTGTGTGTAGTGCATTTTCTTGATCTTTCTATACAATTAATGGCCTTTTAACATCACTCCAACAAGATTTGTATTTATGTATATGCTTCCCATACTTCAAGTATCATTTTGATCTTTTCATGTGTTCCCCTGAGTACACTTTTCAACATTTCAATCATGTTGGAGGTTTGATACTTTTTATTCTCTCTTTATGGAAAATCTCTATAGTTTCTATTAATATAAATATTACTTTTCTTATATTGAGAAAAATTATTGTTCCCAACTACCATTTTACTTTTAGTGAAAAAGAAATGAATTCCACGTAGCTTTAAATGTCCCTTAGGTTTAAATACTTTCAGAGACTCAATTTTAGGACACCAATGAATTAGTAAATTTTTCATTCTGGAATAATGATTAGCCTAGAATATTACCTTGTGAGGCATGTAAAATTAGTTTTATATGCTCCAATAGAATCATCCTCCTTTTACAAAAGACCATGGAATTTCTTCTTCATATTTATTCATTGAATAATGGGTAAGAACATGATGAAAAATATCATATTAAACTCTTCTCATTCAATAGATTCAAATTATTCTTTATACCTCATGTTGTTAATAAGATTCCATAACTAATCAACTCCACTTTATACATGATAAGAAACCAACATGACTTATTCGTGTTCATAATAAAAATAGAAGGAAAATATATTTTCAGTGGTACTAATCCATTGTTCAAAAAAGAGGATTATAAGTCCCATTGAATGAAGGTGGATTTTTCCTCATGAAGGATTCAATTTAAAGTTGTTCCATCCTCTTCTCATTGGGATGTACAACAAGATTAATAGCTTCTCTTTTTATAGAGTAAATATTTAGCATTGTAGATCCCATAAAATTTGGCTACTTAGAAGGGGAATCCATTTTTTTCCCATTTTATTCATCATTAACATGGTTCCTTTATGTTTATTCCTCTGTCTAAAACCCAAGAATAATATCGTGAGAGGGAAAACCATACATGGAAAACAAAGTAATCAAGGTGTAGTAATGTCAATCACCAAAATCCTATGTTTAATCCATGTTTATTCATGATAATTACTTAATTATAGGAATGAAACATATATATATACTTCCCCTTGGTACATCCTAAGAAATATCAGTAGAAATATCTTAGAGTATCTTAGTAATGTTTTCGCATTCTAGTTTTCAATGGTTAAAAAAACCTTCACACTATTATCAAATCTAATGAACAAAGAATTACTTAAATTGATATTAAATTTTGATTATGCAATACTTAATACATTAAAAAAATAGATTCCCTAATACCATATTAGTTTAGTGTTTTTGGAATCTAGGAAACATAATAAACTGGTTTATACAACCTCTACATCATATCCTTCCTTATTCTTCATAACTATGACCCCCTTTTGACACATCTTATTTAATACACCTCTTCAAATCCAGGGGAAAATATGCAAAAAAAGTGAGAAAATAGATGCTTAGTAAGGGTAAAAAAATGTGATATGTAAACATAAAAATGAGTATAATGATTATGATAATGTGATTATAGCATTAGAATACCATTCTTGGCATATTAATGAAAAACATGAATCGTAAGAAAAAACAAGATTCTAATACATAAGTTCATAACAGTTTCTTAAGACATGAAACTGTGACATAATCCTAATCTTATAACATAATTATCATGTATAAATAGTAATAGGTTCACTCATTAAATAATGGACAATAAACCATAACTTTTTTTAGATATATATTCATGGAAACCAGGACCACTAATAAAATTATAGACCTGAAATAAATGTCCAGGCATATTATTGTGAACATGGAATCAGCTTCACACATAAAATATACAACTCATGAGTTATTCTTCCTTACCCAATGCACTGGACGGTGGTATAGGTCCCACCCATATTATAATGAAATCATTCTTATGTGTTCCACAAAAATATAAATTATTCATCATAGCATAACACAAGGAAAAAAATGGGTTTTTAAATATCATTCCATCAGAAAAAATCCATGTAAAACAAATAGATATAATAAATATAATTCCCTAAAAAAATTATTCAAACTATATTAATAGTAGGGGTAGTTTAATCGAATATTATCCTTAATATTAGATGAAAATTAATTTTGATAAAACACTTCATATAATTTCTTGAATAAAATATCCATTACTCATCCAGAAAAATTTCTTTTATCAAAATTCCATTAAATCATAAAAGAAAATATTTTAATTGAAAATAATAATGAAATATTGAAAAATAATCATCATTTAAATAATTCATTACAAAATAATAAAATATTCTTCTTGTCATATATGTTAAAAAAACATTCTCCTCATACATTTTTTAGAAAAGTTAAAGAGTATCCTGAATCGATTAATAATAAGAGATTCCTTTCATACAATTTAATAAATTTTCACCACATGGTAAAATAAACTTTAAAATTTTTTAGATGAATATAATTAATATTACATAGTAATTAAACATGGACGTGAATGATAAACATACCATACTAAATACTAACATATAAACAATCATGGATAATAATGAGATTGGAAAATTATCTCTTACCTTAGGTCCGATATTCATTTTATGTATCTCAAACTCCAATATAAAATTTAAATAATTATATTTAATTATTCCAGAATCATAGTCATTTTTTTATATCATATATGACCATATTATCATCTTTTTGGTAATAATATTTCATTATTACTCGTTATTCGGGTAAAAACGGCTTCATTTTAGTATGCATGTTTTTCCAAATAAGCTATATTTATCATTATATGGTCATTTTATTATTGATCAAAAAATTATATTTACATAATAAATATCATATTTATTTATTTTATACATTTATATGGTCATTGTTTAATGGATATCTTGTAGAATTAATTTCATTGTATCATGGAGACAGTAGGTCGCACGTAAGAACGAGCGACAATATCATTCTAAAAATTGTGAGATGATATGGAATTTTTTGGTATATTTTTTTTATAGAATCAATATCATGTAAAAATAATCATATACAATAATAATTTCATCCATGTAGGGTGGGGGTGGAAAACTGATTACACCATGTTGTGGAGATGGTAAGTCGTACATACACACGCATGGTGATTTTGTTTTTATATTGGATGGATTGAAGGTGGAATGTGGTTTTTTCATTATTATAATAACATATTAATATATAATTGACACTATTCTTGTTAATTTATAATGAAACAATTCATTAAAAGGCTGTATATGAATAAATAAAATTGAATGGATTGGTAGAAAAAATTACATCTTCTTCGACATGGTTCATCTAAATATCTACTTAAAACACTATAGATGGTCTTTAAAGAACAAAAAAACCTTTAAAATGTTACAAGGGGGGTTTTTTAGTGAAATAGGTAGGTTATATCCATGAATGAAGGTTCAAATTGATATGAATGTGTGATGGAGTAAGTTCCCTTTTATAATTGATGTGAGGGGCACCCTTGGAAGTTCTAAAAATATGAAATTAAAAATATTATTTATTTGAAAAAAAATTCTCTAACATTAGATATGTGGATAAAATATGAAGATATTTTTAAATCCTCTCATCAAATAATTTTTATACATGTGTTTACTTTATTTTAAAACATATATTTTTAGTTTACCATTAATTCTTATCTTATAATTTTAATTGCGGTAAAACCATTTTAATTAATAAGATGCTATTAATTTTACATATATGGGGTCAATTTCAAATTATTTTATAAATAATGAAATTTCAGACTTTATAAGATTCACTTTTTAAAAAAAATATATTAAGTATTTTTAAATAATTTAACAAATTACTATATTTCTAAAATATTTATAATGTCATTTTTTATATTATTGATTTCCTTGAATTTAAATAAAATTAAATCATTGGGATAACTTAAAACAAAAGAATTTAATAATATTTTAACATGTCCTATTACCCTTGGAAAATTGTGGATGTCATATGTTATTTCATATAATATTTATTTTAATATTTATCATATCATTTATTTGATATTTCGTTTAATAAAATAATTATGGTATCACTATTGTTTCAGTATTTATGGTAATTATTTGATCTCTAAAAATTAAAAATATATTGACATGGTTTTTATAATTTTTTTATTTTTTAGAGATTATATATATACATATTTTCATTATGTTTAACAATAAATTAATATTTTTATACATATAAGAGATAAGAGAGTGATATGTTGTCACTTTCCTATGTTTTAAAAATAATTATATCTGTTTAAGAAAAAAATATACCATTAAATGAATCAAATATGATCATTAGGTTTCAATAGTAATCTTTTATTCATCTAATATCATTTTATAAGGTTTTACGGTAATTTTATTATACTTATCATATTTATTTATTACCATAATTTACCTAATTTACCATTAACTACGGTAAATAAAAATCAACATAGTAACTATTCATTATATTCGAAAATAAAAGAGACATAATTAAATAATTTAGACAAACTTATTCTATATATGGAATACATTTTTTAAAATTCAAAACAATTAATAGGAATAAATTTATTAAAAATGATTCCCTATTGTCAAAAAGAGAAAACATGTTTTCTAAAAGTAAATCCCATTAATATATGGACATCCGTTTATATCTAATTTAAATTCGAAATTACATACAATGAGGGAAAATGGTATAAATTATAAAAATATTATTTAAATATTCATAAAAATTAATTTAAAAGATAATCTAACTATAAAAATAAATGAGAAAAAAATGATGTTTTGAATTAAATTGTAGTATTTTTAACTACTCATTAAAAAATGAATTGTATCAAAAAAATTCAAAAATTTCCACAAAAATAAATTTTGATTTTATGATTATGAAAAATAGGATTATTTCATAAAAATAACTTATAAAAGTTTAAAAAACTAGATTTAAAATGGGTTCTCTATCAAAAGGCAGTAAATATGTATTTTTTTTAAAAACAATTATTTTATCCAAAAAGTTGAATTTTTTCTTATACCATATATAGATAACATATATGATGAATTTTAAAAATTACATTAAATATGTTTCATTAATAAAATCAACAAAGTTTTATTTTATTATTTAATAAACTCACATATTTTATTTAAATTATTTTTCATAAAAACACTTCTTTTTAATTTTAATAAAGAAATAATTTTCATTTATAAATAATTTCTCAAAATAAATTTAAATAAACTCATTTGTAACCAATATTTTCATAAATAAATTAATATTTTACCTTAACTCCATTTTAAGGTAACATAATAATATTTAGGTGTGCACTAATACCTAGTCATGAGTAAATTGGATTATATACAAATAATATGAACTTGTGAGTAACATAAGTGAATCACATCATTGTGTATACCGTGATATAATATGGTTTTACGTATAGTTATATATAATCTTTTTGTAGTTTGAAACACAATAAATCAAATAAATTAAAAAAATCTATTACATAAAATATCAGGGTGTCACAACAAGAGTTTAGTTGTTTTTCTAAACTAGATACATACATGAGTATTGTAAAAAAATTAATGAAATATTTACAATATAATGTTTTCCTTAAAAAAATTCAAGGATAAATTGACTTGATGTATAATATCCTTGCATATATTTTATAGTATTCTACATAGATTTTAGTGTAAAGGAAACATAATATGGATGGGCTTAAATTCTTAATGTGGGTAATGTATAATGGGAGAAATGTGAAATCAAGGATAATAGTCAATATGGAAACATAAATAAATTAACAAACATCCCATGTGTTCAATAAAGTAAATTGAGTTGCACATATAATAGGTAAGTGTGATAACTAGAAAAACATGGAATTCAAATAAATAGATAAGGCATTACAAATATAAAATGGTAATAAATTGTAACACATTTCATTCAATCCGTGAAATGAAAATTAAGTGTGTCTATAGAAATGTAAATGAAAATTTTAGGGATGAATAATAACTGAAACCAAATAAGGGAAGTGATTAATTATTAGATACCATGTATCCTAGGTACATGGAACCTATACCGTCAAGACATTTCAAAAGGCGGTTAGACATATTGGATAAAAAACCGTCTAAAGTGAACATCTAACTAACTCATCTGATGATACTATTGGTAAATCAATGAGACATCTATTATCGAGTACCACCCATGTTGTACCATTACAAATCATTCCTCTCATGTCAAATAATTGACTTCTAATGTTCCTTATCAAATATCTGTATGGAGTCGAATGTATGGATTTATCAATATTTACGTAAATAATCAAATGAATTTCAAAGTGAAAACCATATGAAAGATGTTATACATTTTATCAAATGGACATATCCCTGATAAATGATAGGGATAATTTTTTTAAAATTAATTTTTCAGTGATCATAGGAAATATAATATTAAAAGGGAGACTATAAAAGTAATTATGGAAGTTAATGTGAATACTATCCTTTTAAAAATTATTCATAAACCATCTGTAGGATTAATAAAAATTTTCTCCATAAAACATATCCCATGTGGTGTAAAAATAAGTGGGTTTTGTCATTGATAATTATAAATTGTATAAAAATTATATTTTACTAACATCCTTGAGGAAAATAATTTTTTTGTTTTAAAATTTTTTTTAAATAATTTATAACATCATTTTAGCTAAAATTTTCTCTTTTAAAGACATATAAAATGATTTGATGGAATGAGGTTGGGTAAATCATTACATGCCATACAAGGTAGAAAAAATTCCTTTGGGATGGTAAAATGGTTTGAAAAATGCATTGTTTGAAAATAAGAGAGAATATTCCATTAAAAAAATTTGTAAAAGAAATAGAGATTAAAATTATCATTACCAAATGATTTAAAAAAAGAAATAAATAAAAAAAATTATTTTAAAAGAATAAATGTTCACCAAATAATGATAGAAATGAAGTTGGGTTTTATTAAAAACGTCTTCTAAATTACATTCAGTACCAAAGAATGGGAAAATTCTAAAAATACAAAAAATGTGATGACATACAATAGGATAGGAAAATCAAAGGTACCATTTAAAATTGTTCATGTAAGTTCTTTGAATGGAAATGAATGATCAATAAAATTATTCTTGAGGGAAATAATCATTCAACATTCCAAAGTGTCCCATAAAAAATGAATAATTTTAAATTTTAATCCTTATGATGTAATAACAATAAATGGTTATTTTAAATACCATGAAGAGAAAAGGATCAATGATATAATATATAATTTTTTTTATTAGAAACACCACTGAAAATAAGTATGTGGAAAACATGAAATTTTTCACGCAAATATAAAAAGTGAGATGGAAATATCATACCTTACATTTCTTTTTAGTTGAACAGTCATTAAATTATTATATAATAAACTAATGTTAATTATTTACTCTATTGATACTAATATTTCATTTTTATCCTTAATTTAAAATCACTTAATATCATGTTATACAGAACAAAATCATAAATTAAATTTATGTATGGTGTTGGTACCGAATCCGTTAAATGTGTTTAAATAACATTTATAGTTCAACGTTGGTCAAATGTTTCATAGTATAACATCCATAGAATAATAATCTGGACATACTTATCATATTTTTACATCAATTATACATTTAAAACATTTCATAAAATATTGTTATGAAAAATAAATCAACCTTACAATCATTGAGATGGTAGGCTCTACATATACATGTTTAATGATTCTATTTTTCTACAATTATTATGTTAAGAAAGTAAGTAATTACATATATTTATATAATGATAATTATATTAAAAATACCATTTCATTTAATCATATATTTATATACAATTCTTGTGATTTTAAAGGAATCACATCGTGTGCAGGAGGCGGTAGTACACACATCCACGAATGATATTATCACTTTTTAGTGTATGAAAGGGGAATAAAGAAAATTATATATATATATTTATATATATATTATTTACATATAAATTATCTTTAAAAAATATTATATATATAATTTTTCCCTAGTTTTTTAATTATAATAAAAATTTACACCTTTCATGTATCATATGATTAAATTACATTACATTCAGGTGGCTAGAGTCTACACTTCCTCAAACGATGTTATCGTATTCCAAAAAATTATAGTACATAAATATATATGTTAGAACGAAATTATTTAATTACAAATACATTATAAATATCATATATAACATATATTAGTATATTTTATATCATTATTTCCACCATAAGAGGTGGTTAAGTATGAACGAACAATCATTGTTTCGTTATGCTGTAGTTCTCCATACACATAAATAGTCTATTCATTAGTCATTTAATGGATGTTTCTGTTACTATATATTCAATCCTCATAATAAAGACATCATACTATATTTAGGATATTTTTTTGTTTCATGATCATTTAATAATAAGAGTGTAGAATATTGAATAAGGTTATCAAATGGTTTCAAATGCTTTTGGATAATTGTTTGAAAATTTATTTACACTTCATTCCTCCCTTTTTAGTGTAAACATCACCTCAATTAAAATTCCAATATACACTTTATAAAAAGGCAATATGTTTTCTAATTGAAAATGGGCATTGGAAGGCGATTTTTTTTTTTTAAGAAGAATAAATGTGAAATCCATGTATTATAACTAGTATATCAAACATGAAATTGATGGATATTTAATTTATATGAAATGAAAATGTGAATATATTGTTTGGGCATGCATACTAATCTTTAATACATGTACCTATTGTTTTTCCATTATTTTTTACTTTGTTTGTTGCGCCTTTCTTTGATTTGGTTTCCATAGTGTGGCCTTGGTTTGTGGCTGGTGGTGACCTGTACGGTCACATTGTGTTTTTTGAAACATTATTTTTGCACCACTTTTAATTTTCATTATTATTTTTCAGATTTTTTTAATTATTTATCATTACTTTATGGGGGAAATTGTTCCCACCTTTTTAATTTCAATTCCCAAAACATGTTTCCATTCCATGGGGATTTGGAATTCCCTACTTGCCGTGTCGTAGGCTGGTTCGGGTGACCATTTAAGGTCAACCCAGGTTGGTTCACCCAAAAATGGTATCAGATGCCCATTGTTATTTTATGTTCTTATTAGATGGATATTAGGACTTTCGGGACTTGGGAGGCCTGTGTAGGATGATTTTTTCAAAATCATTCTTGCACTGATACTTGAGTTACCATGGGTAGTTCAGTATTTGATTCTTTTTATCATTGTTTTGGATTGATGGATGATAAATGTTGAGAATCCGTGTTATGTCATGGCCTCACATTAAGTAGTGACCCTTGTGGTGTCCATGTGACTGGTTCAAGGTCCTCGTAATGTTATGCCTTACATGGGGCATGACCCACTACCATGTCACCAGGTTAGGAACATGCACTAATTCATCATTATGAATGATTAATGTTGGTTTTGATTTATTTTTGTTTTAGGTTGGTGTGAGTGTGTGTTGAAAATTAAAGTATATTTTGAAATAGAAAATATATTTTAAAATGTAGGTGTTTTAATCAAATGCCATTAAATTGGTAAAGTGGGTTTTAAATTTGAAATCGTTTTGGGTTTGAGAATTTATATTCGGTGAAACCCTTGATATTTACTATGCTTGTTTTCATATGTGCAGGGTATGTATGGAATGTGTGTGGGGTTCTTATTCATGGACGATGTGTGGAAATGAACAGACGCACAAGTAATGGTTCATATGATGCCACGATTGTGATTTTGGAAATAAATGATTTATTTGGGGTTTATAAAAAGAAATTTGGATGAGAAGATGATTTAGGGAATTCATGTTGGAGAAAAGTAGTTTTAAAATTTAAATTTAAGATGTTGTTTTGAAAAGGAAAAAGTCATTTTTGGGAATAAAATTTGGGTTAAAAGAGTGTTTTATGGTTCTAGAAGTCACTCTGAAATGTAGAGATTTTGAATATTAATCTGATGTAGGATCTTTGAAATGATTTTTTTGGTTGTGACTGGGTTTGGTTGTCTTCCTGGCCTATTGTTTTGAGCTTGAGGATGTTTCTTTTGATAGTTTTTTGGCAAGATACTAGTTTTGGTTTATGTTTCCTTTGTGGTTTAGGATGTTCTGACCATAAAGTATACATTTTTAATGAGAAATTCCTAATTAAAGATTAAATAGAGTGTTGCCTATTTATCACGGTAGTTGATATTTGTTAGAGAGAGTTGTGTGGTTTTTGGTAGCAGAGCTTGTCTTTAGTTTGTTGGTAACTCCCAGGGTTGTTAGAGATGGTTTTGTATCATGTTTGTTTTGGTGACTAGTCATGGACTTTTGGGGTTGTTCCTCCTCCGTCAATATTTTTCATGGTTATATGGGTAACGTTTGAGGCCACATTGTCCCATAGGTATTAAATGATGTGGTGATGTTGAGGGAGGTGGTAGAATTTCGAGATATTTAGGTGAGCCAATAGTCATTAAGAGTTTATGATGAATAATCTTAGGGTTCCCAGTCTGAGTATTCTATGTTTTCATGTTAAATTACTCTATAATTGTACCATTGTTGTGGTCATGTGAATCATCATGAGGAATAAGTAGTTGGGACCAAAGGATGCTCATTCCTGATTGTGAGGTCGGTACTACTTTACCTATCAGAGCCCCAACCAAATGTCTCAAGGAGGAGCTCATGCATAGTCATGAGATTCCAAGGGCTTATGAATCCTTGTCCCAGTTTTCATTTTTGATTATTGGAGTGGAAGTATCTAATGTTTCATTATTCTATTCTTATCACCATTTTATGTTCATCCTAATTTTGGTGGTGTGATGAGGTCGTTGTACCACATTCCAAGAAACATTAACCTCACTAAATATAGATTATAAATCGTTCATATTCCTTGAAGGGTGTAGGTAATATGATTGAATGGACCCCTTTACTTTTTTTGTTTAGTTTCATCTGTGTTTGTTATTAAGATGTTTGGGTTTTGGATTTGATGGGTGGTGTATCTGGGTCCTCAATTATCCATGTACCTTTCCTAGAGTTTTCCCCTAGAGTTGGGATGTCAGCCGAAGTGCATAGTTCTCAATTCTGGTATTGTTTTTGTTCACCCTTGTACGAAGTGTTTGAATTCATGTATAAGATTTATATCTTTTTATGTCCAAACATGACCGGGTTCCCAGTGATAGTTTTAATACTTATGATGGATTTATTCCATTAGTGTTGAGAATGTGGGTTGAGTTCAAACTGGTAATTTCCTTTTCAAAAGTTGTAGTGATGGGTTTATTCGTTTGTTGTGGGGGTGTTGATCTAATTTTATAGCCATAGGTTGTTGATTAGTTTCATAGAAATCCTTCCATTTAATTCAATAGTGTGTTGTTCAGTACAAGTGGAGAAATTGAATGAGTTTGATTTGGGAGTTTCGTGTGCCCCCCGAACGGTAGTAGGTTTGTGTTCTAGGGTTCCTATGTTAGTGGAATTATTGTGGTGGTGAGAACCCCCATGTTCTTCCCTCAATCACGGGCTATGTTTCTTATTCAATTGGTCACGTGGGACCTATAGAGAGTACGGTCATCCCATGAACCTTTGTTTCAACTGGTTTTGGAAGGGCTTTGACTCGATTGGTTGTGAAATAATTGATTGGTGGCATTTTAGGGGGGGATTGACTGGGGGGAGAATATTTACCCCCAGACATTAGATACCTACTATTTTAATAAGAAATGGGATTGAATTTTTCCAGATGAGGATTTAGTTGAGTCTCGTAAATGATTTTCAGATTCTAAAACTCCCAAGAGAGTTTTTAGCCTGCACAAGGTTGGCAAAAAATCTAGAAGACAATATTAAAATTCCTTGTGACCTTCCCGACATTATAATAATTATAAAATAACATGTAATATAGAAATAAAATTTAAGGTCTGACTAATAAGGATAGTAATAATAATATTCTTATTATTCTCATTATAAAATAATAATATTATTATTATTGTTGTTATTATATTTCTATTGTTATTATTATTATTATTATTATAAGTGTGTTATTATTATTATAAATTATTTTTCTTCTTTTTTTAAACCCTAATTCTACCCTAGTGCCACCCACATTCCACTTCCACGCTGCATGCGGCCAACCCCTACCTTTGTTAGATACTTCGACCATCCAAACCACCTATGGATCATTCTCCCTCCACTGGTTGACCTGCTACTATTGCACCATGCCACACCCTCCTCTATCCACCAGTGCCCCACTCTCATATGACCTGACCCTCAGCGGCCGCCTCCTATTACGACATGCGGTCCTTCTCATGATCAAGTGTCTGGCCCCCTTCACGGCCCTATTCCATCATGTCCCGAACCCCATACTCCAACTTTATCTAGCTCGGTCGTAACCCTCCCACATTGGTTGCGCGCTTCCCAAAAGTTACCCCCTATGACAATGTTGTTTCACCAAATTTTTGGGGTTTTCTCTTCATTTTAACAAAACACTAATGCCTCATGTTGTTTTGGGGGAATTTTTCTCTCTGTTAATGGTGTGCAGATTAGTCATGAAGACATTTTTCCCCTTCTCTATGTGTTGGGTCACATTCATGCACTAACTAGTTGGGGTTTCCACGACCTTTGTTATAATTTATTTCCATATTATTCTTGGGCTTCGTTATTTTATTTTTAAAACATTATCCACATATTTATTACTTTCATATTTAATTTTTCCTTCTGTTTTCTTGTAGGAATATTTGATTAAAATTATCTTTTATAATTATTCTATATTTCGATTTCTTCATAATGGTTATGTTGTATATTTTATGTGGTATTTTCCTTGTGTTTTGGGTTGGATTTATGAAACATGGTGTTTTGATGGAATTGTTTACTTTGTTAGTGGAAGGTGAGTGTAGTTTCTTAACAAATTGATTAGAAAAGACCACTTATTATTTTCCATTGGATGGGGAACATCCAAGGGTTCATGGAGTGCACATATGGAAGAGACTTGATATTATGATGACATTAGGACTGATTAATTTATCAAATCATGGTTTTAAAAAAATAATTCTTATCTCCTCCTCCTACATATTTTGGTAAATGGTTCCATAAATTCCAAAATGGATTACAATGGTTTAAAAATTGTGTGAAACATTATAAAATTCTTGGTGTATTATAAAAAAATATATTTCATGATGTTGTTGAAATCCTATTTAGCACCTTTGAGTGTGTAGATTTTGTTTTCAACTATATTTTGTGACAAAGAGGATTTAAAAATCTAGGACCGCATGGTATTTTGGAAAGAATATTTGGTTCCTAAATTGTACAAAATCCCATTTGGAATTTTTATGTTTCATGTCTTTTTTATCATAGTTTTTTAAATAATGTGTCGCATTTGGATTTTCGCATATAAAAGTGATTTGTTTTTTTTGAACATTGATAATGTCGTGGAAGCGATGTTATAAATTCATTATCGGTATTTTGAAAAATATTTGGAATTTTTTACATAATTGTTTTTGTTTTTTATCACATCTTTTTTCCTTTATTTATATAATATTTATTTTAAGGTTTTTGTGATTTTTGAGTTGTCGATAATGTTTATAGGGTTCCTTGGACATCACTTTTGTGATTTCAAGCTGCATGTTTTAAGAACACATACATGTATATTCATAGGGCAAGGGATATATTTGTGCCCTCTTCATAGATATTCACTCAGGGTGAAGGTAACATGTGCAATACAATTAGGTTAATATATATATATACACGTATATATATGTATGTGCATGTAATCACGAAGGATCAGTTTGACTGGTCATCGTCAACAGTGGCATGTTTGTTGTAGGATCTCAATGAATTGTCCTTAAAATTTCAAAATCATTTTTTTTCGTTCATTTCACACATAGTTTTTATATTAATTATTGAAATATAATTTTTAGTGAAATTTTTTATCTTGAATTGGAGTGGTATCTTACTTGTAATGTATTTCAATAAATGGTTTCATTTCATTTTCCATATCAAGTGCTTATCTAAATGCACCGTTGGCCATTATAGATGTGTTATTGAATTAAAATGTTGGTTGTGGTTTCTTAAATGGGTTTCCAAGCATGTTTATAGCATTCAATGTTTCATGTGGGTGGTTCTTTAAGAAATATTTATCATGTGATGGTTCTGTGATGCCTGTGTGAATCATTAAAAATGCCTACCTCAAAAACCCATATTTGGTATGTGTCCTTACATTGTTGGTTAAAGAAATATGGGATTTTACTTGGTTTGGGTAATTTCTTGTGTTATAATGGTTATAAGGTGACAAACTTGTTCCTTGGGATGACTCAAGGTTGAATTTGTGTTGTGTATTGACTGTGATTGATGAATGTACTTGTGTGTTGATAATTTTTTAGAATTGTTACCTCACCCCTATTTTAGTACGAACAATGTAATTGAACATAATGAGTGAATTTTCTTTAAATGATTACTACAGTAGTTTAGATTATGCACTAGCTAGTGGTGCATAGTAGTGGGATATTTTTTTATTATTTTTATGGGATTGGGCCCCTAGGGAAGGCCTGGTAGGGTGACGATCAGTAATTTTGGAATTATGATGCCATCAAGTAGGTAATGTGTTCAGAATGAGTCATATGTATAGTACATTCTAGATTATTCACGAGCACATAGGTTCTCCCATGTTTTTTCTACTTAGTATTTTTTGGTAGATGATTGAGATTCATATGCTTATTGGTTGATATTTCATGGGGTTCCTCCATTTTACATGTTTCATGTTTATTGATATTTTTTCCTTGTGCAGTGTAGCATCTTGAAAAAGGTGATAAAAGGTTTCATGTTTTAATGGAAATAGAATTTGAAAATCGTTAACACATACTTCCTCCCTTTTTAGTGTAAACATCACCTCCATTAAAATACCAATGCCTATATCATAAAAAGTGAATCAAGATTTTAATTGAAAAAGGGAAATGGACCATAAATTTATTAATAAGATGATGTGTGAAAACCTAATTTTATACATTTTATTCTAAAAATTAAATTGATGGATAATTTATTCAAAGGAAATTATTATTGAAAAATATTTTTTGGGAACACCTACATAGTTTTAATACTCACACTTAGTATCTTATCTTAGTTTTTAGGATCGTGTGTTGCACCTTGTTTGGATTTGGTCCCCGTAGTGTGATGTTGATTGTAATACATAGGGTCACATGGAGTTTTTCACCACATTATTTTCTCCCAGATTCAATTTTTTGTTTTCATTATTTTGTATTTTATTATTTTTCATTTATTAATTGGAAAAATAATTCCCACCAATTTAATTTTGATACCGGACACTAGTTTACATCCTATGGGGATATTGAACACCCTTCATGTCATGTCACGAGATGACTAAGGGGACCTTTTTAGGGTCAACCTGGGTTGGTTCATGACAGTCCTGAAACACCTTCTCAGTTTTGTTACTCTGAGGTACATTTATACCATAATAGGGTCACTTGATGAATATAAAAAGATATGTATTTCTAGAAATACCCACATAATATATACATTTTAAAAAACTATAGGGTATTATTCTAAAACTATCATAAAATTATACCTTAGGGTTAAATTATCTAACCTATGTTTTCCTAAACCTAGTTTCCAAGGTTTCTACTAAGCTTCCCTTGATACAAACTCTAACAAACTGACACCAAAATACCTAGAGCTATTGTATGTTAGAAATTACTTTGGAATGATTACAATGAATCAAATCATGAAGGTGTTAGAGTTTATTATTCTTGGATAACTGGATACATACATAAGTACTTAATTAAAATTAATACCTTAATTACAAAATAATTTTTTTTTCAAAATATTAAACTTCAAGGATAACATTATTATATATATAGTATTCTTGAATATCTCTCATAGTACGCTTCTTTGATTCATAGTGAATGAAAACATAATAATGGTCCACTGAAAAGCTTGGTAATGCTAAATTATAATAGGAGAAATAATAAATCAATGAAAAGATATTATGTAAAGGTAAACAACTAAACACACTTTCCAAGTGTTCAATAAAATTAATGGTAGAGTGTAAATATTATGGAATGGTAATAATTGGAAACAAATGTAGTTAAAATAAAAAGATAAGTGAATGTAAATATATAAAGTTATGAAACTAAATAACATAAAATTTAATCACTGGACTAAAAATAAATGTATCCACATATATGTCAATGAAAAATCTCATGGGATAATATTAACTAACACTAAATGTGGGTAGCTCTTAATTATTAGACATCATATTTCCTAGGTATATGAAGCTCATACCATCAAGACCATTGACAAGATGGTTTAGAATATTAGGTAAAAACCCATCAAAATAGGACAACCAACTAACCAATCCCATCAGACTATAGATGCATCAAGGGGATATCTATAACAGGCCCCCACCCATGTCTTACCTTTCTAAATAGGTCCTAACATATCAAATAATTGATTTAACAATGTGCCTTATCATATATCAATACAGATTATATGGTACATATTTTTCAAGATTTTTCAAAATAATAAAATATCATTTAGATCAAAAACCATATAAAAAGTGTTATACAATTTATGAAATCGACATATCCGTGATAACTATTATGGTTAACATGGAGAAATTCAATATTCAATGATAATAGGAAGTAGAATATTTTAAGGGGACTAAAAAAGGAATCAAGGATGTTAATTTCAGCACTATATTTGGACAAATAAATCATAATTTATCCTAAAAAGAATAAGGATGGTATCAATTAAACATATACCATGTTGCGTAAAAATAAAATGATATTCTCATTAATTAGTATATATACTATAAAAATATATTTTTTAAAAAAGTTCTAGAGGAAAATAACATGTTGTTTTGAAAAAAAATTCTTTGAATATAGATTCTAATATAAAATTCTTTAAAAATTAATCTTTTAAACATGAAAGGATGTTTTTAATGTATAATGGGGGTTAAATCCATACA
The DNA here is from genome assembly GCA_963277665.1 of Viscum album. NCBI lineage: Eukaryota > Viridiplantae > Streptophyta > Magnoliopsida > Santalales > Viscaceae > Viscum > Viscum album. The sequence continues at coordinate 126,360,808 of OY728148.1, forward strand.
ATTCATACAAGGTAAAAATAACATTAATTTTTCATCAAAAAATCATAGAAAAATGTCTTGCCAAAAAGTAACAATAATATTCCATTGAAAACATTGGTAAAAGACAAAAAGTGTAAAAAACATTTACCAAATATTTTTAATTTTTTTTAAAACATGTTAATAAAACATATTTTTCCAAAGAAAATAGGTTATTCCAATAAAGAGATAAATGAGGTCGTGTTTTATTTAAAAACATTTATAAAACACCATGAGTATGAAAGTGTGTGAAAATGAAACAAATACATGAAAAAGATCATGAATAACTAGAAGAGATTAAAATTAAAGGTTTTATTGAATAATGGTAATATAATTAAATCTAATGGAAATAAATTATCAATTAAATTATTCTTAAAGAAATTAATATTTATGCATTACAAAGTGTCCCATACCACTATGAAACATTTTCAATCATAAGCCTCATAAAAGAGTAGCAATAAATTGATATTATAAATAAATTTATGATAAAATGATATATGATATAATATATCAAAATGGGAAGTAGATACACTATACATAATAAGTAAATCATGAATATGATATTTATCTCATGGATGTAAAAAATAGAGATGGAAGTCCCTTTCATTGTGTTTCATTTCAGGTGAACGTATGTCAAATTCATATATATAAAACATATTTTATTTATTAAAATTATTGAGGACCTTTTTAATTTTTATCATTACATTTATTTCCCATATTACCATGTTTTATACAACTATGTATTCAATCAATTTTATATCGTGCATTTTGAAAAAATTTCTTTCATGTTTTAAAAACAATATAGGTAGGTCCACTATGGTGAAAGGGGTCACTATATAACATATAAAGGAAAAAAATAATGATATAATTATAATATTTCTACATAAATTATACTTTTAAAACCAATCAATGAATAATATTTTGAAAAATAAATCAATGTTACAATCATAGAGACGATAGGACATACATACTCATCAGTAACGTTCACATTTTCCAATGATGGTTATGGAAAAAAGGTACGTAACACCATATATTTATAGAATTATAATTATATCATAAATAAAATTTTATTAAATCATATATATTTATATATATAATTATTATGATGTAAAATGAATCACACCATGTCAAAGAGGCAGTAGACCACATGACTATGAGCGACATTATCACATTTCAATGTGAGAAAGGGTAATAAAGAAAATAATTTATATTTATATTATATTTAGATAAATATAATTATTTCATGAAGATAATAAATCTTATTTTATTTTATTTTATTATTAATTATAATAATAAAGTATTAATTCCATGAATCATGTTATCGAATCACATCGCTTTTAAGAGGTGGCAGTCCACACTTCCACAAACGATGTTATCATATTCCCAAAAAATGTACTACATAAATTTGTCTGTTCTTAAAGAATTAAAAAATTATAAAGACAATATAAATATCATATACAACATATATAAATAGTGTTTCCATTATAACAACCACCATGAGAAGTAATAAAGGAATAACAAATAATCATCATTTTGTGAGGCGTTTGTTCACTGTACAAATAACCTGCATGATTGTTACACCTTAAATGATTGTGTTATTCCAAATATATAGAAGAAAATATTATAGTATATTTAGGATAATTTTTAATAAAATCATTGATTAATAAGTCTATATTTGTGGAGAATAGAAATAAAACTAATGATCTTAAGGAAATATCAAACGTCTTAATCAAGTAAATATTTTTGTATTTTACCAAAATGCTTCTATAGTTTTCTTTTTGAAAAAGGGGAGACTTATAAGATGAGGGGAGTCATGTAGAGAAAAAAAAATTCAGAATTTTTTTTCAATGTGGCTTTGAGAGGTGTGATGATGTGGGTGGGGAGGATGCCTTTTATAGTGTAGATAGAGTGACACTATTGTAATGTTTTGAAAAAGGAATTACACACACATTTTCTCATTTAAATTGGATCCCATAATGGTCCAAATTCTCTAAAATAGGGTATAGGGTCGAAGTATAACCATTAAATTTCTCTTATATTAGTTTATAAGCCATTTTGGCCATTAAGAGTAAGGTTTAGTCACTTATTAAGCTTAATTTTACTTTAATAATTGTAATTAATTTCAATTTCCTTCAATAATATTTTTGTTCAAAAAAATATTTAAATTATTTTAAATTAAGAATTATTCTAATTAATAAAATGGAATCCATTTTACAAATTCCATTAATATAAGTGGATGAAATTAATTTAAATTTAATCCCACAGATGGGATGACTATGCAGGGTTTTAATGTAAAATTTTATGAATCTTTTCCATGTTTTTAAAGTTTATTTCCATGTGAAATTGATTCAAATGAATTAAATTTGATTAATGGATACAAATATGATATAAATAATATTTAAAAAAATTAAATGTTAAATTTAACTTATAAACAAATCATATGAAAAGGAAGTTTTCAACTAAAATTCAGCATTTTTCACTATTCAATAAATAAATGAATCTTTACCAAAAAATACCAGTAATTTACCCAAATAATTTTATTTTTTATTTATATGATCCATTTTGTGACATATATAATTCATAAATGTTCCAAAAATTGTATTTAAAATAAGTTCTATATTAAAAGATGGGAAACATGATTTAAATAAAAATATAGCATTTTATACATAAAATTGCTTATATATATATTATGATTATAAAATATATTAAATAAATATAAATAATATTATATTGAATATATAATAAATATATTAGATTAATTTAAATCATTAATTATAATAAATTTAATTTATTTAGATAAAAGATGTTTGTGACCATATAATAGTTCTCTATAAAATAATCCATATCTTATCAAATCTATTTTATATTCATTTCTAATTATTTTATATCCAATGAATTCGTGAAGTAAAACAAAAATATTCATAAATTAGTTTATATTATTCATAATGGATAGTTTACAACATATTATATTAAATAATTATTTTTTAAAAATATATTATTCTTTGGTAAAACTAAGTCCTACATGTAACACAAGCCATTAAAGAAACTCATTATGGAATATGCCATATACTAACTCAGTATAACATGAATTCAAAACTATATATTATATTTGTTTTTTTAAATAGTAAATATATTACGAATTCTTGTGATATTAAATTCCGTTACATGCTTGTCGTTGTGTGTCATACATGCTACACGATACAATGTTTTAACATTAAATTTTTATGGCGTTACATAACATATCACCAGTATATACTATTAAAATAATCAAAATCCCACTATACATATTTTATATTAAATTTAATAATATCCTAATTATGGATCTAAATTATCTTATATATTCATTAAAGTTAATTTTTGTTGACCTATATGCTTTATATATTCCATAAATCAAACTTTTCAACATTTAAGAATTGTTGGCATCATTTGGAGTCATGACCCCTTTTGATTGTATCATATAGAAAAATTCACCTGGGTTCTCATTAAAGAAATACATTTTAACATCTATTTAGCAATTCTTATAGTCATGGTATTCTATTATGGAATGAATAATTTTGAAATTTTTTATAACTAAAAATGGTGAAAAAGATTATTCAACATATATGACTTGATGTTGTTTAAATCCTTATGAAAACATCCATTCTATAAAGGTACTAATTTCTCTTTTGATGTATGTCATCTTATTAAATACCAATTTTCATCCCATAGGATTTACATCTATTAAATTCCTTATAAAAATCAGACATGTCTTTAGAACATACAATCCATTAGTTCTTTCCATTTGGTATCTTATGCGACACTTATTACGTATTTGTAGGTCTCAGGTTCTTTGTTATAAACGAATAATGAAACACCATTCTTTCTAACTATAGAGACATATGTTTAATACTCTCTAACTCATTTATTTATTAAATAAAATTCATGTTTCTCAATAACTTTATCTTCTATGTGGCTTTAAATAATTAGTCTCTATGACAACTCTTGTGTTTCATGAGGCTGGGAAACATCAATGTCTATCTTACTCCAACTATATATTATGGATACATAATTTCCCTCATGGATGGATATATTTTTTTTATCTAAAAAAACAATACCTAAATTGTTGTATATGTAATATATTTTATATTCCTATGAATACACTAAAATGATACACTTAGTGATTCTGGGTGAGAGTTTATTTTTATAGATATCCTTAAAAATGATTTGTATCCTTGATCTTCAATATGCAGAAACACATGTATACATCAAAATATTAATAAATATAGAATACCCATTTCTAATTTTTTTGGTACCCAATTTATTATTACATCCACTATTTTTATTGTTTATCCCCAAAAGGATAATTGAAAATGTTTATGTATCCTCATATACATCACTATATCATTCATGGTGTGGTTCCTTATTTCCCCTATACCATTACATTGTGGTATAATTATAGGCATGGTTTGAGATATTTCCCCAGACTCTGTAAAATCATTGTACTCTTACATTATATATTCACTAATAAATTATAATTGATGATTCATTATCATGTTACTAAGTTGATTCTTAACTCCATCATTATACACAGTGAATATCTCAATAAAATCAATCCTCTTACTTCTTAAGTAGACATATCATTATCTACCAAAGTCAACAATATGTGTTACAAATTAAGAGTATGAACCCATATAATCAGATAGAAATGATCTAGAAATATCTATATGAACCAATTCAAGATCCTCTAAGGCAAATTAGCCATTTATTCTTAATAGAAATGATTTTTATTTTTCCTTGAAAACATGTATGATGTTGAATAATTTTATTAGTTGAAATAAATATAAATACCCATATTGATATACTTTTTCCAAAAGGGATAATTGAAATTACATATCATATGATTCCAATGTTTGGTGTGAAATGATTCACATGAACTGGATTTGTTATCGATTACCAAAACATGCTTATCATGTTCTAACATTTATATAATGTCATTTTGGTTTGAAATAGCATCATTGTTTTTATATTTGTTGAAGTAAAAAAATTAATTTATATTTTTAGAAATAAAACCATAAATATATAGTCTAAATATTGGAAAAAAAAATTCATTGGTGACACATAATGACATTCCATTGAAACTAATATAAATTAAGTCATCAATATGAGGTGGTGGTCTCTAATAGTTTATACTACATATCTATCTTTGTAATTAAATCTTTTATTGACATCACCTCATGAAACTCTTCTGAATATGATTATAATTGGATATAATCACGAGCACAAAAAGTTGTATTTAAAACTAAATTCATTAGAACAATTAGATTTCACTTGATAAAAAATATATCCATAGATTTACTTTTCTTCTTTTTTATAATGTAGTTACTCTTCCAGTGGGACTGCATTCCACATGAAGAGAATATGAAATATTATTCCATTTCATTACACTAGACCCTCCTCTCCTTGGTTTTTTGTTAGGAATATTCCTTATACATAACGATAATTTTTTTTGCCTATTTTACATCACCATGTTCACCATAATAAATGATGTATTATCACTATACAAATAAAAATAATCATGCGAAATGGGATAATTTTAATTTGGGTAATAATTTCCTTGTATTTTAAAACTAAAATTCACAATAAATTACCTATTCTATTAGGGAGGGAATAAATTATTATTTCACTATGGTATTGGTTATATAAGATAAGCATTAAAATAACTACACACTCAATAAATATAATCAAAGTAACCCCATGAGGTATAGATAGTACTCCCTTTTCAATTTTTAACCCAAAGCGTGACTTGAAAAATTAAACATACTTATTTATAGATCATTGATGACCAATTTTATAAAGATAAATAAGAATTATATATGAATAAATAATCTCATGTAAATTATATAGTTAACCATTCATGGATGATATAATCAAAAAATGGATATATTTTCCATCATCAAAATCTTTCATAAAAAACATCCTCTTTTCTTGATATATAATAGGTGGATCAAGAATTGGGGCCTTTATCATGTAACGATTCTATCCCCATTATAGTAAAATATGAAAGTAGTTGTACCATGCATGGGAGTTAAAACTATAGATAATATTTTCTCTATCTAAAATAGATAATAAAGATATCTATAAAATCTCAATTTTCAATAAAAAATAATATTTTTTGTACATTTCTGGATATAAAAATAATTATATGAAATAATTTTAATTAACTTATTAATCACACTCACATTTATCATGTCATAATAAAACTCATTACTAAAAAAAGTACTTTATATTTCATGATCATTCTAGTGTAATGTATTTATATTTCTATTCAAATAATTGGTATTATATCCATAACAATTCTAAAACATAATTTAGATTATTTTTCATTCCAACTGCTAGTTTGTAGCTCCATGTAATATTATGTGGACTCCCCAATCCTGAAATCCTAACACATATTTCAGTAACACTTTATCCAAAATTTTAATTTAATAGAATTTTGATATTATATTCAATATGTGTTTTCATAATATTACCTTTAATATTTTTATAGACTCCCCAATAATTAGATGCTCTATATTTATGGTGTTTCAACAATTAAAAAAATGGTGTTATACTAACACAGATAATGTTAGAATATGATTTTATACTTTCATGAGGGGTTTTATACCTAAAAGCTTCTTTTTAATATTGATTTATTTTCGTATAATTAACTAACCATAACTTTGATAAAATCATTTATGAATTATCCATTTCTTTTAATTTATCATTCTTATCAAGTAATATAACATAGTTTTTTTTGTAATCATGCTTAACATCATATAAAACTAGATTGGCAGAAAAATTAAGAAACCATGAAGTCTAAATTTAAAAATAAATAAAGTGACTTGACAATAAAAAATCTCTTTTTCAGTTTGTCAAGAAGATAATAAATAAACCTATGACCCTTGGGGAAACCTGTTGAGATGTGTTTAGCTAGACTTTCAACATTATACCATATAATATTTTATCTTTATCATTTTATTCAACTCCAAATAATTTTAGAACCAACAGTTATCCTTATAGATCTATCGATTAAAGTATTACTCACACAAGAGTGATACAAACTACAGTTTCGGGATACATAAAAAACATCGACAAATATGTCCTATAAAATAAATGTGGAAGGGATAAATCACAAGAAATATTATGTTTATTTTTTATAAAATATCATATATTGAAACCTATAAAATAATAACAAATTAAATAGAATTCGTATACATACATTGATTAGTCATGGTCATGTTTAATCATATTTCATAAATGGATACATATTTAACACTACAAGTCTGCATATAATCCCATAATTATTAAATATGGTAAATTACATGAATTATTAAATTAATTTAATAATTTAACTTAATGTCCTTTTACAAACACTTTTAGATCCTCATAAAAGATATTTTTAAACAAATTAAATAAATAATTTTTAACAAATTATCCAGGTACCCAAAGATTATATGCATTCAACACACCATATACTATATTTGAACTACCCAACATGGTCACCATTGCATACTGTGAACTCCCATGAAATATAGTGTTTATGAAATATCACTAAACTAAATTTAAAAACTATAAATTAATTAAATATTGTAACCTATTAGTTTAGGTAGAATATAACCCTTTTAATCCATGTCGAGTACATGGTATATAATGATGACTGAAAGGCCATGTAATTATTAATTTATCATATAAATTTATTAATAATTTGGGGTTTTAAAAATATATCACATGAATGAAATAATAATTTATGACACACATTCATGTGTTATTTTTGTTATATGTCACCATTTATTTCACATTCCTCTTATATTAATTTCATGGTGTATAACTTGGATTAATTTGTACTCCAAAAAAATATTTTTTCATTATGTTACAAACCAAATCGAGAAACATAATTTAGGAACCCAAGACAACAAGTGATATACCTGAGGCATTCTCATGAGCACCTCATGCCTGGAACCAGTTCGTTGTTCTTCAATAGATACATTTGGGAATTATTTTTCCAAAATCATAATGAATATGAAATCAACATACACCCAAGATTTTTACCTGAACAATTCTTGCAACGGAGTGCCAATATTTTCCAACACATTCTCATTGTATTGAGAAAAAATAATTACATGGACTTAAGAGACATACCCTTGATACCAATGGCTGGAAATAAATGCTAAAGGGTTTCAAATACATGTGGGGTGATTTACCCTTTATTTAAAAAAACAATTTATCCCACAAAACATACACAAACAACTTGTTATATGATGCATGAATAAATCAAAGACAGTTCAACCATTATATTTATAAAAACATCCAACCAAAAGTTGCTATATTAGAAGCCCAAAAAAATCAAAGTAATAGTGGATGTGAAACTAAAGATTCCAAGATGACAAAAAGGCTTCATGCTTCATAATCCGCAAGCTCCAACATCACCAAAAATCCTACGTATCACGAGGTGTTGCTAAAAACGTGTAAAACATCACCTTTTTTCATGTCCCGAATGACATCATCTACAAGAAAAACTATGTTCCAAAGTATGTGTGAGAATAAATCTCAGTTGGATTTCCCCAATGACTTCCCTACATACACCATTAGTATATAAACAGTATCAACATTTATATTAAATAGCGTATATAAAACAATTTTTTAAAATAGTTTAAAACTGAATATAAACAAGTTCAAAACAATTTATTACTAAAGGTAAAAAATTTCTATTTCAAACCATTTTATGTTAGTAAAAATTCTATAAGAACAGACAATTAAGGCATTAAAACAATTTCCTAATATCCTTTTTTTATAATAATCCCATGTCTCTCAACACACCCACACTTGAATTATTCGTTTGACAGTTCCATACTCATGATCAGTCTCTCATCCAATCACCTTATGTCCCAATTAAAAAATCCCTCGATCCAAGGTTAAAAAAATATCACCCCATTGGTATATATCCATTTTTAATAGGAATAACTAATATGAACTCAAACAAACCATATATTTCGAAACAATTCAAATAAATCAATACAAACCATTTCAACAAAACCATTATTTTATTAAAACCTAATAAATCAAGGAATTCTAGTCAACCATTTAATTTCAATAAAACCATTCATTTTTATTGAAAAACATTCATCAAATCCATTTTCCAATAATTATAGAATATCTCATTTCAAAAAATCATTTTAAAATCAAGAATCAAACACTTCATTCACCAGAACCAGTTTTCTAGATTTCAATAACAATCACCAAAACTGATTCAATCAATCATAAATAATCCAATTTAGATACAAATACACATTAATAAATCAATGTTAAACCATGAAATTCAGTTCTACTAAGTTAATTAAAGAGTGAATCCACCATCCTCAATGGTTTTGATGAAAACCGAAATGGTATGAAGAACGCTCAAGAAAACCTAGTTGATCCTCCATGAAACTGTGTTAGATCTCTTCTCATACCTACAAAAAGAAAAAATATTATAATATTTGTCATTATAATATATGATCTATCCATAAATGATATATATAATAAACAAAGAAAAGAGTATAAGTATATCTATGTAGATCTAAGAAACCGATCAACAGAAATGACGAACAACAAGATACCTCAAGAATAAAGATTCAAATAACCTTGGGAAGCCTTTGGATTTCCACTAGATCAATATTCGAACCTTCTTTGACTTTTTGTGAAGACAAATCCTAGGTTGGAGCATGTGTGGGGGAAAAAGAGATGACTAAAGGCTAGTCCAACCTAGATCCTCTTCATAAGTAGGTGATTTTAACCCATGAATAGTTAGTATGCTTGGTTTGAGAAATTGTGCAAAAAATGTGTGTTAGACACAACCTTAAAAATCACTTCGCATGGCCTCCCCACACGTTCATTTTAAATATGAACACATCATGCTAAATATTCAGTGCAAATATGCAACTCTTCTTGGTTTCTACTAGGCTTTCCTCATGGTTTGGCCAAACCGTGTGCATCCCGTGTTCCTTCTATTTATCCCAAAAATACTCAAATAATTCCTCCAAATTCTCCCATCATTCACGATTATTATTTGCATCCATAAAATATATGTAAAGGTTTACATTCCCAAAACAAGGGGTACTAATTTCTCCCCACCATGGGTCTTTTCATCCCCAGAATATAGAAAAAAAATTCTTTCATTGAAAGAGTTTCGACCATTGATGATTCATTGTCTACTCGTGTTCCATGTTTCTTCTTGAATATAACCATGTCACCAGAATGCATAGAATATATTGATTCATTTTACATGAATGACTTTATCCTACCTATCCACAATCTTCACTGTGATATTGAACAATGAAGAATCTATATCTAGGTCAATGTGATCCCATATGAGAACATGGTCATGATAAGGATGATACATTTTCAACTAAGATACAAGGAACAAATTATATATCAAACTAAACCATGGTGGAAAGGACAACTGATATACCACCTATCCAATTCATTCCAGTATCTCTAAAAGAACAATGTATATAGCAGATATCTTTCCATGCTTCCCAAAACAATGATGTCCAGTCCTTTGAGAGATCCTCAAGAATATAAGATCTCTTACATCAAATGACAACAGTCTGCGACAATGATTATAATATGATTTCTAATGACATTGAGTTGTCTCCATTGAATTTCTAATCAACCAAATCTACATTGTTATTTCTTGAACATGCCTCAGCCCATCTGGTGATGTCTCACCTGTTTCTACTGAACACAATGGTGTACAGTAAGGGTGCCCATAAAATATTTGAAATTGACCCATATGTATTGAGGCCTGGTAATTGTTTTTATATGAAAATTCAAATAAAGGAATTTTATCCTACCATTATCCACCAAAAATCCATTACACAATCCCACAACATGTCTCTCAATGTCAATATAAACCTTTCAGATTTCCCATCAGTATGACGGAGATATTCCATACTCAAATTCAACATAGTCCCACTAAATTTATATAAGGATTTCCTTAAACTTGGATTGAACCTAGGATATCTATTTAAGACTACTGATACTGGTATTACATGTATCTTTACCACCTCATGAATATAGATTTTGGACAAATAAACCACCATATTAGTGTCACAAATCGTGGTGATGTGAGCTGATATAGGGAGATGATATGCTATCTCCAACTTGATGTTCTATTTTTGAACATTTCATGGTAGGCCTATAAAAAAATTCATTGTAATCATGTCCCATTTATACACTATAATTTGTATATAATGCAACATACCCTCTGTTCATTAATGCTCTTCCTTAACTTACTGAAAAGTTAAGCAATTTGAAATGAACTCAACCACATTCCTTTTCATACTGATCAACAAAAATTGTTCCATCCACACTGTATACATCTTCTGTATACCTGGATGTATACACCATTTAAAATGGTGGTATAAATGAATAAGTTGTTCCGGAAAAGTTATACGTACAAATATCCTATATTTGAACCACAACACTAAAATCATATCATGTTTCTTTCCCTCAATGGACTCCCATCATTATGTATTGAACTCATAACATGAAATTATGAATCAGATGATTGTTCCAATTTAACCATCATTACCAAAGCAACAACCACAGAAACAAATATGAAGACTGAAACATCACCCTTATTTTCACATTCCACATGATTGTCAGCTAGGAATGACATTAACTACCATTCCAATGATGATTCCATCACCAGTTGTGTATATGACTTTTTTCTTAATGCATTGGCTGAAAAATTTCATTTTCCCAATGTATACATTAAGTCAATGTCAAACTTATTGAGATACTAAATCCATATCCATTTCCATAGATTCAAATACTGTTGTGACAAAATATGTTTCAAGATTTTTTAGTCTCTGAACATAGTAAATTTATCACCAATGAGATAATGTCTCCATGTTTTCAATGCATGGACAACAATAAAAAACTCCAAATCACGTGTTGGGTTATTCTTCTCATGTACTCTTTACTAACATGATCCATAATTGTAACATCCCATAAAAAAAATAAAGAATATGAAATTTTCATATTTAATAATATTTGTGAATAAAATGTTGATATTAATTTAAAGGTAAATCTATGTTCGATGGCGTACCCAATAGACAACAATGTGTTTCTTTGAAATTTTACGTTGCACACTAATAATATAAAAAATTTATTTTAAATGCTAACTAACGCCTAACTGTTGTAAGGGTGGGAATGAACATAACTAACTGAAAAATGATTATATATGTTAATTAAATATTTTTACATTTATCCAATAAAAAATAGAGGCTTAAAATAAGAAAAGAATACGATTTTAAGCATAAATATTCTAATGTTCTTTAAAAGGTCGATTAACCGCCTTTTGATGGATAACCCTTTTTAAAACTACTTTTTTTCAATTTTATATGTTATATTTGACAACATAAAATCAATTTTTAAAATCAAGACATCAAAATTTATTTTTGTAAATTTTTTTATTTTTCCTATAAAGTTCATTTTTTAATGAATTGTGAAAATGCTGTATTTTAATTCAAAACCTCATTTTAAAATAATATATTTATATGGATAGATTTTCCTTTTAATTGGGTTTAATGTATATTTGAAATATATTTTTACCATTTAATCCAATGGTAGTCATTGGAATTAATTTCACTTTGAAATTGGACATAAACAAGTGTCAATCATTTTATAGATATTGTTCCATAAAAACATGCTATTTGTTTTGACAACGGGAATTAATTATAAAATTGATTAATTCAACTTATATGTTTTGAATTTGTTAAAATGGAAATATATTTTGAGTTCGGAATATCAAATTTATTTTTGGTAATTTTTTTGTATTTTTCTGACAAATGTTCAATTTTAATGAATAGTGAAAAATACTGCATTTTACTTCCAAACTGATTTTTCATCTAATTTAATTATATAGTTAGATTCTCATTTCAATTCGATGTGAAAAAAAGTCAATCTTTAGATAATTTTTTACTTCTTGAAACCCCATCTTTTGTTATGACAAAAGGAATTATTTTCAAACTAATACTTAAATTTATGTGTTTGGAATTTGGTAAAATTGATTCCATATTGGGAATCATAAATTCCAAATTATTTAATTAAGACTCTTTTATTATTGAACATTATGAATAGTAAATCCAGTAATTATCTTTAATTATCGTGATTAATTAGTAATCGGGTAGTTAAGGGTAATAAAATAAAATTATAATAATATAAAATGACCCCAACATGTGCCAAATCCTCTTTTTTGAGTCATTTCCAATCATGGGAACTTTTTACCGAACTTGAGGGCCCATGGAGTCACATGGGTGTAATAGTGACATTTATGACATTATTTTTTTAAAAGAAGAGAAATATAAAAAAGGTTGGTATATCCCAAGTAAAAAAATTATAATTTTGTTTACATAAATGATCACTTAGACTATAAATAGTAATTGGAAAGATAAAAATATTTCCTACACCATTGTATTTTTTTAAAATTTTTAGACATTAAATAAATAAATTTATTTATGAAACTATGATGATACAGTGATTACATCATTAATGAACGATTTAAATAAAATGATAAGATAAGGTAAAATATAAGACTTACAATTTTTAAAAATCTATTGGATGGGTTTATTTAAAACCCTGACACATTATCATATAAATATATCATTTTGGGACATTAAAAATCCAAAAACCATTTTATAATAAATTATAGTTTCAAGACATTACAAAAGTGACCCTCCTCCCTCTTTTAAAAGGCTCCCACCTCTACCCCCTTACCCACAACTCCCAAGACCTTGAGTCATCCAAACTATGATCATATTATCTATACACATCCCTCTCTTACTCCTAGAAGCCTCACATTGGGAAGAGGTCGTTCTAAGGAAGCCCATGGCTCAAATCAAACAGAGTTACCCGATTTAGAGAATATAGAGAGATGAACAAGGAAAGTCGGACTTGAGGTGGGGGGATTTATTATCTCACTTTTAATTCCATGAGATTTCCATTTTTCACTAATTATTTATTTCATCTAGTGTATTGTGTACATAAATTTGATATATATTATCATGATGATATTTATATTCATGGTATTATGTGATTCATTTGGTTATTATTATGTTTTGGTCATATGACTCGATTTATTACAATGAGGTAAGTGATTTTTATCTCACTATTTATTCCTGTGAGATTCATGCTATATTTGTCAGTATCTACTTTTAGTGGTGTATGTTCTGCCAATTATTATAATCTTTATGTAATATAGATTCGTTTATGGGTATTTACATCAATGTTGTATATTTCTTCTTTCCTGGGGTGTACGTTTCGAAATTTACCCAAATCGGTAAAGGAGCCTTTCACCCTCATATTTTGAAAAGTCTTTTTTTGTTAGATCTTTTAATTTACATCTTATTAATGTTGTAATATGTTCTTATATATCATTATTTATGTAAATTTAATGTCCAAGTGATGATATACCCTTTTTATCTCTCATCAACTCATTTTTGGAATTTTAATGTGACGCTGTTAGGCTGTCGAATTTCTGTAAGTGAACTTCTTAACCCAAATTTAATTCTTTGGGTTAAACCTCTACTACTTGATTATGACGTACTATTAATATGTGTGGATGACCTCTGATTGTTTTACACTTTATATCCACTTATATTGGGTTTATTTATATTTTTCACACATAATTATATAATTGATTTATCCTTAATCTAAGGATACCATCTTTGTACGAGACTTCATCTCAATATCATTTCATTGAGACATCTTTTTATTTCTACACGACATTATTTTATATGGAATATAAAACCCTTTAGACTTATCATTTCCTTCAAAAGGAATATTTTTACAAGAAGTGTTTTACTATATGACAAAAGGAATGTTTTTTTTCTTACGTATGTGGCGACAACAGCTTTTCCGCCTCCATGACCATTATTTGAGTTTCATCTTCTTCTATAATCCAAAACATTTTTTAAAAGAAAAATAAATACCATGTTTTACTATTATTTTATTTTGGTATTGAAAATGGTTTTGATAATGTTTTGATTATATCATTGTGTTGTATTGATATCTTTTGATTGAAATGTGGAAATGTTATGTTTTCATTATGCATGTTTTATGTGATATGACTATATTATCGTTCATGGGAATTGTTTATGAAGTTGGGTGGTTCTGTGATAAAATAAGACCGAGTGAGCCCAAGATAACTCTCTAATGCATTGGGTAACGCGAAGGAGTTAAACGTTAAGGTTTCTCCGAAGAGATTTACGGAATATACTGTGATGGGTATTCCAAACGTAACTATGAGGGTTACTCCCTACGTAAGAATGTTACAAATAAATCAAGTTTCCTTAATGTTTTATGATTTATATTTGTATTTCAAAAAGCTTATGATTTCATGGGATATGTTAAAAATCTTATGTAATGTATATATTAATGATCTATTGTTTTCATTATTTGTGTATCCCTTACTAAGATTTTTTGTGCTCATCACATGTTTTTGAATTGTTTTTCACAAGACATAGAGTGGAATAGGGTCAATGATGGGATCAAGGAAATGTCATGTTGTCTAAAATTGGAACTAGAAATTACACTTTTGTCAAATATTTTTTATTTGGTGAAAAAAATGGAAACTGAGTAGATGTGTCTTCTTTGTAATCATAGAGATGTAATAGCAATGTCACGATTCTCTAAAACTCTAAACCTGAAAAGATCCTAAATGTGATCTATTCATTTAATTCATGATTATGTAATGTTTTATGGACTGGTCTTTATAGTTGGTATCAATGTTCAGTTTAGATAAATTTAAAGGTCAAGGTATTCTTTAAGCACAAGTTACATTACCATAATGGTTAAGATTTTAGAAAGAGTCATATTTTTTTATAAAGTGAATGAGTTTAAGATAACATGAATAATTATATCTTAGTATTTACCCTCCTCATATGATATTATATGATGATTTTACTGATATAATCACACTGACCTTTTTTGTTTTAGTAAATGGAATGATCTAGAAGGCAACAAAGTAACAGTAAATGTGAAGAAAACTGTGACGATTTCTTGAACAAACAACTAATGATATGGGAGATGCAATGAGAAATCTTGTGGTTATTCTCAACCAAATATATGGAGTCATGAATTATAACCTGAACCTTAGTGATTTATATAAGGCACAGATATGCATGAAATAAATCCCTACAGAAGTTTAGGTAATAATCATAAAGGTAAGAATGTTCAAAAACCTATGTTCCAAAGATGTGGAAAGAAACACATAGGAAAATATTTCAAAGGGACATAAAGATGCTATAGATATGGAAATGATGGTCATAAAGCAAGAACATTCCATGGAAAAAGGAATCATCTATTTGACCCTAGGAAAGGGAATGAAGTACTTTTTTAAGGATCAATTGAATGTTTTAAATGTGGTGTGCAAGATCATTATGCAAACACATGTCCTATGAAGAAGTTTCAAGAACGGGATCACTAGGATCATACAAATATTCATTTACCAATACCTAATTCCATTCCAATTGAGGATGAAGAAACTGACAATGACCAATGAAAGGTATGAATTATTTCTTAACATACACTTTCCTATTATTGAAATCTTAGGATATGATTCATGATTTTGTTTTTAGGAAATAAGTATTTCAGAATAAGATGGAAATGAATGGTTAATGGATCAAGAAGAATATTGAATGAGTAAGAAGTGAACATATAAGGGAGTCAAGAGTTATGGTAGATTTTAGGATAGTGAAATTCTTAAAAGTATTAAGGCTCTTTTGATGATGAGATTAAATTAGTAGACTTTTTATAGTATGTGCAACCCTGATGTTTGATATATGAAAATTTTATTCAAGAAATAATAATATTTTCTTTTGTGGATATAGTTATAAAGAACCATATTGGTTTATATGATCCTTGAATTTGAGGTAATTACTGATTAATACATTTTTGGATGCAAAACAAAAGTTATTATATAGCCTTTGTGGTTAAAATATGTTATGGTTATTTTTGATGAATTTATATCCTTTTTGAAATATTATAAAATTGTGCAGTTTTTAAAAAGGGACAACATGCAAACCGTGTGGAAACTCGTCACGTCAGACAAAGGTTAGGGAATCAAACCCACAACCAAAGTGTGACTGGTATATATCACCTACCACTGGACTAAGTGAAGTCCCTGGTTAGTATGAGTAATTATTTTTTGATAAATGATATTATGAATCAAGAATAAGTTGGTTTTTGGAAAATTATTACCCTATCATGGAGGATATGTGTTTAGGTTAATTACTTTTTAGTATGATACATTAAGAGTAACTGATGTTATTTGTAGATAAATGTTAATATTTACCTTGGAAGACTATGTTTTTAAATCATTTAGAGATTTGGGTTTCAATATTAGTTTGGATTAATTTAATGAATTTCTTGGATAGTTATTTATTTAATGGTCATTTGTTGAAACAAGGGTTCTTTTTGTTGAATTTCTGAGATTAAGAGTAGTTTTTCTTTTTTTTAAAGATTGTACTTTTTTGGGGACTATCTAATCTTGTACTATTTTTTTTTTTGTTTTGGTTAAGGTATAAAGACATGGGGAATATATAGTTAATCTTTTGTGGATCAGGTGATTCTCAAGAAGTTAATTACAACGCTCTTAATGTGAACAAGTCATCATAAACACTCATTTTTTTGGAGAAAATATGAGTTTGTGTAAGAAATACAGTAAGAGATGATAGTCTACTTGAAAAGTAAGTATATTTCCTTAAGATTTAGTTAAGCTCATAAATAAATTCCTTAATGAAAAGTAACTTAAAACAAAAACATTGTCTGTTATCTTTTCCAACTGGGGAATCAAATACTGTTTAACCCATCACAAGTTTGTGATTTTTTGGTGGTTAACTTTCTCCTAAACATGTTTTCTATCACTCTCCATAAAAAATTGACCCTTTTTTTTCTCTTTCATATCCATGTTTTAATGTAATCCTAGTATATGTTTTCTTGGGTGACCTTTGTATTTTTCTTTCTTTCTTTTAAAGTGATAGTTTAATTTACTCCTTTTCCGACGTGAGCTTTCAATGAGGTTTCTGAGCCCAATTTTAGATTTACGAGGATGCAATTCCCAAAAGAGAGGAAGGATGTAACATCCCAGGTAAATAAAGAATATGAAATTTTCATATTTATTAATATTTTTGAATAAATGTTAATATTACTTTAATGAGAATTATTTTTTCGATGGCGTACCCAGTACGCAAAAAAGTGTTTCTTTGATATCATACGTTGAAAATTAATAATATATATATATTATTTTAAATGGTAGTTAATTCCTAGCCATTGTAATGGCTGGAATGAAAAAAACTAATTACAAAATGATTATATATGTTTGTTAATTTTTTTTAAATTTATCCAATAAAATTTACGGGTTTAAAATAATAAAATAATTCGATTTTAACCATAACTATTCTAATGTTCTATAAAAGGTTGATTAACCTCCTTTTGATGGTGAACCATTTTTAAAAATATTTTTTTTGTCAATTTTATATGTTATATATGACAAAAGAAAATCATTCTATAGAATCGGGACATCCAAATTTACTTTGTGTAATTTTTTGTTATTATTCTGATAATGTTCATTTTTTAATGAATAGTGAAAATGCTCTCTTTTAATTAAAAACCTCCTTTTAAACTAATTTATTCATATGGTTAGATTGTCTTTTTAATTTCTTTTAATGTTTAGTTGAAATATATTTTTACCATTTAATCCAACGGTGGTCATTGGAATTAACTTCACTTTGAATTTTGACATAAACAAGTGTCAATCTTTTGATAGATATTGTTTTATAAAAAGACGCTATTTTTTTGGAAGCGGGAATTAAATATAAAATTAATTAATGAAACTTCTATGTTTTGAATTAGGTAAAATGGATATAATTTTAGGATTTATAATATCAAATTTACTTTGCATAATTTTTTTTTTATTTTTCAGAGAAATGTTCATTTTTAATGAATAGTGAAAAATACTGCATTTTACTTCAAAGATGCCTTTTCATCTAATTTAATTATATAGTATTATGATACTTTTAATTTGTTTTAAAGTGTAATTGAATTATATTTTTATCACTAAATACAATGTGGTTCATTTAAAGTATTTTCACTTTTCAATTGGATGTAAAAACATGTCAATATTTTAATAAATTTTTACTTCTTAAAAACCCACCTTTGGTAGTGACAACAAGAATTATTTTTAAATTAATTACTGCAAATTCCTTGTTTTGAATTTGGTAAAATTGATTCCATATTTGGAAGCATATGGTCTTAATTATTTAATTAATAATCTTTTGTTATTGGACATTATGAATAGTAACAACAGTAATTATCTTTAATTATCATGATTAATTAGTATTCTGGTAGTTAAGGGTTATAAAATAATATCATAATAATATAAAATTACCCAACATGTGTCCCAATCCTCTTATTTTAGTCACGACCGACCATGGGAAGCTTTTTACCGAACATGAGGGCCCATGGTGTCACATGGGTATAATAAGGACATTTATGACATTATTTTTTTAAAAGAAGGGAAATATAAAAAAGGTTTGTATATCCTAAGTAAAACAATTTTAATTTTGTTTACATAAATAATCTCTAAGACTATAAATAGTAATTGGAAATCAAAAATGATTTAATACATCGTGGTATTTGGTTTATAATTTTTAGACAGTAAATAAATAAATTTATTTATGACACTATGATGATGCAGTGATTAC
Source organism: Viscum album (assembly GCA_963277665.1). Taxonomy (NCBI): domain Eukaryota; kingdom Viridiplantae; phylum Streptophyta; class Magnoliopsida; order Santalales; family Viscaceae; genus Viscum; species Viscum album. Next base: position 126,380,589 of record OY728148.1, read on the forward strand.
CTCATAAAAGAACGATTTAAATAAAATGAAATTATAATGTAAAATATAAGACATAAACATTTAGAAAACCTATTGGATGGTTTTATTTTAAATCCCTATCACCTTATCCTCTAAATATATCATTTTGGGGCTTTTAAAATCAGAAAACCATTTTATATTAATTTAATGTTTCAAGACTTTCCAAAAGTGATCCTCCTCCCTCTTATAAAAGGCCGCCAACTCTACCCCCTTACCCATACCTCTAAAGCCCTTGGCTCATCCAATCTCTGCTCATATTTTATCTACACATCCCTCTATAACTCCTAGAAGCCTCACGTTGGGTAGAAGTCTTTCCAAGGAAGCATTTGGTTCAAATCAAAAACAGTTACCTGATTTAGAGGAATATAAAATAACGAACACGACAAGTCAGACATGAGGTATGGAGATTTCTTATCTCACTTTTAATTCTATGAGATTCCCATTGCTCGCCAATTATTTATTGCATGTGGTGTATTGTGTACTTTCATTTGATATATGTTATCAGGATTCAATTTATATTCATGTTATTATGTGATTCATTTGGTTCTTATTATCTTTTGGTCACATGGCTCGATTTATTACAATGAGTTTTGGGGGTTTTATCTTACTATTTATTCCTGTGAGATTAATTCTATATTTGTCACTATATCCTTTTAGTGGTGTATGTACTTCCCATTATTATACTCTTTGTGTAATATACTTTCGTTTATGGTTATTTACATCATCATTGCATAGTCCTTCTTTCATGGGGTGTACATTTCGAAAGTTACACAAATCGGTAAAGGAACTATTCAACCTCTTCTTTTTAAAAGACTTATTTTTGTTAGGTATTTTAATTTAAATCCAATTAATTTGGGGATATGCTTTTAAATATCCGTATTGCTGTAAATTTTATGTCCATGTCATGAGATAACCTTTTTATCTCTCATCAACTCATTTTCGGAATTTTAATGTGACGTCTTTAGGCTTTCAAATTTCTGTAAGGGAACTTCTTAAACCAATTTCAATTATATAGGTTAAACCTATACTTCTTGACTATGTCTTACTATGAATATGTGTGGATGACCTATGCTTGTTTTACACTTAATATCCACTTATATTCAGTGTATTTATATTTGTCACACATAATTATATAATTTATTTATCCTTAATCTAAGGATACCGTCTTTGTACGGGACTTCATCTCAATCTCATTTCATTGAGACATCATTTTATTTCTACACAAAATTATTTTATATAGTGTATAAAACCTTTTTGTATTTTCATTTCATTCAAAAGAAATGTTTTTACATGAATCATTTTACTAAATCAAAAAAGGAATGTTTTTTGTCTTACGTATGTGGCGATAACAACTTATATGCTACCATGACCATTATTTGAGTTTCAGCTTCCTCTATAAGCCATAAATTTTTTTTAAACAAAAATAAATACCATGTTTTAATTTTCTTTTATTTTGGTATTGAAAATGGTTTTGATAATTTTTTTATTATATCAATGTGTTGTATTGATATCTTGTGATTGAAGTGTGGAAATGTTATGTTTCCTTTATGCATATTTTATGTGATACGATTATGTTTTGGTTTTTGGGAATTGTTTATGAAGCTGGGTGGTTCCATAATAAACTAAGGGTGGTTGAGCCCCAGATATCTCTTCAATGCATTGGGTAACGTGAAGGAGTTAAATGATAAGGCTCTCTGAAGAGATTTAGGGAATATACAATGATGGTTATTCCAAACATAACCATGAGGGTTACTCCCTATATAAGAATTCTATGAATGCCTCAAGTTACCTTTATGTTTTATGACTTATATGTGTATTTAATAAATATTATGATTTAATGGGATATGTTAAAAATCTTATGTTATATATATATTAATGATCAACTATTTTGTTTCTTTATGTATCCCTTACTAAGATTTTTATGCTCATCCCATGTTTTTGAAATGTTTTTTAGAGGACATAGAGTGGAATAGGGTCAAGGAAGGGATCAAGGAAATATCATGCTTTCTAAAACATGGAATTGGAAAAGACTCTTTTGTTCAAGAGTTTTTATTTTGTGAAAAATGTAAACTGAGTAGATGTGTCTACTTTGAAATCATTGACATGGAATAGTTATGTCCTGATTCCCTAAAACTATAAACCAGAAAATATCTTCAATGTGAATTATTCATTTAATTCAAGATTATGTAATGTTTTAAGACCGGGTCCTTATAGTTGGTATCAGAGGTCGTTTCAGAAAACATTAGAGGTTAGGGTATTCTTTAAGCATAAGTGACATTACCATAATGGTTAGGATTTTAGAAAGAGTCATAGTGATTTTTATAAAGTGAATGAGTTTAAGATAACATGAATAATTATATCTTAGTAATTATCCTCCTCATAAGATATTATATGTTGATTTTACTGATATACTCACACTTACCTTTTTGGTTTTAGTAAATGGATGGATCTTCCAGGCACTAAAGTAACAGTGGATGTGAAGAAAACTGTGACGATTTTCTGAACGAGCAACTGAATGATATGGGACCTGCATTAAGAACTCTTGTGGTTATTCTCAACCGACTAACTGGAGTCATGATTGACCACCTGAACCATACTGATTTTTATAAGTCATCATATATTCGAGAAACAAATCCCTGTGGATGTTCAGGTAATAAACATAAAGGTAATAATGTTCAAAAACCTATGTGTCAAAGATGTGGAATGAAACAGGTAGGAAAATGTTCGAAAGGGACAAAATTATGCTATATATGTGGAAATGAAGGTCATAAATCAAGAACGTGCCCTGTAAAAAGGAATCATCTAGATGACTCTAGGAAAGGGAAAGAAGTTTTTTTTGAAGGATCAATTGAATGTTTTAAGTGTGGTGTCCATTTTCATTATGCAAACACATGTGCTATGAAAAAGTTTCGGGAATGTGATCACTAGGCTCACACAAATATTTGTTTACCAATACCAAATTCCATTTTGATTGAGGATGAAGAAACTGAAAATGACCAATGAAAGGTATGTATTTTTTCATAACATATGTTTTACAATTATTGAAATATTAGGATATGATTCATGATTTTGTTTGTAGTAAAGAAGTATTTCAGAATAAGTTGGAATGAAATGGTTAATGTATCATGAAGAATGTAGAATGAGTAAGAAGTCAACATATAAGGGATTCAAGAGTTATAGTATATTTTAGGATGGTGAAATTCTTAAAAGTATTAAGACTCTTTTGATGATGGGATTACATTAGAAGACTTTTTATAGTATGTGTAGCCCTGATATTTGATATATGAAAATTTTATTCAAGGAATTATTATCTTTTCATTTGTGAATATAGTTATAAAGAACCATTTTAGTTTATATGATCCCTGAATTTGAGGAAGTTACCGTATAATACATTTTGGGATGCGAAACGAAAGTTATTGGATAACCATTGTGGTTAAAATATGTTATGGTTATTTTTGAAGAATTTATCTCTTTATGGGAATATTATAAAATTATGTAGTTTTTAAAAAGGGATAACACACTAACCGTGTCGCAACCCATCGCTTCTGACGAAGCTGCCGGAATCGAACCGACAACTAATGTGTGACTGGTATTTATCGCCTACCAATGGACTACGTGAAGTCCCTAGTTAGTATGACTATTTCTATTTAGATTGATGATATTATGAATCAGGAAGAAGTTGATTTTTGGTAAATGATTAACCTATCATGGAGGATATGTTATTAGGTTAATTACTTTTCAGTATGATACTTTAAGAGTAACTGATGTTATTTGGAGATAAATGTTAACATTTTCATTGGAAGATAATGTTATTAAATCCTTAGAGGATTTGGCTTTTAATCTTAATTTAAATTACATTGAATAATTTTATAGATATCAGTTTATTTAATGGTCTTTATTGAACCTTGGGTTCTTTTTGTTGAATTTTGGAGATTAAGAGTAGTTTTTTCTTTTTCTAAAAGATTATCCTTTTTGGGGATTATCTAATCTAGTACTAACAATTTTTTTCTTGTTTATGTTCTAATGAAATTGGAAATATATAGTTCATATTTTGTGGATTAGGTGACTCTCATGATTTTTATTATAGCGCACTTAATGTGAACAAGTCATCCTAAATACTCAATTTCTGGATAAAATATAAGTTTGTGTAAGAAATCTAGTAAGAGATTAAAGTCTACATGAAAATTAAGAATGTTTCCTTATGATTTAGATAATCTCATAAATAAATTCCTCAATAAAAGTATCATAAAACAAAATAATTTTCTGTAAACTTTTCCTACTGGGGAATCAAATACTGTTTAACCCATCATTTTTTTGTGATTTTATGGTGGTTAAATTTCTCCTAAACTTGTTTTCTATCACTCTCCATCAGAAATTGACCCTTTTTTTTCCATTACATATCCATGTTTTCATGGAATAATAGTATATGATGTCTTAGGTAACCTCTGTAATTTTCATTAATTCTTTTAAAGTGATAGTTTAATTTACTCCTTTTCCGATGTGGGGCTTTTAAATAAGTTTCCGAGCCCAATTTTAAAATTGTGAGGATGCAATTCCAAAAAGGGGGGAAGGATGTAACATCCTGGGTAAATAATGAATATTAAATTTTCATATTTATTAATATTTGTGTATAAAATGTTAATATTACTTTAAAATTAATTCTATATTCGATGGCGTACCCAATACGCAACAATGAGTTTCATTGAAATCATTCGTTGCACACTATTAATATAATAATATTATTTTAAATGGTAGTTAACGCATATTCATTGTCATGGAGGGAATGAACAGAACTAACTAAAAAATTATTATATATCTTTGTTAAATATTTTTACATTTATCCAATAATAGTTAGAGGCTTAAAATAAGAAAGGAATTCAATTTTAAGCATAAATATTCTAATGTTCTTTCAAAGGATGATGAACCGCCTTTTGATGGGGAACCCTTTTTAAAATTTTTTGTCACTTTTATATGTTATATTTCACAAAATAAAATCTTTCTTTATAATTGGGACATAAAAATTTACTTTGTGTAATTTTTTGTTATTTTTCCGGTAAAGTTCATTTTTAATGAATAGTGAAATGCTGTATTTTAATTCAAAAAATCATTTTAATGTAATTTATTTATATGGTAATATTATCATTTTAATTAGGTATAATGTTTAGTTGAAATATATTTTTACTATTTAATCCAATGACGGTGATTGTAATTAAATTCACATTGAAATTGGAAATAAACATGTGTCAATCTTCTGATAGATATTATTTCATAAATACACAATATTTTCTTTGACAGCAAAATTAATTATAAAATTAATTAATTCAAATTTTATGTTATGAATTTGGTAAAATTGACATCATTTTTGAATTTGGAATATCAAATTTACTTTGGATAATTTTTGGGTATTTTTTTGACAAATGTTCATTTTTAATGAATAGTAAAAATACTGCATTTTACTTTAAAACTGCTTTTTCATCTAATTTAATTATATAGTTAGATGGTTCTTTTAATTGGTTTTAGAGTGTAATTGAAATATTTTTTTATTACTTAATTAAATTTGCTTCATTCGAAATAATTTCACTTTTCAATTGGATGTAAAAATAAGTCAATCTTCTTATAACTGTTTACTTTTTAAAAACATATCTTTGTTTGTGACAATGAGAATTATTTTTAAATTAATTACAAAAATCTCTATGTTAGGAATTTGGTAAAATAGATTCCATGTTTGGAACCATAAGATCCAAAATATTTAATTCTGACTCCTATTTTTGGACATTATGAATAGTAACAATGGTAATTATCTTTATTTATCGTGGTTAATTAGTAATCGGGTTGATAAGGGTAATAAAATAATAACATAATAATATAAAATTACCCCAACATGTGTCAAAATCCTATTGTTTGAGTAATGTCCGACCATTGGATGCTTTATACTGAACTTGAGGGCCCATGGATTCACATGGGTGTAATTGTGACATTTATTACATTATTTTTTTAAAAGAAGAGAAATATAACAAAGGTTTATATATCCTAAGTAAAACAATTTTAATTTTGTTTAAATAAATGATCTCTTAGACTATAAATAGTAACTGGAAAGATAAAAATATTTCATACATCATTGTATTTTTTTATAATTTTTAGACATTAAATAAATAAATTCATTTATGACACTATGATGATACATTGATTACCTCATTAATGAACGATTTAAATAAAATCAAAAGATATTGTATAATATAAGACTTACACCTGTCAAAAACATATGGTATCAGAGGATATCAAACCCTTATCACCTTATCCTCGAAATATATCATTACGGGACTTTTAAAATCCAAAAACCATTTAATAATAAAGTAACGTTTCAAGACATTCCAAAAGTGACCCTCCTCCCTCTTATAAAAGGCCTCCACCTCTACCCCCTTACCCACACCTCTCATGCCATTGACTCATTCAACCTCTGCTCATATTATCTCTAAACATCCCTCTATTACACCTAGAATCCATATGTTGGGAATAAGTCTTTCTAATGAATCATTTGGTGCCAAAAAAAAGAGTTACCCAATTTAGAATAATATAAAGAAACGAACAAGAAAAGTCGGATATGAGGTAAGGGAATTTATTATCTCAATTTTAATTCCATGATATTTCCATTGTACACCAATTATTTATTTCATTTGTTTCATTTTGTTATTCCATTTGATATATATTATCATTATTCTATTTATATTCCATGTTATTATGTGATTCATTTTCATCTTATTAACTTTTGGCCATACGACTCGATTTATTACAATTAGGTAAGGGGTTTTTATCTCACTATTTATTCCCGTGAGATTCATGCTATATTTTTCACTATCACCATTGAGTGGTGTTTGTACTGCCCATTATTCTACTATTTTTGTAATATACTCTCATGTATGTGTATTTACATCAACGTTCTATAGTCTTTATTTCATGGGGTGTACGTTTCGAATGTTACCCAAATCGGTAAGGGAACCATTCACCCTCTTCATTCAAAAATTCTTTTTTGTTAGGTATTTTAATTTACATCTTCTTAATATTTGGATATGTTCTTATATATCCTTATTTCTTTACATTTTATGTCCAAGTGATAATATACCCTTTTATTCTCTCATCTACTCATTTTCTAAATTTTAAATCGAGGACATTAGGCTATCGAATTTATATAAGGGAACTTCATAACCCAATTTCAATTGTTAGGGTTAATCCTCTACTTCTTTATTATGTCATACTATGAATATGTGTGGATGACCTCTGATTGTTTTACACATAATATCCACTTATATTGGTTGTAATTGTATTTGTGACACATAATTATATAATTGATTTATCCTTAATCTATGGATACCGTCATTGTACGGGACTTCGTCTCAATCTCATTTCATTGAGACATTTTTTGATTTCTACAAGACATTATTTAATATTGTGTATGAAACCGTTTTGACTTTAATTTAATTCAAAATGAATCATTTTACATGAAGTGTCTTCCTAAATGAAAAAAGTAATGTTTTTTTCTTACATATGTGGTGACTACGACTTCTCTACCGCCGTGACCATTATTTGAGTTTCGACTTCCTCTAGAATCCATAACATTTTTTAAAAGAAAAATAAATAACATGTTTTAATTTTCTTTTATTTTGGTATTGGAATTGTTTTTGACAAATTTTTTATTATATAAATCTGTTTTATTGATATATTGAGATTAAAATGTGGAAATGTTATGCTTCCTTTATGAATGTTTTATGTGATATGATTATGTTATTGTTCCTGGGAATTGTTTATGAAGTCGGGTGGTTCCCTGATAAAATAAGGGTGGGTGAGCTCGAGATAGCTATCCAATGAATTGGGTAACATGAAGGAGTTAAATTATATGGTTTCTCTAAATAGATTTTGGAAATATACTGTGATGGGTATTTCAAAGGTAACCATGAGGGTTACTCCCTATATATGAACATTATGAATTCCTCAAGTTACATTTATGTTTTATGAGTTTTATGTGTATTTCACAAATCTTATGATTTCATGCGATATCATAAAAATATTATGTTATGTATATATTGATGATCTAATGTATTATTTCCTTGTGTGTCCCTTACTGAGTTTTTTGTTCTCATCCCAAGTTTTTGAAATGTTTTTCACAGGACATAATGTTGGATAGGGTCAAGGATGGGATCAAAGAAAATGCCATGTTGTCTAAAACACGGAACTAGACATGACTGTTTTGTTCAAGAGTTTTTATTTTGTGAAAAAATTGAAACTGAGTAGATGTGTCTACTTAGTAATCATTTATATGTAATAGTTATGTACTGATTCTCTAAAAATATAAACCTGAAAAGATCCTATATGTGAATTATTCATTTAATTAAATATTATGCAATGTTTTAAGGCTGGGTCCTTATAATAAGAAACCACTTAGACTCATTAGACGAGAACAAATCCCAAAATAGATCCTGAAGCATCGTTGTACAAAATTTACCTCTATCATGTTTCTAGAAAAATCAAGATTGGTTCTGATGTAATGAAAACCATTATCTCCTATAAGGACTTATGGATTTCCTCAGTACATTGGAATGGAACAATCTTCTTTTTCAGAGCACTCATATGTGATGATAGTTGTGAGTAGTCACCCATAATGTATTGGTAATAACCAGAAAGACCAAGAATAATTTATATCTCAGATATATTGTTTGGGGTTTCCAAGATATAACAACTTCTATAATTTATGGATCCACATAGACATATTTTTTAGAAAATACATGGTCAAGAAATCATATATCTTGTATCCAAAAATCACACTTTGACAGTTTGTCATACAAATTACTATCTCTCAAGACTTCCAATAATATCGCTAAATATTCCTCATGTTGATTCATTTTATCTGAATACACTAATATATTTTCAACCAAATCCACAAAAAATAATCATGAATTCTTTTAAATATCTGATTCATCAATGACATAAAAACTGCTGGTGAATTTTTTAAACTGAATGGCATGAATGCAAATTCGTAGTGTCTATATCATTTTATGAAAGGTGTCTTTGTAATAGCTTGCTTCCAAAACCGTAATTGATGACATCCTAATTGAATGTCATTTTTAGAGAACCACTAAGCACCCAACAATTGATCAATCATATCATCAATGTATGTAAAAGGATATCTATACTTTATCGTAACATGGTCAATCATACCATAATTAACAAAAATTAAAAGCTTTCCATTTTCATTCATTACAAACAACATTGGTGCTTCCTAGGGAGACATACATGGCCGAATGAATCTGCTTCATACATATCCTCCAATAGAACATTAAATTCCTATAATTTTGTGGGTGCCATCTTATAAGGCATCATATAAATTATACTGGTCTGAAGATGGAGAACAATCATAATATCCACTTATCTAATATGTGGTAAACCTGATAATTTATTAGGAAATACATCTGGAATTTTACCCACAACTGATGGAAAATTATTATCATGAATCTCTTTCATTTAAGCCAATGCCAACACATCCAATAGGTAAGAGATCGTTCCCACTACTTCTTCCAACAATCCTATTTCAATTGTCTTTAGAACCTGGTCTCTTCGGAAGAGAAATTATACACAGTCCTAAATTGTGTAATTAACCATTCTACTATAATAATGGATGTGAACCTTGAACCTTTTCAACCAATCCAAACCCAGAATAACATCACAGACATCTATCTCTAAGGCTGAGAAGTAACATTTCAAATCAACTCCATCCATATTTATCGAACATTATCTTAACACAAATGATCGACATTCTATTTTACCGAGAAGAGATTTATGTTTTTACAGGGATGGTATGATCTCTAATATAAAATATATCAATTCAACATCAAAAGAAACAATGTAGGAATGTGATGTACCCATATCAAATAACACATGTGTAAGGTTATAATTCAACTGAATTGTACCTCTCATTGTAGATGGTATAACATAAACATCGACCATCATTTTCATAGCTGCATACAATTGCATCATTGTTTTCCCCTACTCTTTATCACTTTTCAATGATTTCCATTTCCGAGGAATCATGGTATTACTAGAATCACCATGGGTAGGTCTATTTTGCTGACTAGTATAATTCTATTTCCCTCATCCGTTCAAATCATAAGATGCTTGTAGAACTTGAAAAGTGTCCCAATCACCAAAACAAGGAGAACTATGTCAATAGTACTGATGATTCCTCATCTTCTTGCTGTTATGGAATGCTCTTGGTTATTCCATACATTCTCACTTCATGTGATAAAATGAACCACATTGGAAATATCATGCTTTACTACTGGGTCATGGATCAATTGTCATTGATCCATCCATTTGATTTTGATTTCTGCTACCACCATGAAAATATGTTCCCCTATTCTCCTTACACTGTACCTTTCACAAATGTATTATGATACTTCCTCCCTCGATGTTCATGAAATATCTCATATACCCACTGTTTCCCTATTCACAGTACCTATATAATCGGTAATACAGAGCACCATAATCATTGAGAAATCCTCATGCCTTATCACTGATTCTAATTATCATTCCTTAAGGAATGAACTAGTTGAAAACACAATGAAAATTAAAATTAATTCTTGACATTAGCCACATACTCTATGATATAGAGAGTTTCGTTTTACAGGTTGAAGAAATATGTCATTTTTTGGATCCTGAAATTGTGAGGATGGAATCATTTTTGAAAAGTAATTCAAAATCCTCTCAACATAGTCCTTGACCCCCATTTGCATGCAGTACTAGTTCCCACCACTATCATGAAAGATCCTCGAGCATATATGTGACTTTATTAACCATAAACTCTGCTAGTGTACTGATGAAATTGAATATACCATTCATCCATACCAGAAACACCTCTAGCTTTTTCAGGATTAGAATCACCCCAGAAGATGGATGGTTCAGGCTTCATGAAATGTATTGATTGATTCACACGCCTTGGATAATCCCTCTCTTTCCTCATGTCCAAATAATGGAATGTATGTATGATACTCAGAACAAGCCCTTGGTTCAACTTTGGCTCATGTGAAACCACATTATCCATAGATTTTTTTGGTTTGTTTCTATGATTCCTAGTAGGTTCCATATTCTAAACCAACAACAATATTTATAAGTCCCATTCTCTAGAAACTGATGGATTAGTATATCAAATTATAGAACATTAACAATCACAACATTTCATTCCAAGTTCAACCATTTATTAAAACATTCAACTATATTTTTAAAGATTAATCCACTTTCAAAATACATCAACTATGATCTCTTCCAAATCATCCATTAGAAAAAATCTCATGCTTTCCAAAAATCAGTATTTTTCACAGAACATAAATAATTAATCCAATGAAATAAGAAATCCTAGAGGGAATTCATTCCTCTATAATGCACTTCATTCTCTTATCATAGGCTAAACCCTTTATAATAATTTTACATAATCATATTTGTTTCTCCAAAACACTTATGTACGCAACTACTTATTCATGTGTTGTTAATCAATTAATGTTTAGATACATATTTTTAATCTCTTCATTTAATGTCTCGACAATCCTACTCCCTTTTAAGATCACAACCCAAGGTGTATACAAGAACTTATTTCATCTCCATGTCCAAGAAAAATGATGACTACTTGTTCAAAATGGGATGGAACAAGATGATATCACATATATGAAATTATAATTAGGATCAATGAAACTAAAATCATTTGCAATGACTCACTTATTATCATTGTCTTGAGTATAGAATGAATCATTACATGGCCTTATGAAACATATGCATGATGTAAACGATTGGAAAAATGCCTAAGGTTTTAACAAGAATATGGGGGATGATTTACCCTTTAAGAACTAAAACCATTAACCCAACAAACCATAACTAAATAAATAACTATATCATACATGATTAAAAGAATGAAAAATCAACAATTATCATTATAAAAAAACCCAACCAAGAAGTTCTATATGAAAATCCAAAACATAATCAACGTAAATAGAGAAAGAGAAACAAAAGATTCCAAGATGACCATAAGACTACATGATCCACCATATCCAATCACTAACAACACCAAAAATCCAACATATCACGAGGATGGGCTAAAGATGATTGACACATTTCATTTTCCTATGTCCCAGAAGATAGAAACTGCAAAAGAACCAATTTTCCAAAGTAGGGGTGAGTAAAAAACACAACAGACATTCTCCAATTAATTAACTAAAAATTCAATTAGAAGAGAAAGACTATCAAAAATTTCGAAAAATAGGTCGTAACTAGATATAAACATGTTCCAAAACAATTTATACCCAATGGTAATCAAGTCCTATTTCAAACCATTTTTCAAAAAGTCAAATTTCTATAGAAACAACTAATAATGGCTTTAAAACCATTTATCAATATTCTTTTTTCATATCCATCTCATGGTTCACAACACACCAACACATTCATGTTTCGTTTGACATTTCTATACTCATGAGTTGTCTCTTTTCCAACCACCTTATGTCCCAATGACACATGCCCCCTATCCAGGGACCCATACCTTGTACCCCAATTGTACACATCCCTTATTCATGGTCTGATCTAAATTTAACTCACAAAACCCATGTATGCCAAAACCATTCAAATAAACCAATTCAAACCATTTCCAAAAAACTGTTATTTTATTGAGAACAATTCAGTGAAAAAATCCAAGAAACCATTTCATATCAATAAAACCATTTCTTTTGTATTGAAAACACTTTCATCAAATATATATTACAATAATTTCATAAAATAACATTTCAATAGATCATTTTAAAATCTTGAATGAAACACTGCATTCAAAAGAAAAAATTATACATATTTCCACAACCATCACCAAAAGTGTTTCAATAAATTAAAAAGATTCTAATTGACAATCATATACACACAAGTACATCAATTTGAAACCATTCCATTCAATTCAACTAATATTTTTCGAGAGTGAGTTCACCTAACTCAATGGGTTTGATGAATAAAATAGATGAAAAAACCCATGAAAAACGTATTCATTCCCCATGAAACATCCTTAGATCTATTCTCCTAATAAAAAAAGACAAAATCGTATCATATTTTGCATCAAAAATCATAGATAGAGCCATAAAAGATGTAGATCTATGATACCAAGAAGAGAGAATATTATATCTATGAAACTGATCATGCATGATGATGAAAGTTCACATACCTCATGAATCAGACTTTTAATCACTAAGGAAATCCTTCAGATTTCCCCCAGATCATTGGTAGAACCATATTTGGTATTGAGAGAAAACAAATTTTGAGTTGGATCCAGTTAGAAAATGTCATGGAGATTTAAGTCAAGGCTGACTTGTATCAACTTTTAATAGAGGTGGTTTTTCACCCTTTCATGGATTGTTCACATGGTTAGGAAAATAGTGTACTAATTGTTCATTAGACATTGACTTATATATCACCCCGAATGACCTCCTCACATGGTCAGTTAGAACGATTCAGAAAACAAGGCGCTAATAGTGCATTAGACACATCCTTATTGATTATCATATATGACCATTTCACATAACGTTTATAAACATGTGCACTCAGTTCTAAATCTATTGTCCATAATCTAAAATATCTCAAGGGTTCTAACAATCTTTTCACATAGTTTTTAAAAACCATGTTTATCCTTTGTGGCTTACCTTTAGCCCCAAAAACACCCAACAAGTTTCCCAAATTTTCCAAACATTGACCAATATACGTTATTTCCATAAAAACGCTATGAAAGTGTTAAATATTAGAATATGGGGGTACTACAATGACATTACATATAAATATTTAGTTTAATTTATTAATATAAATTATATAAGTCATAATGGACAATAAACATATCACATAACAATAAACCCACCAAATAAATTGAATCAATATAACCCAATATCCAAAAATCAATAAATATTGATTGAAATAAAACAAGGCATAATGTACAAATCAGAAATATAAAAAGGTCAATACATACAATGATACAAGAATAAATAAATAGTATACAATATATAGTCTTCTATCTCTATGTACATGTGAGACATTTCCACATTCCCCCACATCCAACATGAAATAATAAGTTTATCTTGAGCTTATAAAAATTATATATTCACACTATTACAATAATATTGGTTTGAGAAATAAATCATAATAAATTTCATCACAAAAATATAGTTATAGCTTTTACATATGAAATAATTTCATAAAATGTTTATAATATATATAATTAGTCAATTGGATTTCCATCCAAAAAATTCATTTAGTCCAATAACCCAAGAAAAAACCTTCCATTCTCAAAAAATAAACCCAATTTATAATAAATAATTTTTTGAACCATTTTTTATATTTTTCTTATACAATAAGTTAAATTGTTTTAGAATGAGAATGTAAAACATACATCCAATTTTAATTTGAAAATATAATCATAATGGGATGGAAAATATAACATACACTAAAGAAGTTATCATGGGAACAATGAGATTATGGGGTAATCTAAAATAAGTGTAATTGAAATAATATAGACATCAAAAGAGAATAATAGGAAACAATGTTCCCTAACAATATGTATTTCCCTTACAGGCCAAATCAAGGTGTCAAATACCATAAGGAGAATAAAATATATATCACAGACCCAAAGCATGATCATAAACAAGTATATAAAGTGTCTCTAATAATTATCAATAACTACCCATGGTTTTCTATGAAACATAAAATAGGCATGAATTTAAGAAATAATTACATTAAAAATATATGATATAACGAACCAGAATTCAAAACCACACTTCTAACACCCTCAGAAGAAATAATTGTAAATTTCTAAGGGAAAATTTCTCTATTCCTACAGTTTGAAAACATGGGTATAACCCTTGATTCCATGGATATTGACTATGCCCACATTTTCAAGGAACTATTTAAAACTGAGGCATCTATATAGCCTTGAGTTATACCTACAATTTTGGAAACTGTTTGTATAGTTGCACTCCACAATTAAATTAACACATACCCATTGATTATAAAATTGTGAGTATATCTTTTACAAAATACACGACCATGATATTTTATCCCTTAATATCCCCTATTAATATTTGATTCCTAACCACAATCTTATTTTGATTATTGATATATAAATATATATTAAATTATATGTATTTATATAAACCATGGATAAAGGTATAAAACCATGGAAATAAGTGCTTCAGAGAATTTTGTTTGTGTCTGTGATTTTTTTCCCACAATAACGAAAGAATTCTATACCCATATTTTTGAATAATTATGGGTATTGGTCGTAAAAAAAACCACCCAATATCCACATTTTAGGTAAAACTATGGGAATAGGTCTTTAAAAACAATCTATTACCACAGTTCTCCTAGACCCTTCAGTATAGGCTACCATACTATAACTGTAACCATAATTTTTGGAAAATTGTTGGTACATGGGTGCATATACCAATAGTTTTCTTTAAAACCATGGGTATAGAGCCATTTTCAAGTAGTGAATTGACCTATAACATTAACTAATATATATAATCATATTTACTAGAAACTATCCAATACATGGAATCAATAAATAATTAGTTTGAAATTATAAGGGGTGAGTTTCAATAGGTTTGGAATTACGAAAAAAAATTTCAATGGTTTCAACTAGTATGCAATATTATTTCATATAAAATAAATAAAAAAAATAAATTTTAAACTAATTTACCCTTAAAACATGAACAAATTAACGAGTTGATAATAAATTATACAAATAATTAATGAGTATTAATGTCACAAATAAAATTTATTCATTAGAAAAAATATAATCCCAAAGAATTTTTAATGAATCTTAGAAAGAAATCCTTTTTTATAAAATCCTACTAGTATAGTCGATATTATTTTAGAACCCATAAAACATGAATTTAAAGAAATAGTTCATCATAGTTCTAAATTTAATTATATCTTTATGGAACCAATTACCTTTTAATTTTATTATTTTCAACTTGTGGTGTTAATCCACAACAAAATAATTCCCATGATATTTAATGGACCAAGAAGAATCCTAATAAACCCTATGATCACAAATTTACAATAAAAATAATTGAGTGAATTTTAAACCTAGGACTCAATGACCGTGGTAGGATAAAATAAAAGGAGAACAAGTAATAAAGTGAAGAATGAATTATGTTTTATGTGCTTACTATGAAGAATCATCTTCACACATTGAAGGAAAACTAATGAATTCTCGAAGGAATGGATTTATCTACGGAGATATTTTTCCATTGTTCTATATAGATAAATTGGATTGAAAAGGATTCCTTATGGGATCAAATTTTCGGAAAAGAATAAGAGAAATTTACTATTTTTAAATAAACTAGTTATTCTGCACCATTTTGATGCACGGTCAGCCAAACCATGCTCCAACCATGCGATCATCACTTGAGGTCTTAGGGAATGATTCCCTGGAATTCCTCATTTTTTGGATAACCATGAGACAACGATTTATTTAATTATTGACACAATTGTAGACCTATTACAATGTTATTTAATGGTTAACACTAACCATGTATTAAATTATTCAATAATAACTTAAACCCCTAAATCATAAAAAATCAATAAAATTCAACATGGGTGTAGAAATAAAAAAACGAAGCTTAAAAATTAATAAATGAGTAGGGTAATGTGAGATTAATGAGATAATAGTGTCCTAAAAATTATATTTTATGTTCTAATAGAGAACCTAATAGATCGTTTGATCAAGATAAGCACTAATGGTTCTTCTACCTCTTATGAATACATGATCCAGGAGACAAAAAAAATTAGAACTGAAGAGACCATCCTTAAAGAAACATGTTAAACACCATGATAAAATTGAATATATCAAGGATACCTAATTTTTAATATAGGATTCACCTAAAAAGATTAAAGACATGGATATATATGGTTTTGTGTCTACCAAAACATTTCATCATGAAAATTAAGGGATAAATCCCTTATATGAGGTATCTAAGAAAAAATCCTCCCACAAATTTTCTAATTTTTCCATAGGAACCTATTATGAAATGTACCAATATCATGGAGCATCTATAATAGAGTTGATGATCTGAATCTAGCAAACATTGAAATGTTGAGATGGGTCATATAGGATAAAAGACTAATCCTATAGATAAAAACACAACCCAAATTGGATATATGATTAATAAACCCATCCTATAGTAAGCTCCTTGTACGGTAGTCTTCCAAAATATTATTAGTTATAATAAAAGCCAAACTATCAATTATTAGGAAAATCCACAAGACATAAAATGATCACCAACTCATAAGTTATGCTTTAACAACATATGATCTATTATATAATAATATTAAATAGTGTTATACAACAAAATAGATTTCTCATCACCCCTAGATTCAATTAAATTAATCATTATTTATATATTTATGTATATAATGTGTTTGGGGTTGGTTTTGTATGGTTTTAAACAAGGCTTATGTGTTTTTGGTTCTTTTTTAAAGGTGAATGTATTTAGTACAATTATTATAAAATTTGTAACGCCTATAAGAATCCATACATAGTGACAAAATGTGAAATAGGTAGGCACATAGATAGGTGCATGGATTTCCATGCTATGAGGCCACTGAGGAGAGAAAATGTTTTTTTATAGATACATTAAATATTGCTGGTGGAATGTCTGTCTAATCGCATGTTCCAACCATGTGAGGTGCTCTTTTTTCAGAGAGTAATGTGCATGATTAGAACATGGTTTGTCCAACCATGTTTCCTAAACATGCACCATGAAAAGTTACATATGAAAATATTGGATCTAACATGTTTTTCACTTTAATTGATAATTTTACCCTAATAAAATACTAACATGAATTTCACTCTTGCCAATGGTTTTGGAGACCCTTCCCATTGATCCTGAAGCAATATTTTCTTGTTTCATGATGTACTGAAGGCCATATTCTATGGTAAGTCTCTATTTTTCATTTTCCCATTGACTATTATTATTCACAATATTGGAATGAATGATTCAGTATTTTAGGGATGTATTTAGGTTTTGTGATGTCAATAATAACGATATGTGATTGGGTTTTCAATAGAGAACAATATCAACAATATGACTTTTAATTTTTAACCTAGTTTTTTTGAAAAATCAGGGTTATTTTTTGTTTTTTCTTACATTTTTGAGTTAGGTGGATTCACTCTCAACTACTCTTAATAGAACATGAATTATTGGTTCCAAATTGTTTGAATTTATTGAAATTGACTTTGAAATTGACGTGAAAATCATTATGGAACCCCCATTGAGTAATGGTTTAGAAAAGTTGGGAAATTGGTTGTTATAAAATGGATTTACATCCTTATTTTAATTTTTTTAAATGGGTTTTTTATTCAGTGTAATAGTTTGATAGAAATGTTTTCAATAAAATAAAATTTTAATTAGATTAATTGAAATGATTTTTTTGAATTTCATTTGGATTACATGGATGGTATTCTTTAAATTGCATTGGTGTGACCCCATGGAAGGGGTGTTATCCATTATGCCAATTTGTTTATTTTAACCTTCTGTTGACGTAGTTGTTCGATGAGATACTACTCTAGATTATGCTATTATCACCTTATCATGCAAGTTTGGTTGTATGGAATTGTGCTACCAATTAATGGTCATTCCAAAGGATTGGGAAATGATTTAATAGAACTAGATGGTATCTTTTCATACAAGTGTTTTTAGTTTTGAAACTATTTTCATATGATAAATGTTTTGTTTAATAATGTTTTTTATTTGACATATTCTATTTAAAAGTGATTTATATTACATGTTTATATAAATGTAAAATCATGATCTGTCATTCTGGATTGATTATAAATGTCATTTGGTGAAAACCAATATATTTTTTACTCAACCCCTACTTGTGTACTTTGGTATTTTTGAAGATATTTTTTATTGAGAAATTTTTAATGTAAAGGTGTATCATTTCTCAAGTGATGCATTATGATACCTTGGGAATGGATTTTTGAGTTAGAAAATGGATCATGTCAGGAGTAATGAAGTTGTGTCCTCAGTGTCTTTTAGTTTTCTTGGTTACTTAATCTTCTTTATTCTCTAATATTGGTGTTTATTTTTTAGAATATACTCTGATATTGATTATAGATTAGTTTTTTATTTTCTTCCTTTTTTATTACATTGAGTTTTATTACACAATTTTCATGCATCACAATATGATTCTTGGTTATGGTTATGATGGTTATGGTTATATTATTTTTAAAGGGAATCTTTTACCCCAAATATTATGAATACCCTAGAATTTATTTCTATCATTTGGTGTTTTGGTGATGTAACATAAGGGTAATTATAATTTTTCCTCATCTCAAGCAAATGAAAAGTGGTAGGATGATAAAAATGGTATTACTATTTTCGGGTCTATTATTCATTTTGGGACGATGGTATTATTTTTTTTGGAAATATAGTTGAAATTCGATCTAGTTTAGTTCTTGAGATGGGATCATAGAGATGAGTAGGATTTTCGGGACCCGAAATTTAGAACATAATATGTGTAGATAAACTATTTTTTCTAATCATCAAGTTACCTTAGAGTTTCAAAAAAGAGAGATTTGAGACAGTTTTAGTAGTTGCTACCTCGTTTTTACAGGTTTAACAAATAATAAGTGAATGATTTTCACTGTAGAAATGACACCCCACTAGGAATAAATATATCATATTTTGTAATTTTTTATGATATGGTGAAAGGAATTTATTTTTTAAAAGAGTTGATATTATTAAAATGTGAAATTTTGAAAAAGGAATCGTAGTTGTATTTTGAAAATCATTTTATTTTTAAAATAATGGTTGATTTTTGTTAAATGGGTTGAAAGAAAAAATTATAGAATTATGGAAAGCGTTGTTGTGGTAATAGTGATGTCATAAATTTGAAATTCTTAAAACATTAATATTAATGAGTGATACATAGTCCATTTTGTTTTGGAAGTAGAAAATCACACCAAGTAGTTATATAAGGAACAAACTTGAATAAACTGATGATATTGTGGTTACACCTGAGCCACAGGTGAACCAAAAATTGGTTTACAGTATTTTCCAAGCTTTTAATGTTTTGAGTAGTGGGAATCAAATGGATGAACGAAGACAAGTAGATCATTAAATTTAGTTCAAAATGTAAAATCCACCCATATTTTAAAGTGATTTAGAATGTGAGAATGCAGTGGTCTGGTTGAATAGGGTGAACCAAATATAATATGCTATAGGATATTTCACACCATTAATGGGAGTAAGAACATAAAGCTAAATTAGTCCAAGGAATGTTGTGGTAGGATTTTTAAGAATTTTTCACAAAATATTTCCATCCTTATACATCCAGGATCTCTATATTGATGGAAATTTTTACTATGAAGTAGGAGATCCTATAAGTGATAATGTTTGTGGGTAAATTTATGAATTTATTCCATTTTCACCTAATTCTTTTGAATTTTCATCATTTAAGGCATGAATTTTTTAATTAGGGTAGAATCTAGAGATTTTAATAAAGAATTTATGGGTTTTTATAAAGGATTATATAAAGATAGTCAGTAGGGAGATAGTATTTGAGAGAGAGTTATCTGGAAAATTAAAGGAAGTATAATAATGATACCAACGGGAAATGGTAGAAAATCTAATGTTGGGTTATGTATAACATGGAAACCTTTTTCCATGGACATGGTATGACTCAGAATTAGACAATGAGATCAGGGAATCATTCTCCATGACATAAGGTTAAATATAGATGCTTTCAAGGGGTACTTTTGAACACATGAAGATATATTTTATGAAACTTCCTAAATCATGACACAATTATAACCAAATGAGGAATCCCTAGTTCTATTTTCAATGTGCTCCATGGTCATGTGTTCAAGAAACATATCATGTTTCATAAACATAATCTACTTAGATGGGATGTGGGATAAAAAATAGTTATCATCAAAATAATTTAATTATCCCTGGTGATTCTTGAAATACCATTACTCCTCATGTAGTTCAACGTCAACAAAGAAATAAAGAGAAAAGTATAGGGAGTATGAAATTTTATGGAGGTGAGAATGTGATTATAGACGATCAATCTAACCCATCGAATGTTGTAGGTACAATTATATAAAATCTACCATTATGAATGGTTTTTTTGGTACGATTTAATCCAATTCATTTATATATTCTCATGATATAGATATTTTGGGTATTCATGTTTGGATGTTACGTTCTATTTTGAAACTTCATTATTATCTTGGAAAAAGAGAATATCAAGCCTTTATATGAAAATAATTTTCCACAAAATATAATGGAGTTTAGATGATATGATATTTCTCTATTATTTAGATATATTATAATTAAATAAAAATGGATATTTAGTTTTTGAAAATGTTTAATCTCAAATATATTGTTATACCAAAATTGTTGGTATTACGACTGAAAATGGCTTCATGGATCTCTTTAGAGTAGACCATAATGTAGTTGCATGTGAAATGGTATTGTTGGAACCAATAGTTAGAATGATATCATAATATTTGGAAGAATTGAATTTTTAATTCGTTAATGATATTAGGTATAATTTTTTTATTATTGTTTTTTATCAGTTTATGAATGTTTTTTGTGAGAATTTCTCAAAGTTTCCACAAAAAATAGAAGTAGATCATACAATTGATATCTTACCAAGGACTAGTCCTATCTCACAATCATAATATTAGATAAAAAATAGAAATAAGGGAGTCTAATATCCATTTATAATATTTAGAAAGCAATGTGTTCATTAGTCATAGTATGTCTCAGTTGGAAACACTATTTTTTTTTCAAAACAGTGGATGGAACTCCAAGGAATTTTGTGGATTATCGTAATCTAAACCAAGTTATGTAAATTAATTTATATCCACATCCAATATTTGATGATATTTTTGATTAATTTTGGGGATCCCAATGGATCTATAAAATTGACTTTTGATCATGACATCACCGATATCTGGCTTGAAAAGTAGATATTCTGAAAATAGCATTCAGAAGTAGATATGGCCATTACAAGTGCGTAATTATCCCCATAGGTTATACAAATTTAGAAGTAGTATTTATGGAATTGATGAATAATATATTGTAATGGAATTTAGATTATTTTTTGGTGTTTTTTTTGTTGAAATATGTTTTGTATTCAAGGACATGGTTTGAAAATAAGCAACAGTAGGCAACAATTTTTGGAATTTTGAGGCTTCATTTTCTATATGAAAAATTATCGAAGTCTGAATTTGTATATAATAGGTAAATTTCCATGGACATTTAATTTGATGAAAATTTCATTCTATGGATCCAAAAAATATAGAGGCTATAATATCTTGGAAACAATAAAATAATGTCTTTGAGATTCATAGTTTATGTGCTCTAGATAGTAATTATCGATGTTTGTTTTATGATTTTTCAGGACTAGATTCACCAATGAAAGCATTTACAAGGAATAATGTTTCATTCCAATTTAAATGGGAATGTAAAAATAAATTTAATGATCTTAAATCTCTCTTTACATCGATGCCAATATTGATATTTTCATAATCATCATTGGAAGATGTAGTGTTTTGTGATGATTTGAGATTGTGGTAGGGATGTGTTCTCATGTAAGGAGATAATTTTGTCACCTATGGATCTAAGAAGTTATTGTTCCATGATAAGAACTACCAAAAACATGTTTATAAATTAGGAGTTGTAGTACATTCCTGGATAACATAGTTTTATTACATATTTGGTGAGAAATTTATTGTTTCTACAAATCATAATAGCTTGAAGCACATTTTTCAAAAATATATTTCAAAAAGATACAAAAATGTTATATGGAGCTTTTCTAAATGTTTTAATTTTACATTATTTATTCATAGGATAATGGAAATTTGGTGGAATATGCATTAAGCATAAAGTAATATGGTTAGTAGGAAAACAACGCTTCAGATCAGTGGAAAATGATATTGTTGAAAGCTAAAAATCAATTGTATTTTAGATACTGAGGTAGTGTGCTAGTTGTCAATTTATTTTCACTTGTTCCTGATTTGGGTGAGATATTTACAGAGGTAAAATCATCCAATTGAAAATGAGTTTCTATGATGTAAAACATCAATGGTGTGGAGACCATTTGGGGATGTAAGCTGTATAAGATTTAAGTGTTATGTTTTATAGATCATATGGTTGTACCTATGAATTTTCAGGAGATACTAAATCTTGATTGCCATCAGTCAGGATGGTTTTTTCATCCAAGAATATATAAAATTTATAATTCAGTGAAAAAATGTTTTTGTGTTTTTTCATGAAAAAGAAAGGGGTTGAGTTTGTTATGGGATAGAATACCTGTCAGTAGGTTATGGTAGAGCTCTAAATGATAGTGGGTATTTGGTGGCATTTCTTAATTCTTATTTCTAATTAGTAGAATATAGACCTGATTTAATTTACAGGAACTACCAGGATGGTTTAGAAATAAGAAAGCATTTGGGTGATGGTGGATCAGCTCAAAAATATGGCATGTTTCATCCATATTCATGAATATCATATAATGGAGGACATGTCTATAATCTATATCCAGGAAGTGGTGAAGTGGATGAAATAATAGTTTTTATAGTTTCATACCATGATAAGAGGTTTACCTATCATTTCACGAAATCCTTACAACAATCCATTGGGAAATTTTTTTCTCATTAGTACGGATTTTCATTCGTAGATGGATAAACAATATAGAAGAATGATACAATCACTAGAAGTCATTATTTAGTAATATGTAAAATATTTTACTGGATCATGGGAGAAACATTTACTATTTATAGAGTTATCATATAAAAATATTTATCAGACATTAAAAATATGTCACCATTTGAAGCATCATGTGGGAATCCTTGTTTTTCTCTACTATGTTGGGTGGAAATAGGTGATACTTCACTTGTTTGGATGATCCTTGTAATGAGAACATTTATACTATTAAATTGGTCTAAAAAATTATGGATATGTACTAGTTAATCATAAATAATTTGTGTATCATCATCACTGATCATATTCATTCTTGGTGAGTGATCATGTTTTATTCACAATCACTCCACGACATGAGAATCATCGTTTTTGGATGCAGTGAATGCTAGGTCCTCGATACATATTCCCTTTTTAAAATCACTAACTGGATACTGAGGTTGAATATGAGTGGTATTTTCATCCAATATTTAGTGTTGTGCGTAATATGTTTCATGCATCACACTTGATGAATTATTATTCAAATCCTTACCATGTTACTCAATGGGTACAGGATCACCTAGGGTCGGATGTTTAATTAGTTCATATGTCAGTAAAAATTGTTGAGAGGTAAGAGAAGGCCTTATATATAATAATCATCGATCTAGTTTGGTTTTTAGGAAACATGGCCATACTCAGTAATAAATTTCAGATCATGAAAAGGAAATGGATTAGTAATTTCTTGAACTCTTTTTTTCATATGTTGGTTTTCAACATTATGGGGAACAAAAAAGTTAGTTTTGGGATGAATGTATCACCCCTATATTCATGTAAACAACTATTTATATATATATATTTTATGTATATAATATTTTTTAGATTATGTTTGTGATGTATTTAAAGAGTTTTGGATTGTTTTTAGATTTTTCTTGAGGTTAACAGGTCAAACACAGTTAGTAAAAACCATTCAAAAACTCAAGGAAACTATTTATAGTGAATGATTGGGCTCTTGGTAGGTTCATGGTTTGGTTCATGGTTTGTGAAAACAATGTGGTCACCAAAGAGAACCCATTATTTTTGGGAATGAAGAATTATGCATAGGTGGATCATGGGTTTTCAAACCATGCAGTCCAACTGTGTGAGGTTCTTCTTTAGGAACATGTATGTATACAATTAGCACATGGTTATCCTCACCACATGCTATAACCAATCATTGATAATATTTACATCCGAAAATATTGGATTTTACATGGTTTACCCCTTAATGGATATTTTTTTCCTAATAAGAACCTGACACAAATTCCACTATTTTTAAAGGCTATAAAGATAATTCCCCTTGACATGGAAGTAATCTGTTGGGGTTTCTTGGTGCACTGATGGACGAATTATTTGGTGAGTCTCGATTCATCTTTTTTCCCCTTAGTTTCTTATTCTTATTCTCTCTTAGTATGATATATAAAATTATTATGGATGTTCATATGTGTTTCTATGCCTATTCGGATGAGATATGTCAATTTTGTTTATAGGGGACAAGATCTAGGCCATGTTTTTGGAGTTTTGTTCCATTTCTTCCTGAAGAATTTGTCTCATTATTTTATTCACATATATTTTTGGTGTAGGTGGATTCAATATTGACTCTTTTTATTATAACCTTAATTCTAGGAATAAATTTTTTTTAATTTCTTGAAATTTATTGTGAAAATGATGTTCAAATATTTGAAGAATTTGTCTTTGGTTATGTTTTGGAAAATTGTGGAAATTAGTCATTGGGTAAATGGAATAAATTAATGACTTTAGTATGTTGTCTTAAAATATATCTTGGTTTTCATTGTGGGAAATTTTTTGGTAGAACAGTATTTAATGACTGAAATGTTTTGTCGTAATAACATGAAATTATTTTTTTAACTCGGAATTTGGATTACATGGTAGGCATGTGTTTTTTTCATTGACATGACCCTTTGAATGGTGTGTGTTCCATTGGGGAACATGGGATATGGTTACCTTTTGATAAAATGAATGATTCACATGAGTACACTTATAAGTATAGAATGTTAACCTGGGCATGCATGTGTGGTTGTGCATATTTTTGGAAACAAGTAATTGGAATTCTAATGGATTGGAAAATTGATTAATGGAAATTTATGGTTAGTTTTTCATAGATATGTAATATATTTGGAAACTATTATGGTCTGAATACTTTTTTTAATAAATTTTTTGAATTGATATAAAATATTTAAAAGTGTTCTATATAAATAGATTTTTAAGTGAAAATATGTTGTATCCTAGTGGTATGAGTATTAATGTTTTTTGGGAAATCCTAAATTTCTTTATAATCACCCCATTCCTGGGAAAAAATTTCATCTGGAGATATTATTTATCAAGTAACATTTAATTTAAAGTAATATCATCTATTTATTGATACATTTTGATACCATGGGAATTTATTATAGAGTTAGGGCATGGATCATGTCATTATATGTTGATTTTTTTTTATATTCATTGATTTTTTTCTGTTTTCATTTTTCATTATGCTTTTTTATTAGTCTTTTAATTCCTCATTAAACTCTGATATGGGTTATGGAGTAGTTTGGTATTTTACATTTTATATTACAATGAGTTATATTACACTATTTTTGTGAAATATATTGTAATTCTTGGTAATGGTTATGATGGTTATGGTTATTTTATTTTCAAATGGAAAACGACCCCCAACTATTTTGAAGACCTTGGAAATTATTTCAAACCTTTGGTGTCACAGGGATGTCACCTAAGGCCTATTAGAAATTTTGGATCATCTAAAGAATATAACGAGGGGCGAGATGTTGGACATATCCATTATAAATTTACTACAATAAAACATATTAAAAATTAACTTATAATAATATTTATCTGGGGATAAAAATAATGAGAAATATAAAACATCAAACAAGAACTACATCGACATAAAACCTAATAGGATGGGCAATGGGATCCTCTAGAAGGGTATATATTTCTCTACCACTATGTTGAGAAAAAACAATACATAACATCTATAGATTCCATTGATGTAAATAACAATGATATATCATATGGGTCTATAGAAACAAATATCTTTTATTCCCAACTTCTCCATAACAATGGATCACACAATAGATGATTCTATATGAATATTGGGTGAAAAAACTATATATTCCTATTGATGGAACTACCATGATGTCAAGTACTGGAACGATTGACCTTCCATTAATAGTGATTCCTCCCACCACATCTATGTAAACATGAAATATAAATATCTTTAATCATCCCAACTAGGTCGGACACAAACCTCATAGCCTAGATAAGTACATATTCCTAGGTGTGAAATCCCTGGGGAGAAGCTATCATAGAAATAATTGAGTGAAGATCAATTTTGGAATTCTAATTCTTTTATGGATTATCTTTCTAACAGATATATAATCTATAGAATGTGGTTAGAAAAAAATAACAATATATCAATACCATTTATCTATATTCCTAGATAACATATACTTCCATTTCATTTGGTATTTTCTGGATCCAATTATGTACATCTGAAAGAATAATGACCTGATTAATTCATATGAACGAATCATATAAATGGTTTCATCTATATAAAAGAATTCCAAAAATCCAAAAATATATTGTATAGAATAAGGGTTTAAAAATAATCTTGGGATAATATTAATTCTTTTATTGAATAAAGATGACATAAATATTTTAAAACACCTATATTTTCCCCCTTAGAGTCTTGTTTTATGAGGATATGAAACTCAAAAAACAGTACCATCAATAAATGGTTGTGTTAGTGGTTATTAGCCCAAATATTACATAGTATAATCTATTAAGATACGTTTGGGTGAAATCTAAAGAATGAAACTCAAAAAACATTAAAAATATACAATATATTCAAACATAAATAACCCAATCATAAATTTATATTTCAAAATGATAATAAAATTTCAATAACCCTCAAATATAACAATACCATCAAAGAAAAAAAAACTGAACCATCTAAAAACATAAATTAGAAGAATAAAAAAATTAACAGTAATCAAGAATTAAATTCTTATGAGAATAGCTTAAAATTTGAAGAAAAAAACACAATATAATAAGTTTCAAAATAAAATGTTTCTTAGAGAATTTCATGTCCAAACACAGTTCAAATTTAAAAATATTATCTTGAAAAAATATTTCAAATTCAAAATATTATCAATATAAATTCATGGAATTTCTAATAAAATTTCAGAAAACATGATGAAAATAATTTAAAGAAATTCCATTCAAATTTTAATAAAAAGTAAAATAGTTTATAGACCCCAAATTCATTTGAAGCATAAAAGAGTCAAACAAATTTAATCTATTAATAAATTTATATATCATTTTTATTACTGAATTTTTTTTAATACAAGTGTAAATAAAAAAATATCACTAATATTTTAATGGCCAAGACCCTCGTGGTCCATCCCTTTGCCAAATTACAGATCTTAAGGGCGACTTCTTGATGGTAGGTCATCATTTCGGTGGATGACCGATCGGTGTGACACGATCAGCGTGTCACAGATCTCTGCGACCAATCGATGTACGACTGATCGGTGTGACATGATCAGTGTGTCACTGATCAGTGCGACAGATCGGTGTGACACAATCGGTGTGTCACAGATCGGTGCGACTGATCGATGTGACACGATCGGTGTGTCACCGATCGGTGCGACACGATCAATGTCACATACTCTTTTTGAGTCTTTCTTCTACAATCTTTCATGTAACGTTACTTTTAAACCCTTTTAAAATTTTTTAAATGGTTTAAGGTATTTTTTTGATACATAATCAATGTTTAAATTCCTAAGAGTTGGTAGACCCTCAACGGACCCAGTTGTGCGCACCTGTAATATTCCCCTCTGTTTATATAAAATCCAATAATGTCACCACTATAACAACCTTTTCCCGATGAGAGTTATTAAATAACAATTAATCCTATTGTCTATAACCACCCAACCACTTGGTGAAACCATAACCCCCCTTTAAAAGCGCCAATGATTTTGATATACAGTAATGCTCGTGCTCATCTTTTTATCGCACGAGATTTCCTCATTTTCTTCTTCCTGGTCGGGTTCTCTCTTCCCTTGGAGTATTTGGACTTCCCTTCCCCAGAAAAGTGGTGCACATCGACTAGAGCCCTTACTGATCCTCATTGGAACTTCGAACGCTCCTCCCCTACAAGTTGTGCATCCCCGTTCTTAGCGTATCGAGAGAAACATTGATATTTGATCTTCCAAGTAGGGTCTTTCCTTCATCTCTCTTACCATGTATCATACGGGGTGGGTATTCTATTGTTTCTATGGGCATGGATGAATCCAACTGTTTAATAATGATAATAAATGGAATTTTAAAGAATGGACGGGGGGCGGGTTGAAATCGGTATTTCTAATGTATTTATTATTCTTAATTATATGTTATGAATTATACAGGCTCATGCCCACTAAAAATCATGGTCACTAGTGGTGTTTCTTTGAGCATTAAAAAACCCCCGTCTTCTGTGATTATTGAATGGCTCCAACATGAGAATTTGGTTAATCATGTAAACATGGCCAATTAAATGAATGTTTAGTGAAAAACAAGCCTTGTGTGATCACCCTGGTTAACCAATAGAAAGAAGAACCTAATGAACTATGTGCTTGAATATGGAAGTTTCCCTACTCTATTTTGGTAGTAGGATTGTTGTCCAGATAGATGTTTATGGGGTGATGTATATGGTTATGGGATCCTCTATTGTGGTACGATTGTTGGTTGTGAATCTGAAGCCGTGTGGGGCTGTATCTCGAGGCTTGGTTTGGTTCCAAAAATTTGAGGGATCTCATGGATCCCTTTGTTGTTGTTGTGACTTTACAAGAGAACTGGGTGTGAATGATTAAAATTTTGTTAGGCTGTTTCTCTTTCTCGGGATTGTGGTTAGGCCTGTTAGTTTCCCAATAGTGCAGAATTTACTAAAATGGGATCACATGAACATGAAAACAAGGATGGGATCAATGGGGAATTGTTTTCCAGGATGAGTGGTGATATGGTCGTGGGATCAGTGCTTCTTGTGAATGAATAGTAACGAGGGTGTTTGTGCTTAAGTTGGTTTTAGAACTCCTATGATGGGGTGATTTCATGTTATATATATTTTTTATAATTGTAGTTCTTATGTTGGTTATTCACGCCCACCCATGTTGAGCACCTAGTGCCAAACACCCCCATTTCATGGGGAGGGTGTTTTTCCAATCACTCATAAGACTGGCTGGTTATTAGCTCATTTTCTGCTCCATTTCTCGAATATCCCATGTCTCATTGGACAGGCTGTGATGGCCTGAGGTCCATTTTAGCCCAATATTCTTCGGGTAGGGTAGTTTTGGTGGTTTCCCAGATGTGTGCGGGCAGGTTGTTTCCCATGTGTCTTCAGGATGAGGCCCAGCTGTATTCGGGCATGGAAGTAGTTTTTCTAGACTAGGGGTTTATGGGTGTGGTTATGAATGGTTATTGTGGCCCAGGTGTTTGTGGGTGGGATGTGTGGTTGTGGCCCAGGTGTGTGCGGGCAGGGTGTGGCAGTGGGACTGTAGTCAGAATAGCAGGAGAGGTTCAATGCGTAGGATGTCTTCAATAACAACTGGGGAAGTAATGCGGGGTACCCAAACATCGATGTGTTATTACAATTATATTTATTGACTTACCTTATTTGGGGAGTGTGCCTTGGTGATGATTGGGTGAGTAGTTTTACTTGATTGGTGTTTTGGTTATCTCTTTTTTCATGAGGAATTAGAATTCATCCCCACTTCTGCACGAGAGCTTTAGGTTTTCCCTATATAGTATACATGTATACTCACCCTACATATATAAAACTGTTTTCAGGTTTCCAGGAGGACTTCCGAGATCGTGTAGGGTCGTACTAGTTCAGACATTGGGACAATTTCTATTAATATTTTTCATTCTTTTGGTACTTCCTTTTTGGGGGTTTCTTTAACATTTGTATCATTTACTTTTAGAACATGCATATGAGAATGGTTTGTTTGGGCTTTACCTGTACTTCCACATTTTGTGTTGTTGGATTTACTATCTTATCACCCGATCCTATTAAA
Organism: Viscum album; assembly: GCA_963277665.1. Classification (NCBI taxonomy): domain Eukaryota; kingdom Viridiplantae; phylum Streptophyta; class Magnoliopsida; order Santalales; family Viscaceae; genus Viscum; species Viscum album. The sequence continues at coordinate 126,411,469 of OY728148.1, forward strand.
TAAAAAGGGAAATGCCTTCCATCTTTTGTGTGATTCAACACCCTTTGTGCTAGTAACCACTCCTGGACCTATTGAAGGTGGGTCTCATAGGTCATTATCTCTCATTCAACTTGAATAAGGAAGGATATGACAACCTTCTTTCACTTCTCTAATCTTGGTGAAGGCTGGTCGTGATAGAATGGTATCATAGGAGTGGCTGAGAGATAGGATAGAGTATGGGGTTATGCAGAGTGAGGATTTCATGGAATTGTAGGGAAAAAATGTTGGGGTATTTGTGTCTTGAAATAGTCCAGAGAAGACTGGCTAGGACATAGGATTTTAGGGCCTCCCATTATCTGATGCAAGGACTCTGGGCCTACTGAACGACCAAGTAAGGCTACACTGATTGCATGGTAGAGACCCTAGGGAAGGTACATGAATCATGATGACTTGTGTTCTTGTGTTTCATGGGTATTTTGGGGATTTGATATTAATAATAAGTCTAAGAAAAATTAAAATAAATCATCTACACTACTTGGGATTAGGAATTCCTTGTTTACCTTGCAGCTATGACACCCGGGCGACGACCAATGGTAGTACGACCGATCGATGCCCCGTAGGTTGATTTGGCTGATCGATAGAGGGCTAACCAAGAGGAGGAGGATGTTTAGTGGAAGAGGAAACTTCTTGCCTTTCAGCGGCAGACCCTTAGGAAGTACGAGGGTAGTATCTCAGACATAGAGACAAAGAGCTTGCTAGAGGAGCTGGTGATATCTTTTAGTTTGATCTGGGGCCCCATGGAATAATGTGTTCCTCTGGCTGTAAGCCAGATGCGGGGAGTAGTGCATGATTGGTGGACGCATTATCTTGGGGAGAAGATGGAGACTGAGGTTATGTGGGCTAACTTCGAGAAGGAGTTCTGGGAATAAACCCTCTCTTCCATGATCAAGGATGAGAAGAGGCAGGAGCTACTCTCCCTCCAGCATGGGAGCATGTCAGTGAGAGAAACGTGGATGATGTTCAAGGATCTCCTCCACTTTTCTCCAGACCTCTTTCCAGATGAGGAGTCTCGAGCAAGACCTTTGGAAGTGGCAATTCAACCTTCTCTTCAGTATTCTATTACTCCCATCACTTTACCGACATACATGGAGGTCCAAAAGAACGATGAAGTGGTGGAGAGGATTCACACGTTGGGAGGTGTATCGTGAGAGGAAATCCAGTTGGGATTGTTGAAAGGAAAGGTCGTCAGCAGCAGGCCTCCAACATCAGGGCCCTCTAGGATTCGACCATAAGGGAGCAGGCCTTAGTAGTTCCAGTTCTGATTTCCCGGTCCTCACCCTTTCCTTTCAGGCCTAGGACTGAGATTCTTCACCTGTGGAAGCCAAAGGAACCTTCAGAATCAGTGCTCGGACCGAGTACACTACAATGGGTGTGGGTCGGTGCAGCACTCGCCCCAGCCGCAGTAGTTTTTAGCGAGGCCCTTTCAGCAGGAGAAGCAGGGATAGCGAGCTCCCACTACTCCAAGGGTAGACGTCACAAGAGGAGGCTGACCTCAGGGTTCTCCTGAGGGACCTCTATTAGGGCGCGGTCAGGGAGGCGACTGACATCCAAGGGGCAGAGGAGCTGGGTGGGGGATGTTGTATGCCGCAGCTGCATCAGTTCCAGCAGGGCCAGAAGTTGTTCGAGGTACGGTCAGATTATTTAGTACTTTTTCCTATGCCTTGTTCAATACAGGATATTCGAACTTTTTTGTTACACCCAGTCTTGTCTGTGCTCCGGTTTTAGACGCTGAGAGACTTCCAGTACACCTGGGGCTGAGAACGCTAGTCAGAGGTCAGAACGACTTGTTTTATGTTTTCTGAGGGTGTAGACTAATGATATGGCCACATCAGTCTTTCAGGGATATTCTATTGTTGCATATACAACCATACGATGTCATACTAGGAATTAAATGGATGTTCTCTATGTGTGCCGTCATTGAATGCTTCTGAGGAAGGATCCTATTTTCGGGTTTGGGAGGCTGATGTGTAACATTCATCGGTGAGCGGGGTTCCTAGAAACACAGTAGGGGAAAGTATCCCCTCATTTCATTGTTAGCTGAACTCTCAGTGGATTCGGTGGATACAGAAATGGTAGATGTACCATGGATCATCAGTGAGTTTATGGACGTCTCCCCTGAATAAGTGATGACTCTACCCCATCGATGTGATGTTGTGTTTGGGATAGACTTGAAACCTGGTGCCCGTACGATTTCGATAGATCCCTAACGGATGGCACCTTCTGAGTTGCAGGAGTTGCGGATTCCGATTGACGATCTGATGAAGAATCGTTTTGATCGACCAAGTGTGTCACCTTGGGGTGCTCCTATCTTGTTCGCAAAGAAGGCAGATGGTGGTCTCAGGCTATGCCTAGACTACGAGAGACTAAATCATGTAATGGTCAAGAACTGTTACCCTCTCCCAAGGATAGAAGATCTCTTTGACCAGCTGAGGGGAGCAGGTTGGTTCTCTAAGATTGATCTGTTGTCTGGATATCACCAGTTGAGGGTGAAGGAGGGGGACATATCAAAGATGTCCTTTAGGTGTAGGTATGGACACTATGAGTTTTTAGTCATGTCGTTTGGTGTTACAAATGCACCATCTGTGTTCATGGGACTCATGAACTCCATCTTCTGGGAATACCTGGATAAGTTCGTATTCATGTTTATTAACGACATCCTAATATACTCAAGTCTAGAGGAGGATCACAATAAGCACATGAGAATGATTTTAGGGGTCCTTCAGCAGCACCAAATCTATGGGAAATTTTCCAAGTGAAAGTTCTGAACACGAGAAGTGTACTTCTTGGGAATGTGGTGTCCGAGCAGGGAATAACAGTGGACCCATTGAAGGTCAAGGCGGTTGTTTCTTGGGCAGCACCCAAAAGTGTGACTAAAATTCATAGTTTCCTAGGTCTCTCAGGTTACTACCGGAGGTACGTGCCCATATTCACCCAAGATGCATGACTTTTGACAGCCTTGACCAAGAAAGACCAGGAATTCGTGTGGAATGGGCAGTGCGAGGCAGATTTCAGCTAGCTGAAGAATAATTTGGTTAGTGCCCCAGTGCTGAGGTTGTAAGAAGAAGGGGCGGTGTATAAGGTGTTATGTAATGCTTCAAGACAAGGAATCAGGTTTGTGTTGATGCAATGACAAGGGGTGATCTCTTATGGGTCTAGATAGTTATGCCCCCATGAGCGTAACTATGCCACCCACGATCAAGAGCTTGTAGCGGTCATGTTCACACTAAGGTTGTGGCAGCATTACCTCATTAGGGAGTGCTTCGTGGTCGTCACAGATCACATAATCATGATGTATATCTTCTCCTCGCGGGACCTGAAGATACCATAGTGAAGGTGGATGGAGTTCCTTCAGGACTATGACATCAAGATTTCCTACACCTCAGAAAAAGGGAATGTGGTGTCTGATTCCTTGAGGATGAAGTCACAGAATAATGTGGTTCGAGGGTTGGCAGATGCTTGGAAGGCAATGGAGGAGTTGGCTACCCTCTACTTGAATGTAAGGGAGGATGGTGGTAGAAGTTGTATATTTCAGATGACAGTGTAATCCTCTATCCTACGGTAGGTGGATGAGTCTCATTTGGGAGACATATAGAGTGAAGTAATTTGTGACCAGGTTAACCAAGGTGATGCTCTAGAAGGGTGGATGGAGGATGGTCATAATCAAATGCTTTTCTGAGGGAAGTTGTTTGTTCTAGAGAAGATGCATGAGAGAGTTCTTGATGAGTTCCAAAAATCACTCCTAGAGGTGCACCCGGGATTTTCCCAGATGTACTAGGGTCTGAGGAGCCAGTTTTGGTGGCCAGGGGTAAAGCGGGTGGTGGAAGAGTTCATGGCCAGGTGCCTTGTGTGTTAGCAGGTGAAGGCTGAACACCATCTTCCAGGCTGTATGTTATAACCTTTAGATCTCCCCATGTGGAAGTGGGATAAAATCTTGATGGATTTCATCATAGTACTACACAAGGATCAAGGATGCCATAATGCTATCTGGGTAGTGATGGACATGTTGATGAAATCGGCTCACATTATGGCGATCAAGGAGTCGGGTGTAGTGGATGCCTTATCATGGAGGTACGTGGAAGAGGTTGTGTGGTTGCATGGAGTTATGAGTTCCACAGTCTCATATAGGGATTTACTAATTACCTCATGAGTTTGGAGAGGATTTCATCATGCTTTTGGCACCCAACTACATCTTAGAACTACTTTCCACCCCCAGACAGATGGACAGACGAGCACACCATCCATTCAATGGTGGATATGCTATAGGCATGTATTGTAGACTCTGGGGGATCGTGTGTGAGACAATTGCCTCTGGTAGAGTTTTCTTACAATAATATCCAGCACTCTACCATTGGCATGGCTCCATTTGAATATTTATATGGAAGGCCATGTCGCTCACCCGTATGATGGACCGAGGTTGGGGAAGCATGTGTTCTGGGGAAAGAAGTGGTGCAGTGCACGACTAAGAATGTTCAGCTTATATGGGAAAGGATGAAGGTGACTCGGGACCGACATAAGTCGTATGCCTATAATAGGAGGAGACACATAGGGTTCGAGGTTGTGGACCACGTATTCATGATGGTCTCCCCTTGGATTCAGAAATAAAGGTTTGGTAACGGATGTAATCTTTTTCATAGTTTTGTCGGACCGTTCGATATACTGTGGCAGGTCGCTGAAGTGGATTATTAGCTAGCGCTACCACTGCCACTACTGATAATGCATGATGTATTCCATGTGTCTCAGCTCCAACGTTATCTACATAGCGACTCACACATCCTCAACTAGGGAAAGCTAGATATCGAGGCCGGCACAATGTTTGCAGAAAGACCCATGAGGATCGAGGATCATGAAGAGAAGGTGCTCTGTGGATAGACCATTCCCTTGGTTTGTGTGTTATGGAGGCATGGTGGGCTCGAGGAGTGTACCTGATAATGGTAGGCATAGATGCGTTCCCAATCCCTAGAGCTGTTTTGAGATTTTCTCTGTTTTATTTTATACTTGTTTGTGATGTAATACTGACGATGTTGGTTTATGAGGTGTTTTGTTTCCCTACCTTACTAATGTTATGAAAAGTCCTGATATGTGGGGAAGGGGGGACATGATCCCATACCAAGACACATTAAGGTGGATGCGAATAAACCCATGTGGGGGAGTCCGTGCCAACCAAAGTGGATAGTATCATGACATGGAGGAAGGAACTCCCTGAACTATGTGTCGGGACAATATGGACCTTGAGTTTGGCGTGGCTATTTTGGGTGGTTTGTCCCCGAGGGGTTTTTGGACCCCTCTCTCCTCTTCATGTCATGATTTGATTCTCAAGGAAGGGAATAGTTTGAGAGGTATATGATGTAATGGCGTAGACCCTCATGGTCCATCACTTCACCAAATTCAGGATCCTAAGGGTGACATCTCGATGGTATGACATCATTTCGGTGTACGACGGATTGGTGTGACATGATCGGTGTGCCACCGATCGGTGTGACTGATGGGTGTGCGACCAATCAGTGTGACAGAATCGGTGTGAGACTGATGGATGTGACGGATCAGTGGGAGACCGATCGGTGGGCGACTGAACGGTGGGTCACGATCGGAGCGGCACCGATCGGTGCGACCAATCGGTGTGCGACCAATCCATGTGACGCGATCAGTGGGTCACCGATCAGTGAGACCGATCGGTGGGTTACCGATCCGGGTGATACAATCGGTGTCTCACAGTTTGGTGCGACACGATCGATATCACATAGCCATGTTAAGTCTTTAATTTACAATTTTTCCCGAAACATTACTTTTAAACCCTTTTATCCTTTTTGAAATGGTTCAAGGACATTTTTAGCCCCGTAATCAATGTTTAAATTCCTAAGAGTGGGGCGATCTTCAATGGACCCAGCTGTGTGCCCGTCCAACGTTCCCCTCTGTTTATATAAAATCTGTTAAAGTCAATGATGTTACCACCTTTTACTAATGAGAGTTATTAAATAAAAATTAATCCCATCATGTGTAACCACCCAACTGCATGGTGAAACCACGATCTGCCTTTAAAAATGCTAAAGATCTTGATATCCAGTAATACCTAGGATCATCTATTTATCACATGATCTTTCTTCTTTTTCTTCTTCGTGGCTGTGTTCTCTCTTCCCATGGAGCGTTTGGAGTTCCCTTCTCAAAGAAAGTGGTGCGCATGTGATGGAGCCCTTACTGCTCGTCCTTGGATTCCTGGATGCTCATCCCCTGCATGTTTTGCATCCCTAGTTCTTGGAACATTGAGAGAATCATCGATCTTTGGTCATCCAAGAAGGTTTTTTCTTTCATCTCTCTTTGTGTGTATCATGTGGGGTGGTTATTCTATTTGTTTCTATGGGGACAGATGAAACCAAACATTAAATGAAGATAATAAATGGACTTTCAACGAAAGGAGGGGGGGTGCGATCAGTGTTTATGTTGTACTTATTATTCATAATCATATGTTCTAAATTGTATGGGCTCATGCCCACTGAAATTCATGGCCGTTGGTGGTCTTTCTTTTTTCATTAAGGAACCTTCATCTTCGGTGATGATTGAATTGCTCCAACAGGGGAATTTGGTTAATCATGTAAACTCGGCTGATTAAATGAATGTACAGTGAACAAAAATCCTTGTGTTATCACCTCTGTTAACCAACAGAAAGAAGAACCTAATGAATGATGTGCTTGAATATGGAAGCTTCCCTTCTCTGTTTTGGTTGTAGGCGTATAGTTTTTCTAGATGATTATGGGGTGATGTGGATGGGGATGAGATCCTCTGTTGTTGTACGGTTGTTGGTTGTGAATCTGAAGTTGTTTGTGGGTGTATCTCGAGGCTTGGTTTGGTTCTTATACATTGTGGGATCTCACAGATCCCTTTGTTGTTTTTGTGACTTTAAAATAGAACCGGGTGTGAATGCTTAAATTTCTGTTTGTCTATTTCTCTTTATCTGGATTTTGGTTATGCCTGTTAGTTTCCCAGTAGTGCTGAATTTACATAAATGGGATCACTTGAAAAAAAAACATGAATGGGCTCAATGGGTAATTGTTTTCTGAGATGAGTGGTGACATGATCATGGGTTAGGTGCTTCTTGTGAATTAAGTGTAACAAGGTTGTTTGTTCTTATGTTGGTTTTGGAACTCCTAGGTTGGGATGAGTGCTTGTTATATATATTAAATAATTATAGTTCTTATATTTTTTATTCGTTCCCCACCCAAGTTGAGGACCTAGTGACGAACACCCCCATTTCACGGGGGTGGGTGTTTCTCTAAACACTCTTATGAGTGGATGGTTATTAGATCCTTTTCTGCCCCCGTTCCTAAATATCCAAAGACTCATTAGGCACGCTGTGATTTCCTGAGGTCCATTTTCACCCAAGATTTTTCAGGCAGGGTAGTTATGGTGGTTTCCCTGGTGTGTACGCGTAGGTAGTTTCCCAAGTGTCTTCGAGATGAGGCCCATGTGTATTTGGGTGTGGCAATATTTGTTCTGGACCAGGTGTTTGTGATAGTGGTTACGCGTGGTTGTTTTTCCCAGGTGTTTGCGGGTGAGATGTGTGTTTGTTGCCCAGGTGCGTACGGGCAGGGTGTGGTAGTGGGGCTGCGGTGAGAATGTCAGGAGAGGTTCAATGCATAGGATGTCTTTAATAACAAGTGGTAATGTGGCGCGGGGTACCCAAAAATCAATGTGTTATTACTATTATATTTATTTACATGTGTTATTTTTGGAGCGTGCCTTGGTGAGGCTTGGGTGGGAAGTTTTCTTTTCTAGGTGTTTTGGTTATCTCTGTTTTCATGAGGCATTAGAATGCCTCCCCAATTGTGCATGATAGATTTTGGTTTTCCCTACTGCGTATACTTGTATGCTCACCCTACATATATAAAACCATTTTAATGTTTCTAGAAGAACTTCAGGGATCATGCAGGGTCATACTAGTTCAAATGTTGGGACATTTTATGTTGCTATTTTTTATTCTTTTGGTTCGTCATTTTTCGGGAATTATTTTACTTTTATATCATTTACATTTGGAACGTGAAAATGAGAATGGTTTGTTTTGGATTTACCTTTACATCCAATTTTGGTGTTGTTGGATTTACTAACTTTTCTCCCGATCCTATTAAATAAAAAGGGTAATTCCTTCCATCTTGTGTGTGATTTTATACCCTTGGTGCTAGTCACCACTCTGGGACCTATTGAAGGCGGGTCTTGGAGGTCAGTATCTCTCCATAAACATGAAGAAGGAAGGGTCTGGAAACCTCCTGTCCCTTCTCTCATCTTGGTGAAGGTGGGTCGTGACAAATATCCCCTTATGAAAATATATAATAACACTACAACAATAAAATAAATAAAAATAACCAAAAATAATCCAAAACAAAAAAAGAATAAATAAGTAATATGCGTGATTGGTTTGGACTCACAATCATTCCAACCATGCACCCATAGTGCGAATCTCATTTGAATAAAAATAGATGATATTCATGGCCTTTGAAATATTTTTAAACCATCAAGTATAACAATAATCCCAATAAATTTCATCCACATACCATTCCAATTTTGTTCTTCTCAAAAATAAATCTTGAATATTCTATAAAAACACATAAGCACAAAATAAAAGACCAAAAATCTCTAAAAATATGATTACTGAGCTCAAATAAAGATCCAATCTTCCTACAATAAAAATTTAACACCTATTAAAATCTAAGAGTTGATTATTAGGAACATTATTCATAACCAATCACTTGTATCACAATGATACATCCTTTAATATACCAAAATCCCAAATATAAATCGAGAATCTCGATTGAATGCCTAAACAAAGACATAGACACTAGTAAAATTGGTTAATGAACCCACATAGTGCACCCCAAATTCAGTCTCACAAGAAGGTCCACGTAATACTCAAGTAATTTTCCTAATCACTTTGGGATGGAAATTTATGTAATGGAAATTAATAAATCACATTGGGATTGATTACAACTAAATAATTAAAAATATACCAATGTATTTCACCATTTAATAATATACGATCATTCAGTACATTAGATTTCCAAGCCATAGAAATAAGTAGTTTCAATTTAAATTAGAAACCAAAAATACATCATGGATATTAAATATCTAACATGATAATAAACAAGGTTAATAAATAGAAACAACTGAATAAAACATCATGAAATCAACAAAGGGAAAAAACATAAAACCAAGTATATAGTGAACTGTTGAAGATAAAAAGTCCAATAAATCAAATGATACGAAAATAGATAAATAGGACCAGAAATATAACCAATGATCTCCATGAGTAACTTGATAATCTACACATTATTCCATAATTGAAATAAAAAAATGTGATTATAAAGTAGGGAACATGATGTATATATACTGGTCTCATAATATGATTTTTGTGAAAGATAATGACCATTATATATCATATATAAATCCTAATAATAATATTTAAATATGTAACTTTTTATTACTAGTTATATATATATATAATTAGTCATTTGATTTTCTTCAAAAAACAAGCATGTAGTCCAATTAAACATAAAACCACTTTCCATTCCAAATATAACGTTATTCATTTTGATAAAAAATATTAGGAACTATTTTTATTAAGGCTACCCAATAATAAGATAAAATATTTTAGAAGGGGATTCAAAATAATACTGTTAATGAGCAATTTAAAATCAAGACAATATGGGAAGGAAAATATAACATATACAAAAATGGTCATCATGGGTCCTCAAAGTATAGGGGAAAATATGGGATAAGGTAAAACAAAAAAAATTTATAAAATCTAGAGATCAAATAAAAATAAATAATATCTAACATCTAGTATTACCCTCATTATACTAAGAAAGGGGATTAAGAATATAAGTTGAAAAAGATCTATCTTAGTGCTATTATGCAGAGTATGATCATGAACTGGGGTATCAAGTGTCACTAGACATCCCACATATTGATCTATGGTTTCCCATGATATATAAATGATAGGTGAGTTAGAAAAATAATTATATTGCAATATATATGATGTAAAATAACAAAATTAAAACCCTTACCTTAGACACCGTTATTATAAAAAACCCAAATTACATAAATAACAACAAAAAAACATAGACCCCTTCACTAGGCATGATCTAGTACATAGAATCAATAAAAACACTCTTTTAAATTATAAGTTTCATATTTAAAATTGATTTAATCATAAAAATGTCTTAATGAGTTCCAATGAAGCCTTAAGTGCCCTTTTTATTAAATTAATGAAATAATTAATCAAAATAAGATATATTTCATTATCTAAACAACAATTTTATTAATCCAACTGGGAATTATACAAACACATTGTAGGAATGGATTTATAAAGAAATCTTTATAATTTTTTAATAGGATTAATCCCAAAGAATAGTTGATAAACATTATAGTAACAAATTTATTTTATCAAATGCTACAAGTTATTCATGATAAAATTTTTTTACACATGAATAATACATTTAAAAATTAATAAATATCCCCTAAAAATATAAATAGTCGTGCAAGGGATCACATACCATTAATCTCATTTCATATTACAACATTGTGTTAATCCACTATAAACATGGCCCAATTAGCATTTATGGACCATGTAAAAACCCACATAATCCCTATAATCACAAAACCCTTGAATAAAAAATGAGTGAACATGAACAATAGTTCTCTATGATATTGGTAGGGACAGAGAAATAAAGAAAAACAAATGTATATGAGAAGGTATGAGGATTATAGAGTTTAGAATAAGGAAGCAACAAAATACATTGAAGAGAAACCAAGGAATAATAAGAGGTGTTAGGCTATGGAGGGAGGTGTGCATGACTGTAAGTATTTTTTTTGTTGTGAAATGAAATCACCAAGGGATTTAATTAGTTAAGTAAATAAAGAAAACTTCTCATTTAAAATAAAAATTTTCACTACACATGGTTTGGTGGAATTGTTAAAAAAATTAACCACCAATAATTTCAACCTCACTATAGGTACATGGGATGTGAGTATATTAAGGATGAAAAATTGTCTATATACGTACTGAATATGTAATTTATCACTAACCACAATGCACACCTATTTCATGGTTGTTGCGGGGTTGTCACTAATGATTCACCAAATCATTCCACTTGAACCACACACTAAAAAAGTTCCAAATTAAATAAAAATCAATAATAAACGACATAGAAATAATATAGACTCAAAAATTAATAGAATGATATATTATAGAACGTCCAGGGAATGAAACATTACCTGATGTATATAATGGGTTAAATCCCTAAATTTCTTTCTTTGGACATCAATGATACATTTCTAGAGACAAGATGCCTAATATGTATAAATATTTTTGGGTTACCTAGTGCACAACATAGAAACACACCATCTAATCCCAAATATCTGTATTTATTATATTTTAAATATTTTATGTTTAACAATAAATTTAAAACATGTATTTTCCACATTTGTTCTGGGAAATTAGCAAGACTAATTGTGTTGGACTATAGGACTTACAAATTAGGTACATGATGTGTAGTCCACAAGACTTTTTGTTAGCCGGTGTTGGTCAACATGTTTTTGTATAATGATATAGAATAACACTCGTATGACCAGCCTAGTAGTAACGACCCATGATTTTAGTAATTTCATTTCCTTAAATAGATAACATGTGATTAGATTTTCTTCCATGTAACATTGAACTAAAATTAAAAAACATGACATACTTGTAAAATTATTAAATGTTTTCATAAAATTATCTAAATTAATTTGGTTGGAATAACTAAAATAAAACTCTATATAAAAAATATATAACGATATTTAAAAATAAATATTCCATTTTATAATTTGAATATAATTTTTTCATAAATTTTTATTTAATATTTATTCCTAATAAAATTGGGATTTATTTTATCAACCTTCTAGAAATTGAATGAGATAAAATTATTTTTATAATTTTAATTACAATAATAAAATTATCTAAGGGGATTATTTTCATTTTTAAAAATATTATAATGTTAGAAAATAAAATATTATTGAATTTTATAAAAAGATTATTTTTTCAAATGATGATACTTTTATAAATATAATGTATTTTGATGTTAAATGGGTTTATTTATTATTAATAATATAATATTACATTTAATGATATATTTATATTAATTAAAAATAATTTAATTATTAATCATGGTTAAATATGTTTACAAACAATAAATTATTAAAATGAAATTTTTGTTCAAAAATAGTTATTCAAACAGATTATATGATTTAATTTAAATGTTAAAATAAAAATATTTATAAATCAAATTATCTTAATTTAATTCAAATTAAAAGTTTTCATATTCAAAATTTTTATGATAGATCAGATAAAATTTTTAGTCATAAAATATAAACCATGATTAAAATTTAATCATGATTAATAAGTGTTAAAATAATTAATATAATATAGATATTTTTTTGATAAATTTAGTTGATAGATAGAAAAATGAGAATAAAATTTACAGGTTGGAATGTCATAGATACTTATATCACTATCATTTTCTCACCCAAATCTGATATCTGTCATGAACTTAAATTCTTACCCCTTTTATAACATTCTTTTTGAATGATTTGTCTGATTGTTTAACTTGTAATAGGATTTCATGTCAACTTTTTTTATGTCAACCTTTTTCAAGACAGATCCACCATCTCCTAAACTCGTTGTAACAATATGTATATAGTTAAATTAGTATAGATAATATACTGAAATGTTATTATATTTCTAGAGTAACCATTATTTGTTTCCCTCTCATTCAATTGAAAAATATGAAAATGTTGATCATGAGTATGTGAAAACTTACACCTCCATAAATGAAATGTTTTGTTGCATTGCCACCTCCACTAAATTTTAATTGATGAAATGAGTTTAAGGAATATTTTTTTTAATTTCAATTATTTTTTATATACCTAAAATATATGTTCCACATTATATATATAAAATTATCAATAAATGATAATTTGAAACAAAAATCTTCATATAAATACACCATAAGGAAATATTGTTAATCTATAAATGACATCTTATACTTAAATTACCTTTTTAAAACAACAATTAAATTTTTTATTTAATTAAAATAATTACACCTAAAATCGTTCATTTTACATTTTTTATAATTATATTTTATCAAAATAATATATTCTACAGGCATACTCACAAATAGACTATTGCATATTCATTTATTAGGTTCGTTTAAAATCCAACATGGAAAATTATAAAAATATCATTAATGAATGAAATTAGAAACATGATATTGAATATTAATAAATAATTAGTTTTTTTCTGTATTGATTATATAAACATTTTATATAAATAATTATGATAACACCATATATTTATTAAAAATCATTGAAAAAAACATTGCATGAATTTTATCCATAAGAACCATAAGTAATAACCATATAAAAAATATATTATTTCATAAAAGATCTAAAAAATCAATTAAATAACCTCATAAATTTTTTAATGATTAAATTTGGAAGAATAATTAATAACAACACAACTAATTATGAAACATGTCCAAAACATTCCATATTATTCACACCCAAAATTAATAATATAAAATAACTTAAAAATATACATGTATAAAATACTTATAAATAAATTTAATAAAATTTTATTCATATGAATAATTTATTGAAATAATTGATTATGGAATATATTTTTCTGATACATATGTTTAGTGTTTGATCTTCTATGTGAGAGCTCAAGGTAAGGGCTTCTTAGAACAAATTTTCATTCCTTATGACATGTTTCTAATTTGACATCATAATTTCATTAAAATGGTCTATATAATTTTAATTTAAAAATATATATAATTATTATAATATATATAATAATATTAAATATTCTATTCCTAGTTATTTACAACATCAGGGTTTGAATAAAAAATGAGAAAAATAAGTATGCGGTTCGACGACTAAATTTAGTTAATTTTTTTCAAAATATTTGATATTTGAATATATTTTAAAAGAAATATTTTATATCTATATTTTTTTATTTTATATTGTTTTTCATATTGTTCTCTAGGGAAATTACATATCATAATTAATAACCCCTTCTTTGATATTTTTTGTAAATAAAAATGTACTATTTTAAATAGAATAACTCACATTTTTAGCATTTGATATTTCTCTTTTATGTCTATAATTTTTATATTTAAATTAAATTATTTATTAAAATAAAAAAAAATATTTAATTTATATTTTCCATTTAAATAATATAGAATAGAAAATCGTAATATTTTTCATTAATATTCATTTAACTTTAAAATAAAAATAATTATCAATAAATTTATTAATTTTTATTATCTACCATTCTATATTTTGTTACATAATTTTAATTTAGTTTAAATGATCCTTTTTTAAGAACACTAAATAATAAGGAATTAAAAAGTCCCATTTTTTCCATGAAATATTCTTTGGAAAGTAATTTTCACATTATCATTGAAAACAATTTCTAATTTTTTTTTTAAAGATTTGGATATTATCTTTTATTTCCCTCCTTGGTTTATATCTTATGAAGGGTTATTTCAATCACAATATAAATGTTAATATGATATTATTACTTTGGTAAAATGTTATTTTTTATATCCAATTATTTCTTATGTTCAAGATGTGTATTTATTTAAAAAATTATTTGAAACATATTCCTTTCATGGGTTCTTTCAAGATATAAAGATTAGATTTTAGGTGAACATATATGTATGGATTATTATGGGGGTCTTATATCTCAATAAAATAGGTTGGATTAATTTTATATCTCATGATATATATAATAATTGAAATAATGAGTTTTTTCACACATGCATGTGAATAATAGGTTTTTCTCACTTTTTCAAGGGTGAACATAATGAGATTGTTCACATAGGCTTGGGAATAATGAGTTTTCTCCCAATGGTTTTCCAATGACTATAGTTGTGAATAATTTCCCATTTTTTCCAAATTATAAAAAAATTTAAGGATACATTTAATTTTCATAAAATTTCTTATTTTTTTTGTTACACTATATTTTTGGGTATTGAACTATTTAAGTTATACTGATTTGTTTTATGATTATTCTGTTTTTTAATACATATCATAATCATTATTCTTCTATAACAATATTATTATTATATTTTAGTTCCTTCGAATGTTTAATATTATCAAATATAGTTTTATAATATTATACCTATCTTCTTCCGAATATTATCCTTCATGTTCATGACCTTATACTTTATAAGATGATTTTCATTTATTGAGCATTTGATCTCACCCTTTTTTATTTTTCCCAAACCACAAGTTCTAAAGATGATTATATTATGTAAGATATCATGAAAAGGATGTATTTGACATTGATTTTTGAGAGATGATATCAAGTGATAGAAAGAAATATTTTTATAAAGGTAATCTCAAAGGTACCATGTCATTGGGATCCTTGAGATATGGGATTTATTGTGTTATGTATAATCTAAAAATGAAATTAATTTATTATATGATTTATATTTATATTTTTGTAACATTTTTCTATATTAAAGTAGGGATTAATATTTTTGGTTATTAGTCTAGTAATTTTTTGGATTTTTTCGTTAAATTTTGGAAAAAGTATAGGGATAAGTCTACAAGATATTTCTATGTGTAGGATAATAACATGTGGGTTTTATAAAATATAGATTATGTGATTTTTTGACTAATATACAGCTATTCTAGAATCTATAAGTTGATGTAATCATAAAATATATTTATATATGGTTAATATCACAAAAGGAGTGTATTTGGTATTAATTGAATCATCACCTGTTTCCCAAAAAAGGGGCCTAACTACACACCTATTTTAACTGACATAAGGGTAATATTTTTTAAATTCTCACTATTTTGTGAACTGTTTTGAATAACTTGAATATATACATAGTTAATATATGAATCTCGTCATGGATAACCTACAATTAAACCTTAGTATTCATTGGATACCACATACTTGTAATTCATGGAATTCTAAAACAAGGTTTTTATTTTCCTTACTTGTAAACTCATTAATTTAATAATAATAATTAAAAAATATACATTATTCATGTTATTTTTTAGAACCCAAAGGAACTGAGTAAAAAAATGTTACAATCACATAAATGTTAATGCACTAAATCCCATTAAAAATACACAATTAAGAATATTTGGGTGAGAGTAGTACTTTGATGGGTGACCTCCTAGGAATATGATCCCTGCGAATCAAGTCATGCATTCCGTGTTAGATTTCAAAGTGAGATTATGCATGGATTAAATATCCCTACCCATATTACATATCAAATGTCTTGATAAGGAATTATAATTTCATATCCCAAATCATCATGTTATCCATTATCAATTAATGTAAGATTATGAACTGAAATAATGAAATATGGAATATTTTACCTATAAATTAGAGTATCCAAAAAAAATTATTGGCGATAAAGATAAGTTTGATGACTTTCATACTGAAAAGGAGTATATTAATGTGTATTAGGATAAAATACATAGTAATTTCCCAATGTTCAAGGTTGAGATATAAATCATTCTCAATCATGGATGATTTCCAATATAAAATAGAATATATATAATGGATCAAATTGAATTATAGTAATTAAAGTAGAAAACAAGAGAACATTTGTATCAATGTTTC
This sequence comes from Viscum album, assembly GCA_963277665.1. Classification (NCBI taxonomy): domain Eukaryota; kingdom Viridiplantae; phylum Streptophyta; class Magnoliopsida; order Santalales; family Viscaceae; genus Viscum; species Viscum album. The sequence continues at coordinate 126,428,177 of OY728148.1, forward strand.
ATACGCCATAGTGATTCATCATGGGGTGAACTCATCCTATTTTCCAAAAATAAAGATGGATCAATATGTACATGTAATAATTAATAAAATATTAATAGAATCACATTTAATAAAATGTATCATGTACCCATATAGATGATATGTTCAATCATCTTATAGGAGCTCAATACTTCTCAACGATGTACCTTTAATCTAGATATCATCAATTAAGGGTTAAAATAGATAATATATCTAAAACCGATTTATGTATGGGAAATATAAAGAATAAATTTATATTAAATTGATTAATAATTTTTAATGATATTCCTATCAGTATGGATCTAATGAATAGAGTCTTTGAAAACTACCATGGTTAGTATTTTTTATTTGTAGAAGTTATTATTACATATTCAAGGAGAATTGAGTAGCATAAAGATGTTATAAGATTTTATTAATGACCATAAAAATGTTAAACGATATGCCAAATTTATAAATTATGAATATTTGATATATAAACGCTCATTATTATGTCATGTAATCATAATATAGGTATTATCATTATATACATGAAATACTAAAGTTATGTTGAAATAGACTCATAAAACACATTATTAGGGAATATTTTATTGATAATAAATTATATAATTTCCTCACATTGTGGTAAATTTGTCCATTTATTAATTTTTTGGATTAGATAATTCATTTTAAAATATAATGAAAATTATAGTTTTACCATTTAAAATTAACTGTAGAATTTCAGAAATAAGTATTTTGATATGTATTATATGAATGTAATATTTTGTAAATATGTTCTTAAATTAATTGGAAACAACATTAGTTTAGGAAATTAGAGCTAAATCATGTATTTGGTTGGTGCAAATGGGTTATGGAGTCAATGTTGGGTGGGACACCCCAGATTGGACATAGGTTCTATATTTAGGCCATAACCTCTTCATCCATGCTTGGATTAGGGCCAAATTTTGAGAGATCTTGAGAAATCATCTTGGCATAAATCATCATCATAGAAGGATAGATGATTCACACTTTTTGGTGCTCAAATGGGTGCTGAACGTAGGTATAAAATATTGGGAAAGAGATTCCCCATTCACACTTGAAACAACTTTGAATTTAGCCATCCCACCACTCTATAAATTGGTGTTTTTCTCATTTGGAGGGGTTGGAAGTGTATTAAGAGATTGAAGGTAGAGTTTATTTGGTTTCACTAAAATTTTCCAGCAGTTGTAAGAGGGGTAGCTCTTGATGAGAGGATCCCCTCATCGAAGCCTTCTTCTTTTTCTTCATGATGTAATGTTTGCATTTATGTAATAAAATTCATTGTGCTTATTTTATTTATAATATTTTCTTCTTTTTCAGAAAAATCACTTATAATATTAATCTTATTAATTGGTATAGAATCAATAGTAGAAATATGATTGGGTTCTATCCTCTCTAAACCATTGTAAATGCAAAATGTTTCTACGATTACTACACCACCCATGGACGATTATTTACTTTTAGTGATCGATCTACCAATAACATGATTCATTCATTTATTTTCAATCAATTATATAATTTAATTCATATAATATGACCTCTTAATTTTGATTTTAATTTAAATGAATCTAATAAATAAATTCAACAACAAACAGAAATCATGAGAGGTCGAGAATTGTATGAATTGTGAGAGCACAAACATAATTGGTAATTCTAAACCACATGAGACCAATTTGTAGTGTTCAAATATAATACATAACCACAATTAATTGTAATTTCTATAAATTAAATTTTCCTTAATTTAAAAATGACCATAATCAATCCTTAGAATATCAATCAATGTAGTGTGTTGCGATTGCATGTTCCAAAGACAGCCACCTGTTAAATTCAATTCATCTTTGTATTAAAGTTAATTCTCATAGGGTATGAGATATAAAAAATTAAGGGATCATAATTAAGTGGATATAAATTTAAAATACTATAATTAATAAATAATATAATATATAGTTCTAGATCTATTACACTTTCTAAAAATAGTTTTATTCAAAAATAACTTCTCGTTGTGATTTTTAATCAAGTTTCATTTCAAAATTAACAAATATAATATTTTATTCTATAAAAATTATTCTAGTTTTGTAAATGATAAAAAACACCTCGTTATTTCAGTTCGTGTTTTTATCATCTTTTTTATTATTTTTAGAATACTTTTAAGAAGTTGTTTCAATTTACTTCTTCCTTTGTGAGATGACCTTGGTCAGCCACTCTGCTGCACCAACGTACCCCAAAAATCAAACTTCATTTGAGATCACCCATGACAACTCCATTAAAATTGGAACTGTTTCCTGTGTGTAATGTAACTATTTCATCAATTTGGATGTATTTATTTTATTTTAAATTTTATTATCTATTTCATTTTTCTTCCTTCTTCACATAATTTGATTTTTTTGTTATTGTATTTTCTTCTTATTATTTTTAAACCATCAACTCAATCATCTAATTTTTATTATGGACCACTTTTAATCTATTCATTTTATTTGTTTCATGATATGAATGAATCCAGATGATCTCATAGATCTTGACCCTAAGATTGAATGCATCCTTTGCGTTCGAATCATAAATTATCATTCTACAGGAAGTTTCAACATTCAACCAGTTGGAGATTTCCTCCACTAAATGTACATTGAAATTTGAAACACATCTAAATCTAACATAAAAAAGTAACCAATGGCTGAAAATAATGGAAATAATATTAATAAATCTATTCCAGTGTTGGATGCAACAGACATTAACTTTCAAAAAAATTGTATTGCATACCCAAAACTCGAATCAGACATTAAATTGAAATCTGGGATAATTCTACTTCTTCCAAAGTTTCATGGATTATCTAGTGAGGACCCAAATAAAAAACTAAAAATATTTAATGTGGGTTTCATAACCATAAAACCAAGAAATTTTACTAAATATTGAATCAATCTAAGATTATTTCTATTCTCAATTGATGGAGCTGCAAAATAGTAGATGTATTATTTACAACCTGAAGATGTAACATGTTGGAAGAATTTGAAACATCTTCACTTGGAAATATTTTTCCCACAATCAAGGATTAAATCCATTCATTAGAAGATCTCTGAAAACAAGAAAGAATAAGGGGAGTCAATGTATGAGTATTCAGAGATATTCAAGACTTTTTGTGGAAGATTACCACATTATCAAATTAGGGAGAAACTCGTCATACATTACTTCTATGAAGGACATAGACTTATGGAGAGGAGCATGGTGGATGTCGTAGTTGGAGGAGAATTAGTAGAAAAGACACCAATGGTTTCACATGTATAAATTAACATTTTTTCCCAATACCCCCCATTAATTTGGTTATCGATGTACACCACATGCCAGGGGAGTATATTAGGTATGTATTTGTTCTCTTGAGAGTCATTTGATTTATACCAAATTAAAAGAATTTACCACAATGGTGAAGAAATTTTATTTGAATCAACAAACATCCCAACAAACTCTTATAAGGACATGTGGCATTTTCTATGAAATAGACCCAACATCTGACTTTTTCCCCTTACTATAAGAAACTTATGATTTTTAATCAATGTTTCGTGGGTGACCATATCCGTAGCAACAGAAACCATATATTAAAATTTTGTTTTATAAATTTTATCTAACATAAAAACAAGGTTTGAAGGATCAATTTGACCTAAGGTATGGCGTTGGAAAACTACAAAGGCCCCATATTCAACAAAACATTCTACAGACTATTCCATACGAGCAGGGTATCCAACAACCACAATGTAGATTTGATGTTAAAGAATAAACAATCAAACTAAATGGGAATCCCCCTCACAAGTTATATTCTATCCCTGATGACCTTTTGAATAAAAATTTTCTTAATCAAAAGAATGATCTAAAGAGTCATGGATCAAAGATTTGGGAGTTGAATAAACAAATGAGATAGATTTCCACTGCCCTCTATGAACTGGCAAGTAAGAACACTAGAAATCACCCATCCCAACCTACTCCAAATCCCATGGGGAATGTTAGTGCCATAACATTGACAAGAGGAAAAAAATCACTGATACATGTGCACCTATTATTCCACTGAGATTCACCTCCACTCCATAGATTCCCCATTCCATACCAACTGATGAGTAATAAAAGAGAAATTTGAAGGAAAAAAATATTGAGGATGTTCCATATAAATTGTTTCCATTTCCAAACAGATTTGTACAAACCAAGAAGGTGGATGAAGAGGCGATGAAATAATAAATTATGGATACATTCATGCCTGTGGAGATCAACAAACCTCTACTTGAAGCCATAAATAAAATATGATGGTATGGAAAATAATTAAAAGAATATTGTACCAATAAAAGAGGGAGCAAGAGAAATGAGAGGATCCATCTTGGAAGGAATGTGTCAGCACTAATTACACAAACTATAGTAATTCCAACCAAGTGCAAGGATCCAAGGACATTCACCATCCCATGCACCATAGGGGTGTTGAACTTTTCTGACGATCATTATGATTTAGAAGCATCCGTAAATGTCAGGCCTCACATTGTTGTTTCTTCTTTTTAGTTTGGTGAGTTGAAGCCGAAGAGAGTCATGGTGAAGTTGGTGAAGAGATATACATCTTATACAGTGGTTGTCCTTGATGATGTACTTGTTTGGTAAGAGACATGATCTTTCCAGTAGATTTATACAAGATTAACATGGGGGATGATCATGTATGTTATCATGATCTCATTATCTTAGGTAGAACCTTACTCAAAACAGAAAAATCTATTATAAATGTCAATGAGGGTACACATTCCATGTAATTTGGTGAAGAAGTTGTGATATTTAATGTCATATTATCCATGAATTACCCCTCAAAAGGCCATTCTACTTTTGTTATCTTCCTTTTTGATCCTCCAAGTGAAAACACCATAAAACATTATTTTCCTATTCATACGAAGATTATGAGCAATTTTTCTAGTATGATATCTAAGAGTAATTCCACAACTATTTTGAATTCACAAGAAACTCTTAGATTTGATTTTGAAATGGATTAATATTTTGATATTGATCATGTTCAATATTATTATGACATTTTTTGGAGTTTTCTATTGGACTTAATGCTTTATTCTATGATTTTGATGATGTATATTCTGAATCTGATATTCATTGTGAACATATTTCAGTTCCTTCAATTTCTCCGTCCATACACCCCCTACATTGGAACTCAATCCATTACCAACAAATCTAAAATACTCTTACTTGTTAATTGATGAGAAATTAACTGTTATAATTGCTAAAAATATCTCTTTTGAACATGAAGAAAAACTTTTCATCCTTTTGAGGGAGAAAATGAGGGAAATTGGGTTGAACTTGGGTGACATATCAGGCATTAGCCCCTTCATTTAAATGAATATGATTCTTTTGTGGGATGGTGCTTAACCAGTTAGGCAGCCACAAAGGATATTCAATCCAACATTTTTGGAGGTTGTAAAAAAAGTGGTTTATTTTTTTTGAGCTAGGTATAATTTATCCCATTTCAAATTCCCAGTGGGTATGTCTTATTTAGGTTATCTATATAACAAGGGGTGTTACTTTTGATAAAAATTAGAAATATGAGTTAGTTCCAATGAGGGTGAAAACAGTTGGAGTGTGTGTATTGATTATAAGAAACTAAATCAGTCCACTCGGAAAGACCATTTCACCCTCCCATATATTGATAAGATGCTTGAGAGACTACCTGGGAAAACACACTAAGGTTTCTTGGATCTCTTTTATAGATATTTTTAGTTTTTTATTTAACGTGAGGATAAGGAAAAAACATCACTTATCTATTCGGTAAGTTTCCCTACCAAAGGATTCCATTTGGACTTTTCAATGCCCCAGGTACCTTCTACGATGCAAGGTGAGTATTTTTTTGGTTTTCTTGATACATGTATGGAAGTATCCATGGATGATTTTAGAGTGTATGGGTCTTAATTTGATGATTGTATCTCTTATTTGAGAAATGTTTTGAATATTTGTATTGAGAAGAATCTCATCTTAAACTTTGAAATGTGTCATTTTATGGTAGAGAATGGAATTTTCATAGGGAATATAGTGTAAAAACATGGGATAGAGGTTGGTAAATATAATTTAAATATTATTTCATCCCTACCCTGTCCTTCATGTGTTCCTAGTGTTAGATCTTTTTTAGGGAATGCATGACTTTATCGGTGCTTTGTCAATGATTTTAGTAAGATTGATCTTCCTTTGTCCAGATTAATTCAAAAGGATTATTATTTTGTATTTGATGTTTTTTTGTAGGAATTCCTTTGAATAGATAAATTAAAATCTAACCACTCCACCTATCATACATCCTATATGTTGGGACCATACTTTTGAGCTTTTGTGTGACACCTCCAACTTCACGGTTGGAGTTGTCTTATCTCAGAGGGTGGATGGACGTTCACATGTGGTCACATATGCTTTGAGGACATTGGATTCAGACCAATAAAATTACACAACCACACAATTGAGTTTCTTGCGGTCATATTTTCTTTAGATAAATTCCATTCATATTTATTGGGATCTAATGTAGTTTTTTTTCTGACCAAGTAGTTATGAGGTATCTCTTGAGGAATCCAAATGCAATGACCAGGGTTATTCGATAGATTCCCCTTATTAAAGAATTTGATATTGAGATAAAGGACAAGAAGGGGTAAAAAAACATGGTGGTTCACAACATGATTAGGCTTACTCACACACTAGAAGATTAATCCATGTTCTAGGTACCACTTCAAAATACATTCCCTGATGAGCATCTTTATTCCATTTCAGTTACGCATCCTTGTTATGCTGATTTAGTTAACTATTTTGTGGCCTTTGAAATTCCAAAAAATTTAAAGAAACATCAAGTCCACAAACTAAAGATCGAGTCTAGGATTTATCTGTGGGATGCCCCTACTTCTGGAACATGTGTAGTGATCATGTTATTAGGAGGAGTGATCTTGAGCATGACTTTGTGTCTATTATACATTTCAACCATACACTTCCTTTTACTGGACACATTAGATCCCATTTGATTTCTAGGAATGTCTTGGAATCTGAATTATATTGGACTAGATTATTTGACGATGCACATGTGTTTTGTAAGTCATTCTCTTATTTACAACAAACTAGGAACATTTCTAGGAGACACGAGATTCCCCAATAACCCAAACTATTCTATGAGATTTTTTAAGCATGAGAAATTTATTTTATGTCTCCATTTCCAAGTTCATTTGTTTTTTTATATATCTTGTTTTCCATTGATTATGTGAGAAAATGTTTGGAGGCTATGAGACTAGGACCGATGATTCTCATGTAGTTGGTGACTATATCAATGTATGTATTTGTTGTAGGTTAGGAGTACTGAAATCCATCAACAATGACCAAGTGAAAAACTTTTTTAATCATAATTTATCTTCCCTCCTTAAGACGTATGGGATAAAACACAAAACATCAACACCATACCACCCCTAAACAAATGGCCAGGCTAAGGTTTCAAATAGGGGGTTGAAACAAATTTTGTAAAAACCATTCAACCAAATAGTAAGGATTAGAGAAAGCACTTGGATGATACATTGTGGTCTTATAAGACAACATACATGACACCAATTGGTATGTCCAAATTTTGGGGGTTTTTTGGGAAAGCATGTCATTTCCTCGGGGAAGTTGATCGTTGAGATTATTAGGTTATAAAGAAATGCCACCTGGATTTGGCCCAAGATTGAATCCAAAGGATGTTGTAAATTCAAAAGCTTGAGAAGAATCAATTATCTTCATATGAGAACTCAAGTCTATACAAGGAATGTTAAAAAGCATCTCATGATAGAATGATCCAATAAAGGGTGTTCTATATTAGAGACAATGTACTTATCTACAGTTCATGATTGAAGCTAATGCCTGGTAAGTTGCATTACAGATGATTAGGTACTTATGTTATGACTAATGTTTTTCATTATGGTGTAGTAGAGATCACACAAGAGAAATCAAAAAAAAAAAGATTTATAGTAAATGTGAAATATTTAAAGAAATACATTGAGAAACTTCTTATTGACGCAATGGTTATAATCACACTGCATGACCCCATTATCAATTGATCATATCATACTGTTCCAAATCCTTTCAATTTTTTATTCTTTGTCCTTTTTAGAATTATACATTTCATGGGAATATAAAATCTAACAGGTTCAATAAAAAAGGCAATGAAATATTTTTTGTGTGAGTGATAGAACCTTTTGGTTTAGTAATTTAAATTATTTTCATGTTTTTCAATAATTTTTTTTAAAAACAATTGTTTTTAAAAAATTTTGTGTGTTTTTGAATCTTTTGAACAGAAATGATTCTCATCGCCATTTTAAAATCCATATCAATAAGTGATACAATTTATCCCGTGATACTAAGCTTAAATGAATAATGAAAATTAATTTGTTTCAAGTTCAAATATTTGGTAATTTTATAAAATGTACAGTGTATTTTGAATCCCATGCCACACCTATCATTCATAATATTTGAAATAACATTATTGTGATGCTTCGAAACCATTCCTTTCATATTGTTTATATTTAACTCATGTCATGAGAGACTCTAACCAAGCATTATTTAACCAAAATTTAATTTTTTAATATCAAAACATGAGGGTTTTAGTTACTTCTTTTTTAAATTATTGAGTAATTTGATTGGTATTAAGGCCATTATTTCCTAAGAATCCATTTTATAATGGCCTATCTTGAACATTTAATCATAGAATCCAATAAAATTTTATGAACATCCTATTAGATATTCCACATTAAAATCACATTTTCCCTGTCCAAAAAACACTTGAAGTGAAATTACGTATTCTAGTTGAACTTAAGTGTGGGGAAGCTATCTTGTGTTATGCTACCACATTATGTGATACATTGGGTGGAAAAATAAATTCTGAAGAGATGTTTTCACTATTGAAGAAAATAAATATATTGAAAGATATTCCTTTTTTAGAGAACTCAAAATAAGTGAATTTGTGCCTTTCTAGGGCTTCTACTATAGAGAGAATGCTTATCCTATCTAAATCTTTTAATCAAATCATGTTTGAGAAGATTGAAATTTTCACTAAAGAATTGTTGAATGGTATGAACATTACAATATTATTCATGATGGTGAACATAAATAGATTCTATAATGATTTATCAGGAGACCATATTTAAGTGAAAATTATATTAATGAAATTTTTCTTCAAAAATAGTCAAGCCCCCACATTCAGCCTCATAATTTTTCTAATCAAAATCCTACCACCCGATAGCCACAGAACAAACCAAAAAAGTACTCCTGATTATCATATGTCATTGAATCACATCAGGTGGAAAGTTAGAAATATATCAAGCCTATGGTGATCCTTGCATGATTTTGGATGAGAATTACATTGCCAAAAAATTGATATTTGTGTGATAAGAGAAAATTCAAGTGAGGTAAGTGTTTTTTTGCATTGGTGGATAAATTATGTGGAATTATTTTGAATAATATAAATAGAGAACTTGGAATAATGTTTTTTATGAGTCATAATATCTTTTATTTCCTCGTGTGGAAGTGTTTTATATCAAGAATATATGTTTTAATTTTTTTTGTTTTGATATTGATTTTTTACATGACATAATTTTTTGAAATATGTGATATGAGGTTCTGTCAAGGAGTGAAAAAGTGTAATTGTGGTGGAGTTGATAAAACTAATTTTAATTTAATATTTTATTTATTATAAATGATATATGTTTTTTCACATTGTGGTAAATTTTTTCATTTATGAAATATTTGGGATTCGATCATTCATATGAAAATTTAATGAAAATTCCAATTTTACCCTTTAAAATTCACTGTAGAATTTTAGACATAAATATTTTCATATGAATTATTTTAACATAAAATTTTGAAAATATGTTTCAACCATAATGGTAAACAACATTTATTTTAGCCATTAGAGCTAAATCACGCATTTGGTGGGTGAAAACGTGCCATGAATTGAAAGTTGTGATGGACATGACAGATTGGACATGAGTTCTGTATTTGGGCCATAACATCTTCATAAGTTCTTGGATTTGGTCCAAAATTTGAGAGGTGATCAAGGACTACTTTTATTAAAAATAATCTATTATTATGGAGAAATGATTCACTTGTTTTGGTGGTCCAATGGGCAGTGAGTTTTGGTTTAAAATATTTGGCCAAGATTCCCCATTCACACTTGAAACCACTTTGAACCTAGCCTCCACACCACTCTTTAAATTTTTGGTTTTCTCATTTGGAGGGGTTGTAACGTGTATTAAGAGATTTAAGGGTTCTGAAATTTGGTTTCACTCAAATTATCCAAACATTTTAAGATGGGTAGCTCTTGAAACAAGGATCCCCTTGTCGAAGCATTCTTCTTCTTTTTCATGTTATGATGTATGAATTTGGGTAATAAACTTCTTTGTTCTTTTTAAATTAATTATATTATATTATTTTTTATTAAAATTTATTATTCTATTAATCATATTAATTTGGGTGGAATATATATTATAAATGAGATTGGGTTCAAGCCTTTCAAAACCTTTGCAATTAGAAAACGCTTCTACAATGACTATCCCTCCCATGGAATAGATGTTCCTTTTAGTGATCGATCTACCTCTAACCATATTCATTAATTTATTTTGAATCAATGAGATACTTTAATTCATATAATATTATCTATTAATTTAGTTTATGATATAAATTAATCTATAGAAGAAATTTAATAATAAACACAAATAGCACGATGTTGTGAATTGTGTGAATTGTGAGTGCGTGAAATTAATTAGTAATTCAAAACCAAACATGATCAATTTGTAGTGTTAAAATATAATCCCTATTCTCAATTAATTAGAATTTATAAATATTATATGTGTCTTAATTTACTTCTAACTATATGATAACCCTATAACATCAATCAAAGCAAGGTGTTGTGATTTCTTGTTCCGAAGTTAGCATAGGGTTTAATTAACTTCATCTTTGTGGTAATGTTAATTCTTATAGGGTTAATGATTTAATATATTAAGGGATCAAAATTAAGTGTAAATTAATTAAAATTATGATGAATAATAAGTTATTGAATAGGTATAGTTAGATCTATTATACATTCATAAAATAGTTTTCTAAAAAAAATCTTCCCATTGTGCTTTTTTAATCATCATTCATTTCAAAATTAAAAAAATTCCACTTTCTTATTGATTTATAAAAGATGAAAACCTATCATCCTTGAAATAGTGTTTTTATTCTCTTTTACCTTTCTTAGAATAAGTTTATGAAGTTTTTTTAATTTACTTCTTTCCTTTGAGAGACGACCTTGGTCAGCCACTCTCCTACACCCAAGTACCCAAAAAATCACACTTCATTTGAGAGCCCACACAACAACAACTTTCATAGACTAGGCCAAACATTATAGCTGAGATCTATATTTTTCATGGGATAGACCGATATTATTGATACATTAGGATAAATTTCTCATGAATATAAAATATAATGACAATGATTAAAATGATGGAATTTTAGTTCTTTTTTATAGAGGAATGTAATAAATGTTTTAATGAAGTAAAAAAGATGCTTTTCACATCATGTTTATTTACATTACCATTCAGTGGGGAAGGGTTTTTCATATAAATTTATTCTTTGAAATAAGAATTGATTTGATTCTTCATGTTGAGTGATATTTTTATTGATTATGACTCATCAAAATTAAATAATAATGAGAGAAAATAACAAAAATATTAATTATAGATAGTACGAATCATCGTTGTATTATGATCTCATGACATTATCCATTTAAATAAAGTTTTCATATATATATACATACCAATTGAGAATGAAATATATAGTCTTATTAAAGGAACTAAATGAGATCCCATGAAAATGATTCGAATTTAGAAAATATTATAACTACTCTATACATTACCACAAGATTATGGAAAATAAGAATCCTCATGCTTCGATCTGGAAATAATTGTCCCCTCTATCTATGTTGAGGATTCAAAATGATCCAAAACTCCTTTTATTGGATATGTTTCCTTTTATGTCTAACATAGAGGAGATAAATACTATATTTTCCATATAATTTATCATCCATCCATCGATAAGATGATCAAATGAGAGTATACATATTATATAGAGATATATAAAATGGTAGATAATATTACGGTGTTCTTATTTGATAAAAAGAGAGTCATAAAATTTGGAACATGGATGTGTGTTTAATAAAAACTGGAATTTTAAAAATAATTTTGGCCTGATGAAAATAGCATAACCTTATATATAAATCCCGGAAGAATGAAAATGTATAGAGATAAAAAAAATATTATCGTGGGACAACATAAAGAGAGATATTATATATTATATATCATGATGATTAGTATGCAAGATGATTAATTATAAATGTAAATTTTATATTAGTATGTCACAAGCATTAACCAAAAAATATGATAATGTGAAAAAATCACCATGTATTTCATCAAAGGACTTTGCGAATAATATAAATACTAGAAGTATATTTTGTTTTTAGTAAATATCCATAAACACTCTCAATATTTTATTTCAATCAAAGAATATTTCTCTCTTGAAATAATTTATATGATACATATAAGGGATGTTATAAGACTACATGGATTAAAAATTTCCATTTTATTTACTTAGGGAACAAGTTTTTCATAATGGTTATGGAAAAATATTTTAAGATAATTAGAGAAAGTAATGAGTTAAACCAATCTTTACCATCTCCAGAAGGATGGTTGTATGAGAGGATTATTCAAACTATAGAGGATATTATGAGATATTATTCAATGGATTTCAAACGATGTTGGGATCGACGCCTCCCCCTAGTAGAGATCTCATATTAAAACAGATTCCATTATACAAAATAGATGGCCCCATATTAGGATAGTTATGGGAAGAGCAGTAGAACAACAATATATTGGGATTAAGTTGGAATCATAAAATAAATAGATACTGATGTAATACATGAAATGATTAATAAGTTTAACCAATTCAGTGGTTATTGAATGTATAATAGAGTCAATAGAAGAGTTATGAGGATAATTCTTGATGAGATCGAGAGTTCGAGGTTGATGATACGGTGTTCCTAAAAATATCTCAATAGGAGTGGGTTATGATATTTTGGATGAAATTTATCTTGATACCTATATAAGTTGGTCCCTTCAAAATCATTAATCATAATGGGGTTGTATCATATCACATAGCACTAACCCCACACCTCTGTCATGTGAATAATGGATTACATCTGTTGAGTTTTGGGATGTACATAAAAAATACAACACATGTTCAGAGTTTAAAATATTTAAAATTATTTGATGTCATTTTATATTTTTAATAAAATATGACAATCATAGATCAAGTAGATAGGGATATATGGAACATGATAACCCATATACTTAAATTTATGTTGACAAATCTTAATTTTAGGGAGGTTACATGGGAACCAATGGATGTGATGAGAGATAATTACCGTTATTATATTTCATCTGTGAAATAAAATTCTATGGATGAAATGATTTTTAAGGGGGTGTAATTTAATGACCCTAAATTTTTGTAATTACATTTCGTTAATAATATAAAATTTCAGTAACTTATCTTTAATGAAACAATGAACTAAAAAAATAATGTTTTGATATTACAAAAATTTAATAATTTTGTTATATTATAGATATTAAATTTGTGGTAATCACTAGAAGTAACCACATTACATTAACTAATTAAAATTCTTTGTAAAAATTTATTATTCTATTCTTTGAAGATACATGTTTCCTAAACATGTTTTTATGCTTTATACATGATCATATTAAAATTATGGGATAATATTATTTATAATTGAATTGAATTAAATCATTTGTATAATATTATTCATAAATATAATAATATTAAATAGGTTCAATTTCATTTTTATGCAAAAAAATAATATACTTGGTAAAAATTAGGTACAATAGTATAACATTAATTTTTTCAAATAATTATACTTATTTAAAAATTATTCAGTTTTAAATTCGATTTATTAATTTTAATTTAAGATGATAATATGTTTCTAAAACATATTTAAAACTGAATTAACATTAATTTAATTGGTAAATAAAGTAAAAATAATAATATGCGCGTGTAATTTTTAAAACTAAATTTCTTATAAAATTAGTTTTTTTTTGAAAATATTATAATTATTAATTAATAATTCAATTTTATCATATTTCAATGTTGAATAAGATGATATTGAGTCCAAATTCGGATTTATAACACATATATTTGGTATCAATGTTCATATTATATTTTTATTGATACAATAATAACCATGACTAAAAAATAAACAATATTATTAATTGTCAAAATGGACAATAAAAAGTTTCAAGAATTTTACTAAATCAATTATACACATAATATTTTTTTAATTACTTATTTTGTAATAAATTAACACCAATATATCTCACAAAAATTTCATCCCATAAGTCAACCTAAAATCATACAATTAGATTCTTACCGATTACCTAACATTCTTTCTCAAATATTTATCAATCCATTAACCTTAAAAAGGATATAATTACAACCCTTTTCAAGACAAACCCCAATTAGTCATTAATTGAAAAATCTTCCAATTTTAGTAATTATTGATCCCATATAAACTCTTGAAATCAAATATTAACTAAAAAGTTCTTAATTTCCATCATTTCAAATGGATACTTCAAGAGAATATGCAAATTCCCAAAGTATGTATTAGTTACCCTTTTACAAATTTTTGTTATCTATCTCATCCACCATCATATAAACCCATTTTAACCATAAATATATATAATAATTTTATAAATAATATACATATATTTTATTTTATTGCTAATATATTAATTTTTTAATATTGTCGCATTCAACTGAAAAAATGATAACAATTCTCATGTGCATGTGTGTACAACTGCATCCATGAACAACTATTTTTTTCATTTCCACTATTCAAGGATGGTTCTAGAAATATGATTATTAAAGTGATATAATAATTTTTTTCATTATTTATATTCTATAAATATATATAAAACATTCAATATAAAATATTATCAACCAATAATGATTGTATAAAAAACATAAAAAAATTAAAACACCAAGAGAAAAAATAGATTATCTATTAGTGAAAATTTTATTTTTCTTTTACATTATAGATATAACTTTTACCAATTATGATTAATCAAATTATTAACATCTGAATAATTTCTTAATACTTATATGATAATGATATGGTAAGAAAATAAGATATTCTATAGCCATACCCACATATGGATTTTTGCATTGTCATGTTGTGTCAGTTTAAACAAAATTACAAAAAATGAAATAATTATCTACTAGGTATAGAATTAGAAACATAATATTGTATATTAATAAGTAATTTGTTATTATTATTTTATTTTGGTAATATATAAAATTTAATAATTAATCATGATACCATGGTTTCTTAGTTAAAAATCACAAAAACACGTTTGACGCTAATTTCATCTATAAAAACAGTAACTCAAACCCATGTGGAATGAAACTATAATATTATAAAAAATACTAAAAAATAATTTCAATTACCATATAAGATTTATTAAATGATAATGGTTTTTATAACAATGAATGAATAACTCTTTTAATTATGAAATTAGTTGAAAACCGCCATGATTACTCACAACTACTAGTGAAAATTGAAATAAATGACTAATACACATGTAGTGGACACATATAAATAAATATTAAATAAAATTATTTATATGAATAATGTACTGAAATAGTATATTGTTATAGATATTTTTTTATATATGACGTTAGAGCATGATAAACTATATGAGAATTCAAGGTAAGGGATTATTGTCACTAATTTTTACCCCTTGAGAAAAATTTCCTATTATAAAGAACATTTTAATTTGATTGGTGTATCTAATATATCATTAATATATTATATCACAATTATATTATATTTAATAATATTAAATATTTTATTCTATTTTAATTCTCATTTGGGTCCTTGAATCAAAAATAAAAAAATAAGTGTTTTATCCATAGAATTCTATATTCATTTCGTCACAACCATTATTACATGAAAATATATTTCACAGATTTTATTAATCATGATATTTACCTATAAGATATGTTATTTATTCCTTTTCCCTGATGAAATTACTTTTCATCATCAATAACCTCACATTTGATAAAAACTATGAAATAAATTTATATCCTTATAAAGAATAAATACCATTTGTACTGATGTATATTTTTCAATAATGCATGGGTTTTTACAATAATAATTAATTTCATTAATAAAATAAAAATATCTTTTTTCCATTTTTAATATAAATTTACTTCCTTTAAAAATATTTTCTTATCTCATTGCTGGTTTTCCTTTAAAAATTGTCTTTTGGGAGTAACAAATCAATTTGTTTTTAGTAATTCACCATTATGGTTTAGTTGCTTTGTTTTTATTTATTTTAAAGGATCCATTATTTGGAACTCATTATAGTTAGGTTTTACAAAATCATTAATTTCCCATAAAAATTTTATATTAATTTTGACTTCGTATTTTCAAATATTTTTCAAATATTTTTAAAGAAAATGTATTTCACTTCGAACATTTCTGAAAGACTTATCTATGAAGAATTTATATTATTAACACCATATATATAATATTTTGATATTATTTCTTTTGTAAAATGGAATTTTTGATAACATATGATTTCTCATTTCTATGTTAATTTATTAAAATTAGGAATCCAATGCATTATCATTAGTTTTTTAACATATGATGATTGTTTTTATGTCACCCAAATATGTATAGATGATGATGGTTGGGGTCCAATATTTTAATATAATGTATTGGTTATAGTTTATTTCTCATAGAATGGTTATTAATGGATATAATATGTGTTTTTCATATAGGCATGGAGATAGTTGGGATGCTCAAATTTTTAGGGGTGGAGATAATGAGTTTTTTCGCAAATGCATGGGAATAATGAGTTTTCTCATAATTTTTATCCTATTATAATGCTTTGGCCACATGTAAATGCTTCAAATATAATTATTTCCTATTTCATTGATGAAATTTATTACTTTAAAGTTCCATGTTTTCCTAATTACAACTTGTTTTTAATATATTTATCACATTTATTTCATGGGCAAATTGTTTAGGATTATTGCGATGTTTTTTTAGCAATGCGAAAACTATTATGATTTATTATTAATATTTTATGATCAGGTGATTATTTAAGATTATTTATTATTATCATCAATACACTTATGATATGATATTTATCCTCTTCCATTGGTTCTATATCATGTTCATGATCTGATTCTTTATGATTTGTTTACCATACTAATCCACTAATCCCAACCATTTATTATACTTCTAATACCCATGTTATGCAGATGAATATATAATGCGAAAAATATAATTATGGGTTTTGATATGTGTGTTAATGGGGATATGTTCAGAAATATTAGAAAACAAGATGTTTATGTACCTAATATCTAATTCACTAAAACGTTTTCATCATTTAGGTATGTAATAGTCTGTGATATTTATTATCTAAACCTTGAAATTAATTTATTATTTATGTTGTTTTCATCATAGGTCAATTTAAACAATTTTTCTATTATTTCATATTGTTTGTATTTGGGTTACATGTTGTGAACATTTCTGTTACATTTCATGTAATCCCATGTTGTATAACCAAAATTTCTTAAACCCGCAAATGAGTTTTTTAGATGCTATTTTTGAGTGCAAAACATTTTATTTATTATATAAAAGTGAATGAATAAAATTAATATAATTTAATAAAAAAAATTTATATAGTGAAATGAAATAACCACCAAAAAATATATATACTATATAAAAAAACTAAATAATACTTTTTTTAAAATGGGTACTCTAATACCTATAAATGGTTTTAATAGAAGTGGATGAATTTCTGTATCATTACTAAAAATGGTTATTCATTATATTTAATGGATATTCAATAAGGAAATAATGAATAATTATCACAAGTATTTAATATAACCAATGGTACTAGATTAATAGAATAAAAAATCATATACAGAGGATATTTTCACATTAAATCTATAATTAATTTAATTAAAAAAACTACCTAGAACTTTATTATCTTTCATAAAATATGATGATTATAATTTAAACCCATTTTCATTGTTATAAATAATTCACTATGAAGTTACCAAGAAAAACCCATCTAGTGTTAATCAATATTCTTTCATTGATCTCTAAATGATGCTGATGCAAATATAGGAGCTAGTGTAGATTATATTTTCACATTTCCTTATTTAACATTTTAATAAAAAATTACTTAAATATTGAAGTAATAAATATATATATATACCATTCCTTAAATGAATGAAATATGTGTAATGAATCTATCATAATTGAGTATAACCCTATAGATATTATTTATATAAAATTTTTTTTGAGAGAAGAAGTGTTGGGAACAACAAAATTTATTTCTGAAATTCACAAGAAATGATATAGTTAGTTATATATAGAGTTAAGTTAGATAGTTAATAACTCCAATTAATCCCTTGACTGATATCTTAATCCTTATTAATCTCTAAATCTAATGATAAATATAATAATATTATTATTCTTATAATGCACACATGTCTCTTAGATAATATAAATAAAAATAAATAAATTAATATTTATTGAATTGTGTTCAATATATAATTGAAACTAGAATATGAAATAATATCATCCACCATCCTATGAATTTACCAATACTCTAATAATTAATAAAAATATAATAAGTTCATAAATGTTTCTAATAATGGTTTATTTAAATATTCATATTATATGTAATTTTTTCTATAATAATTGGGATTGTTAAATCCTATATATCTATTATATCTCAATTTTTAGAATATATTAATCCCAAATATTAAATAAAAATAGTATTTAACTGAAATAATGGGAAATTTAATTTTTTAACCCTCTAAGAGTCTTTCATGGTGGATTTAATTTTTTATCTAATAACCAATATCAGTTTTTAGTAATGTGTAAGATAACTCATAGTGGAGGAAGTTAATGTTGTAATTATATTAAACACATTAAAATAAATTGAATAACCTAAACTCTTCTCATTGATATTTAATCATGATTTTTTATATTTATTTCAACAACCTGTATGATCGATATCTGTTTACTTTACTTCTTGAAATGAAGCCTTCAATCACCAAGTAAATTAAATGTTGTTTAATATTTACCTAATAATAAATGGGATGAGATATCAAATTCAACAAATAGATGTTAAAAATCATTTATTGAATTATTCATTAATGTTGTATAAATCTGGGGCAACAATCGATGCTATACTTCTCTAGGAACAACTCTTATCACAATTTTCATTAAAACATATAATTAAATGATAAATTTTATGATATATAAATATTCTGAATTCTAAATCCCAACAATCATGTTGAAATATAGGAATATATAATGACAAAAAAATTTCAAATTCACACTTTAAACATTTCCAATATAATCTCATTTCATGAAGAAAACCAAGTTATAATTTCATTTGATAAAGCCTTATCCACGTAAGAGAATCAAATTCCAAATAGAATTCATCATCTGGGTCCCATCATGGGACACAATTCATCCATAGTAATGATAGTCTCAACAATTTTATAACAAATATCCATGGTTCTCATTATAGTGGGGACATTATATGAACATTCTATTTTTAAAATACTCTATGGACATTATCATGTTAATTTTATGATTAAGAACAATCAATATGTGAAAAGAAATTTAATAGTTTTAAAATCTTTGAATAAATAGATAATCTAATTTACCAATTAATTGGTTATTAGAAACAAAATAAAACACATAGGTATCCCTATTACTTATTTGTAGACTCATGATGGTTGGTCAAATTACATAATTCCATGATTTCAACCCATAGTCATTATAATATCCCACCATACTTTAGTGGTTGATAAATCAAAAGGGTGGTTATTCATATCCATACATACTTCTAGATTTCCCTACTATAATATTGTTAAATTGAACTAGAGTTTTATTGATCCAGTATAATTAGATACTAAATCTATATTTCCCTTTTTTCCACGTAAATCTTATTTTGGACATATTAAACCATTATTTCAGAAAAAAATATTTAATAAAAAATGTATCAAACCAAAATATCAATGTACAAACCCACTAGAGAATATGTTAAATTATATTATTCTCTATAATGTATAAAAAATTTATCTCACTAAAAAATTCACAACTTATTTAAATAAACCATAACTCTCAATATGATTCCATTTATCTTCCAAACCTAGTATGCATTATTAGGATCATTTTTTAATGAGCAGGTAATTCATATTCTCATCACATGTATAAACAATTAATGGTATTCAATGCCATATATGTATATATTTCAAATTATATCAAAAATAAATGTATTAGAGATCCCAAAAATTGTATTACATATAAATATTCAATTGAAGCAATGATACACAAAACAATTACTGTAGTTCCCTCAATATGGGTATGCTTACACTATTTAACATAATCCCTCAAAAACAAAACCCTCAATCTTATATGTAAAACTATTATAAAATTGGTATCCATAATTTCAAAATAATATATATTTTCTTAATATTTTCATTATTATCTTACCAATACATCTTTTTTCATCAAGTAGATCATTCCTTCTACCCAGTTAAATAACTAATAAGTGAAATTAAATATATAAAATACAATACTTTTTTGTAGAGGTTTTCAAATCCACTTATAATATAGTATGTTATTATATTTTTCATGTTTTAGTGATTATCCTAAAATTATCATCAAAACTATTAATTCATGTGGGATTTTCTAAAACAATAACAAGTGATTCTAATAAAATTACAACTCAAATCCCTTTACCTCACCCCATCATATCTATCATTTCCCTTGATATGATCACATAAGATAATTCCCCCAACCAATATGATGACTCCCACCCACCATCTATTCTTTACCTATTGATAATGAACCATACTCAAACATCATAATTTTCTACCCTACAATCTCACCACCCCTTTTCATTACATAATCCCCTAACGTCACTTCTTCTCACTATGGTTTATTAATATTTTTATTCTACAATATACTTTTAAAAATACCTTTGTTTCAACACATAATATATTTATTAACTAATGTGGGATATTATAAAATTATATATAATAAATTTTTGACTTATTAAATAATGAATTCAATGTAGAGATTCAATTATGTAGATCAAGTATAGATTTTAAATCACAATGTTTCATTAAATAACGCAAAATATTTTGTGATTGAATACCTATATAATAATTAATGTCTATGATATTTTCCATTGTAATAAACCCATGTTATATATATATGAACCTAAATTATCACCAAAATAACTCCACTTAAAAAAAGTTTTTTAACTATTTGAATGAAACCACTTTTATAGTAGATGTGGTAACCTCACAGAATCCATCGTGAAAAATAAAAATTAAACCACAAAAAAATTAGGAGGTCCAACTCAATGTGAAAAA
This sequence comes from Viscum album, assembly GCA_963277665.1. Lineage (NCBI taxonomy): Eukaryota > Viridiplantae > Streptophyta > Magnoliopsida > Santalales > Viscaceae > Viscum > Viscum album. The sequence goes on from OY728148.1 coordinate 126,449,744, forward strand.
AAATTATATGAAAATAAAAAAAATTAAAAACAAAACACGTTGGTATCTGACACCCTTGAGAAGAACACCATAGACACTAGTCTCTATCTTCATCATCTCAACAATATCACCAGATGTTACCCAACCAGCATTAAAGAAATTATTTAAAGGACTCATGAAAATATTATAAAATATTTCAATAGAAACCAAAATCATTTTTATAGTAATAAAACATGAAATAGTATATTACTTCCATCAACGATCAATATCAGCATGCATCACACATTAAAATTAAACCAAATTTCCAAAATAATTATTCGAATCACCAAAACATGACCTAAATGAACACCATCATCTATGTCACTACTCAGGAAAATACAACCACATATAAATTAGATCCATCATAAAACTGTACCATTATCCAAAAATCTTGGAAGTCTTGGTTGGGTGAGAAGGAATGGAAGGAAAGATCAGAGTTTTGTGATGGAATTCCTATACAACGAGAGGTGACCATCAGCTGAACCAAACACTAATTTATTTGGAACCATAGGATGTTTAAGAAGAACTAGGGGATAGAGTATTCATCATGATATACAAAAAACCAAAATAAATCATAGAAGAGGTCAAAAAACTAAACAATATCTTGGAATTTTGATTCAACTGGTGACTGAATCGATAGACGACACCACCCATAGTAAACCATCTAATCGATGGGCGAAACCAAAATACCCAAAATAGTGGAGTTTATTTTTGATAAAATAGTATGGGGTTTTTTTATAGAAATTTTAGGGATAAGTGTGGTGGAAGTAGTATCCAGGTGCCATAAAATGTCATGGAACATCCAACCAATACAGAACTACTGAAAAGATGCAAGATCAATCATGATAATAAAATAATGTGAAAGAGGATCAATTAGGAGAAGGGGAACTTGACATCTGAAGTGAACTATTGAAAGGGTTATCCAAGTCAATGGATATTGAATAATGTTGTGATAGGGAAAACCCTAAAGGCGAATAGCATGATCTATATCCATGAAGTCATCCATAATCATTCTATTTCACCAAATCAACTCATTATGTGGATAAATATGTTATATCTTACGAATATAATCTAATATAATAAGTATTAGAGTATTGTTGAAAATAATTTATTTGTTTTTATATAATATAAATAATAGTGGTTTTGGGACATATATTTTTATTAATATTAAGAATGTTATAATAATTATAAATTATATAAATGAATGTTATTTTAATGATTTGTATTTTATATAAAAAAATTCAAAAAATTATAAAAGAATTTAGATAATGATTTGGATTTTTTTATATATTTTGGTAAAAAAAATTGGGTCTTGGAAGGATTAGATTTTAAAAAATGGGCTATAAATGTTATTTAATGTATGGAATTTTATAGATCGTGAAAATTGTCTGATATTTCACAAAGATATTTATATATAAATATTTATTTAATTTCATTTTGATAAATATAAAGAAAATATTATTTTAAATTTTATGTTTTTGTAATTATTTCGGTTTGTGTGTTTGTTTAATTAATTAAAAAAAATTAATAATTGAAAAATATTATTGTTTTCAATAATATATTACAATAGTAGTGTTTTCTAATGAGATAATTGTATTATCCTCATAATATATAGTAACTTTTCGAGTGATAAGGCGAGTTTCCATTATTAAAAATGTCATGAGAGAAAACCTGATATAATATTTTCTTTTTAATATCACCTTGGAAATTTATATAAGAGAAAGATAAATTATATGGATAAATACAAGGGAATGTGTAGTCAGTTGATTATGGATAGGAAAATGTTTTTAAACAACTATAAGTAATGTTACCCAAAATTTATTCTTTTCATAATATAATCTTATATAAATATACTAATTATTTTTATGTGATGATAAAAAACTAGGTATAGAAAATATTTGTAATAAAATACCTCAAAATACATATTAGTATGTTAAGGGATGGGTATTTTTTTGGATTTTCAATTACTAATGGTTCAATAATTGAAGAATGCAATTTAAATGTCTCGTAATAACATATATGATATTATTCAAGAGAGGTTATGTAATTCATCAATCGATGCTAACAAACGTTTCACTTTAAATTATGCAACTGATTTTTCAAGGATAAACCAATGTTACAAAATGTTTAAGAAATTATATAAACTCTCTAAATTTATAATATAATTATCCATTAGTGGATAATGAAATTCAATACATGATTATTTATTCAGTTTAAAGTGACCCATTATAAACATAACATAAATAAAAAATTAATTATTGAATTATATAATATATATAAAAAACATTTCAACAAATTGGGGACCACACGGTTTTGTTTCATAACGATTTTATATATAAAAAAAATATTACAACACATGAGAACTATACTCTATTATATCTCTCCTCTAGATCATTTTAATTATATCTAATGTTTTAATAATCATCATATCATAAGGTATGGATGTATACAAAAGTGACAATTTTAGATTGATAGTAAGGGAAAAACATATCATAATGTATTAGGACATATATATAAAAGAGAACATAAGGTGGAAAAGTATATTAATAAAATATTATAAAACCATATATGATAATTTTATAACATTAGATAGAAAAATATGATCATAAAATTATTTCTAATGCATCATAAATGATTTCATGTGGCTCAAAATAAATATCAATAGTCATAAAACATGTGATAGTGATATAAATTTGTAGTATATATTAAAAATGAAGTGTAATCATGAAACAATTACATATCATGGAAATTTATATCTTATTTAAATATATAATAACATTATTAACAACATTTAAATACCGTAAAACAATAATTTATGAATGACCATTTTGAAAAAAACCAGACTACCCATGAAAATGTGAAATAATTAAATACTTCCATGCCTAAAAAGGTGACTAAACCCATTACGCCAATACATATGTGAACATTCTCATTAGGTCCATACATGAATATATCATGAAATTTTATCATAAAACAATTCATTAGAAGGAAATATATGACCTCAACCATCATCATTAATACTTATGTGTTCCAAATAAAATCAATAATAATCATATTGTTAAGAACACATGTAATTGAATTGGTTTGTTTAATCTTTTCAAAAACATCATGTGGCATGAAATTAAAAAAAATACTATCATATCCAAAATATCATCTTTTAAATTTCATCATGTCACTATAAAATATATATCATGTTCAAAACACCAATTCATCAATTATATTTTTTATTGGAAATAGGGAAATGAAAATAAATATTTTTCAAAAAACAATGAAAGAAATTGTTATAAAATATCATGTCAAAATAAATTTTTAAAAATTTGAAGAAAATAATAATACTAAAAAACAAATTATAAATATTTATAGATAATGGATCCCTGGAATACAATAGCTAATAAATATAAAGATGTAAATAATGAAAATAAATTCCTTTATTATGCATTTTAGGACATTTAAAAACCCCCACATTAGATAAAAATACAATGAAATTTATTTCATAAAAGAGTTTAATTAATATATGTGCAATATAAAGAAAATATATATATTTGGATTTAATTATGAAAAAAAAAATTTATTGATCAAAAGGCCAGGGATGAAAAGATTATTTAGTATGGATGAGATTTATTCTTAATTAAAATATACTTTTAATTATTAATTTTTTTATAAATAAGTATGATTGATAATGAGAATTAATTTTTCAAGATAATATGATGAAATAACATATAAAAGAGTTTAATTATAAGATAAAAAAATAAATCAACACTATATTCAATTAAAATTCTACAACATAATGAATAATAAATTTATTTTAGGAAATCATTATCATTAATATTGATTCCAATGGATGTGACCTAACCTCTTATAAAATGATGAAATAAAATTAGCTAATTTTGGACCATATTAAATATAACCTTCCTTTTATACATTTAATTTAGGAAAATTATCTTTATGTATTAGAATACCATAAATGATAGTAGGTAGTTTGTACTAATTTTGTAATAGTGGTTTGCAAAATTATTATTTTCATGAATATCATTACAAACCATTAAATATAAAATAATATATACTGTATAATGTTATATAATGTTCGAATTCACATAAACAATAGTTTAATTGTGTTTTATTAATTATTATTTATTGAAAAACATGTTTCTCATTATTTATTAGTATCAACATATTACCAATTAATGACCATTATTTAATTTGTTTCATTCCATAAAAGGAATATTAATTATATAAAATAATAATATATATTATGTATAATCATTAATTATAAACTAAAACCAACCATGAAGGTGGTAGATAAAAATAGAATGCATTATTCTATGGAGGCAGTAGTCTGCATGTATTCATGAATGATGGTTTCATTTTTCAAGTAACATGATAAATAGAAAATATATATATGTATTTTAGAAAAATGTAATTTAGATATGTGTGATAAATATTTATTAAATTAAACTTTTATAGCATTCATGTTAGTAGTATAAGAAAAAAATACATGTTTATTTTTGCAGATGGTAGTCGGCATATACGTATGATCCATGTTTTCATTTTTCTTAATGGAAAATGGTAGTGTACTTTATTATTTAAAAATTGTTATAATAACACACAAATTTACTATTGAAACTTATTTTACAATTATAATATGGTGTAATTTAATTTTATGATGAAAAATTTCACATTATGAAATATAAAAGGCATACAAAAGTTATAAATTTACACCATACTATTTTGGTTATGTACATTGTGACATTTGTTAAATCATTGACGAATGTATTTTTTACATTAAATACCACTTTAAGATGTATTATTGTATTTGTTATAGGACTGGATATATTTTGGTTGAAAATATGTGGTTTTTGGTTCATGTTGAAATTAAGAGAGGATTTCCCCTTTTATAAATGAAAAGATAAAGTATATCTATAAATAAATAAAAATATTAACAATGGGAAGTCACTCTAATAGAATGTGGATTGAAAAACCATAAATAATAATGTGGTTAATTTATATGGTTTTTAAATTCCTCATCATCCCATTCTCACAAATTTTTCAAGACATGTTTTTGGTCATTTTCACTTCATTAATCCCCTTTTACCCCTTTTGGTTTTTTGAGGTAACAAATTTTTAGCAATGTAATTTTTCCATCATGATATAAAATGAAATGATAATTTTTTTATAAAATTTGTAACCATTAATTATAAATTTTAAATACATTTTATATTATTATTTAACAGTGATCAAAATAAATTTTAAAGTACAAAGAAAATAATATTTATAGAAAATAATATTTGGAAAAAAATAACATAAATTATAAAATGTAATTTTTTTAATAAATTAAAACAAAAATTCCTGAAATCCTAATATATTTATAGAATATATACATGGTCCTAAAAATCTATTTCATTAATTTCTAGTATATACTTATATATTTATAATATATGAAAAATTTTGATATTTGTAAAATTTTATTTTAAACTATTAATCTAAAAGGAAATCTCTTCTGAAACACCCAAAATATCTATATTGAGAATATATTTCATTAATAAATAAAATAATGAATTTATTATTCGGAAATTTTCATCCTAACATATCTAATTTTAATTTTTTTGTAAAAACATATATTATATTGAACATGTTTTTATTGGAAATAAACATTGTATGTTATTTATTCTTAATACCATTATACAGAGTTTATTAATTAAACTAATATTATGAATTTATTTATATAAAAAAATATTATACTTTAAATTTATAAAATTATATAAATATTTTATTTATTTTATTTATTTCCCTGGTTCTTTAGATATCTACGGTGAGAATTATTTAATTTTCGACATTAATTATATATATATATATATATATTTCATAACTTCATAACCTCTATTTTTTATCATCCAATTATACATCTATCATAAAATAGTATTTTGTTGTTAGGTATTAGTGTTTTCTGTAGAGAAAACTATATAAAAATATATTTATTTAGGGATTGATATTCATGTAAAATTTTTGTTGTTATATTCTACCCCCATAAAAATAATTTCATACCCAAAATATTTTACATGAAGGAAAAATTGAGTGTATTTAATTATTAGAAAATAATTAGGTTCTAATGTATCCCATTAAAACATATGGTTTCACCATAGAGCATTGAATAAATGGGTGGTTTTTCTTTATAGAACCTAGTCTCTTCGATCCATGATTTCTACAAGCCATTATTTATATGTAATGTAGTGTTCCAATTATACAACTTCCAAGAATATCTCATACAATGGATCTGTTATATACATTATAAAATTAATTTTCAGAACACATCATTCTATTGAGAGGGGTGTAGAGGGTGTTCATAGTGATATGACATGACCTCTATAGGATAACGAATCTGAAGGGTTTGATGTGTCTTGGGATCAACTTATTTTAATCGGAATTATCATTACCCATTTCAATTTTTATAACAAAAGTAAGACCTTTTAACCTATATAAAACTATTTATCTTTTTTATAAGTATCCTCATGACTCTTTTAATTAATTTTTACTAATTTCATATATCATTTACTGGATTAATTCTTCTCTATCATTTCATGGACATATTCTAGAACAATCATATTCTTCTCTCCATCTCTAACCCAATATGTTAGAGTTCTATGTCTTTTCCCATTATGATCCTCATATTTTTTAATATGAATACTTTAGTGAAAATTGTTTTTATAATAGAACTATAATTGGGGGAGTTGATAATACTAACATTAGTGGAAATCTATAGAAAAAAATATCATCATGTAATATAATATACGATTTTTCTTATTAGACTGATCATTTATTCATGGATAAAAATTAGTTATAAAACTCATCTATGTTATCATGTCTTTTTGAATAATTCCCTATAACCTTGAGGTATTCCTAGGATCATAATAAAATACAATGTATTTGGGTACTCTATGTGGCCTCACATCTCCCATTATGATTAACATGTGGATATTTCTAATTGACAAGTTACCTTTCATGGAAATAAAAATCATTGAATTTTCATGGAAATAAACTATAACCTAAATTAATTTTTGGATATTTTATATTTTTGGGAGTACTAAATTTAATTTCAAGGTGTCATTCTATTATTTCCATACTAGTAAGGGTAATATATGAAATATAACTTTATTATTTTTTTCATTAATGACTTTTCTAGAACACTTATCAACGTAATATACTTTCTGATATTTTTTTCTTCTTGTTACCCCAGAATAATGTTTTTTATATATCTACAAATATTTATAATTCTTCAATGAATATATAAGAATTATTATTCATCATTGTAAAAATGTTCCTTCTTAATTTTTTCTTTTTTGGGTCACACATCTAATTTCTAAACCATATAACTCCATTTTTATCATAGTTTCTCTATAGAATATTTTCTAGCTTTTTCTATATCTCCATATCATATTTCTCATATAAATTTAAATATACATGAATTGAATAATGGGATGTTAGTATGGAAACATAATATTAATCTCATACCATTATAACATCATGATTTATCTATTCAATCCAATGTGTAATGGGAAATTTTAAATTCTCATCATGGATAATGTGTCATAATCCTTAAAATTAGTACATCATCCATGTAACACCATATAATTTTATGATATATTTCTTTTCAAAAAAATATTTTCTTTTATTTCTGGTGATATATGAACTGCCAAGTCTAAATTAACAGAAATGCAATAATCTATCATAAAATTGACATTAAATTGGTTGTATAAAATGTTTTGATCAAATAATAATAATAATTTTTTTAAAAAAATAAATCGATTAAAATGTACTCAATTTTATGTAGAATCAATATATTCTAAAAAAAATACCATTTTATGAAGAAATAGTTCTTGTTTCTTTATTTTGAAAAAATACAATTAATAATTTTTACCACTTTTGCAATTGTATTGGAAAAATTAAATTCATATTTAAAATTAGTTTATAAAAATTACCTTTGGTTTCATTATTTATAATTTATAAATATTGTTATATTGACGAATAGTAAGAAATTCTAATTATTTAAAATCAAATATTTTTTTTAAAGAAGTTAAAATGTTCCATTTTATTTAAAATGAATTTAAAATAAAATTATTTTATTTGTATTATTATTATTAAAATTAATGTAATTAGATCTATTTTATGATGTATTTTTATAGAATATATTTATACATAGGAAAATAGTTATTTGGGAAAAATAATTTCTGTGATGTTTTAAGGAAACATATTTAAATAAAAATATACCAATTCGATGAATGGAATTTGATAAAATCTATTATATATTTGGAATCATCATGTACGTATTTTTTATTGATTTAAATTTTAATTTTTTCACAGAGAATAGAAAAAATGGAAATAAAAATCAATTGTAGTTAAGGTAAAAATTGATTTACTGATAGGTGGTTTAAACCTATAGATAAGGGTAATATTAACAATTAAAAAATTATAAATTATATTTTACAGTTTTATTAATACCTCATTCTATATGTTAATATAATTTGTTTTTATTTTTTATCTTTCTTTATGAGTATGAAATTATTATATTTTAATCTTTTATGAAATTTCATTTGTGTCCTCTCACTCACTTATAAAAGGAAAACCCATCGTTCTATTATTTAGACCACATTGAAAAATATATAACTAAAAAACGTACCAATTTATCTTCTTCGATTCTATATCCATTAATTATATAATCTTTTCTGTTTAAAATACCTTTCCATGCTTCCTTAATAAAGGATCGAAAGGACTCCTATTGAAGGAGAGGTAATAATCATACCCAATCTATTATTAATTATTCATATATAACACCTATAATTTTATAGTATTATTTATAAAATAATAACATAAATATCATCAATATAGTTTTATTTTATTATTATTATTATGTAACAACTATTATTAAACCCCTTCCTATCATATTAGATGTGAAATTATCACTCATACATAGATGTGGACAACCCCTTCCACATAGTAATGCAATTAATTTTTCATCACCATTTTTCATGGATTATTATTATGATAATATTAATTAATATAAATGATATTCATGAAAAAATAACTCTTCTTTAATTATAATATCAAAACATTGTTTTTACCCTCTCATTCATTGTAAAACGATAACATCGCTCATTGTTTCTTATAGAGTACCACCTCCAAGAATAGATGTCATTTGTTTTTCATTTATGAATCACAAGGATCATAATAAAGATATATTAAATGAATCTACATTATATATTTTATTATATAATGATTATAAAAGTATAATTATTATTTTCCTTTCTTTTCTCGCATCCATGGAAGTGTAAACATAGAGTTCATGCATACGTACATCCTACCATCTCCATAAAGGGTGTCATTCATTTTTATAACTCTACAATTTATGGATAACCTTAAATATATATACAATGAATATAAAATATATTTATATCATGATAGAAATTCATAATATGATGGAACTATTAACAAATTATATGGACAAAACCAACCAAATAGAAAATTTCATGAAAAAATATAAAACGGTCCCACCCTAAAACTATGATTTTCGAAAAGAATTATTAACAAGAGGGTATTGAAATTTAATAACTAGATAATATGTAATTTTAGAATTATATAATTTATTGTACTATATAATTTTAATAAATATAAATTTCATATATTAGAGGATAGTGAACTTCATAGAATTTCAAACATGAGATATGAGATTTATGTTACAATCATGTTGTTTATAGTAATTGTTTGTGAATAGGTTTATGCTAATTAAATTTTATTATCTAACTATAAATAATATATTTTATTATATTCTAATAATGTTACTTCTTTATATTACAATTTTTCTTCCATTTTACAATCCCATATTCTTAATATACAGAAAAATTATTTCTATGGAAAATAAATTTTTCCTCTCTTCGGTCAAAAAACCATTTTCATTAGTATTTTTGATTTCTAAAATTGTTTTCAAGAATTTTTTTATATAATACTATCAATATATAATTCCATTTTACCCATGAATAAATTTTTAAATAAATTTTTAAAATAAATATTATTATCCTTCTCCGAATGAGGTATATTTGACTTCCTATCAAATATGTAAAATGTATAATTTATTAATATACATGATAAGAATGAAATTTCATCATGATCACTCTTTTTCTTATGGTTACGTTAAATGTTTTTAATGTTTCTTTTATATATAATTAATTCCATGATTATTTTATTATCATTATGAGATTAAATAAGATATTTAAAATTATTTTTGGAAATCCCTTCATTAAATATTCTAGTGATATTTTAAATGAAAATTTTGTATATGATAAAATATTTTGATGATAACTATGATTTAAGTAAGGAATATTAAAATGATACCATACATGTTAATTATTTTGATAGATTATGATAATGATTTTTTGTCATTAATTATTTTGAACTCTTTGCATTTCCTTGAGTTAGTTATGTTTTGATAAAACAATTAAGAAATCTGTTTCTCTTCCACACGTTATAATATGATGAAATAAATAAATGTTTATGCACATTTTTTCTTTTCAATGCGATATTGTAAGATTTTTTTGTGATCTTTTGGAATGAAAATATTTAATTTTCGTTATATGATGGCAGGACCAAAAATTATATGTCACTCAACTACATTTGGTAAAGATGGATATCTCATGAGATGATAATGACTAAAATATTGTGTGAACCTAGTTTAATAGTTGATCTTATCCCCTACAATATTCTATCTAGTGATCTTTGATAAGGGATATAATGGATTTGGGAGTGAATCTAATCAAATATTATAATATTGAATTCATGTATTGACTACTAAGGAAATGATATTCTCTACATACATGTGTGATAAAAACATAAGTATTATGCCATTGTTATGGACACATAGATTATATTCTTCAAATCATTTAAAATTTATGTCTGATAAACCTCCATGATTTTGTCAATGACTCAATATTATGATAAATGATATATTATGTATAGTTTTCAGATAATAATATCATGTTCTTATAACCTTATATTTATGTTATGTTTATGTTATCATTGATATCTCCATTGTTTACCCTTACTTGGAATCAAATGTCACCCTTTCTAATATTTCAGTTTAATATATAATGAAGAAGGGTTTCATGTAGGGTATTTCTGAGCTTGTATTTTCTCAAAAATACTTAATAAATATTATTGATTTTGTTTCTAAAAACTAACCTTGTTTCTACTTATGATATAAAATAAAGTGAGTTTCTAGAAATGAATATTATTCAAAAATAATTATTATGGAATTATATTAAATTTAACTTTATGAAATGAATATTCATCAAATCATTCAAATATAATTTTAGTGTTCCCTATAAACACTATTCATACACAATGTTGATAAGAGTAATATAAGGAATGAACCCAACATTAAAAACTATGTGTATGGATTTCATACCATATGTTTATGGAAATTGTGGAATATCATCCAAATGTTGAAAAGTTAACATATAGATTGGAAGACCTACGTTTAGTAAATGAACATATCGATTATAAACCTGACATTTGAATAATCATATAGAATATCAATCAAACGTTTAAGTCTAGAATCACTTTTCATTCCCAAAATTCGAAGTATGAATGTATGGTAAATAAATATTACAGTAAAAAGATGAATATATCAATTCTCATGCCAAAATCACTTTTGTTCCCTATATTATTCTTAAACGGATGTATGGTTCAAGAACCATATTTCAAAAGAAACCCTACTATATTCAATGGAACCCTATAGTACACAAAGGAACTCTTATCTTTGTAAAAAACCCCATGATTTAAAAAGGAACCCTACAATATATAGTTCAACCGCACATTGTTCTATTTATTTTTGGAGATTTCTAATCTATGATTTATTTCGAGTTTTCAAAAATAGTCATTAATGAATTAATAATTGATTGAAAAAACATTTATGACTCAGTTATAGGCTCATAATGATATATTTAGAAAACCTTATTCATCAAAGAAAATCACTTCTTTCCTTAAAAGAATTTTTATATCCCTAGTCAATTAATTTTTTTTATATTCATGATCTGTCAGGAAACATTCCTTGAACTACAATATAGAAGAAAGCTATTTATTCTCTATATATTATATCAATGTTTTTTAAAATAAGATACTACTATATACTTGTAAATTTATTTTAAATATATAACTGCTACAAATAATGATCTACTTTTTTATTTTGTAAAAGAGGATACACTTTGGAGATATACCTTTTCAAACATCTAACTGATGTGAAACATCTACTTGTTTATTTATAATTTTACATATGTTCATTTGTAACCAATAACTCTTCAGAGTTATTATTTATAGAATACATTCAAATAAATATTATAAGATCCATAATTTTTTAGTTTCATCTACAACTGTGATGTACAACATGAACCTTCAACGAATGATTTTTTTATTTATTTGAGTTTTAACAGCTCATACTCAATTACTGTCATGTTTCAGAATCATTTAATAATATTTGGATAACATGTTCCCTATAAAAGATCCCATAGGAATTACATATCCATAATATAATGGTTTCATCTTACCACACTTATTTGTGTATTAGAAAGACCTATAATAAGAAAATATTTATATTGAAGTTCCCCATTCTCGTAGAGAAATCATTGGTGGTGTGTACTATGAGATCTTTGAGCCCCAACCCACTATAAAATGTTTGTGTTCATTATTTATGTTTATCCATTTAATATATTATATACAAAATAAAATTATTCATATATGCATAAATAGAAAAGAAATTTGAATGATAGAATTGGTGATAATTATAAAGAGGAAAATATTCACCACCTTCAAAAAAAATTTATACTTACCTATAAATTGGTATCATAGATGATATTTTGTGAAAATTACCTAGGACGAAAAAAATAATTAGGTTTATACAAAGTGGATAACAATTTGTGGCTCAAAAGAAGTCATGTAGTGGATTCGTGCTCTTTATTTTACACTGAAAACCATGGATAATGGAAATAATGGATGATCATTTTTCTAAGGAATCTGGAATTAAATGTTTATTGGAAAATAATCACTCATTATGTGATACCTAATAAATGAGAAACGTTGTATTCCAAAATAGAAGAAGAATTTTCGGTCAACTCTATGCTAATGAATTCTATAATCTATGGACCTGGTCCTGATGAATTTAAGTATGCATCACAATTCCTTACTCCCTTTGAGATGTTTATGACTATAGTTGTTTCAAATGAAAGAACAAAAAATATTCGATAGATGAGACATGATTCTAAAAAATTAATGTTTAAACCACTATAATTTTCAGTGGTTAAATAATAACTCATATTAATGGATTATTAATATATATTTTCAAAAATATTAATTCCTTGGGAGATCCCATCAGTCTATCAAATCAAGGGTTTAAAGTACTTTTTGTACTAACTGCAAATTAGAATTGAATGTTTGCATCTATTTGTCAATAATAACCAATCATGTAATTGATTATGAAATAATTAATTGGAAAATTGATTATATATAAAGAAAAAATACATCCTGATGTTTATGATCACGATATTAAAGTAAATAGATAAATCATTGACATTAAAGTGGAATATACAAATTGTAAATAAAATTCCAAAAAACAAGTAATAATAATAAATTCATATTCCTTATACTCTGAATTGAACATGATCAGCTACAACAATTTTTAAAAAAATTAATTATAAAGAAAATAGGATTTATAAAATCCATTAATAAGGATGATAAAGAACAAAGAGTATCAAATGAAAAAACGATGGGTCACATTATAACTCATTTCCCCAAATTAATGGTATAATATGAATGATATAAAATAAATTTTAGAAAAAATCTGATTATGAGAATAAAGGAAAAATATCCTTGAATGCCATGTAGTGTTTATCATAAGACTCCATCAGCTCTTCAAAATTGTGATTTAGAAAAATATCTATAAAATCTAAATGAGTATATGTTTCTTGTGGCTATGAAAAAGAAGAGCTACAAACCAATTATTCTTCTTCCTATGACTCTGATAGCTTTTGAAATAGTATCTTGGATTCTTACAATTAAATGGTAGTTGAAAGATATTATTATTTAATAAATAAACATAAATCGTTAATAAATATCCATAATATTTTTAGGTGAATGAGACACAATTCTAAAAAACATTAAGGTCAAATTGAAAAATTTAATTCATCTGCATAAAATTGTATTTATCATATAAATAGGATGAAGGCATTACATGTTTAAGTAGAATTTTATAAATGTTTTTCTCGTATTTTATAAAATTTGGATAATCCTATGAATGATATTTTTGGAAAGAATTTTGTAAAAATAGAAAATATTAGAATATGAAGCAAGGGTAAAAAATTAAAAATAAGAAAAAAATTATTTTACTCCAATTAATACAATTCAAGATTCTATAATTGTGGAATAAAAAGTCATTACACTAAAAAATTAAATATATAAAATCCTTAAACTATTATAATTGAAAAGGAATTTATTTCACATAATATTTCTAAATCTAGTAATACAATTATAGGTAAAATATGGTTGATCATGGTTCCAAAATAATTTCTTGCTGACACTGCTAGACCCACGAAAATATGTGTAACAAAACAAACATAATATTAGATTATTTTAGATGAGAAAGGGTATACCAAAAAATATATATGGTATGTAATTTTTTTTTTCACCAGACACATTAGTGGGACTGTACAAATATCCATACATTAACCCAAATAGATGGTGGTCTAGTCACTTTTGGTGAAAATGAAAAAAGAATGATTGATTGAGATGGAAATATTGGAGATCTAGACAAATTCTTAGTCATCAATGTAATATTTATATATTGGATGAATAGAAACATGATATGTATTTCTCAACATTATGATGATGGATTTTATGTATATTTCTAAAACAATTTGAGCACATTTTTTAGAGATGAATTTTTCCAATTTTGATCACTAATAATTAAATTTTTTAACATCAGATCTCAATTAATTCTTTTAAATAAAAAATGTAATTATTTAACTTCAAAGTCAAATGTGTCATGGATATGGAATAAGCGACATGGATATAACAATACCTATGACTTACATAAATTTTCCATGGAATAGTTACATTCTGATTTTCCATGTATTAATTTTGAAAAAGATATATTTTGTGATTCTAGTCAAATCTAAAAAACAACATAAATAATCCTTTAAATCAATTAACAAAATATCTATTTTAATATATATATAATTTAACTATATATATTTTCTTGGATCATTATGGGTATCATGTTTGGATGGAAAATGTTTTTTTCTATATTTTAGTTGATGAATTTGAATGATTTAATTGTGTATATTTTCAAAGACTCAAAGGTTATTTCTTCACATTGATTGTATTTTTTTAAAAAAATTGTTCAAAATAAAAAAGATTAAAAAAAATTCATTAAGAAGTGATCATGGTGGATAATTCATGAATCAAGAATTTATTTTTTTAAACCTAGTTATTAAAAACACATTCTCTACACCATGGACACCTTAATGAAATATAATTATTGAATGAAGAAACATAATTATTTAAGATATGGTATGAACTATTAAGAATAAATGTAGCCTTCATTATTTTTTGGGGTAGATGATATAAGTACAACCTACAATATCATGAATAATGTTTTAATAAGACCAAATATTAAAAAGACTCCGTATAAACTATGAAAAAACATAAAGTAAAAAATAAATATTCATTAATGTTTTTTGATTCATTGTACATAGGTTCTATACTAAAGAAAAAAATGGTAAATTTAATATAAAAATTTATGGAGGAATATTTCTAGGATGTTTTACTACTTCCAAAACCTATATAGTGTTTAATAGAAATTCATGGATTTCTAAAGAATTAGTTCTTGTTATTATTAATGAAATAACCATTTATAAAAGTAAAATCAAATATTTGAGATTAATTAATCTCTAGACAATATGAGACTTAGTTCACCTGAATCTATTTTGGAAAATATTGAAAATGAAATTAAGTCCAGTTCATAAGAACAAGAAACTAAGGAACCTATATGTTCCTTCCCTTGAAATTATAAAATCATAAAGAACCAAGGATCTGAAACATTTATAAGAGACCTAGACAGAGGAATTGGAATAATAAAAAATATAGGAAACCTAGTTTAATTTTCTTCTCTTCTATCTCATTTAGAAATATTTCTTTGGAAGAAGCTATAGGAGATGAGATTTGGATGTTATAAATGAAAGAAAAACAATAAAATTTCATAATAAATGAGGTTTGGGAATTAGAATAAAGTCCATCCTATTATCCATTAATAGTAATTGAATTGATAATTTTAAATAAATAAGATGATCAAGGGATCAAATATGAAGAAATATATATTTGTATTAAAAGAATATAATCTGGAAGAAGGTATAGATTATGATGAAACCTTTTCACTTATAACAATATTATAATGAAACAGAATACATTTAGCTTTACAACTTATATTATTTTTAAATTATATCAGATGTTTGATGAATCTGTATTTTTAAATGGATATTTATTGTAGAAGTTTATATTGATCAACTATACAGTTTTGATAACCCTCATACACAAAATTCATTTTTTAATCTAATTAATGTTATCTATGGTGTTAAACAAGTACATAGAGGATGGTACAAAAGACGAATCAATTTTTTATAGAAAATTTATTTTTGTAAGATTAGTGTATCATACTATTTTTATAGAAACCATTTTTTCCAATATCTGATATTTTATCTTTATGTTAATGATTTTAGTTTTAGTTAAAAAAATTAATAACTTTGTAATGATTTTTCAAATATAATGATAAGTGAATATGAAATATATATGAAGGTAGAATTGAATTTTTTTTTGGATTTTAGATTTATAAAAAATATTTTCGAAATATTAAAAAAAATATATATATTTGATTTATTGAAATAGGTTGGACTTGAAAATAGTAAAACTTACTCATCTACCATGTGTACCAATATAAAATATTATTTTAAAGAAATAGGAAAACCAGTTGACAACATGTTCTTCATAGTTATGCTTTTTATTTTACTATATCTTATTAATAATAGAACATTTATAATGATTTATGTATGTCTATGTGCTAGATTACTATCAACTCCAATACAATCCCATCTTATTTTTGTGAAAATATTTTTTAGATATTTAAATTTGATTGTTTTTTAATTTCTTCTTTACCCCAAAACATACGATTTGAAATCAATTTTATAAACAAATGAGTGTTTTCGAGATATATATTAGAAAAAATAAATCATTGGAACCTATCACATTTTTGGAAAATCATTAGTATCATGGTCAAGTTCGAAACTACACTTAGTTTCCCTATCAGCAACTGAGGAAGAAAATATATCTTATTGAAGTTATTGTGAACAATCTTTTTGGATGAAATAAACTATACTAGATTTTGGACTAAATTATAAAAAAAATTCGATATGATAATAATAGTGAAATTAATATTTCAAATAATCTTATATGTTTCTCTATGACAAAGCATATTGATATAAAAAATCATTTTCTAAGAGATCCTACTTTTAAAATAGATATTTTTTTAGAATTTATAAATACTGAAGTTTAATTAGATGATTTTTATTCTAATCCACTTCTATCTACATTTTTTTATTTTATTAAGGGAGAGTAAGGATTAGTTAACATTAAATAATTGTTTATTAATTTACATTAATTTAATAATATATCTATCAATTTGATTAATTAATAATTTTTCCTTTACATAATTAAATATTTATCTCAATTTCAGTTTAAAAACCATTAATTTTAAAAAAAAGATTGCCTTCTAAATCGCCCTCAAATTAGACCTCATCACCTAAGCCATCAAACTCCCACTCTAATTCCTCACTTTCACAAACCTTCAGATTATAGAAAATTTGTCTATTCATTTTTATGAATCTCGAACCTTCAAACATTCAATCCCAAAACCTTATGCTATAGATCCCTTTAGTTTTCATAACAAATTTTATCTGAAGGAGCCTATACTCTATGTGATGTATCAAAATGTTCTTCAAGGCATAGTTATTGATTTATATTGGCAAAATCAAACCAATATACTATTTGAAAATTCATTCAAATTTCATGCTTTGGAATATATTTTTTGCGATGGTAATTCACCTAGTGTATATTAATTTTATGTAAAAGAGTTTTCTGGAAATGATTCACTCTATTTCATAGATGATGAATATATTTTAATCACTATGATATATAGTTATGAATTAAATATTTCTTCTATAAAAATCCGTAAGTTGTTAGTATTTTCCTATGAGGGGGAAATCATTTTTAGTTAGGAAATTTTGTATATGATAATTTTATGTTATAAGATATAATATTTTCTCTATTTGGAATTTAAAATTTGAAGAAGAATATGACAGAAGACCAAAATGATGATCAAAAGGTCTGGAGAATGTTTATTAATTATCAACTTGTTCTAAGGATGGATGATTTTGAGATATTTTTGTATCAATATATCTATGTTATGTTTTTACTACATAAAATATTATGTTGAATTTCATTCACTAATTGGTGAAGTATTTGAATCACTACTATCATAAAGGAGAAAAATTTACTAAATTCATTATGGTAGAATTATTTCTATAATGTTATTCAGACATCAGAAAATTTAGGACATCTCATTAGGATCAAAATGTCATCATAGAAGTTATTTAAATTTTGGAATTGAATAGATATTAGGATACATATTGAATGAGTCCAGTGGTGTTATTTTACCAATTATAGTATAAAAACAATAATTAAATATGTATAAAACTTAAGGGTATCATTGTATAGTACCATCATTTGGTTTTGTTAGACCTAGGCCTAAAGATGAACTAGAATCCAGATTTTATGAAACTGGTCTTCTTAAAAAGAGAATAATTTTAATAGTAATTCTTGAATTGGGAGAAATACATGAGCATCTATCGAAATTGGGTGAAGATATTCCACATGTGGCTCAAATGGAAAATCAACATTTTGATTTTGTACATATGTCTAGTGGATACTCCGATGAAAATATATCTATAGTTGTTACCAATTTTATATATGCAAATAAATTTCCATTAAGATAAATGATATAATTTACAGAAGAATAACCAAGGCTAGATAATTTTTAATCCAGACATGAATATACAAAAATTTCGGATGACTCTTATGACATACTGAATAGAAATAATAATATTTTGATAGGAAATTTTGATCCTTTGAATGCCTAGAACAATTCACCAAAACAAGAAATGTAAGTTGAAAATAATAAAGCTGACAAATTAAACGTTCTATTATGCCTAGATCAGAGTTTGAAGCTCCCAGACTCAATTAAGAGATATTAGTGAAAATTTTATTTTTATGGGAGATATTTAAGATTTTATCTCGACTTTAGATGTTGAAATAATAAATTTAATGAATTAATATGTGAAATTTGTTTTGATGAACTAATGAAAATGTTTTCAAGAGAGTTTGAATATATCATAGAAAATCATCAGGCATAAAACTCTTCACAACCAACTTCTCTTGAATTTATCAGCAAATTTGAATCTATAACTTCAGTATTACCTAATTAAAATGATATAATATAAATTATTTGGTGTAAAATAATCTACATAATGATCTCTTACAAAATCAAATACATTTAACAAGTCAACTCACCTATAGGGAATCTTGGTTAGGGCACATTCCTCGTCAAGTGAGATATTAGTTGATTGCATTCATTCATTTTAAATAATTAGTCAATAAATTTTTTAATGTAAATTTTTTTGAGAGCTTAAGGATCATTCAGGATTCTATAAAGATGATCCAATAGTGGACATGGGTTTTAATTAATCACTTTCAGAGTTTTTTTGTTAAAGAAACATGTGATTGATGGTGATGATCATTCAATTCCTCATCATACTGTATCCTCTCAATGTGAATAATTCGATCATGAATATAAATCACACCCAATCCCATCCTTTTAGTCATTTGATTATATTTAATGATAAGATGCTTTTATTGAAACAAATAATTTTTTATCAACTACATTACATTATATTTATCAATATATAAATGAGTTTTATGTCGTTTGTTATATTATTTATAATCATTTATTAAATTCCAATTATAAATTTATTTATATTTAAATAGTTATTTTAATACTTTATTTATATTTATGTAAAAATTTGAATTTTTTTATTCTAAATTCCTATGATTTCTTTCTGATATCACTAGAGGGAGAAATATGGGTGAACACAACATTTATAGATGGTCAACTATCAATTTTCATTCAATATATATAACATAGTAAAATCAAAATAATACTGAAGAAACAATTTTTTCAACTAAAAATATTATTTTATAAGTTTTTACAATCCCTTTATTGTCTATAAATTATGTTATGGATTTTTTAAAACTAAAAAAGGGGGATACTCTTGGGAATGAATTATATCCACAATACTCTATAAATATTATTTATTTTATTTTATCAAAAAAAAACCCTTGGTCATTTTACAATTCATATTATAATAAATGAGTTTATGGAAATAAATGTTCCATGAAATATTAATTATATAATTATATTTATGTTTTTAATCTTCATGGAATATTCATCATTGAATCTGTAAAGTATTTTGGTGTTCTTTAGAGACATTGTTCATACCCTACATTGATAAGAGAATCTTACGAAATGAACACTATGTTAAGAATAGTTTGTAAGGATTTCATACACTATGTTATGGGATGTATATAACATCATCCTTATGCTAAACATCTAATGTATAGATCAAAAACCCAATGCTCAGTAAATGAACATTGGGATTATAAACCCTACCTTTGAATAAATGTATGGAATATCAATCCAATGTAGATGTTTTGAATCAATGTTCCTACTCTAAATTTAATGTATGGTGATATAGTGAATCAATCTTACGCTGAAAGGATTAACATATGAATTCTCTTCGAATTTAAATTTATCCCTACAATCAGATTAGATGGAATTATGGTTTCAGATAAATATAATAAAGGGAACCCTACACCATAAAAATTATCCCAGCAATCAGAAATGAAAATATACTTTATGAAAAAGAACCCAATTATATTCAAAGTTATTCCATTCTCTAAATTTCAATTATACGTTGGTCTATTTATTTTTAGAGATTTTTAATACAATATTTTATTCGAGAATTATGAAACTATCTTGAAGGAATGACAAATTGATTGAAAATTATTTAATGACTAATTAAAAGGATCCTTAGGATCTATTCAATGAACTTTATTCATAAGAAAAAACCACCCATATTCTTAAGGGAAGTAACGACTCCCATAGTCAATTCATTTTTGAATACTTGTGATCTTTTATGTGACATTATGGGATCTAGAATACAGAAGAAAACCATATATTATACATATGTTCTATCTAATTTATATTTAAATAAGATGTGACTATATACTTGTGATTTTATTTTTAATATATAATGGATTTAATGATAATCTTATTTGTGGTTTTTTATAATAGGTTACTCTTCGGAGATATGAATTTTCAAATATCGTACTGATGTGAAACTACTGCCGGTTTTTTCAAATTATACATAAGATCATTTTCAAAACAAGATCTCTTCAGTTATATTTTATATTGATTATATTCATTTATAATGAATAATATCTATATTTTGTAATTTTTCTTGTATTTATGATTTACAACGCTAAAAATATACATATCAATATCTTTTCATTTATTAGAGTTTTAACTATAAGTAATTTGGTGTGGTGTAGTGCAAGAATCTTGTAGTAAGATATGGATAACTAATTCTATATAAAAGAACAAGAAGGGTCTATTTAGTTTTGGTGTAATTTTTTCAACCTTCTTTACTCATTTATGGATTTGATGGAATTATTATAAGTGGAACTTTTCTATTGAAATTCAGCAGGATCAAAGAGAGAGCACTGGTGGAGTGTATTAGGGAACATTTTTCCCTAATTTTTTATAAAATTATTATGTGCATTAATTATATTTACCCACATATCATATAACACATATAATTTAATTCTTTATATCTACGTAAATCACAATGAAATTCGAGATCTAGAATTATTGAATTTTTTTGAAATGTTTCATTTTCCCCCCTCGTGTGTATATTTGTATTATTCTAACCTAACAAGCATGTTCAGGAATGTTATTATGAGGGAAGATATTTGTGGGAGATGATGAAAATATTTTATGATATAAGAATATTTTATATGTTTTCTGCAAAGACACAAATCATTACGGTCCTCGACTGTTTATTTAAAAAATATATTCAATATTCATCTATTAATATGTAATATCATTGTATGAAAATTATTTTTCATTATAATTTGATTTCTAGAATTGTATTAATCCATATTTTGATAATATTATTTGATAAATTTATTGATATCTATATAGATATATATAGGTGTAGGATACCATCCAAAATTTTTGGTAAGGAAGACAGTATATTGTTTTCCTAGAAATATATCCATGTCTGGATACTAAAAGAGAAGGTAGATTATTCCAATAACTTGAAGGGGTGATAACACTATAAAATAGCCGGTCTAATATGTATCAAACATCATCCTTTTTCATGATATGTGTACCCTTATTACACACCAGAATTGACAATCTCAAATGATATTCTTAAGGTAATCCACATTTTCATTATGAATAATTACGAAGGATTTTATCATATAATATCCATAAATGATGGTGGTTAAACATAGAATTTAATTGAATTTAATGAAGTATTCATCATTTTGACATCATATGAATTAATATTCATAACATATCACTTAAATTAATTATTCTTATGTTAAGTGGGAAAAATACAATGACACACAAGAGGGAGGGGTGAATTGTGACTTTTTTTTGATAATTTAGATAGATTATAGTTTTCAGATTTCATTCTAAATTTTGAAGACAGAAAAACATATTTTCTATAACTATTTTTAGTAGTTGATAAATTATAAAGAATAATAGAACAATTTTTATAGTGGTTCATGGCATAAGGACCACCTAATACACTCCACTAATGTTATCTCGATGGGAATGTTGATTTATAGTAGAATAGTACGCTTATCATAAGACCATTGAAATTGAGTGTAGGAAGATGAAAGCATTTATAATAAGTCATTAATGATCCTTATTGTTTATTTAGAACAAAAAAATTTCCATACAACTTAGTCTACGAAGCTAATACTATTGCATGATTGAATTCATGCCATCAAAACTCTAACACATCAAAAGAGTTTGATTTGATTGAATTGAAAAATTCATCCTCATCATTCCAGGGACACCTAAAAGTATTCATATCTTCTTCATCAAAGATAATAGTATTCATGTAATAATTTCATTTTTTAGATGGTATTTGTGAATAATCTTCAATAACCATAGAAAAAGATAAACAATAACGATTACACAACAACATAATATGGATGAATGTATATCTCTAATTTGTATCTTCATAAAAAATTAAAAGAGACTCTTTATCCTTTTTTTCTACAATAATGTACTCAAAAATATATTTTAAAACTTTAATTGGTATTGAAAACAAAAATATTATTGGTATTATATAGTAATTAGACAATTCCTTTGATTGATAAGATCAAAGAATATATCCTCATAAATCATAAAAAAATTAAATCAATCAAGGGAGTGTCAATTTTCATTAGAAATATGGATGACTTAATAAATTGACTATAATCATTTTAATCTATAATAATATATCTTTAAAAGGATGTCTAATTCTATTAAGAATTTTTTAGTAATCTGGGAAAATATCATAGATTTATAATTCTCAAATTAAGTAGTAAAATGTAAGGTTTCATTTTATAATTAAAAAACATCAATCCTAGGGTTGGAAATGAAAAATAAAACATAAAAGTAGGTTTGACATACAATATAATCTTCCTAAAATGTAATATTAATTGCATATGTTGGGTTTTTAATCCATACCTTCTTTTTTCTCAAACAAATGGTTCCTTATAGATGTTGAGTTACTAAAAAATACATTTTTAAGAGTGTTGGGTACATATTCAATACATGCTTATTCAAACATGATGTTTTTAACAATATGATACGCTTGCAAACATAGGGTATATGTACTGTTTCTAAAATCTGTTTGAAACTTGTTCTGAACACATAATCAAATATTAAAACTCATAAATGAGATAACCTTATTAATAAAAAACATTCCTAACAAGTAATTAAATTAACTTCAATCTTAAAAAAACATAGATATTTGTGAGAATCAGAATCAACAATTTTTATAATGTTTTACTGAGGGAATACATTCCAAATAATTTACCACTTTTTTGGTGAGAAATCCGGAAAAATAACATAGACAATAGATGAATTTTAAATAGATAAGAAATGTTATCTTCAAAAGTAATATAAATTATAGTTAAATAAATTTAATTTATATTGTAACCTAATTCCATTAATTATAAAATATAAACTTATAATTTGAATAAAAAAATCACGAATATTGCGTTTAACCAGTTTTCTCCCCATTTATGTGAGATAAAAAACATAGTAAATGAAAATGTATTAAAACAAAATAAATGTATAACATAATAGTAAATAAATTTTACATTTTCCAGAAGATAAAAAATAAGATATGTGTTCTAGTTGAAGAAATGAACATAAATAATGGGAAATACAATTTTAATAATGAAAAAAACATCAAATGATTCTTATGAATACAATAGATATTTTTGATGATTTCGTTTAAAAATAATGTATCATTCTAGTTCAAAGTATTAGTTCAGTATATGTGTTGGGTTCTGATGAACTTCATACAACCTGAAGAGCATGCTTTAATTCAACCACACTTCCTCAAAGTCATTCAAAAATATTATAAGCAATATGTATCTTCAAAACTCCGGAGACCAGAAAGATCTTAAATATTTCAATCAGATTAAAATTTTAAAAATTATAAAAAATTTCCTCAATAAAATAACTTGTAAAACCATTTAATTAACTGAAATAAAAGCAGTAGAATTCAAGGTTCACCAAAATATAACTCCTCAATGAGATCTCAATGGATGTCAAGTAGCCTAGATTAATGAACATTGTTAAAATAATGTTAATAGAAGCTCTCAATCGTATCATATATCAAAACAGTAATCAATTGCAATAACATGATTAAATATATAGAACTTATAATTAAAGATGTTGAAGTTCTTGATATATTGGCACTAAATTTTTTAGTTTCAATCCGACTTCTAAAAAACAATGTTAAATATATAAATTTTGTATTTTCAAAAAATTATGAATACAATTTTCCAAATATATATAACATATCTCTATGAATTGCTTCAAAATTAGTTTTGATACTAAAGTTTCTCTGTTATTTTGTATATGAGTATAATAATATTTTCCTTCATCTCTTATCATTTAAAAAAATTATTTCTTACAAATATTTTATTTTTTTATTCCAAATCATTTGAAATATTTTAATTCTCCTCCTTTATTATAATATTTTTTTTGACAAAATCTTATATATGATTATTCAGATAATCCATTGTTCCTTCATCTTGATTTCATGATTGAGGATATTATTAATCCACAACTAAATACTTATTTTTATTCTCTCCGTCAAATAATACGAAATATTATCAATTACTTCTATTATAACTATAGATAAAAATTTAATTATGTCTAAGGATTGTTTAATAGTATAGACTGTCTAATTTTAAAAAAATTCAAGGGATTCAAATATTGATATTTAAATGTGTTCAAATCCTCGAGAAATTTATTTGACTAGTTTTCATTCAAGATCACATTTCTTATCTTATAATTCAATATTATCTTATTTTTCCTCAAGAATTATTATAACTGATAAAATCATTGGGGTATTTTCTTATCTAGATGCATTAGTTTCAACATCAGGTATCTCATTAGAAAGTTCATCTATGTTACTAGGCCAAATATAAAGAACATCATTTTCTACTTCTTTAGTCTCTATATCATCTTGATTATTTTTATTATATAATAGTCACAATTTTTATGTTTGGAAACTTCTTCTCTTCTACATTATCCAACATCCCCATTTAGTTGGCGATCTAATCTAGCTGATTTTTTATTTTTTTTTCTCTCACTTTGAAATAGGTCTGTATTATTGTTGGCCATCCAGAATAATAAGAATTAATTTTCTAATATCTGTATTCTGTATGAAACAAAACATTCTTAGAGTACCATAATTTATCATTTTTGTGTGATTACACCTTTTAAAACATCTATATAGATAATTTTATGAATTATCTATAGTAGAATATAAATAATTCTCCTCGATGGATAGAAAGATATTTATTCTTCTGATTCATGGAAATGATTCATATATTGAAGCATATGTCTAGGTATGTTTGACTTAATATCACTGATGAAGAAGAACATGAAATAAATGTTAGAGTAAAGGTTATTTTAAATTTTTTTATTATCAAAAGTCTTTCAGACTGATTGAAGTTGACCAGTAACATTTGGTCAACCTCTAAATCCTTAACATACATTTTTTGAATATTTTTGGAAATAAAGAGAAACAAAATTATATATTCTAACATGTGATATTGATTTGAAATTGATCAAAGATAAAAATGGAATACTCTTTCATTATGAAAATTTACGATCTTGGAAATTTTTATTTATGTGATATAAAATTATTTATCATCTACCATTGGTGTGATGATAACCCTAGTATCCCAAAAACAAAACTGAACATTATTATAGAAGTTTTTCAGTTCTAACTAAAAATAAAAATAAGTATTTTTATTATAAAAATAAATTCCAAAGATTGATATGATAAGGATTCCATCAGTATAAGAATTGTCTCATACAACCAGTCAATGTCGACAACATTAACAAGAATGATTTTTCGTAGGCGAACATGTAGTCATTTTTGGTGGCTTGGTTCACATTCATATATTCTCTTTATCTTTGACATTTCTATGTATCTGAAAGTTTATGGTTTTCATTATAGGGATTATAATAAAGAATTGATCTGTAGAAGGAAAAAATTATTTAAAATATGAGGATAAGTAAGAGAATGATATATAGTATGAGGTTTATGAATTTTTTGGGGGATGAAATTCATGTTTCATTAGCCAATTTTCTCACTATTATCACTAAGTTTTTATTTTTCAAATAAAATATATTAAAACCAAAATAAATCATAGTTGTGATTTAAAATAAATAAAAAATATAAATAAATAAATTAATTAAATTATATCCATCAATAAAGAAAACAACGAAATAAAATAATAGAAATTTAGTTGAAATTAAATATTTTTTATTACCCTTAATAAAATAGAATCTTGCAGTAGGAATTTTCTTAGTAAAATTATCATAATGATGGTATAAACTATTAGAAAATTCTAAAATAATTTTGATTTTTAAAACATGCACTCTCATAAAATAATTTCATATACCAATATACATGGTTCTTGAGTGGATTATAGGTTTTTTTTATTATCTGCATAAAAAATATCACATATTTTATCTACATTATTCAAATTATGTCCAAATTACAATAAGGTGTGTTTATATAAAACAATTTTCCACAATAACTACCAGAAGATATATACTCTACCTCGTCTGTATATATGGAAAATGAATTTTGTTTTATACTTTTCCAGGACAGAAATGATTTCCCAAATAAAATGATTAGTTCTTGATGTTATTTTTCTTACAAATTTACATCCTCCATAATCAGCGTAAATATATGAAATTAAATTAAAATCATAGTTTATCTTGGATAAATTATACATTCAATAATGTTCCTTTTAAATATATAATATTTATTTTATTATTATTATGATGAGATTATTATGGGTCTAACTGAAATTATGTGAATAAACATACAAAAAAATATTATTTCTAGTCTGTTAGCAGTATGATAAAATAAACTACCAATCATACCACTATATAACTCATTGTGAACTTTGTTTTTTTAATTTATTAATGTCATGTTTTACATTATTTCACATGGAATTTGTATAAGTATTACAATATTACAGTCCAAAACTTTTCAATATTTCAATAATTAATTTTCTATTATTCAAAAAAATGCAATAATAATTTTGATAGATTTTAAATCCTAAATATTTTCATTATCTCACATATAACTCATTTCAAATTATTTGTACTTTAGATTTGATAAATAAATAAAAATATTTTTATTTTTTGAATGAAAAATAACTTCAACAACATATATTTGTACTAAAAATATATTGGAAAAATTATTTTCAAAGAAATAGAAGAATCTTCTAACACAACATGAAAAACATTTTCCAATAAAAATGATCATAATCTCTCATACCATGCTCTAGGTTTTTTAAGTCCATTAATTATTTTAGTAAGATAGAAAATATAATTTAGTAGATGAGGGTTTTCAAAACCTAGTGGTTGTTCAATATAAATTTCGTCCATTAAATATCTATTTGAAAAGGATAATTATATATCCATCTGATATAATTTAATATTTATAAGAGATACATAACATAAATTATTCTTATTTATTCAAATATATAAATACGTTAAATGGTTTAATCATTATCTATCCTTTCTTTGTAGTTGTATCATTTTGATGTTAATCTTCAAAATTTTTTTGTTATGATTAATATTTTTTATATCTAAAAACACATTTAGTTTGTATGAGTTAAAATTTTGTTGTTATGTCTACTAATAACTAATAATTATTTATAAAAAACATTTTTAGTTATTCTTAGATAGATATTTACAAAATATAATGTTGTAAATATTCTACTATAGTAGTTGTTTATAATTTTGGTAGAAATGCAAAAAATTCAGCAATTTTTCCTACTTTTCTTCTAGTTCTTACTCAAGTATCATGATTTACACTAATAGTTTCTAAATGATGATCATTTAAGGTTGTGGATTTTATAGGCAAGATAATTTCATGATATTCAATTTCATGTTCTTCAAGGCTCGAATGAATTTTATTTTTTTTTTCTTCAAAATTATTCATAGGTGATTTACACCTCATGATGTCAAAAGAGTCAACATTTTTGACAGGCTAATCTTTTCATTTATCATATGGATCTCTTTCATAAAACAACATATTAATGTATTCCTAATCAATAATGTATTTTTTTTATTATAAACTATAAAGGATTTAAAAATATTAGTCTATCATATAGAGAATCCATCATAATAATTTAGATAAAATTTACCATATTTTTCTTAGTATTAAATATATACACCCTGTAACCAAATACATTTAATAACATTCTATTATGTTTTCTCTTATTCAAAATTTCATTGGCTGTCTTTTTAATAAGGGGACATATTAAAAACCTATTCATGATTTGGATAGTTATGTTTATAGCTTCTTCCAATAAATAAGTTAGAATGCTATATTAATTTAACACATTACTTTCCATTTTTCTATGAATTATATTTCTTTATTAAAAATTTTCATTTTATTGAGACATTATTGGTTAATTGAAGGTGTGTTTAGTACATGTGTATGATAAAGAATAATTAAATTTTTTATTATCAAATTATCCACCATGATCACTCCATAATGAAACTATTTTAAAATATTTTTCGTGTTTAACAATTTTACAATGTCATTAAAAAATAGTAAGTACTTCACTTTAAATCATATAAAATAAAACAATGAAAATCATGAAAAATCATCAACTAATTTATAAACATAAAATATTCCTTCCAAACTCTATAACCTTGATAGACTAAAAAATCAATGTGGATCAGTTATAGAGGTTTAGATGTTGGAATAATATCAATTTATTTGAAATATTATTTTTGTCATATAAAAATTTTACAGACATCAAAAAATCATTCATTATAAAATTTAATACTATGAAAATTGAAACTTAATTTTATTTTAGACAATTTATATAAGGTAAGTATATTATAGTGTCCATGTATTCTATGTGAGTTCAATGAAACATATGTATGATCATTTAAATATTTAATGTTTTATTATATAGGGTATCATTATCCAAAGTATAAACGTTGTATGTTTTAGGTTATACATATTTGTGAAATTTATCCCTAAAAAGATCATGATTTTGTAAACAAATCATCAAAAAAAAACATCATCATTGTGTTGAGAAATACATACCAGGTTGTAATTTAACACTCGAATGTATAGAACCTTGATGAATGAAATATACTTTGGAGATTTAACTGATCCAACTATAACTATATTTCATTTATCACAGTCTCCGAAGGTGACTAGTCTTCTGTCCAGTTTTTCTTGTGTATGAAAATTGGTTTTATATTCACTCATATTATATGAGAAAACATGATCCATATACCATATATCATTTTTCTGTAATCATGTACTTGAAAACGTATTTAAACA
This sequence comes from Viscum album, assembly GCA_963277665.1. Classification (NCBI taxonomy): domain Eukaryota; kingdom Viridiplantae; phylum Streptophyta; class Magnoliopsida; order Santalales; family Viscaceae; genus Viscum; species Viscum album. Next base: position 126,480,160 of record OY728148.1, read on the forward strand.
AGATTTTTTTTGGTACACATATTTTCGTGTGTCCTACTATGTCAGTAGTCAATGATGTGGGAATCCTTATTTGCCTTATTTTTTTCAAACTTTTCATTACATTATTCATTCATATACTTGGAAATAAGTTCCTCTTTAATTACACATATGTAAGGATTTATTAACCATTATTTATTAGAATAATGTAATTTTATTCCACAATAGAAACAAGTATAATTTTAGATCATGGCACAGAATAATTTTTTATAAAATGGATTTTTATCCGTTGTTTTATCTTCCATATTTTTCTCTATTAATAATTTTTTCCAACAATATCATTCAGATATTTTTCTCCTTTAGTAAATATGCATGATGAACATTTAAATGATTCCACTTCATCTAGTGGCTCTTTTAGTTTCTTTTCATAAACATCAACATTTGGTGTAAATATAATGAATTTTTCATTTAATTATTTATATTGATTCATAATTTCATATTTTTCCATTAAAATATAAATATGATTAATTTTTAGTGAAATGTGATTTTTTACTAATGATTCGATTTTTTTATGAATTGATAAATAAATAGCTTATTTTATACATGAATGACTATTATAGTCAGAAGTAGAAGATTAATAGTTTAGTATATCATCTTCTTAATTAGCCAAAAATCTCATGTTTTATATTTGATTCATTGTATATGATTCCAAATTAGGTTTGGAAGAGCTATTGGAGTCGTCAAACACACTCCAAGTATCATTCATAGCTCGTTTCTGTTTATTCTCATAAACATTTTTTTCTTCATATTTTTATTATTATAATTATTGTATTTTTAACTATGTAAAGTACAATCTAATATAAACCATCAACTATAATTCATAGGATATTAATTATTTGGATCCATTCTTAATGTTCTTGAAGATTTTTAGGAAACTAATTTTTCTATAGAATTTGATTCATTTTTGGGCTAGTAGAGGATGTTTTATTTTATAATTTTAGTTGTTTTAATTAGTTTATATTTAAAAATATTATCTCAATTTATTTTAATGTTTATATGATTTAAATTTTAAAGAATTTTTTCCCCTTTTTTAATATATTATGATATTAATATTCATCTTTCAATACATCTTCATACATCATTAGTTTTCAATTTAAATTTTTTTATTTTAAAATCCTGAATTGGTGATGATTGTCTAATATTACAAAATATACCATTAATTTTTAGAATATTACTCTTTATAATTTTTTTTCAAGATCTTATTGTGTAATTTGATCTCCCAAATCCAAAATTTTATTGAAAATTTCATTCAATACTCCATTCATTTGAGTGATTTATTCCCTATCCTACATTCATAAGGTGGAAAAAAATAGTTTCTTAATAGAATACCATAGCTATATGATATTTTTAGTTCTTTAATATTTGAAAGCTATTGTTTGTCACATTTTATAAGTATTAGTAAATTTAAATACTCAATTTAATTATTTATGACCAGGTAAAAAATGATATAAATCATTGATCTTGATTTTATTATATACTCATCTTCATTGGTAGCATCTCAGGTTTTTTGTTTCTCAGGAATTTAATATAGAGTGATGATATTCATATAAACATTAAATAGAATATTATTCATATATATTATCATACAAGATGCCCAACCCCTATGGTTATCAGAATTGATATATAGAGAACATATCATTGAAATTCCTTCTCTATATCCATCCATTAACATTTAACTTTTTATAGACCTTATAATTTCGATCCTACTATGGGTTTATTTAATTTATCAAAATATCTCACCATTGATACTAACTTTTAGGTCTGAATAATTCAACAATACACAATATTGAGGTTGGATTGTTTGTTTTAAATAATCTTAACATATTTATTTTTATAATTTATTTTCTATTAAGGTAGATTTGCAGTCTTCTATACTGTCAGTTATTTGAGAATTAGATAAACTATTAAGAAAAACCAATCATAATTTAGAGGGATTTGGGTCAAAAATATCCCCCAGTTCACATGACCAACACTATCTATATGAGCTTAGTTATTTTCACAATAATAGTCCTCTTATCATTGAACATTCACAGTTGAGCATAGGTAGTTGACACATTTTACAATAATTATTTATAGATCCTTCTAGTTATTTTACAGGGAACCAGTTTCTCCAATTATTAGTTTGAGAAGAATATTATTTTCCACAAATGAATTTCAGTAGTTGAAAATCTCAAAAATGAAAACAGTTTTATTTGATTGAATTGAATGGTTCTCAATCGTATTATCATAAATAGATTATATGGTACATATTATATTATTCAATGATGAAAGTAATTATATAAGAATAACATAGAAGTAATCCTCTCTACAAATGATCTTAAATAATAACAGAAATGAACAAATAGTCATGATTACACAACATAACAAGAACGAGGAATGAATATCCCTACAGTGTAGTTTCATTGGAAAATAAATGATTTACATGATATTTTTATTCTTTTTAGAAGATAATTATTAAAAAAAGATATTGAAAAATATATAATGGTATAGAAAGAAGTTATACTCTTAATATTATAAAACAATGTTGTATTTACTTTGGTTTAGAAGATCTAAAAATATAACCTAAAAGATCACAATAATTAAAATTTACGTCAATAAATGGTGTTATAAGTTTTCTTAAAAATATGAATGATTTACTTTATCGAATACTAGCCTTTGAGTCAGTCCAAAAATAGAATTAAAACAATGTTTACTCCCATCAAGACTATTTTCTAAATCATAGAAAATATCATAGTTTTCATACTGTATCATTAAATATTCCTACATAGGATTCCTTTATATAATGAAAAACACTAAATATAGGTTTCACAAACTACAGTTGAACATAAAAAAGGGTTGATGTACCATATGTTTGATTTTCAAAATTTATGGTTCCTTAGATACATAGGGTTGTTTATACATACATTTATTTTTTTCTATGATAAGGTTCCAACTGAACATAGGGTTTCTAAACAATACTTTTTAAATATCATTTTTTACATCATCCATATATGCTAATTCAAACATAATGTTTATGAAACATATGGTACATTTAGAAATGTATGGTTTGAATAGTATTTCAAAAATACATTCAAAAGGCATTTAGAATAATTTAAAAAATATTATAATCAATATTTAAGATAATATTATCAAGAATAGGTGTTTTGGTAAAATACATAGAGTAAATTCATTACTTAAACAAAACAGGAAATTTATACGCTTAAAAAATAAAAATATTTATAGAGTATTGTTGGGAAAATAAATTCCAAAAAACCAGATGATAATGCAAGATGTTTTATATTTAGTTTTGTAATAATGATAGAAGGATTAATTTGATTTTTATATTATTAAGCTCAAATTCATATGTACCCTATTTGTGCCAAGTTGTAAAAATTACTATATATTTCGAAATGTTTTGAGTAATTATAATTCACATTATAAAAGATTAGATGTTGAATTAGAAGTAGAAGACCAAAATGGTTTGATGATGAAATCTAAAGTCTCTAATTATTCTATGATTTATGTTTGTGGGAATGTGATTTCTAAAATCATCATTATTCTCCATCATGTTGAATTTGAGTTTTTTTATATGGATTTATTTTCTTTATATTAATCCCATATCAATTTCCAAGGAAAGGATGTCATGGGTGATATTCAAAACCAACATATGAGTGTCTACCAGTGTGATGATAAATATGATATTCAAATTGAAATTTAATCAATTGTATGAGACATGTTTAATATTCAAATGAATCATTTATCGTTGATGGTTTGGGATATACTCAACATTGATGATATTCATTTTATATGGAATCATATTGATGTGTATCAAGAATAGTAACATTTTCTTCCACCAGATCATGATGTTTTTTTCTATTTGAATTCATACATTGGTATATAACAATTTCAAATACTCAATAGAGAATGGAACTAATTACGTTACATGAAATGAAAAAGTAAAACTATTTGAATAATGTTAAGGGATTAATTTGGCCCAATGCGCTATTATGGTCTGCACCTATTTTTTTTGTTCACAAGAGTGATGGATTAACCTGATTCCTTATATGATTATTAGGGACATTAGAACCGAAAAATAAAGAATAAGTATCCTCTTCCACATAATGATATTTTTTGTTCAATTTTGAGGAGATCAATATTTTTTTAGATTGATCTTCAATATAGATCATATAAATTTAGTTTCAAAAGTGAATACATAACCAATAAATAATTATGAATAAATAATGCCTACTATGAATTTATAATGATGTTATTTTGTCTCCATAATTACCTATATATGTTAATTTAGTTATGAAATCAAGTATTTAAATATTTAATTTATCATTTTTTGTTATTACATAGAGATTATATACTTTTATATTCAAATATTGAACAACATAATAGTGGTATCCTATGGATTTTAATTAACAACATAATGATAGAGAATCTATATGAAAAATTTACCACGTCTGATGTTTGGAGCCAAAATGGTTCATTTCTGGGTCATGTAATCACATTCTATGGATTATTAGTAGATGCATAAAATAAAAAATTTATTAATCATTATCCAAGACCATCTACTATGAATCATATCCATAGTTTTATTGTTTTGGATAAATATTATCACAATTTTATAGAGAATTTATCACGGCTAACTAGTATTCTCACCATCGATGGGAGCCATATAATTTTAAAGATATTAATATGAGGATAATATCATGTAATTGAAGAGAAGGATAGTCATTTAAACTATGATTATAAAATACTACAATGGAAATTATTTTTTGATATATCCTAATGCATTGGTGAAGGTAAATGGAAGATTTATCATGATGAATGATACATTTTCATATTATTACTCATGTAAAATGAAGGAAGAGGATAAAAATTACACAAATCATGATTTGTTGAATGTTGTGAATTTTTTTTCATTAAATATATGGTGGTATTATCTTTAAAGAGAATTGTGAAAAATATATGTTGATCATCAAAATTGAAAGTATATATTCACTCATAAATAGCTGAATATTTTCTAGAGAATATGGTTGGTGTTTATAAATGATTTTGTAATCTTAATACATTAACATTCTAGAAGATCCATCAAGGAGTATTATTCTATGATTCAAAATGATCAGAAAATATTATTTATGGCTACGATCATAAAAGATACAATATTTAGTTATTTTATATAGAATTATATGGAAATATTGATTGAAGGGGATAAATATTATATTTATTAATTGAGTTTTCTAACATTTATCTATTTCAATATTTAAGTGATTTAAATTGAGGATGTTTCATATAACAGGGGATACTCACCTTTTTAATAAACATTTGATGAATGAACAATTTAATGAAGCTACATGAGAACATGTGGATTTGATGAATTAGAGATTTCCTCTTTTATTGGTATCAGTGTGACGGAATTTTGAGGGAATAATTTATTTAATGGGGTATAATATAACACCATAATAATTTAAGATATATTTCTATTAAAATAAATTAAATTATCTGATAACATTTGACACACCCAACCCCGAGTCTAAATGAACAAATATATTAAATACCATAATAACATAGTTGTTATGTAAGAGATATGAATTAGAATAATAAAAATTTGAAAATATAGATAATGGTTTTAGACAAATCCAATATATTGTTAAACATGTTCTATGTTTTATTAAATGTATATATATTCTTAACAAAAATTCAATCAAAAATGATTCTTATTTATTTTTAAGTAAATAATATAATTATTTTTTCCACATGTAGAAAATGTATTTAAATATTTAAATATTTTTTTTAAAAAATTAAATTAAAAAATAATCAAAGATATAATTTTTAGAGTTTTTTGAATGGATTTATTTAATGGTGAATAATGAAAAATATTATTTTTATTTATAATTGTATTTTAAGCATATACAATGATCAATTTCGTTTTAAACTTGTTTTAAAGATTAAAATAGTTCAACAAAATTACGAATAATCGAATTATTTTAATTATTATTTACATTGTGTTGTATATTTGTTTAAAAACATTTTATACATAAGAATTATTATTTTTGATAACAATAAATCATCATTTTTTTCATGTTAAAGATTTAATTTTTTAAAACAACCAATAAAACATTTATTAAAAGAAACATAGGAAATTAAAAAAGTTTATAGAGGAATTTTTATTACAATCATTTTTATAAAAAGGGATAAGGTCAAATGGAAACTCATCATTCCACACAATGTCCTTGTTGATTCCCTTTTTATCAAGAACATAAACCACCATATTCCCTTTGTGGTAGGCATGGGAGGAAATGTATTTGACCTTATGAATCGAGTTAAGGCATTTCTTCCAACTCGTAGTTTGATTCCATGAAAGATAAACCACCCCATTCTAAATTTCTTGAAACAACCATGTAAATGTCCTCGAGAGTCTATAAAGATAGCTCCACAACCTGGAGGCCCCAGATTTCCGTCGGAGGCCCCATCCACATTGATCTAGATCCATCTAAGAAGTGGGGATTTCCAAAACACCTCATGAAAGCGTTTAGGATGAGGGAAGATTCCACCAATCCAAAGACGTTGCATGAACACAATGTCACCAACCTAGTTGTCACAATAAGCATTCTAGACAGTGGTAGCATCTCTAATGAAAATTTGAATTATCGTTTGACCTGCAATGATATTGGGTGAGTAATTATTATGAATAAAGTCATTTCTATCATACGAGATCACATGTTGGATCTCGAAAACAACATATAGGATGAGGTTCTTGATTTGATGCCAAGATTCAAGCTCTATACATCATTTTAGCCAGAAGAGGATACTGTCAGAAAAAATCCATCTGCAATAAAAAATGTCAATAATAAAATTCCAAAGAGAAGAGGTTGTAGCACAAGAAAAAAATAGATGATTATGATCCTCTCTATGTTGTTGAGAAAGGTGACATTTAGAATAGAGATGAATCCAAAAATTTTAGACACAAATCACAGTGGGAAGACAGTTGTGTACAATACACCAAATGATATTAAGTCTTGATATTTTATTCCAAGGTTGTTTAAACTATTTTAACTGGGAAAATTTATACTCATAGTTCAAGAAACAAAGATGGTAAATATATTTTCTAGTCAAGAATACCATTGTGAGCAGGTTCCCAAACAAGAAAATCATCCTCATTAGAGAAGTGGTAACCATCAACCACATGCATGATAGATTCAGGGAGATCCGAATATCTAGAGTGAATCACTTATTTTATGGTGGAGTTAATTCTATCTGGAATGGTATTAGGAGAAATATTGGAAAAAAGGGTAGTCCCAGTCTAGTTGTCTGCCAAAATTGAATGGTGGAGTCTAAGCTAACCAACCATCTGGAGTTTTCCGTGACGTGGGTAAACTAGTTTCTAATGGAAGACCAAAGCAACGACTGGAGATAGTTCAAATTCCCTTTTTTGAGCCTCTCAAAAAAATTATTTCTAAGGAAGGAAATGGATTCAGATTTGTTATTTATCACTCTCCATATTATTTTGTCTTAGAGTGCCTCATTAAAAAGATTGATATTTTTAATACCAAATCCACCCTTTTCAATAGGTTTGTAGCAGATTGATGAGAGACTGCTAACAAGTTTCCATTCAATGATGTTTCTGGTCCAGAAAAAAAAAATTCAATAGGTATTTATTCTCTTGAGAAGACCATGATTCCATTTGTAGATCACATGGGAATACAAAATTTTGGAGAAAATGGTCGATTTCCCAAGACAAATCCTATTAGCCATGGACAGGGATTTCCCTTTCTCAGAGGAGAGATGATTAATCACATGATCAACAACAACAATGAAATAAATAGATTTAGGCCAGCCCCAAAAAAATGGGTACACCCAAATAGGGAAAGGGGAGGAAACATTCTTTGATTCCAATATTTTCTATGATGTTAATTTTTCGAGATAGGGGGAACAATTTCCCAAAGAAGATAAAAGATTTAGTCAAACTTAATGATTGTACTGAGACCACTTCAAAGTGGGATAAATAATTTTGAAGGCTATGAATATTTCATTTACTCCCATTGAGAAATAGTATTATTATATTAGCGTAAAAATTGGAAAGAATGTTTAGATTCATAGCTGCTTGAATTGGTTTGAGTTTGTTTTTATGAACTAGACAGGTGAGCAGTCTACTAAGGTAGTCCTCCGCAATGGAAAAGAGGATGGTAGAGAGATGATCTTCTTGTTGGACCACATTAAAACATTTAAAATATTCTTTTGTGGATCTATTGACAAGAATAGAGATCAATGATGATTTAAAAAGTGAGTGAATCCTTTTGATGAAGATATTATTAATGTGAAAATCCTGGTGAACTGTGAAAATGATGGGCTAATCAATGGTATTAAAGGGTCTCCTCACATCAAGCTTTATGGAAATATTTCCCCCCTGTAGACTTTATTTCTAGAATTAGTTCATTGTTATTCAAGGAAAATGAAATTTTGAATGGATATACATTTTATGATTTCAAATTCATTCCACGAATTGATTTTTCTACACAGAGAAGAAATTTTTTTTTCGAGGAGTTTGGTAAAAATTTTAGAGAGAGATTTGACGATAGAAATAGGTCTAAATAATTGTATTTCTGAGCCATTAGAATCCTTAGGAATTAAGTGGAGTTATTGGGCATTGAGACCATATGGAAAAATTCCAGTATTGAAAAAAAATATTTGAAAAATTTGTAAACATCTGCTTGAACAACTCCCTAGTGGTGTTGAAAGAAACCATTATTGAAACCATCGGGACATGGAGCACTATCAAGATTAAGTCTAAAGCCTGTGGATTTGATTTCATGATCCAGGGGTAATCAAAAGAAAGCGATTATCATCGTCAATGACCAAAGTTAGGATGATCCCAGGAAAGATATTCTTATTAATATATATACTATTAAAATTTTTGTTAAAATACGTGACCACATGATTACCAATGGCAGACTCAGAATAGTAGATATTGTCATTATCTTTAAGAAAGGATAAAGAACAGTTGAATTTTATAATCCTCTGAAGTGCATAGTAAAATTTGGTGTTTCTATCCCCATCAGTGATACATTTTGTTTTGAAGGCTTGTTTGTGAATGTTGTCCTTGAGGACTAAATGGGAGTTGATCTTAATAGAGATTTTTATTTGGTTTCGGGGATCTGAGAAAAAATTATTGTTAGTAGAGTTCTTTTTATTTTGATTTAGTTCATTATCAGGGTTGGAGGTGTCTTGGTCATTTTTCATGGATTTGGCACTACATCATGACTTGAGTCAATGTTTGAGATTCTTGATCTTGGTAATACAGGAAAAGGCATCAGAGTGATGATTCATAGATTCCCAATATCTTTGGATGAGATGAGAGAAGTCCAAATCATTAGACTAAGCATTGTTAAATTTGAAAGGGATACTATATTTTTCTCTTTTTGAGAGAAGGGAAACATGAATAGGATGATGGCCAGAGATTAGTTTCAGCAAGGTGATTCTAGAGATAGTGTCTCACGCATCAAGAGCCTGGACATTCACTAGATCCATATCATGTTTACTAGAAAAAAATCTGATTATAAAGCCTATGATACCAAGTGAATTTAGCACCTGTAAGATTTATTTCAACTTGATTAAACTCTTCAATTGAGGATGTAAATTATATAGATGAAATGAGAGAGTGACATGGTCCTAGTTTATTACTAGGGGAAATAATGGCATTAATGTCACCCATCACCAACCAAGGATCATGAATGGGGTTAGATAAAGAAAATAATTCATTCTAAATAGTCCTACGATATTGGTATCTATTTTAGCAAAAAATATCATTCAAAATAAGTTCATGTTATCAAAGGTAAAATCACAAGTTAGAATTTGATAAGAATGATTGGGCATGTTAACATCATGTAAATAGGTGTGATAAAAGATCCAAAGTGATTTAACATTGTTATATTTAGTGCAAGAACCAAGAAAATTATAACCAATAGTAAAAAGATGGAAGAAATTCATACTGAAGTTAATTTTTGGTTCAGCAAGAGCGCAAGACTTTTTGTTTATGAGTCATAGTAATTATTTTTAGAAATAAAAGGGTGTTAGTGTTAGCTAAACCATAACAGTTATAAAAAATCACATCAATTTAAACTAGTTTTTTGGATCCTGAGATCCTCTTTTTCTTGTTGGAACCATTAGAGACCTTATTCCTCTTGGATCTTCTAGGTTTTGAGGAGGAGGCTGAAGGCTTCTTAATAACCTATTTTCACTTAGTAGAGGCAAAAATGATGTTAAAATCACCTGAGACATTCGAATATTTAATGGAATCATGTTATTTAATAGAAATAGGTGTGATCATATGACCGTATTGTGATTCATCATTTAATTTTATGATCTCAGGAAGAGTTGGAAAATCAGGGATAACCTATTTGTCTACTCTCTCTGTAGCCACACTAGGTATAACAAGTTTATTTTGTGGGTCTATGGTAACATTCAGAGAGGCCAGATTAGTGGAAGAGCATGCAGTGGGAATAGTGGTGCTCCCTGTTAAGCCATGTTAAACAATTGGAACAAGAAAATCAGAGAAAATCATAATTGAACATCTAGTCATAGATGTAGTGGCTTAGAGTGAATCTGCCTGAACCAAGGGGTTGAGGCCTTTAGCTCGAGATGGTTCTAGTGTTGTAGAATCATATGCAATGACATGCTGAGGGGGTGGGGAGGTATCACGAATTTCAACCTAAACCTCCTTTTTATAAATCGTATTGTGAGTGGGCTCTAAAAAACAACCTCATTTGTGGAAGGAAGTATAAGGAAATCATCAGGGTTTAAAATTAGAGGAACAAAACATGGATTTGGGGATGACAAGGACTGTAATAAAGAGAACAAAATAACACAGTGCCCCACAAGGAGGTCAGTGAATTTCATTCAGGTTTCCAGAACTAGATGCTTCATGTCTTCCAAAATAACTTGATTAGGATCAGTCATTTCCTCCGCTTCCATCTGTTCAGCCTAGTTGACCCCATAGCTTTCACCCAAGTAATTTGTTTTCTTCACCCAGATATTAGTCTTCTTCTTCTTCAGAGGGCTAGGGATAATAGGGGCTGAAGCATTAATTATTTTATTCTTCCTCACTTCATTCCACACATCATCTAATGGCTGGGAATCCTGGATTTTGACAACGCAACACTTCAAAAGAGAGTGACCGACGATTTTGTAAGGCTCACAGTAGGGGGGAATCCTTTCACACTCGACGCAGACTTCAGCTCGGTAGTCATTGGCATTGAAAACAATGAAGTCCAGTAACTTTTCAGCCATGTTGAATTCTACCATAACACAAGAATACATACCTAGATCAGTATTGAGCATCCGTTGATCAATATTTAAATTCGTACTGATACATGAGGCTATATCATTGAGAATCCATGGATTCCAGAAATACCAATTCAGTCCATGCAAACGAACCCAAATTTGATCTAATGGATTCTTTGTGTTATATGGGATGAAGGTATAGTCCCATTATGAAATGCGAAGGGCACTCGACTTGAGATTAATATTGCCTAATTTCCAGACCCTATCACGCTCATCTTCCGATTTATGTTAGAGGTGAAAATAACCTTTACTAAGGGGGATAAGTTTCGAATTCGTGAATCCCCATACATGTGCAATTCATTCTTTATGCTCCGAGTTAGACTAGGGTTTCTCACCCTTGAGATAAGAGATAGGGGCCATGACAGAGAACATACAAAGAAGAAACAACTACTGAAGCGTCTTTTGATCAGCCTCAATAGAAAATCTACCATCTTCGAGCTTCTTACAACGAGATTCTCTCATCTCAGAGTATTTACACAGGTCAATGCCTTTGAGAGCCTCAACAAAGGTGATAACTTTATCCCTTTATCTCGAAAGGTATTAACACGTTTGAATCAGGCTGTCAGGGTTCTTGAAATTGAATTCACATTCAAGATCAAAACCGTCCATCAGAATTGGTGTTCCTGAAGCAAAGAGAATAATGCGAGAACTTCAGATCTATCAAAACCTAGGGAATGTGGTGAGGACCATTTAATTAAATTACCCCATAATTATAAATTAAATTTGATAAAAATGTATCAATACATGGATTCATAACATTAAAATATAATTTTGAGTCCAAATTTATTGTTTATTATAATAAAATATAGAAAAATAAATATTTGAATATGAGCATACATTTAAAACGAGTTTTCTAGGGGCATAAAAAAATATATAGGTGTAATATTACTAATATAGAATTTGAAATTTATATTATATAGACATATTTAAACCTAAATGAACACTATATTTTAACATATGGTCATATTGAATTATTTTTTTAAGTATGAAATTATTATATTTTATTATTTTAAGAAATTCCAATTTGACCTTGTTTTCACGTAGAAATTGATTCCCCTCCATTATCATCTGCACACAAAAATGATCCACAAATCAGGAAAAAACCACCCATTTATCTTTTAAAATTCACTACACATTAATAATCTGATACTATCTTCTAAAAATACCTTTCCAATGGTCATTATAAAGGTATTTAAAAGAGGCCAACCGAAGAAGAGGTAATTTACCTACCAAAACTAATTCAACTCATTTAAATATGTAACTTATCTAATTATATGGAATTATTAAAATAATAATTAATCATTATCTTAAATTCACTAATATTTTATTAGTAATATATAACCACAAATATTTCCCTCCTTTTAATCAAATGGGACGTGTAAGTATCAATCAGGCATAAGTTTTGAGTATCACCTCCACAATGTGGTACAATTAAATTTCCATCACCATATTTCATAAATGGTTATTATGATGGGTCTAATGTTTATATATGATTTTTATGAAATTATTATTATTAATTAATTATAATATCATATCAAAATTTTTACATTCCCATTCGAATATATATTATAACACCGCTCTGCATATGGGTGGACTACAACCTCCACGAACCAATTGGATTCAATTTTTAATTTTTCATTACATGGATAACAATATGGAAATATTTAATGACTATATATGGAATATAATATTTAATAATTATTATTTAGTGAATAATTAGTATTTATATATCTTTTATTTCATTTTTTAATTTAAAATATCACTCATATATACATACGTCCTATTATTTCCAAGAATGGATTAATTCAATTTAATTTATCTATAAATAATGTAAGACTGTCTCTTTATATATAATGAATATATATTAAAATTATGTCATTATAATATAAATATATTATTTAACCATGATAAAATTAAAAGGTTTGTAATTTTTTAATAGAAACTATATTGGAAAAATGTAATAGTCAACACATGGAAATAATGATTTTGACAGTATATTTATAATAACGTGGTGTTAAAATGTTAAAAAAGGTATTATATTATGTTATAAGTTTTTACATTATTATTTTATATAATTTTTATAATTTTTATTTAATCATATATGAGTTTGTGTAAATTTCAAAGAATGTCAAACTCGAGGTGAGGGTCTCTTGTTAAAATCACATTCATTTTCAAGATAATTTTTATTATGATTAAATGAAGATATTTTATAATAAAAATCTAAATATACACATGATGATTATTATTCCCTATTTATTATTTGGCATTACACGGTTATTTTTTCAATTTTACTCTGTTTATGTACTCAAGACACTGAAGAAATCTTTTAATAAAAATCATTTATAATAATGTCTTTAGTTGTAATAATATTTGTATAATATCAAGGTTTTATAATTATGTTTTCAAGAATTTTTCTAATATTATTCTATTAATGTTTAACATCATTTTTAAAAATGATTCAATTTATAAATTTTTAAATGGAATGTTCTTTTCTTCTTTAAATCTTGGAATTTTTGAATATTTAATAAAAATTATAAATGAATCATTGTTATAATGTACTTGTCATGAATAGATATTTTACATGTTATGAATATTAAATTAATTTAATATTCAATTAAATGTTCCAAATGTTCCCTTCATTTAAGTTTTCCCAAAATGTTGGGTAAATTTTAATATTTTAAATAATATATTTAACTATAAATAAGGTATTTTACTCATGAACTGTTCAAGAGATATTTTTAAGAAATTTATATTCTTTGATAACATTTAATTGAAATCACATTTTTGTACTACTGATATGGTACAATTATACCATCCACAATCATTCCATGAATACATTATGATGATTATGATTCACGAATCATTCTATGGATCCAATTTCATTCCGACAGGTTAACTATGTTATGATGAAACCATTATAAAACATTTTTATCATTCATGGTTTATGATATTTTGAAATGATTAAATATTTATATATTGTATTTCCCTTCCCTGGGTTATGATATGATTAATGTTATATGATATTCTGGAACAACGATTTTTGATTTTCGTTGTGTGATGGGTGGTAGAAAAATTATATAGACATCAAATTAATTGGGTTGAGATAGATATATCATATGATAAAAATGAGTGGGATATAGAGTGAAATAAGTCTAGTAAGGGACAATTTTAGCTATGATTGTCATGGGTGTGGACCATGAATATGAATATGATGGATTGGGTAGATAACCCAATCTACTATGATACTCATAGAAGTAAACCTCGAATAAGTAATTTTGTTTCAAAACTTATGTTCATGCAAAAATACATATGTCTTATGACTACGTTATGCTCTCATAGTTCATGTTTTCTACTTCCCTTATAATTAATTTAATATGAACTATCATACATTATTCTATGAATCAATATTTTCATATATTATTTGCATTCTGTGGTTTTCAAATGTTAATATCACATTATCATACCCTTTTTATCATGTAAGCTTCAAGTGATAATTGATATATTTCTTTTTTCCCTTACTGAGCATCTATCATCAACCTTTATTATATTCACCTTTTTAATGTTATGATGGATGTGGTTTTTTAGGTTATGTAAAATAATTTTACTATGTGGAAAGATATTTATTGGATAATTTAATTATATTTCATTAATTATAAAGTATGTGTATCTAGTCTCCAAATACATTGAACCCTTATGTAGGCATGAATTTTGAAAATATATTTAATAATAATATATTAAATAGTCCAAACATGTCCCATTGAATATATTCAATGAATTATTGGTGAATATATATTTTAATCTCGTATGATTAATGTATATAGAAAAATTTTCTATTTAGATAATATTTTTCCAAATAATTAATGAAAATATCTTATCATATTTCTCTAAAACATGCTTCTGTTATTTTTTAATCAAGAGTCATTAATTGGTATGATGCATTGGAAATTACACAATCATTATATATTGTTTGAAACCCTACACCATTATTCATTCATCACTATATATATTAAAAATTGTTTTGTACTATAGTGTAATTTAACTATAAAAGCAGTGAACTGCCTCTTTTAATATCCTTGAAAAATTATTCATATTCAAAATTTTAAAGGAACTTCACTCCCTTAAATATTATCATGGTTAGTTCATTTTATATAAGTATAAAATTCTTCAAAATGAACCAAAAATATTTTTCAAGGTATATAAATCTAAAGATCTATATTATATTGGTTGGTTTGAGTAATTGATCAATAAAATCCTTCAATGATGGACCAAATATCATAACAATTCTTATGATTTCTTGACACAAGTTTGAATTCATTAAAAACTATACTTCCAACTAGTGTCTATTTTATTTGTATTTAATACAACACAGAATTTATCTTTTAATTATTATATTCTATTGGAATATATTGGAATATATTTTATTATGTAAATATAAAATTGTTCAAAATAGTCTGTAATGAAAATGTTCATTATATCTATTAAGACTTTATGATCATTCCTAAGCCTATTTATTATCAATATAAATTCACTTTTTCATTATGTCATACAAGAAACCATTATTGGTAATATTCTCCCTTTTAATACATAATTAATAATGTAGAGACCCGAAGCTTGACGTACATGAACATTACATTACATTTGCGGAATACTTAATACATAATAAAAAACACACAATGATTGTAATAGTTTAGTGTCTTTGGAAACTTGGAACATAATCTTCTAATCGTGGTGAAAGATCTTCAACATCTCCCAATAAAGATCTTCCCTTTTTTTCTTACCTAAAACCTTTCTTTATGTCCTAGGGAAAAGAAAAAATACAAAAGGGTGAGCTCAAATGCTCAGTAAGGGTAAGCATGGATAAAATAAAACATACTATATACATCTAAACTTAAAAACATGAACATAATGTTTAAACATCAAAAGAATGAGCAATGACATAAAACATGGAAGTACGTAGGGAATAGATCATAAAGAAACATTAATAATGATAAAATAGCATGGGAATAAAACATGTAATTGTGGTAACCATTCAGCACATTTCATGATTTCCATAGTATCCAAGGCATTGCTGCCAAGACCATCTTGGTGGACAATGTCCCTTTATGAATCGAGTTCACTCCTCGTTTCAGTCCTGTAACACTGAACCAGATTAACATACCGTTCCAGACATGTCTATCTCATGAGATATAAATCTTTACCCAATTCATTGGAGGTAGATATAGGTCCCACCCATATCATAATGAAATCATTCTTACTTGTGCCACAAAATAAACATACATCATTCATAAAACCCAATAAATAAAATGGGTTCCATAAACATCATCCCCTCATCACATATCCCATATAAAATAAATGGATATCATTTCATAATAAGATAAGATAAACCATGTAAATCATAGAGGAATTCTACATGAAATATACACATATAAAATAATGTCATCTTAGATGAAAAATGGTTTTGATAAAACACTTGAAATGAATTCTTGAGGAAAATATCATTTTTTCTTCAAAATCATTTTCTTTTCAAAAAATGTTGTATAATTTTAACAGAAAAGGATTTTGTTTAAAAATATTCATGATATTCTTTGGAGGAAGCTTCATGAAAACAAGGATTTATAAAACCGTAAAAATCCTTTCATGTCGTATACGTTAAAAAAACATTATTCTCGTACTTTTTTCGGAAAAGTCAAAAAGTACCTCGTAACGTAAAAAAAAGAAAGATTCCGTACATACCATGTAGTAAAAGTCAAAAATGGGTAAAAAAGACATTAAACATACATAAAAACACTTTTATAAAACATGGACATGGATGATCGAAATAGCCCCAGTAAATACTTATAAATAAGAAATCTGGGAGATAAATGAGATTTGAAAAATTATCCCTTACCTTAGGTCCGATATGCTTCGTACGTATCTGAAACCTCTGTATAATGATTTAAATAATGTTATTGACTTATTAAAGAATGATATTCATTGTTATTATATCATATATGGTTCACTTATGACTTTATATTACCCGTTGTTTTGTAAATTCATGTTAAATTAGTGTTTTGGGTAAAATCTTCTCATTTGTCGTTTGTGTTTTAACTTGTAGTTATTCATATGATTACTTAGATCATGATTACTTATATACAGAATGTAAAACATGATTTATATATAATATATATTCAGAATATACATATATATATTATATCAATAAATGGAATGAAATACACTGTTCATGGAGACGGTAGGCCGTACGTATGCATGAACGCTGTTTTCGTTTCTTTATTGAATGGAATGGAATTAAGTATATGACATACATATATATATACATAAATATATTATCATTATTATGTCATATACTTCATGATTACTTATTATATATACTTGATAATCATTCATGAATGGTTAATCATTGATAATGAATCTCATCGCGTCGTGGAGACGGTAGTCCGTACGTACGCACGAGCGATGATATCATTACCATGATCATGGAATTGTATTCAAGTGTATGTATAATATTTAATAATAAATATAACCTTAAAATAATCATATATAGTCATTATTTACACCATTATACCCATCCAAGTAAGGTGGTGGTGGAAAATAGATTACACCACGACGTGGAGATGGTATTTTGTACATACGCATGTGCGGTGATTTCGTTTTCCGTAGGATGGATAAATTTTGAAATAGGTTTGTTTCATACTTATAATAACATATCAGTATGTGATTGATACTTATTTTATTACTTCATAATGAAACAACTAAATAAGAAGAAGTGGAAGAAGAAATAAAGTTGAATAAATCGGTAACGAACTTTACCTCTTCTTTGAAGCACCTCTTTGAGACCTCCTCTTAGGGCACTAAAATTGGTCTTTGAAGAAGACCAGGACCTCCAGGATATTTCTAGGGAAGTGTAGAAGAGAATTTCGCAGGGTTTGAAGAGCTTGAAGGCTCAAATTGGTGTGAGGAAGAGAGGGAGGAGGTTCCCTTTAATAAGGGAGCGGAGGGGCACCTTTGGAAATCTTAAAAATATTAATTTATAATAAATCTAACCCCACATAAAAACCTCCAAAAAATGACTCATATTCGAATATTTGTTGAGATAGGGTAGTAATATCATCAACCAATAATATTTAGACATGTTAGGAATTTATTTTCTACATTATCAACTTGATTTATCCTTATTTAATCAATTTAATTTTATTTGTGGTAATAACATTCTAAATTTTAAATTAAAACAAATAATTACTCATTTTTTGTGAATTGTCCATAATTGGATACTTTATAACATTGAATACCATATAAATTTAAATTTTAAAATTTATAAATATTTTTGTGATTTTTAAACAATTTTATAATATGTTATTTTTATAAAATAACAATAGTGTCAAATTTGACACTATTCATTTATTTGAATTTAAATAAATTATATATAGAAGATATTTTCAAACTAAAAGCATTAATAGATTCATAAAAGGTCATATGTATCTATAAAAGTAGTGTATCACATTAAATAGTTCATATAATATTTATTTTATTATTTTTAAAACCATTTATTTGGTTTATCTCTTAATAAAATAATTACTACAATATTTTTGTATAATTATTTAATATACATATATGTTGCATAAAATTAAAAATAAAATCCTATGATGAAGATAAATCTATTAACATTCACAATAATACTTTTACTCGAATTTATCATCTTAAAATCACAATATTTAAATTGTTATATTTATTAAATTATGAAGGTGACAACTTTGGCATCATTTAAAATAAAATAATATAAGTGTCATAATCATATTAATAAGGATCCAAATGGTCAAATATTCGGCCCGTGAATGATTAGGATTTATATATACACAAATAATAAGTTTTTTCAGATTTTTGTGCCTTTTTATATGTATTAATATTTCAATAAAAACTATATTATTGATTTTTCACTAAATAAATAATTTCTGCATCATTAATGTATCACCATTAAGGACAATTATTTAATCCCTAAAAATTCTAAATAAATTATCATGATGTAGATAATTTTATTAGACTTCTGGAGACTATTTATGTTTGATGTTTTATGATTTTTATCACTAAATTAAAATTATTATACTTATAAGATTTAAGAGAGTGACATGTTGTAACTTTCTTTGGTTTTAATAATAAATAAATTATTTTCATGGTCAAAAGTCTATAAAATGAATCTAATCCTACCCATAAGAGATATGGGTCGACTTTTAGCCATCCAATAGAATTTTGGCATGTGTTAGGGTAATTTTATAATATTATATTTACCCTTAATTACCCAATTTACCTTTAACTATGGTAAATAAAATTTACCGTTGTTACTATTCATAAAGCCCAAAAATAAAAAGTAGTCTATTAATATAATTTGGACCCACTAATTCCAAATATGGAATCCAATTTTACAAATTCAATACACATAAGTTGCAAAAATTAAATTAAAATTAATCCTGTTGTTGAAAGAAAATGGGTTTTTGTTTAAAACATTGTAAAAGATTGAATTTATTTAACCTACGAATTCAATGTAAAATCATGGATAATGACATACATTATATTAAATGGTAAAAATATATTATATTTATACTTTAAAACCATTAAATATTTTTATTTAACCGCATATGTTATTACAATGAAAAAAGTTGTTTTTAATTAAAATATAGCGTGTTTTTACTATACATTAAAATATGAAAGTTATCAGAATAAAATGAAAATTTTATCTAAGGTAAAATTTTATATCCTGATTCCATATAAAAATTTTATTTTTTAAAATTGAACTTATAAACATGTCAAAAACTATATTTAAAGTGGGTGTGCCCTCAAAAGGCGGCAAAACTGCAATTTTTTAAAAAATACTTATTTTACCCGAAAAATTTATTCTGTTCTTATACTATGTTCTTGAAAATGTGTAAGATGAATAAAAATGTTATAAAATTAAAAATTTAGTTAATACTATTCATAATGGCTAGTTCATAACAATATTATAATAATATATCATTGTTTAGTAAAACCTGGTATTGCGTACAACACACGCTATCAAGGAAGGTCGCGATTTCGTGTAATACTAGCGAAGTCAGGGTTTTGTGTTGTGAAAGAATCTTTCGTTGTTTCATATAACAGAATCCAACCATATTTCATTTATACATTGAATATATATATATATATACACAAACACAGTCAATGTTGCGTAGAATGACTATTATAAAATGGACATGAAATTGTGTGTAACACGATCCAAGAATAGTGTTGCGTATACTGAAAGCTAATACAGTGTTGCGTATAGTACAAGCTAAACTTACTGTGATGTATAATAGAAGACATCAATGAATGTAAAAGAATATTTTTCATAAAATCTCGGGGTGTTACATTCTACCCCCCTTAAAAATGAATTTTGCCCTCGAAATTCGTCGGTGTTATAAATCGTTTACTATTCATAGAAACCCACATCGTAAAAAGGAATACTAAAACATAATTTTAAAAACTAAAGTATGAAATGAAATGATTACCTAAAGTAACTCATCATTGGGTTTCCATATAGGATAACATATGTGAAAATATGGATATGGAAGAAAAATCTAACTATCAAGTTCTGATGGAGAGTGGTAGAGGACATGGCTATGAAAAATCCAACAATCACAAACACATAAATTTGTGATGATCTAGGGTACCACTTGATTTATCGGATATAAGGGCACTAGGACAACATTTTTGGTTTTCAAGATCATTTCCCTATAGTTGATGAATTTGAATTAGAATAAATACATACTTTATTTTGGTACAATATCACTGTTGTTCGTGCCTTGAACAATTTCCACTTCTTCTCTTAAAGAAATGAAGTTGAATTTGTTATTCGTGAAGTGTTAGAAGATCATGTGATAGAATGATGGGTCATTCCATCTGTCTCAAACAATAGGTTAGCGAAAGTTATTAAATATACATAAGTCGATCTATAGTGAGATTAATCATATATGTTTCCTAAAATGGACTTATACTTCATATATCATACTGCTTAATATAATAAAACTAGTTTCTACTAACCAGGGACTTCCTGTAGGCCAGTGGTAGGCGATAAAGGCCAGTCGCACTTTGGTTGTGAGTTCGATTCCCACAGCCTTTTTCGACGCGATGGGCTATCGCCCGTCCTACCGGTTGTCCTTTTTCTAAAACTACATTACTATAACATCTCATCAATAATATCAAAAAATGTTCTATCCTTAAATAATACTAACTTATGTCCAACATAATCCATTCCAATCTTTAGCCTTATCTAAAATACTTTGGTCCAAGCTCATAGTATTAAGAAAATGATTACTTGAAATGTCACATAACAATCACGTGAATGCCATCATTTATCCCCAATATATCATAAGATATATCTTTTTTGTCAAATTACAAACATGTGAATAACTTAATCATGTATTCTCTTGAAAAATGAATACACATTTAAACATAGTGAAAACATGAATATTGTCAAAAGTTAACTCTTTCCACATACCAAAATCCCAAAATTTATATATAATCAAACCATAATATCACTTATTCCTTAGATCAGTCATGAGCTCATGAATAAAATCTAACATCTCATTATCTTCTTATCCCTTGATTATGCGCATATCATCTACTTTCCAAAAATACCGGTACCATTCATCACACACTTTCAAAACATAAGGAAGGACAACATTGTAACAATCCATAGATGTCTCTTTATTCCATAGTACCATGAGATTACTTATACAACATTACACTTGATAAACATGTAATCATTACACTACCTTCTTAAACCATTGACCGAGCTTCAACAATTCTTTCATCTCACATATCATTTGTAGTCTCTTCATCATCATCAAAATAAATATTACCCATACGACCATACTGATTCTCTTCATGAGACTTTACCTTAGGGAATTGGTTTCCATTATTCCCGTACATTCCACATTTAAAACATTTATCCATTGTTCATGTCGTAGCAATACCATTATCCTCATCCATGGTGTTAACTAAACCTTCTCCTTTGCACTTACTGGCTTTATTTCCTTGTTTTCCACAACCAAAACATCTTCCAGTTCCATTGAAACATTCAACATGATTCCCCTTCCCACATGATTTACATAGGGTAAATTGAAAATTCTTTCCTCTATGATCATCATGAAACTCTATCTTTTCATATTAGCCGAGTCAGGAAACTTACCAAATTTGAGTTTGTTGATCATATTATGAGATTTCTAATTCGTCATAATAATGATGTTTGGACTCCCAAATCCCATTTCATTTTGTTTCTCATGAATAATATAATTCCATTGTCCATCATATAGTCCATTATCGTGAATCATCTTGTTTCCAGCCATTTTCTAAAACCCAAAAAGAATAGTGTGACAGGAAAAAATCATAATAAAGGGGGAGTAACTTCAATATCTAACATCTTAGGTTTAATCTCATTTCGTTACCATATTTCTAGAACTATAACCTATACTTATACTTAACCTTAGGGACATCCCTAGACATACCTCAGAAATATCTATAGGGATCTCACTAAAGTTCTTGCATCCTAGTTTCCAAAGGTTGACTAAACCTTTCCTCTGATACCAACTGTAGAGACCCAAAGCTTGATGTATATGAACATTACACTACTTTTGCGGAATACTTAATACATAACAAAAAAACACACAAGGATCGTAATAGTTTAGTGTCTTTGGAAACATGGAACGTAATCTTCTAATCATGGTGAAAGATCTTCAACATCTCCCAATAAAGATCTTCCCTTTTTTTCTTACCTAAAACCTTTCTTTATATCCTGGGGAAAATAAAACATACAAAAGGGTGATCTCAAATGCTCAGTAAGGGTAAGCATGGATAAAATAAAACATACCATATACATTTGAACTTAAAAACATGAACATAATGTTTAAACATCAAAAGCATGAGTAATGACATAAAACATGGAAGTACGTAGGGAACAGATCATAAAGAAACATTAAGAATGATAAAATAGCATGGGAATAAAACATTTAATTGTGGAAACCATTCATCACATTCCATGATTTCCATAGTAGCCAAGGCATTGCTGCCAAGACCATCTTGGTGGACAAAGTCCCTTTCTGAATCGAGTTCACTCCTCGTTTCAGTCCTGTAACACTGAACCGGATTAAATTACCGTTCCATCCATGTCTATCTCATGAGATATAAATCTTTACCCAATTCATTGGAGGGAGATATAGGTCCCACCCATCTCATAATGAAATCATTCTTACTTGTTCCACAAAATAAACATACATCATTCATATAACCCAATAAATAAAATGGGTTTCATAAACATCATCCAATCATCAAATAACCCATATAAAATAAATGGATATATTTTCATTATAATATATGTTAAACCATGTAAATCCTAGAGAAATTATATTTGAAACATACACATATTAAATAATGTCATCTTAGATGAAAAATGGTTTTGATAAAATACTTGAAATGAATTTTTGAGGAAAATATCCTTTTATCTTCAAAATAATATTCTTTTCACAAAATGTCGTGTAATTTTAAAATAAAAGAATATTTTTTAAAGATATTCATGAAATATTTTGGAGGAAGCTTCATGAAAACAAGGCTTTATAAAACCGTAAAAATCATTTCATGTCGTATACGTTAAAAAAACATTCTTCTCATACTTTTGTCGGAAAAGTCAAAAAGTACCTCGTAACGTAAAACAAAAAAGATTCCTTACATACCATGTAGTAAAATTCAAAATGGGTAAAAAAGACATTAAAAATACATAGAAACCCTTTTATAAAACATGGACATGGATGATCGAAATAACCCCAGTAAATACTTACGAATAAGAAATCTCAGATAAAAATGAGATTTGCAAAATTATCCCATACCTTAGGTCTGATATGCTTCGTACATATCTGAACCCCCTGTATAATGATTTAAATAATGTTATTGACTTATTAAGGAATCATATTCATTTTTATTATATCATATATGGTTCACTTATGACTTTATATTACCCGTTGTTTTGTAAATTAATGTTAAAGTAGTGTTTTGGGTAAAATCTTCTCATTTGTCATTCGTGTATTAACTTGTAATTATTCATATGATTAATTAGATCATGATTACTTATATCCAGAATGTAAAACATGATTTATATATAATATATATTCAGAATATACATATATATAATATATCGATAAATGGAACGAAATACTCTGTTCATGGAGACGGTAGGCCGTACGTACGCACGAATGTTGTTTTCGTTTCCTTATTGAATTGAATGGAATTAAGTAGATGACATACATATATATATACATAAATCTATTATCATTATTATGTCATATACTTCATGATTACCTATTATATATACTTTATAATCACTAATGAATGGTTAATCATTGATAATGAATCTCATCGTGTCGTGGAGACCGTACTCCGTACGAACACACGAGCGATGATATCATTCCCATGATCGTGGAATTGTATTCAAGTGTATGTATAATATTTAATAATCAATATCACTTTAAAATAATAATTTATAGTCATTATTTACACCATTATACCCATCCAAGTAAGGTGGTGGTGGAAAATAGATTACACCATGGTGTGGAGACGGTATTCTGTACGTACGCACGCGCGGTGATTTCGTTTCCCGTAGGATAGATAAATTGTGAAAAATGGTTGTTTCATACTTATAATAACATATCATTATATGATTGATACTGATGTTATTACTTCATAATTAAACAACTAAATAAGAAGAAGTGGAAGAAGAAATAAAGTTGAATGAATCAGTAACGAACATTACCTCTTCTTAGAAGCGCCTCTTTGAGACCTCTTCTTAGGGCACTACAATTGGTCTTTGAAGAATACCAGGACCTATAGGATATTTCTAGGGAAGTGGAGAACATAATTTGGTAGGGGTTTTCCGAGATTGAGGGCTCAAATTGGTGTGAGGAAGAGAGGGAGGAGGTGCCCTTTTATAAGGGAGGGGAGGGGCACCTTTGGAAATCATAAAAATATTAATTTATAATAAATCTAACCCCACTTAAAAACCTCCAAAAAATGACTCATATTCGAATATTACATTATATAGGGTTGTAATCTCATCATCCAATAAAATTTAGACAAGTTAGGAATTTATTTTCTACATTATCAACTTGATTTATCTTTATTTAATAAATTTAATTTTATTTGTGGTAATAACATTCTAAATTTTAAATTAAAACAAATAATTACTTATTTGTTGTTAATTTTCCATAATTGGATACTTTATAACATTTTATACCATATAAATTTAAATTTATAATTTTTAAATATTTTTGTGATTTTTAAACAATTTTATAATAAGTTATTTTTATAAAATAACAATAGTGTCAAATTTGACACAATTCATTTATTTGAATTTAAATAAATTATATACATAAGATATGTTCAATCTAAAAGCTTTAATAGATTCATAAAAGGTCATATGTATATAGAAAAGTACTGGATCACATTAAATAGTTCATATAATGTTTATTTTATTATTTTAAAAACCATTTATTTGGTTTGTCTCTTAATAAAATAATTACTATAACATTTTTTTTATAATTATTTAATATACTTATATGTTTCATAAAAATTAAAAATAAAATCCTATGATAATGATAAATCTATTACCTTTAACAATAATGCTTTTACTCGAATTTATAATCTTAAAAGCACAATATATAAATTGTTATATTTATTAAATTATGAAGGTGACAACATTGGCATCATTTAAAATAAAATAATATAAGTGTCATAATCATCTTACTAAGGATCCAAATGGTCAACCATTCGGCCAGTGGATGATTAGGGTTTTTATATACACTAATAATAGGTTTTGTGCAGATTTTTGGGCCCTTTGATATGTATTTATATTTCAATAAAAACTATATTATTAATTTTTCACTAAATAAATAATTTCTGCATCATTAATGTATCACCATTAATGAAAATTATTTAGTCCCTAAAAATACTAAATAAATAATCAAGATGTAGATAATTTTATTAGATTTCTTGGAAACTATTTATGTTCGAAGTTTTATGATTTTTATCACTAAATTAGAATTATTATACTTTTAAGATTTAAGAGAGTGACATGTTGTAACTTTCTTTGGTTTTAATAATAATTAAATTATTTTCATGGTCAAAAGTCCATAAAATGAATCTAATCCGACCCATAGGTGATATGGGTCGACTTTTATCCATCCAATAGAATTTTGGCATGTGTTAGGGTAATTTTATAATATTATATTTTCCCTTAATTATCCGATTTACCTTTAACTATGGTAAATAAAATTTATCGTTGTTACTATTCATAAAGCCCAAAAATAAAAATTAGTCTATTAATATAATTTGGAACCACTGATTCCAAATATGGAATCCATTTTTCCAAATTCAATACACATCTGTTGCAGAAATTAAATTAAAATTAATCCCGTTGTCGAAAGAAAACGCGTTTTTGTTTAAAACATTGTAAAAGATTGAATTTATTTAACCTACGAATTCAATGTAAAATCAAGGCTAATGACATAGATTATATTAAATGGTAAAAATATATTCTATTTATACTTTAAAACCATTAAATATTATTATTTAAACACATATTTTATTACGATGAAAAAAGTTGTTTTTAATTAAAATATAGCGTGTGTTTACTATTCATTAAAATATGAAAGTTATCAGAATAATATGAAAATTTTATGTAAGGTAAAATTTTATATCCTGATTCCAAATAATAATTTTATTTTGTAAAATTTAACAAATAAACATGTCAAAAACTAGATTTAATGTCGGTGTGCCAACAAAAGGATGCAAAACTGCAATTTTTTAAAAAATACTTATTTTACATGAAAAATTTATTTTGTTCTTATACATTGTTCTAGAAAATGTGTAAGATGAATAATAATGTTATAAAATTAAAAATTTATATAATACTATTCATAATGGCTAGTTCATAATAATATTATAATAATATATCGTTGTTTAGTAAAACCCAGTATTGCGTAAAACACACGCTATCAAGGAAGGTCGTGATTGCGTGTATTGCAAGCCAAGTCAGGCTTGCGTATTGTGAAAGATTCCTTCATTGTTTCGTATAACAGAATCCAGCCATATTTCATTTATATATTGAATATATATATATACATACACACACACTCATCTTTGTGTAGAATGACTATTATAAAACAGACATGAAATTGTGTGTAACACGATCCAAGAATAGTGTTGCGTATACTGCAAGCTAATACGGTGTTGCATATAGTACAAGCTAAACTTAGTGTGATGTATAATAGAAGACATCAATGAAAGTAAAAGAATATTTTTCATAAAATCTCGGGGTGTTACAGATAATAATCATATCGAAATTCAATCTTAATGAATTATATAAATCAACGAAGTTTATTTCATATATCATATAAATTTGGTAGATGATATATGTTCTTTATCAATATTTTATGAGGCTCATGATAATCAATTCAAGTATGAAACAATCCATCCATATTTTCCACAAAGGGAACTATTTCACCACATAGTGAAGAATAGAGGTGTATACAAATATTTTCCATATTATTTTTATGTATATTATTTAACTCTGCTAGTTAAATGAGTTCTAGTGTATATATAATCTTTTAGATACACATAGATCTAGGTATGAGTTTGAATGAATACTACAAATCTAACTATGGTGTAAGAATATGATGTTGACCTAGATAGACATCAATATATTCCCATATAATTGGCATGTCATCAATGTTGACTTCCTATTTGATGAATTGAGTCATTAATCCCTCATTGTTGTGTACCATATCCATTATTATATAATTTTATTGCCCATAGAGTTCATAATCACCCTTTCATTGATATATGATAATTTGATTTTTTTTAGATTTTAAATGAAATTTATTTATCCCAATTGTTGATATGTTGTTTATAAAAGGATTCGTAATCCATACACAATATTATTTAAAATATGACCAAATTGAAAAAATTTATATATGAAATAATTATTCTCCAAATAATACCTATTATTTTTTATTCATAAATCATATATGAATATAATATTACAATGGGTTTTTTCACTAATATTTCAATGACCATTTTTTAGGTTTTTGGTTAATGAATCATAGAAAACATGTGTGATATAATATAATACATAAACATTAAATAAAATAATTCATTAACATATCAGAAATAAATATGATGTGTACCTTGCATTACTTCATTATTATGATAAACCTCATCACTAGTGATTATAAATTCCCCTACATGCTAATTTGGATTGGGAGGTTTTTGGGATATATTTTCATTATTACAATAAGGGTTGTGAAATTTATTCACATAATGTATAAAATAATTTCACTAGAATAATTAAAGTATGGATGTGTCATTAGGTGGGACCACCTTCACTTTTGTTTCATTAATTGGCCTCTTAGGCTTAGTTTGATAGTTGTTTGTGGTGTCTAACCATAACATATTTAAAAAACTACCCTAATCCCTTTTGGAAATTAAATGAGATGATTTTTGAAAACATTATTGTATGTATTAAATTGTATTTTCTTAACACAATTCATCATATAATCATAATCTCTATGACAATTCAATTTCATTTTTTCCCAATAAAACATCATGGTTTGAGTTTCAAGATCTACCTTACTAGAAAATAATATTTTTTTTTTGAAATTGGATTCTTTTATTGAGTATTCACTTCAATAATGTTTCAATGAATTATTAATGATGTTATAAATTTTTATATAAATATTAGAGATGAAACTATGAGCATGCTCATGATTATTTTGAAATTTTCCTCACATGATCAAAAAGATTCGTCAATAATTTTTCGTAAATTCCATGATTTCCAACTCAATTTTTTTTGTAAATAGTCAAATAAAAATATACAGTGAACAATATTTTCATGAATCATCATATTTCATTGAGTAAACTTCCTCAAATTCCATGGTATTCTTAAAGATTATTCACAACTATTTATCGTCTCTTTGAAAATAATATACATACAAAAATAACTTCCCATCACATGAGCATCAGATAATTAAAAAAATACTTTTTATTTTATAGACCCTCTACAATAAAAATATTGGATTTGAAGACCCAGTAAAACATGGTGGATATTTCTTAATAAATGAATTTATAGGTTAATGTGACCTTCTTGATCCCTTCAGAAGTTGAACATGATTTGATTTGTTTCCCATAAACATTTATAGTTCAGTGAGAATATCCTTGTGGATTTTAATTATCGCCCCAATATCATTAGGTTTTCTATTGGGATAATCTCTGTGTTTTCCATTTCACCAATTGTTAAAATTATTATTTTTGGTTCCCAAAATAACTATTAAAAAGGGAAAATTTGGGAGTAGAATAAATTAATTAATTAATATACATATATGGGAACTATAAATATATGAGTATTTCATAAATGAACTGAATACATGATCTAATGAATCTCTATGATTCAATCTATGTTATATTTGGTTTGTGTTATATCTTAAATAGTTATATATATTAATATAATTCATAATTATTCATAACTAGAATATGAATTAACTTATGAAGACCCCCTGAGAGTGCCAAACTAGGTGTGTAGTTTTGCCTTATTTTATGTGTATGATGTGATGATAGATTTAATAAAAAATCCAACCCTTTTTGGATTATTTCCTGAGGTACACTTATTCTAGTTCCTTCACCCTATTGTATTATCTAAACTAGTACTAAATTTCAAGGATAACCAAACCATCTCACCTATACAAAAATTTTACAATGTTAAACTAAACATTGACATACACCTTATACCTTTCCAATATGATTTCGGTAATCTTTTCTAATAAAATAAAAAAATGAATCCCTTCTTTGATACCATGTAATGTGACCCAACATAATCATTACTTAAATATTAATTCAATTAAATTTTTTAGACAATATATCTCACAACTCACATAATAAAATTATGAAAAATTGTTTTAGTGTCTGGGTGATTATCTACATAGAGAACTTATTTTACAAAACATTCAATATATAATCTATAATCGTAATCCTATTGATGCTTTTAGATATCTCATATAATATAATAACATTTGTAAAATTGGTAATGGAAACATAAGAGATGGTAGATATCAGACATTGAGTAATAGAAAACAGTTTCATAATATATTAGACAATAATCATAGAAGAGATCATGAGGAAGTCATTAATATCATAATAAAATATCATAAGACTATAGATGATTATAATAAAAGAAGTTATATTAACATAATATCATAAAATTATTTTAAGGGAAAATAAAATTTAGGACACTGATATAAAGACATATAAATACTATTTAAACATGTGATAAAAAATAAATGGGAGAAACAAGATAAAAATGAAAAATAATGAAAAAATGTACATAGTGAAAATTTAAAGATTCCTTTCAATGTTGGATTTACTGAAAAATAATTTGAAAATTATGAAAATTATGAAAATTGATGAGGATGTGAAATTAATTGCGATAAAACTCATTATTATCATGCCTATGTGAAAACATTCATTATGTACATACATGAAATGGTGAGAAAAACCATTATCCCCACAACTATTTGAACAATGAAATTATGTCCAAGACTAACTATATAATGAGATATAAGAAAAATATATTGAATATTAACACTATATATGACTCCACACATTAGAATCCTTATATATTTGTTCCTCATAAAATCATCCATAATCATATCATAAATCAAACAAGAAAAATAATTGTTTTTTTAAATAATTTGAAAATAATAACATAAATGGAGTAGAAAAAACATAGGATATCAAAAAATTAATCTTCCGAAATGTATCATATAATAATAAAATATAGATAATATTCAAAATATAATTAAATAATAGATAAAACGTAGAGTAAAAGAGAATTAAATATATAAAAGTATTTAAAAAACATTTTAAACATTTTAACAGAGGATTAAAAAAATTTAAAATCTAAATAAATTCTTTAACGAAAAGGAAGAATATGTAAATTTAATTTTAAGTAATGTGATAAAAAACTATAATATAATTTATATGTAGAAATTTGTTTAATGGAAAATATGGTCAATGATAAAAAATTTCATTAGACAGAATGAGTGTTATTATTATCAATGATATAATTTTTATTCAAATATAATTTTATCAAAGAAATTTGTAATGATGATAATAACTAATTGGAACATTAAAAATTGGAAATATCATATAAAAAAGTGTAATGGTTGGATTAAAAAATACATTAATATTAAATTAGAGTATGAAATACAACTACATAATAAATGGGAAATTAATATGATGAATTGCTAAACATTACTATTTATTAAAATTAATGTTATTCAATATAATATATTTTGAAAATAATAATATTAACTATAAATTTATCAAATATATTCATATAAATTTACATTCTTACCATTAATTTGTAATAATTTGTTTATTCTATTATCGTTTTGTTTACAAGTGTTGATCATTTAAACTATTTTTTGTATTTGTGTTCAAATTACATCATTAAGATAAAATTAATGGAAATATAATTTTTGTTCAT
This sequence comes from Viscum album, assembly GCA_963277665.1. Lineage (NCBI taxonomy): Eukaryota > Viridiplantae > Streptophyta > Magnoliopsida > Santalales > Viscaceae > Viscum > Viscum album. The sequence goes on from OY728148.1 coordinate 126,512,108, forward strand.
GATGCCTTATAATTTTATAATTCCTATACATGATATTTGTTTATCATTTCCTAGAATATTATTCTTTGAAAAACTGGTTTCATTTTATTTTCCGGTATTGAAAAATTATCTTATAACGATTGTTATTTTTTTTTTCAAAAAAATTATCCTTTATGATATATAATAATCTTCTATATAATAAATTTTCATAAATTATGAACTGAAACTAGCCATGAATTTGTAATAATTTGTAATACATCATTCCATAGAGACTGTAGCCTGTATGTATACATATATGGTGATTTAATTTATGAAGAAATATGATAGAAAAGAAATACGGTTCATTATTTAAGAGTCTTCAACATATAATATATAACATAATTATTTATTTAAATACCATTTTATACCATCCATATTAGATGGTGAGTAAAAATTAAATAAGATTAGTAATGGGGTGGTCATCTACACACATGCACGTTTCATGTTTCCATTTATTATACGAGAAAATTGAATGGTGGTTAATGCTTGTAGCATCACTACAATAAAATATTAGTATTCTAGTCATTATAATGTTACAATTTTAAATTATTACAACATAATTTTATGATTAATATGTTCACATAAACATATTGAATAACGAAAGGACAAGTTAAAAAATTATACGTCACTTCTTGAATTATATCCACAGTAAAGGGGTTAAACCATTGAATGATGGAATTTTGAGAAAACCAACACTACATTATGTACAATAAAATTGTTTTTTAAGGGTTTGGAAACATATTTTGATGAAATAATTTAGTATTGCTGTTAGGGGAATTGAGGATAGAAGTTCCTCTTTTTTAAGTGAAAATGGAAGATAATTTTGTAAATACACAAAACATTTTATAATGAAAATTAACTCTGAGAAAACTAGATCTGAAATTGATATATAATAGAATTATAAGTTATAAGTTTGTTTAATTCCTCCACCAACCATTCCTACACATGTTTTAAACATGTTTTTGGCCTTTATCTCTTCATTAAACCCCCTTTTAGCCCTTTTTATTTTTATATGTAATTAGTTTTAAAAAAAGTAATTAAATAATTCTACTTAAAATAATTTTCTTTTTTATATAATTTAGACCCATGTATTAATATTTGAAATCCATTTTCTTATATTAATTTAATAAAAATTATATATTTAAATTTTAAAATAAAAAATTTATGATTTATTTAAAACAATATTTTTTAAAATATACAATCATTTCTAAAATATGCAACATGTATTTATAAAAAAAAATAATAAATTTGAAAAATAATAAATTAATTTATAAAATTAAGATTTTATGTTTTAAAAAGGTGAAATTATTTAAAACATCACTACTATATACATATAAATATATAAAATTTATGGTATTTTAAAAAATCATATTTTCATGATTCATTAAAAACAATTTTTTTTAAAATCCAAAAACATAAAAAAGAAGTAAATGATAAAAAATAAAAAATAATTATATAATAATAATTTTTCATATGGTACTAGTATTTATAAATATTTCTTTATAGTAAATCTTTTTTATCAAAATTTATATAATAATTTTTTTTTGATTTTTTAATTTATATTGTATTTTGTAATTTTTTTATTTTCATATTTCTTTATTAAAAATTATAAATTTTTTTCTTTTTTTTACGTTTAATATTTTTTTAGTTTTTATTTAATATTATAATAGATAAATATATATATAGTATACCTTCTAATTATATCAATAAATTATAATGGATATATTTTGTTTTTATTTTGATATTTCATGTAGACCATGCTATCAAACATAGTATTCACTTAAGGAGGATTATTTTACGAAAACTCGAGTCATTATCATTCAGGCATAATATAACAACAAAATCAACATTCTAATACATTAGTTAATCCACATAATAATGTTCCAAAAATTAAATATGTTTTTATAATTCCATGAAAAGTTCATTACAATTATAACATAATAATAAATTATGTTTTTCTACGAATACATTTTTTAATTTAACTCAGTAGAAAAAATTTGTTTTTAATTGGTCAATGATAGAGATTGAGAACATTATTAATGATTTTCAGGGAATTTATAAAAAATTATTTCTGCTGATGTTGTTCCATGTCTAGTTCATATATACAGTTGAAAATGAATTAATATCAATGATATTGTAATTACTTCCCAATATATTTCCTGAATCCTAAATCATTATATAATTCTATGTGATGAGGAATGTTATTTTTAATATTTCATTATATTAAAAAATGTTTTTACACATTTCCAAATGATTGCCTACTATATAATGGGGAAAATCAAAAAAAGTATGGTAAAAACAATGTTTTAATTATAGATTGATGTTAATAAAAAATAATTTTACTTCTAGTTATCATATATCAAAAATGATTAAGAAAATGAGAAATAAGTTTAAGGTATAATGTTAAATTCATTTAAATATAATATTTCAATGATTAATTATGTTGTTTAATATAGTTTAGTACATCAATGATTATTCCTAGAAAAATATACATCAAAATAAAATTTATTTGTAGCTTCACCTATAAACCAACAATATTGAGCATTATATAATTTATTTAATTTTTGAAATAATCGGTTCAATAGCTTGTGACACACACAACAAGGAAGAAAATGAAACCAAGAAAAATATATATTCTTTAAAATATATATATAGAATTTTTAGTTAAAAATATTCTTAACCAAATTATTAAGTATCTGTAAAAATAAAATTATATTTCAATATTATCAATATACAATTGATAAAAAATCAATTATTTTAGGTAAGAAACTAATAATAATAATTAATTGTTTAAAATAAGACCCTTATAAAATTAAATTTTATGTGAATTATATTATTATACTTGATATATTATAGATAATATATATATTTTTTATGAATATTTTATTAACACCAATTTGATTTTTATTTTATTGGAAGTATTAATAGTTTCTATTTTAAGAAAAATTACATTCCTATGAAAAATATTTCATTATGTTTTAATGAATTAATTTTGAATTCAAATTATAACTTTTAGAATATGAATTATAAAAAAACAAATTTTTATTAAATTTTAATATATAATCTTTACAATAATTTTTTATTATTTTTCTAAAATACATTATTTATATGTGGATAGTTAAATACATAGTTTCTATTAAAACTATAATTTCATTTAAAATTTTCACTATATAGGAAAGCCTTGTAATATTAAAATCGTTTTTGTAAATCATATACTTATATAAAGAATAAAAAAAATTCAAATACGATAATTTATTTTACTATTTTTGTAACTTAAGGGATACTATCAAATAATAAATCTATTTAGTCATTCCTTTTAATTCAATATTATTTTTTACCTAATTAATTATTTATATATTTTTTAAATCATCATAAAAAATACTGGTTTTATAAGAAATAAATATTTATCATGAGAATAAAAAAACAAATAATTTCATAAAACACAAAAATTTTAAATTTAAAATACACATTATTTAAAAATAGTGTTCTACAAATTATTTACTCTACTATTAGTAGTTTATTTTTTTAAAATATAAATTTTATATGATAAATTATATTTGATATTTTATATAAATTATTTCATATTATATATAAATTTAAATATTTCTATGTACTAAAATTTACTTATTTAGGTAAAAACTAATTACCACGATAACACGAATATAGTAAAAGTGATACTTATATGAGTAATGGACTTAAAAAACATGTTTGAAACGTGAATAAAAATAAATCAATGATTAATTAATGAAATTTTCGCATCAACCACTCCATTTATTCAAATTCCGTAGTATTATTGAAATGAAATACAAATGATGTCTTCATATTAAGTTGAAATATTTATAAAAATTTTATTCTCAATAATTCTAAAAGGTAATTCTTAAAAACTAATCAAGACCACCCTAAAATTTAATACGATTTATGAAACATTACACCTTTTCCTTGCAGAATATGTTTACTCTTTAATATTTAGCCTCTAGTTGTAAAATATCATACTTGGACCTCCATTTTTTAGGATCCTTCAATGTGATATCCTATGTCTTCTACATGAGTAATTTTTTATCATTATTTCTATTAATTATTACTTTCCAAAATAAAACATTATAATTATTATGTAATTACATATGTATTGTTTGTATTCTTAATTTTATTACACTAAGGGAATAACTATTGACCATATTTACATTTTTCTATTAGGAAAAATGAAACTATTATTAATGTGTTCTGCGGACAAGCACATTTATCAAGCGACAACTTCATTTTTTCCACCACAATCTAACATCAATGTTTATATTGATGAAATTGAATATTAAATTTGAAATATTTGATATTAATATTTTTAATATGATAAAATTATAATCCATATTCATTTAATACCATTTTTTGATATAAGAAAACATATATGGGTTGTGAATACTACCACCACCTTAAGTAACATATCTCATTTTTCATTAATTTTCATTATTATTTATTAAAACCACTTCAAATATGAATCACCAAAATAAAATTACCATAAAAATATATTCTTTCTTTAGTAATAATGTTAATATTACAAAAATAAATAACTTTTATAATTATAATCATCCACAATTTATTAGATGTTCATGTTTGGGATAGTATAACAACTTACATGAAATAAGATTAAATATAATTTTTTGTATGACTATGAGAAAAATATGAATGATAATAAATTATATAAATGATAAAATAAATATTTTATTATTTTTTTAATAATTGTATCTATAATTTTAAATTCATTAATTAAGATATAATTTTCGATTCTTGTAAAATCATCAAACCATTATCAACCCTAATTTAATATCTTAGGATCACTACCAAACACCTATAGAATGAAATTACAACTATAGAAATAAATATAAATATTATTTTCTAATATCTATTATTATCTCAAAATGATGGAATTTTGGTAAATAATCAATAAAAACCCTCTTTACTAATGTAGTTTAAAAGGAATAGGATTACTAACAACCGATATTTAAAAAAAAATAAAAATAAAAATATAGATAATGATTATAATTTATGAATAAAAAGGGTTATAGATAAACGAAGGGTCATAAATGGGTGATTTAGATAATTGTTTTAGTTATAATGTAGTTTTGAGTACATTTTGATAATATGTGATTTAATTTAAGGGTTTGTGTTAACTAAATTTTTACACATTGAGTAACATATTTTTTTATAGATATAGTTTTTTTCCTTTAAATAATTATTCCACATAATGAATAATTTATAATTTATTTCATAATTATTTTATTTGGGTTCTACTATTCTTCCATATAATCACATAATCAAATTATTCTTAATGAAAAAATTATGTCACATTAAAGGTGATTTTTTTCTAAAATTTTCATCCCTTGAGATATATTTCTTACACTTATTTGTTTTTATATTTTAATGGTGTATCTAAATTCCAATTAATTTTTTATATCATGATCCTATTTTTTCATGATTTTTTTCATTTTAATTTCTATCCTTGATGGGTTATTGGAAAAAAATATTCAAATGGTGTAAGGGTTTCTTTATCTAATTTTCAATTCCATGCAACATCATTGGTATTGCAAATCCTATTCTCATTTATATGTTGTATTGAATAAAAATTACCTTTAATTGTAATTAATTTATTTAATTTCATTATATAACAATTCCATGGTTTCCCACTCATGTCCTTCCAATTCTTAAATTATCATTACAATAAGGGTTTTTTATCTCAATTTCACTTAATTGAGATATGATTCGTATTCACAATATATTTTATTTTTTTGTGTATATAATGATTTTGGAATACATTAAAAACCCCCTTATACTATTTTATTTCCATAACTACCTTTTTCTTCCCAAATCATTATCTATTACTATTATTATTTTTCTGTTAATGTGTTTCCTTTGTGAACAACGTATATTTCCTTCCATTTTTTAATTTCTTTCCACATAGAATCCATGGATAAATTATTTTTAAAATTTTTCCCTAATTGTATAATAATTAATTTGTAATTTGATAGTTTAATAAAATGTTATGAATAAATATATTATATTTATTGATTATAGATATATTTAAATTCAATATACTTGTTATTTTAATATGGATGTCTGTTGAATGATAATACATGTTGATTTTGTATTGCCTAACATTTCACATTTAATATTTAGATGGATTATGTCTATGTTATCTTATTTATTAAATAAGAATTTATTTATGTTCTATTGTTTTTAATTAAGATATATATTTTTATTTATCTCTATAACAAGTTTATTTTACAATGTCATAACATTAATTTCATTCATTAGGTGAATAAATTAGACATAATGTAGATGTGTGAAAGGAATATTATTATATAGACCCTCAATTAATCAGTAGGCCTCAAATGATAATATAGATTGGTTATTTTGATGAATGTGTGAATAAAAAAAAATATATCTTAGAAATATACCATAGGTTGTAAAATCATGATGTTGAAGTTAAATATTTATTGGCTTTGAGTAGAGAATATGATATTTGACATTGTGAATTTAATTTCGAAGGAATCAGTTATTATTATCCAAGCATTTATTAATTTATATATGATTCAGTGATATTTCATTCTAAAAATAAAGTTTTATTTTGTAAATATATTGATTATCCATTCCATTAGTATTATTTATGCTCGTATTAAAATAACTCATGATACATGATTTATATCATGAATTTTTAACCTATGAGAAAACTTTAGATCACATATTCTTATGTTTTCTTTTTCCATGGTTATGAATAAATTTATTATATATAACATATATATATATATATTTGGTTTTCTAAATTGTAACATCCCAGGTAAATAATGTATAAACCTTTTTCTTATTTATTAATATGTACGAAATTAAATATTAAGTTTACTTTAAAGGGGTTGCTATGTTTGATAGGGTACCCGATACGCAACGATGAGTTCCTTTGAAAACTTATGTTGCACACTAGTAATATAATAATATTATTTTAAATGCTAGTTAACATGTAGTCGTTGCATTGGTAGGAATGTATATAAATAACTAAAATATGATTATATATGTTTTTAAACGTTTTTACATTTATCCAATAAATGATAAAGGCTTAAAATACAGAAAGAATTCAATTTTAGGCATTTATACCTTAATTTTCACTAAGGGTTCACTTATCAACTTTTGATGGTGAACCATCATTAAATATAGTTTTGATCAATCTTATAAATTCTATTGGACCATATATCATCTTCTTTATAATCGGGACATCAAAATTTACTTTCTGTAAATTTTTGGTATCTTTCCGATAAAGTTCATTTTTTAATGAATAGTGTAAAATGTTGTATTTTAATTCAAAACCACTTTTTAATCTAATTTATTTATATGATAAGATTATCATTTGAATTGGTTTTGAAGTGAAATTAGAAAATATTTTTACCATTAAATCCAATAGTGGTCGTTGGAATTAATTTCACTTTGAAATCGGACTAAAACTAGTGTCAATCTTTTGATACTTATTGTTTCATAAAAACACGCTATTTATTATGATAGCGGGAATTAATTATTAAATTAATTAATGTGACTTATATGTTTTTAATGTTTTAAAATAGACATCATTTTTTAATTCGGAATATCAAATATAGCTTAGGGAGAATATTTGGTATTTTTCTAAAAAACTTCATTTTTTGTTGAATAGTGAAACAACTAAGTGGTACTTATAAAAACTGATTTTTCGTTTAAATGAAATTTTACCACTTCTGTGTTTTGAATTTCAAAAATCTGACATACATGGTTGTCATTAAGAAGTAAAATGTGGTTCAATGAGATTAAAATAATTTTTTGTTGAATAGTAACTCTTAAGTTCTTAATCGTGATTAGAGGTAATTGATATAGTTTAAGGTTAGAATAGTGTCTTAATAAAATGAAATCACCTAGAAACATGTCCTACCCTCATTGGATGTGTCATGGCCGAACAAGACAATCCATGGGTCAACTTGGGGACCCCATGGAGCCACTTTGGTTGGAAAATGACATAAATACCTTTTATTGTTAATGTAAAAAATGGCACAAACATGAAATGTTTTACTAAAACAATATTTACATGGGGTTATACAAGTCATATTTTTTACTATAAATAGTTTTTGGAAAGATAAAAATATTTCCTACATCATAGTATTTTTTTTTAAATTTTTATACATTAAATAAATTAAATTATATATGACATTATAATGATGCAGTGATGACCTCATTATTTAATGATTTAAATAAAATTGAAAGATAATGTAAAATATAAGACCTAAAAATGTCCAAAACCTATTGGATGAGTGGATTTAGAACCCTCGTCACCTTATCCTCGAAATAATCAATGTGGGACCTTTAAAATCCGAAAATCTTTTGAAAATAAAGTAACATTTTGTAACTTTACAAGAGTGCCCCTCCTCTCCTCTTATAAAAGCCCCCCACCTCTACCTCATTACCCACACTTCCAAAGCCTTTGGCTCGACCTACCCCTGCCCATTTTGTCTCTCCACTTCCCTCTCTTACTCCTAGAAGCCTCACTTTGGGCAGAAGTCTTCCCAAGGAAGCCTTTGAGCTCAAACCAATGGGAGTTACCCGATTTTAAGGTAATGTCTTCTTTTGAGTCCTTTTCTTTTATTTTGCTTCTCCAACCCCCTAAACTCTTTTTATTATTTTATTTTGTAACAACTCCAATATATTAAGTATACTAGGATTTTTTTATAAGAAGTATTAGAGATACACTTACACAAACCTACATCTAATGGTTAACAAACATACTGTTTCCGTGGATGGCGAATTTCTGCCTCCCGAAACGATGATTGTTCAACATTATTTTAACACCTTAAAAGGTGGCCATTAAGATGAAACTATATTTATATATGATATATAATATGTTTATGTTTTCCTTAATCTTCTATATTTTTCATTTTGGTCATACCTTTATAGTTTCCATTATGGGTAAACGCGATATCTTTATTTAAGGAAGTGCAGACTACCGCCCCCTCAAAGTGATTTTATTCGCTAATACCATATGTGGGACTTATAAAGGATATATTTAAAGTTATTATATATGATGTTATACCAGAATTATAATATACCTCTATATAATTATTATTTCTTTCCATTAAAGTATGAGATAGAAATGAAAGTAGCGTTAATGCGTATGTACGACTTACCGTCTCCATGAACAGTGCATTTCATTTCTTATCCCCAAATGTAATGTACTATTATAAGTACATATACATAATTGATATATATGATGTATGTTACATCTAAATTATTAATATAATTCTTTAATTAAAATATAAATACCTCTCATTTAGTTTTAATTCCATCAATATGACATAGAAATGAAAGTAGCGTTCATGCATACGTACGGCTTACCGTCTCCATGAACGGTGCATTTCATTTCTTACCCATAATTGATTATGTGATATTATAAATACATGTATATGCTATATATATATGATATATATGATATCCAAATCAGGAATTTCATTCTGGATATAATGAACCTTTGACCACACAAACAACATGTAATCGTAAGAAGTCCACTTTCGACTTAAGGACCAAATATCGACAAAACAAACATTATTAACTTAAATGAATACATAATTTTTATAACATGGCAATAAGTTATATAAAAAGAATAATGAACTCGAAAAAGGTTCTTAAGAAAATAAAAATTAACTCAAGTTTATTATTCAGGATGTTAAAGAACGATCGAGTCATGTCGGACCCGAGGTAAGGGACTTCGTCTCAATCTCCTTTCATTGAGGCATATTTCATTTTATACACAACATTTTTTTATACGGTGTATAAACCCGTTTGAATTTTACTTTTATACAAAAGGAATCTTTTTTCTACGAAGCGTTTTACAAAATGACAAAAAATAAAGTTTCATTTAACGTACGCGGTGACAACGACCTTTTCCGCCGCAATGAGTATTATTTGGTCTTTGGCTTCCTAAACAAGCCGTATTGTTTTTTTTAAATGAAATAAATACCATATACTATTTTATGTATTTTGGTATTGAAACTAGTTTTTATAATGGATTTTTTTATGTCAATATATTTATGTGATATATTGTGATCAAAGTGTGAAAATGTTTTCTTTCCATTATATTTGTTTTATGTGTTATGATTTTATAATGGCACATGGATATTTGACGGGTGGTTACGTGATGAACCATATGACGGGTGGTTCCATGAATACCAGGATGGGTGGTTACGTTATAACCTCCAATGCATTGGGTATGGAATTTGTCCTTATGGATATTCCATTAAGTTTGAATGGAAGTTGGCCGTATGGCTATTCTATTAAGTGATATGTGTGGAAGTAGACCGTATGGTTATTCCACTTAAGTATGTTTATGTCCCAAGTTACCTTTATATATGTTATGTGTTCTTTATATGGGTTTTATGGTAATCCTTGGATTATAAAATGTAAGTAATGATATTTTATTCAGTGAAGAGTTTTTACTACTTCATGAAGTTGAAGGTATTACTTCGATAAAGTATACATGGTTTACTTGATGTTTGAAATACTAACAGTTTTCATTCTTTGTGTATCCCTTACTGAGCTTTTTATGCTCCCCCAAGTTTTTTTGAAATGTTTTTCACAGGACTTAATGTGGAATAGGGTCAAGGATGGGATCAAGAGAAAGTCATGCTATATAAAACATGGAACTAGACATGTTTCTTTTTAAGAGTTTTTATTTTATTTTATGGAATCATAGTAGAAGTGTCTACTTTATAATCTTTTGAGATGTAATAGTTATGTCCTGATTCTCTAAAACTCTAAACCTGAAAAGATCCTCAATGTGAATTATTCATTTAATTCAATATTAAGTAAGGTTTAAGGTCGGGGCCTTATAGTTGGTATCAGAGGTCGGTTTAGACAACTTTAAGAGTTAGAAAATTGTTAAATTATAAATTAATTTATGGTATGACTGAAATGATATTTAATTTGAAGATTACCATGTTGCTTCTCCAAGATATTTTAGTGTTAAGAATGGTTTTTCGTAGAGGAAACAGAACATATTTTCTAGGAAGGCGTACAGTGGGAAATGACCTTTCAAATCAGTATTCTGAGATGGTCAAAATCATAATTGAACAGTTTGTTCTAGTGATGTCTCAGTTGACTTAGGTGATAAATCGTGATTGTGTTCATTGATGATATTTTGGTGTTTTATAAAAGTAAAGAGGATCATGAAAGTAATTTAAGGGTTATCTTGCAAACCTTAAAAGAAAAGAAATTATATGGAAAATTCAGCAAGTGCTAGTTTTAGTTACAACGAATTTCTTTCCTAGGTCACATTGTTTCAAAAGATGGCATAACTGTTGATCCTGCTAAAACAAAAGTTGTTGAAGAATGGCCAAGACCCACAATTGTAACCGAGATCCATAGTTTCCTTAGTTTGTCCGGTTACTACCAAAGCTTTGATGAAAATTTTTCACGGTTATCTAGTCCAATAACTAAGCTAACTCGTTAGGGTGTTAAGTTCATCAGGAAAAAAGAATGTGATGATTGTTTTCAGGAGTTGAAAAGAAGATTGGTGAATGCTCTAGTTTTGGTACTTCCTTCCAGGAATGGTGAGTTTGTTATATACAGTGATGCTTCATTGAAGGGACTTGGTTGTGTCCTTATGCAGAATGATCAGGTAATTGCTTATGCTTCACGTCAGTTGAAAAATCATGAGATAAATTACCCTACACATGATTTGGAATTAGCTGTTGTTGTTTTTGCACTAAAAATTTGGAGGCATCATTTTTATGGAGTAAAGTGTGAAATATATACTGATAACAAAAGTTTAAAGTATATAATCACTCAGAAAGAATTGAACATGAGACAGAGTAGATGGCTAGAATTAATCAAGAATTATGATTGTACAATTCACTACCATCCGGGAAAAGAAAATAAAGTGGTTGATGCTTTGAGTCGAAAAATTAATGCTTCATTAACCATGCTACATTTGGAACGAGATCATTTGGTTTTTGATTTGATGAACTTTGGCATAGAAGTTTTTGGTGCAAGAAGTTCTTCTATTTTGTTTCAGGTGTCAGTGAGATCATCCCTATCAGACAGAATTAAGCAAGCATAGAGGGAAGACAGTGAGTTGAAGAAAAAGGTAGAGCTAGTTCAGAAGGGTAAGTTTCCTGAATTCAACATTGATAGTGATTGTGTTTTGAGATTTGGGAAGAGATTATGTGTGCCTTGTGATTCACAGTTGAAGAATGAGTTGTTATGTGAGTCTCGTAGTTCCCCGTTTTCAGTTCATCCTGGTAGTACTAAGATGTACAGAGATCTATGGGAGTATTACTGGTGGGATTGAATGAAAAGAGATATTGCTGATTTTACTATGAAGTGTTTGACTTGTCAACAGGTTAAAGCAGATCAGCAGTTACCGAAAGGGATGCTTCATCCTTTACCAGTGCCAGAGTGGAAATGAGAGAATATATCCATGGACGTCATTGTGGGATTACCGAGGAAATCTCGAGGTAATAATGTAATCTGGGTTATTGTTGATCGCTTGACTAAATCTTCTTATTTCCTTGCAATACGAGATACTTTTTCCCTAGATGAACTTTCCTATTTGTATCTTAGAGAGATAGTCTGGTTACATGGAGTTCCTCTCTCCATTGTATCTGACCGTGATCCTAGGTTTACTTCTAACTTTTGGAAAGGCCTTCAGAAGTCGTTGGGTACTGAATTAAATTTTAGTACAGCTTTTCATCCTCAATCAGATGGGCAGTCAGAACGAACAATTCAGACCTTGGAGGATATGTTATGAGCTCGTTCGATGGATTATCAGGGAAGTTGGGACCAACATCTTTCTTTGGTTGAGTTTTCATATAATAACAGTTTTCATTCCAGTATACAGATGGAACCATTTGAGGCATTATATGGGAAGCGGTGTCGAACTCCAGCATTTTGGGATGAAGTGGGTGAAAGGAAGCTGATGGGACTAGAATTGGTAGAAGAGATGGTTGAAAAAGTTCAGTTGATTCAGAAACACATGAGAACATCTCAGAGCAGGCAGAAGAGTTATGCAGATAACCGGAGGAAGGATCTATCTTTCGTGGTAGTTGATCATGTTTTTCTCAAGGTTTCTCCATGGAAAAGTGTGATGAGATTTGATAAGAAAGGAAAGCTGAGTCCAAGGTTCATTGGACCATATGAAATTCTGGAGAGAGTTGGATCAGTTTCATACAGAGTGGCATTAAATCCGAGTTTATCTCAGGTACACAATGTTTTTCATGTTTCGATGCTGAGAAAGTATATGCCAGATCCATCTCATGTTTTGAGTCCATGGGTAATTCAGCTGGAAGAGAACCTATCTTATGAAAAACAACCAGTCCAGATTCTTGACCGAAGAGAGCAAGTGTTGCGAAATAAGGAAATTCACCAGGTAAAGGTCTTGTGGAAAAACCATATGGTTGAAGAGGCAATGTGGGAATCTGAAAATGCTATGAGGGATAAATACCCCCACTTATTTTGATAAGTGAATAAAATTGCAAGGACACAATTCGCAAAAGGGGGGAAGAATGTAACATCCCAGGTAAATAATGAATAAAACATTTTCGTATTTATTAATATTTACGAATTAAATATTAATTTTACTTTAAAGGTGTTGCTATGTTCGATAGTGTACCCGATACGCAATGATGAGTTTCCTTTGAAAACTTATGTTGCACACTAGTAATATAATAATATTATTTTAAATGGTAGTTAATATGTAGCCTTTGTATTGGTGGGAATGGATAGAAATTACTAAAATAAGATTATATATGTTTTTAAATGTTTTTAAATTTATCCAATAAAAGATAAAGGCTTAAAATACGGAAAGAATTCAATTTTAGGCATTTATACCCTAATTTTCACTATGGGTTCACTTATCACCTTTTGACGGAGAACCTTCATTAAATACAGTTTTGATCAATCTTATAAATTCTATTGGACCAAATATTACTCTTCTTTAGAATCAGGTCATCAAAATTTACTTTGTGTAAATTTTCGCTATCTTTCCGATAAAGTTCATTTTTAATGAAGTGTAAAATGTTGTATTTTAATTCAAAACATCCTTTTAATATAATTTATTTATATGATTAGATTATCATTTTAATTGGTTTTAAAGTGAAATTAGAAAATATTTTTACCATTAAATCCAATAGTGGTCATTGTAATTAATTTCACTCTGAAATCGGACTTAAATTAGTGTCAATCTTTTGATACTTATTGTTTCATAAAAACACACTATTTGTCATGACAGCAGGAATTAATTATTAAATTACTTAATGTGACTTATTTGTTTTGAATTTTGTAAAATAGACTTAATTTTTGAATTTGGAATATCAAATATAGCTTAGGGTGAATTTTTGGTATTTTTTGAAAAACTTCAATTTTGATGAATAGTGAAACCACTAAGTGGTACTTATAAAAACTGATTTTTCGTTTAAATGAAATTTTACCACTTCTGTGTTTTGAATTTCAAAAATCTAACATACATGGTTGTCATTAGGAAGTAAAATTTTGTTTAATGAGATTAAAATAATTTTTTGGTGAATAGTAACTCTTAAGTTCTTAATCGTGATTAGAGGTAATTAGTGTAGTTTAAGGTAAGAATAATGTTTTAATAAAATTAAATGACCGAGACACATGTCCTACCCTCATTGGATGTGTCATGGCCGACCAAGATAATCCATGGGTCAACTTGGGGACCCCATGGTGCCACTTTGGTTGGAAAATGACATAAATACCTCTTATTTAATGATAAAGTAAAAAATGGCACAAACATGAAATGTTTTACTAAAACTTTTTTTACATGGGGTTATACAAGTCATATTTTTGACTATAAATAGTCATCGGAAATATAAAACGACTTCCTACATCATAGTATTTTTTAATAATGTTTAGACAATAAATAAATTAAATTATTTATGACATCATGATGATGCAGCGATGATCTCATTATTTAACGATTTAAATAAAATGGAAAGATAATGTAGAATCTAAGACCTACACATGTCCAAAACCTATTGGATGAGTGGATTTTGAACCCTTATCACCTTATCCTCGATATACATCAATGCGGGACCTTTAAAATCCTAAACTCTTTTGAAAATAATGTAAAATTTTGTAACTTTACAAGTGTGCCCCTCCTCTCCTCTTATAAAGGCCCCCACCTCTACCTCATTACCCACACATCCAAAGCCTTTGACTCGACCAACCCCTGCCCATTTCGTCTCTCCACTTCCCTCTCTTTAGCTGACACTATATTTATATATGATATATAATATTTTTATGTTTTCCTTAAGCTTCTGTATTGTTCATTTTGGGCAGACCTTTATGGTTTCCATTATGGGTAAACGCGATATCTTCATTTAAGGAAGTGCGGACTACCGCCCCCTCAAAGTGATTTGATTCGTTAATGCCATATGTGGGACATATAAAGGATGTATTTAAAGTTATTATATATGATGTTATACCAGAATTATAATATACCTCTATATAATTATTATTTCATTCCATTAAAGTATGATATAAAATGAAAGTAGCGTTCATGCGTACGTACGACTTACCGTCTCCATGAACGGTGCATTTCATTTCTTATACCCAAATGTAATGTATTATTATAAGTACATATTTATAATGGATATATATTATGTATGTTACATATAAATGATTAATATAATTCTGGATTAAAATATACATACCTCTAATTTAGTTTTAATTCCATTAATATGACATAGAAATGAAAGTAGCGTTCATGCGTACGTACGGCTTACCGTCTCCATGAATGGTGCATTTCATTTGTTACCTTTAAATGATTATGTGATAGAATAAATACATGTATATGATATATATATATATGATATATATGATATCCAAATCCGGAATGTCATTCTGGATATATTGAAACTTTGACCACACGAACAACATGTAATCGTAAGAAGTCAACTTTCGACTTAAGGACCAAATATCGACAAAACAAACATTATTAACTTAAATGATTACATAATGTTTATAACATGGAAATAAGTGATATAAAAGGAATAATGAACTCAAAAAAAGGTTCTTAAGAAAATAGAAATTAACACAAGTTTATTATTCAGGACGTTAAAGAACGATCAAGTCAAGTCGGACCCGAGGTAAGGGACTTCGTCTCAATCTCCTTTCATTGAGTTATATTTTGTTTTATACAGAATTTTCTTATATACGGTGTATAAACCCCTTTTACTTTTACTTTTATACAAAATGAATCTTTTTCTACGAAGCGTTTTACAAAATGACAAAAAATAATGTTTCTTTTAACGTACGCTGTGACAACGACCTTTTCCGTCGCCGCGAGTATTATTTGGTCTTTGGCTTCCTGAACAAGCTGTAATGTTTTTTTAAATGAAATAAATACCATATACACTTTTATGTATTTTGGTATTGAAAATGATTTTTATAATGGATTTGTTATGTCAATATATTTATGTGATATATTGTGATCAAAGTGTGGAAATGTTTTCTTTCCATTATATTTGTTTTATGTATTATGATTTTATAATGGTACATGGACATTTGACGGGTGGTTACGTGATGAACCATATGACGGGTGGTGCTGTGAATACCAGGATAGGTGGTTACGTTATAACCTCCAATGCATTGGGTATGGAAGTCGGTCGTATGGCTATTCCATTAAGTTTGTATGGATGTTGTCCGTATATCTATTCCATTAAGTGATATGTGTGGAAGTAGACCGTATGGTTATTACACTTAAGTATGTTTATGTCCCACATTACCTTTATATATGTTATGTGTTCTTTATATGGGTTTTATGATAATCCTTTGGTTACAAAATGTTAAGTAATGATATTTTATTCCGTGAAGATTTTTTACTACTTCATGAAGGTGAAGGTATTACTTTGATAAAGTATACATGGTTTACTTGATGTTTGAAAAACTAACAGTTTTCATTCTTTGTGTATCCCTTACTGACCTTTTTATGCTCACCCCAAGTTTTTTTGAAATGATTTTAACAGGACTTAATGTGGAATAGGGTCAAGGATGGGATAAATGGAAAGTCATGCTATATAAAACATGGAACTAGACATGTTTCTTTTTAAGAGTTTATTTTATTTTATGGAATCTTAGTAGGAGTGTCTATGTAATCTTTTGAGATGTAATAGTTATGTCCTAATTTTCTAAAACTCTAAACCTGAAAAGATCCTCAATGTGAATTATTCATTTAATTCAATATTAAGTAAGGTTTAAGGCCAGGGCCTTATATAAATAATTCATTAGGTATTCAAATAATTAATTTAGATTAAGTAGCGTATTATATAGTTATATAAAACACCATTTCATGATAAATAAATTGGATCTCTTAGTTATATGTTGTTTATTTAAATTCAAAAACTATAAATCCAAAAAGTCCCAGAAATTAATGTTACTCATTATTTGTTGGTGATATTGTAATTATTTATGGTTTAAATATGATTTCATTAGATTATTTCAAATATAGTATGTAAAAAATAAATTTATGATTACCATATCATTGTGTGAAGGTCTGAGTTTTCAAATATGGTATCAAAAGAGTGTTTTGATAAATTGAGAGATTATCAGGATATAATTTAAGCCTAATTGGAGAGTAATAAATTTCATTTTTGAGTTTATATATTAAGGTTGATAATGATTTTAAAATTATAGGTAACCCTTTAGGATAGTTGATATAATGAGGAATATTTTAGATATTATGATATTAAAAAATTAATGTAATGATTTGAGGTATGTATAAGGGATAATTCTAATTATATGAATGATATCACAATTTATTGATAAAGTATATATTTTTTTCCTTAAAACTATTTAAATCGATCTCTAGATACTGGAATGCAGATGCACTAGTGAAACAGATGCACCTAGGGGTAATAACAGTGAAAAATATTTATTGTTTATGGGATTAATATAAAATTTAAGGCATGAATAATGGTCCTAAGACTTCATTCCTATTTGGATTCTCTATGGAGATAACCTTTAGTTAATAGTGTTTTCAATACAATCCATTAAAAAATATTATTTATGATTAACAAAATAGGTAACAAAATATGAGAGGCCCAATAGAAAGAAACCAAGATTCATCATAGAGTTATTCTTGTTGAATGGAATCCTAATGTATGAATGTAAAAATGTAAGGAATTATGCAGTTGAATATTTCATGTAATTATAATAAAATATTTATGATATAGTTTTCAACACATCAAATTATGTTTCATTTTTTTTAAGGGATAGAATAAAAAGGATAAAAGTAAAAAATGGATGTTATGGACACAACAAAAACAGACTCATTGATCAACATAAAAGAATAATAGCTAGAATGATAAATAATGTGACTATAAAAAAATAACTATGATGAATATTGAATTCCAAATTAATACTATTGAATCCCTAAGTAAATCAAATAAGATAATGGTTATGTATTATTGATATTATGGTGACAATGATTATAAAAGAATGAAGATACAATTTATAATGAGATGAAAATATTGGGATAAACACAATGGATATTTAATAAAGAGAGTATGAATTTTCTTAATGTATTAAAATGAATCGAATAAAACTCAAGGGACTATTGGAAATTGAGAAGAAATAATTTTTTCAATTATATGGAAATTGGGAACTATTAAAATCTTTGAAATAATCCATTTTCTAATGAGGAAAATTGACACCCCGAATTGCCTAGACCGTGGGAACAAGGAAAATCCAAGGAAACGAATACTATTGAATATGACAATAAATCATTACTCTATATTTTTCAATTAATTATGAAATATATTATTTAACTATATATTATATATTGTGTTATAAATAATATCACATGGTTTTATAATTATTATTGAATCATTTTTATGATTTGTGGGAAGTTACTTCATTCAGATATATTTTTTTTCTATTAAAATGATCTGGTATTAATGATGGATTTTAAATATTTTTAATTTTCAAAAGTTAATATTTAAATAGGGAAATATCATTACATGTAAAAAATCGATTAATTATAATAAATTGGTTTTGATTATGAACATACTAAAGATATAACATTTATGAAATAAGATTTGATTCCCAACTATGATTTTCATACTATCTAATATAATATGATTAAAATCTCATTAGAAATTAAAACATTGACTGAGTTTATCCTATGGATATAATCAATTAAAATACATCCAACAAATTAAAAAATAGGAGGTAAATTATTTGGCCAGGTGAATGTAAACCCTCAAGAATAAATATTATATATTTTATTTTCTTTGGGACATAATTTTTTTAATAGCTTGTGATGCACAACAAACAAAAAATATGATCCATGAAATAATATATTACCTTTAAAATGTTACTATTGATTTTTTGGGTAAAAATAGATCCTACAAAATATTGAAATATATATAAAAATAAAATAATATGGTTAATTAATACTAATTCAGTGATAAATATTTGTTTATTGTAGCTAAATAAATAATAAGAATGATTTATGCATTATAATTTAACCCCTAAAAAATTAGTTTCTATGAGAATTATTTTAAGATTATAAATATTTTATGCATAAAATATATTATTTATATGAATTCTATATTAGTACATATTAGATTACTAATGAATCGGAAATAATAATATGAACAGATATTTTTTTTGAAAATTTTATATTCTAACAAAACATGTTTTCTTTATATTATAATGTATTTATATAAAGTTTATATTTAAATCTATTCAAATAATAATTTAAAAAATGTAAAATTATTTTTTAAATTTCCTCATGCCTATATTATCATAAGATTAGTTTTTATTGGTTTCCGTAAATAGTTAAATTTTAGATGAATGGTGAAATATCTCATTTTTATAAAAATTATCATTTTTACAACTTTATGATTATATGAGAAAAAATTTGTCTATAAAATACTTTTTTATCAATAATTTACATAAGGATCAAAATCATATATTTTTAATTACTATAAATAATTTTTTATTTTTCGAAACTGATGTAATATTTGTAAATAAATACTTCTTTTTGTATTTTATTTTAAATAAATAATATTTTTATAAAACATGGGTTTTCATTTATTCTAAAAAAAGGAAAAATCCTATTGGTTTTATAATATAATAAATTATTTAATGAAAATAAAAATCATTTTTAAATTTATCTTACAAAAATATATTCTTTAGAATATAATATTTTTAAAAACAGGTTTTCAAATTTTACATGAACTAATGTCAAAAAGTAATATTCTTATTAAAATAATCTATATATTTTAATATTGATATCAAATTTTTTATTATTAGATACAAATTATGTAATAAAACATTTTTATTTTTATTCCATAAATGTAAATTACATAAGAAAAAATTTGTTACCATGAAAATAACTAAAATTGGAAAAGTAGAAATTATAATATTAATGAAGATAGAAACATGATTAAAACATGTGTCAACATGAATTTTATAAGGAAGATTGATCTTATCTCAACTACCACTCATTTGTTTTCCCTTTTAGAGTCTTATCTACATGTTAAACATGTAATCTCTTTAAATAAAGTTGAAATATTAAGAAAAGTACATTATCACCACATATAAAATGGTCGAATCACCACCCCATCAAGACAACCCAATAAATTATTTTCACACTTGAAAATAATTTTTTTTACATCCTATATAATACTATTTAATTTCCTTGTTCCTCATTTCACATGTATTTACCCAAATACCTCTCTTTCCATGGAATCATCCAAGGGAATCTAAAACAATCAACATGTGTACTCTTTTTTTCTTAACATCATTTATTAAAATCAGAAAATTACTAAATATAATTTTTTAATTAATATATAATCACTTAGTTATTTTTTCTAATTGATATTATTATAATTATAATGGAGTAACTATAAAATTGTTTTATACATATCTAATAAGAATGGGGAAACAATGATTCAGACATTGTGTGAACTACCACCTATACAAAGTGACGACATCAATTTTTTCTTAACTACCCCAATTCATTAATTTCATCAATGAAATATATGAATTTATGTGATATATATAATACAATAATTATTATTAAGATAAAATTATAATCTATCACATTTCTCACCCATCATTCAACAAATGAAAATGTTAATAGTGTGTAGTGCGAACTACTACATCCATAATGTAATAAAACACATTTTTCATTTACCTTATTTATTAACTACTAAACCCTATATAAATTTGTTTCTCAGATTTAAATTTATATTATTAATATAATAATTCATCTATAATAATTATATACACCCAAAAAACAACATTCATAATCATATCCATCATGTAATAATGGCTTGTTCATGTTTTGGTCTATATAAGAACCTATAAAATAATATAATATAATGGATGAGAATGATAAAATTATAATTTAAAATACATGATATAAATTATATAATAAATACAATATTTTTATTTTGGATTGGTAGGATTAATTTTGAACTCATTAATTAAGATACCAAAACCAGTTCATGAAAAATCACAAAAAATGCTCATCAGTGACATCATATTTAATGATTGTTACCAAATATACTATATAATTAAATTATAACATTACAAATAGTTATTTATAATCATTTATATTACCATTTATGATCTATTTGTGATGAAATTTTGTTGTATAATAAAAAAAACATCGTTCTTACGAAACTATTTCAAAACAATCAGGATTACTCATACCAGATTTCGAAAATAGATAACGACTAAAAATATAAATGTAGGGAATATTTAGAAAATTAATTTATAATAGGTTATAGACATGAAAAATAAATTATAATTACTTATTAAGATAAATATTTTTTTTGGAGGATATTTTATATTTCGACTAAGTAGTATTTAATGTAACATCTGTTCAAAACTCAATTTTTATATATCCACTACCTAACATTATTATTGAACTATATTGTTCTAAGACCAAATATTATTTGTAATGAAAAATATTGACTATGTGTACTCTTTCTTTCATTGGGTCTTACAATTCTTCGTTATAACCACATTTTTAAATGATTCTTACCTTAATGATTATGTAACTTGAAAGGGGATTCTAATTTCATGTATTAACCCCATGAGACATATTTATTATTAGAAACCATATTTAATTTAGAAAGTCGTATCTAATAAGCCTTTAATATTTTTCTCTTGAGCCTATGATTCGTCATGTTTTATAATATAAAATTTATAATCATATTATCTAGGTTTTTTTGATTCATGTTGTTCAATTGTTACATGGGTTTCTTTGTCTCATTTTCAATTCAATGACTCGCATTTCATATTTCACAAAAAATTTCTATTTATATGGTGTAAAAACATTAATGTTACCTTAACTTATAATTAATATCATTAATTTTGTTATATTTTTAATTCATGGTATCCCTTTAATATTTTTCTATTCTTACATTACTATTACTGTAAGTGATTTTCATCTCAACTATACATCATTAGGATATGATTTATATTCAACACATTAATAGATTTTTAGTGTATATATTTTTCATTGAAGACCTTTTAAATTATGACATAATAATTGCTTTTGGGGTACTACCCTCTGGAAAATCCTTCATTTCCTTTTTCTATCTATAAAATCCCCTGTTAGAGGAATTATTTTATTTCCAATTCCATTCATTTTGGAGTTATCTATATTTCTTGAAATTACATAAATTATTTTCACCTAGAATCCATAAATAGACTCAAATGGTAAATTATATACATAAATATATACCCATTAATCTATATAGTTGTAGTTTGAGAGATGAATAACATAAAAGCTATTAAATTTATTATTTTTGGGAAATATTTAAAATTAATATACTTTTTATTTCAATATATATGTTTGTGGATTACAAAAGTAAGTAGATATTCTACTTTTTTAACTATACAAGTTATTTATCTTGATTTATTATCTCGATATTAACCCATTAATTAACATGGAAATTATTGTTTCTATGTGTGATTATATTTCAATATAAATGATTACTGATTCATAAAGAATGTTGATTATGAATTTAATTGATATATATAAATTTCATGTGGGGATGAAATTGGACATAAAAAAGTGATATGGGGTCTTGTAATATATATTACATCAATGTAATAGTAGGTTTCCTGAGACTAACTATATTTCCTAAATTCTATGTTCCTACAAAAAACCAATTATTTCCTTAAGAGAGGGCCATGACTGTTTTATAATGATGTATGTAATCATTATTCCTTGTCTTACGGTATAGAATTAGATATAAAAAAATATGCATTTCAACTCTAAGTGACAAATTATTTTTATCCATGAATTTAAATATTCACATCTCAACCATGGATATGTTATTCTCATACCTTCTATTAATAAAGAGTATTTTGTTATTCAAAATGAATGAATAGTATAGAGAGAAACATTATGAGAGAAAAAAATGAGCATACTTAACGTGGGATGATGTGGTGGAGCACTAGGGTGTCCCCTTTAATGAATTTGTCCCATCAATCATCATACTCACCACATTATGAATATAGAAATCCCGTGGACCATCAAAACACAAAGTCACTACATGATCCACAACTGTATTCCCCTCCCTCCAAGTGTTGAGGATTTGAGTGTAACAATTAAGAGAGCGTTGACACCTTCGAATAACATAATGAATTGACCAAGGGGAGATTCCTTACATTTTCAAATAATTTTGCACAATCATGGAGTCTGTCTCAACATTAGTGATATCTAATACCTTATGCCCAACTAGTTTGAGGCTCATGAGCATCGCCAATGTATTATTGTGGAGGGAGCATCCCTATCCCAGCGTAGATGATAACTCTTTTTAGAATGAACCATTTCCATCAATCAAAACCCCTCCTCCTTGCATATTCACCCGGACACATGAAATATCCATTTTTAGTTTCAATCCGTTACTGGGGGGCTGCTAGTGGGCGAAATTTCCTACATTACTGCTAGTCGGTGGAGCATCATATTTCATTGATTAAAAACTGAGTTGGGAGGGATCCTCATTCCATTTTCTCACAAATTTGAAAAAATATTTAATAGATTTTTGGCCCCCACAATAATGGCATGTTCCAACACAACCACGCCTTCATATCTCTCCTTATATCAAACCTATCAGATACACCAGCTGTAACATACCAGGTAAATGAGGAATAAGTGATTTTAATATTTATTAATATTTGTGAATTAAATATTAATTTTACTTTGAAGGGGTTTCTATGTTCGATAGCGTACCCGATACGCAACAATGAGTTTTTTTTTTTGAAATCTTACGCAACCCACTAATAATATATTATTATAATTTTAAATGGTTGTTAACTCCTAGTCATTGTTTTGGCGGGAATGAAAAAAACTAACTACAATATGATTATACATGTTTGGTAAATGTATTTAATTTTATCCATTAAAAGTTAGAGGCTTAAAATATGAATGAATCTAATTTTAAGCATAATTTACATTAAAGGTCGATTTACCACCTTTTAATGGAGAACCATTTTTAAATCTTGTTTTTGTCATTTTTATATGTTATATTTGACCATATAAAATTCTTATTTAGAATGGGTACATCAAAAATTACTTTGGGTAATTTTTTGGAATTTTTCTGATAAAGTTCATTTTTAATGAATAATGAAAATATTGTATTTTAATTCAATACTGAGTTTTAATCTAATTTATTTCTATAGTTAGATTATCTTTTTAATTAGTTTTAAAGTGTAATTAAAATATATTTTTACCATTTAATCCAATTTTGGTCATTGGAATTAATTTCACTTTTAAATTGGACATAAACAAGTATCAATCTTCAGATAGTTATTGTTTCTTAAAAACACACTATTTGTTTGGATAATGGTAATTAATTTTAAAATTAATTAATTCCAATTATATTTTTTTAATTTGGAAAAATATAAATCATTTTCTAATTCATAATATAAAATATATCTTAGGGTGAATTTTTTGTATTTTTTTGAAAAACTTAAATTTTTGATGAATAGTGAAACCACTTAGTAGTAGTAAACAAACTGAATTTTTCATTTAAATGAAATTTTATCTCTTATGTGAATTGAATTTAGAAAATACTACATACAAGGTGGTTATCAAGATGTAAAATGTGGTTCAATAAGATGAAAATAATTTTTAGTGAATAGTAACTTTTGACTTTAATTTATCATGGCTAAAGGTAAATAAGGAAATAAAAGGTTAAAAGAATATTTTAATAATACAAAATTTCCTTAACACTTGTCTTAACCTTATTAGATGAGTAATTTTCTACCATGGGCATCTTTTGTTCTATTTTGGGACCCCATGGATCCACTTATAAAATATAATGACACTATAGATTAATTAATTTAATGCAAAGGAAAAAATGGTAGAAACAAAAATCATTTAGTAAATTAAATTTTATATGGTGTTATATAAATTATATTTTCTACTATAAATATTCATTGAAATATAAATTTTTTTTCTACGTCGTTGTATTTTTTTTATAATTTTTAGACATCATATAAATTAAATTATTTATGACACAATAATGATGCGGAGTTTACCACAATAATAAATGATTTAAATAAATAAGATTATAATTATTATAATATTATCCAAAACTTTTCCAATTCCTATTGGGTGATTTTATTTCAACCATGAGTCATTTTATCTTATTCTTTAATGATATTTGGACCATTTGAAACAAAATATCAATATATTTTAAAATAATATTACCACACTTTCCTAAAGAGCCCCCCCTTATAAATGGAGACCACTTCAAACCAATTCCCCAAACCACTCAAGCCTTTTTTTTCACCCAAACATTGCAAAATTAATCTCCCAACATCCATCTACTCCTCATAGAATCCTTACCTTTGGCACAAGGCACTTTAAGAAGTTCTTTTGGTTCAAACCAAAGGAAGTTACCCAAATTAAAGGTAATGATTTCTCTTAAATTGTTTCTTTTATTTCACATCTCCAACCCCTAAACTATTTTTATTACATTATTTTGTAACAACACCAGTATCCTCAATACACTAGGATGTTTTTATGAGGTGGATTAGAACTACACTTACACACACCTCCATCCAATGGATGAAGAACATAATGTTTCTGTGGATGGGAAACTAACACCTCACGAAACGATGATTCTATGAATATCTCCAACCGCCTCTCATGGTGGCCATTATGATGGAACTATATTTATATATGATATATATTATGTTTATGATTTCTTTATTCTTATTTATTTTCCATTTATATCATATCTTTATGGTTTCCATTATGGTAAAACGCAATAATCTCACTTGAGGAAGTCAGGATAGCCACCCCTTAAAGTTATATGACTTGTTAATGACATATGTGGGGCATATAAATGGTATATTTAATGATATTATATATTATATTATACTGGAATTATATTATAACTATGTATCATTATTTTTAATTCCATTAAAATAAGAAATATAAATGAAAGTAACATTCATGTGTACGTAAGGCTTACCATCTCCAGGAACGGTTTATTTCATTTCTACCTCTACATGTTATGTACTATTATAAATACATGTATATGATGGATATATATGATATATATGATATCCAAATCATGAATATCATTCTGGATATATTGAACATTTGACCACCTGAGTAACATGTAATTATAAGCTGACCATTTTTGACTCAAGTACCAAATATCGACAAAACAAACATTATAAACATAAATGATTACATAATTTTTATAATATGATAATAAGTGATATAAAAGGAATAATAAACTTGAAAAAATATATTAATCAATTAAAAATTATATTTAGTTTATTATTCAGAATAGTAAAGAACGATCGAGTCATGTCGGACATGAGGTAAGGGATTTCGTCTCAATCTCCTTTCTTTGAGGCATATTTTGTTTTTATACATAAATTTCTTTTATAAATTGTATAAACACCCTTGAATTTTCAAAGGTAATCTTTTCCTATGAATTGTTTTACTAACTGACAAAAAAGGAATGTTTCGTTCAACATAAGCGGTGACAACGACCCATTCCGCTGCCGCGAGTATTATTTGATCTTTGGCTTACTCAACAAGATGTAATGGTTTTAAAAGACAAAAAATACCATATACACTTTTATGTATTTTTCCATTGAAAATGGTTTTGATAATGGAGTCGTAATGTCAATATATTTAAGTTATATATTACGATTGAAATGTGGAGATGTTTTCATCCCGTTATATTTTCTTTATGTCTTATGATTTTATAATGGTACTTGGACATTTTAAGGGTGGTTACATGATATACCTTATGACAGGTGGTGCCATGAATAATAGGGAGGGTGGTTACATTATAACCTCCAATGCATTGGGTATGAAAGTCAGCCGTATGGCTATTCCATTTAGTGATATGTGTGGATGTTGACCGTATGGTTATTCCATTTAAGTATGTTTAGGTCCCAAGTTACCTTTATATGTTATGTGTTATTTATATGGGTAATCTTTTGGTTACAAAATTGTATGTAGTGATCTTTTATTTAGTGAAGAGTGATTACTATGTACAGTATTCATGATTTTCTTTATGTTTTGAAAAACTAAAAGCTTTCCTTATTTTTGTATCCCTTATTGAGCTTTTTATTCTAATCCCAAATTTTTGAAACTTTTTTCATAGGAGATAATGTGGAATAGGGTCAAGGATGGGATCATGTAAAAGTCCTGTTGTCTTAGACATGGAACTACACATGACTCTTTTTTTCAATAGTTCATTTTTTGTAAACAAAATGGATACTGTGTAATAATGTATACCTTGATATCTTTTGTGATGTAATAGTTATGTCCTAATTCTCTAAAACTCTAAACTTAAAAATATCCTCAATGTGAATTATTCATTTAACTCAATATTATGTAAGGATTAAGGATGTGTTATTATAATTGGTATCATAGGTCGGTTTAGATAACATTAGGAGTGAGGGTATTGTTAAATAAATGTCCACAAATTAATTTATGGGAATATTGGAATGATATAGAACTTACCAATTACCATGTTTCTTCGCCTAAGATAATTCTCTTATTGAGAATGATTTTTCGTAGAGAAAATAGGGATGTTGTGATGTGAAGTCATACAGAGGGAAATGACCTTCCAAATCAGCATCCAGAGATGGTCAGAATCAGAACTGAACAGTTTACTGCAGTAATGTCTAAGTTGATTCATGTGATAAATAGTGGTTTTGTTTATTGGTGATATTTTGGCTTATTCTAATAGTAAAGAGGAGCATGAAAGTCATTTAAGGGTCGTCTTGAAAACCTTAATAGAAAAGAAACTACTTCGGAAATTCATAAAGTGTGAGTTTTGGTAACAACAAATTTCGTTCCATGGTCACCTTGTTTCAAAAATGTCATAATTGTTGATCCTAAAATAAAAAATGTTGTTGAAGAATGTCCAAGACCCACAAATAAAACCGAGATTCATAATTTTCTTGTTTTGGAAGGTTATTACCGAAGGATTGTTGAAAATTTTTCATGGTTAGCTAGTCCAATGACTATTATAACTCAAAAAGGTGTCATGTTCATTTGGAAAAATGAATGTGATGATTGTTTTCTAGAATTGAAAAGAATATTGGTGAATTCTGTAGTTTTGGAACTGCCTTCCAGAAATGGGGACTTTGTTAATTCCCAGTGATTCTTCGTTGAATGAAATTGGATGTTCCTTATGAAAATGATGAGGTAATTTATAATGCTTCAAGTTAGTTGAATCCTCATGAGTTAAATTACCCTAAACTTGATTTGGAATTAGCTTCTTCTTTTCTTGATTTAAAAATTTGGAGGCATCATTTGAATGGAGTAAAATGTAAAATATATACTTACCATAAAAATTTAATGTATATATTCACTAAGAAATAATTGAACATGAGACAGAGGAGATGGTTGGAATTAATCCATGATTTTGTTTCCGATGCATTGAGTCGAAAAAGTAATGCTTCATTAACCATGTTACGTTTGGATCAAGATCCTTTGGTTTTTGATTTGATGAAATTTGGGATAGATGTTTTGGGTGCAGCAAAATACTTCGGTTTTGTTTCAGGTGTCAGTGAAATCATCTCTATCAGACAGAATAATGCAAGCATAGAAGGAAGATAGTGAGTTGCAGAAAAAGGTATAATTTGTTCAGAAGGGTATGTTTCTGGATTTTAACATTTATAATTATTGTGTTCTGAGGTTTGGTTAGAGATTATGTGTGACTTGTGGTTCACAGTAGAAGAATGAGTTGTTATGTGAAGCTCATAGTTCTCCTTTTTCAGTTTTTCCCAGTAGTACTGAGATATATAGAGATCTTTGGAATAATTACTGGTGGGATGGAATGAAAAGAGGTATTACTGATTTTACTATGAAGTGTTTTACTTGTCAATAGGTTAAAGCAGAGCGGTAGTCACAGAAAGAAATGCTTCAACCTTTACCAGTGCCAGAATGGAAATGGGAAAATATATCCATGGGCTTTGTTGTAGGATTACTGAATACATCTCAACGTAATAATGCAATCTTCATTATTATTGATCGATTGACTAAATCTTATCATTTCCTTCATTTTCTAGAAACTTTGTCTCTATATCAAATTACTCAGATTTATGTTAATGAGATAATCATTTTTCATGGAGTTCCCCTCTCCATTGTATTTGATCATGATCACAGGTTTACTTATAACTTTTGGAAAGGCCTTCAGAAGTCGTTGGGTAGTGAATTAAATTTTAGTACAACTTTTCAGTTGCAATTAGATTGGAATTTAGAATGAAAAATTCTGACCATGTAGGGTATGCTACATGCTTGTTCACTAGATTAACATGGAAGTAGGCACCAACATCTTTTTTTGTTGAATTTTCATATAATAACAGTTTTTATTCCAGTATACAGATGGATCCATTTCAGGCATTATACCAAAAGCATTGTTGAACTCCAGCTTTTTGGGAAGAAGTAGGTGAAAGGAATCTGATCGGACCATAATTTTTAGAATAGATGGTAGAGAAAGTTCAATTGATTCAAAAGTACACGATAATAGCTCAGAGCAGACCGAAAGATTACGCGGATAATTGGAGGAAGGATATTTCTTTTGAGGTAGGTGATCATGTCTTTGTCAATGTTTCTCTATGGAAAAGTGTGATGTGTTTCGGTAAGAAGGGAATGTTGAGTCTGAGGTTCATTGGACATTATGAAATTCTAGAGATAGTTGGATCAGTTGTGTAGAGAGTGGATTTACCTCTACATTTATCCCAGGTATGCAATGTTTTCGTGTTTCGATGTTGAGAATGTATATACCAGATCTATCTCATATTTTGAGCCTAGAGGTAGATCAGTTGTAAGAGAATCTATCTTATGAAGAAAAACCAGTCTAGATTCTTGACCACATAGAGAATGTGTTACCAAATATGGTAATTCACCAGGTAAATGTTTTGTGGAAAAACCATATGGTTGAAGAGGCAATGTCGGAATCTGAAAATGCTATGAGAGTTAAACACCCCCACTTATTTTGATAAGTGAATAAAAATTGCGAGGTTGCAATTTCCAAAAGGGGGAACGATGTAACATCCCAGGTAAATAAAGAATAAGATATTTTCATATATATTAATATTTTTTAATTAAATATTAATTTTACATTAAAGGGGTTTCATGTTCGATAGTGTACCTGATAAACAACAATGGGTTTCATTGAAATCTTACTTAGCACACTAATAATATAATATTATAATTTAAAATGGCAGTTAACTCCCATCCATTGTATTAGAGGGAATGAACAAAAATAACTACAATATGTTTATACATGTTTGTTAAAGGTATTTTCTTTTATCTAATTAAATTTAGAGGCTTAAAATATTAATGAATCTAATTTTAAGCACAATTTATATTAACATGTCGATTTACCGCCTTTTAATGGTGAACCCTATTTGAAACTAGTTTTGGTAATTTTTATTTGTTCCATTTGACACAATAAATTTTTTTATGATGGAGATATCCAAATTTAATTTGGGAATACTTTTGGAATTTTTCTAATAAAGTTCATTTTTTAATGAAAATTGAAAATATTGTATTTTAATTCAAAACTACGTTTTAATATAATTTACTTATATAGATAGATTATATTTTTAATTGGTTTTAAATTTCAATTAAAATATATTTTTACCATTTAATCGATTTTCTATCATTGGAATTAATTTCACTTTGAAATTGGACATAAACAAGTATCAATCTTTTGATAGTTATTGTTTCATAAAAACATGCTATTAGTTTTGATAATGGAAATTAATTTTAAAATTAATAATTTCATATATATGTTATGAATTTGGAAAAATAGACCTCATTTTTTAATTCATAATATCAAATACATCTTAGGAATAATTTTTGGTATTTTTCTGAAAAACATCGATTTTTTATGAATAGTGAAACCACTTAATAGTAGTTAAAAAAACTGACTTTTTTATTTAAATGAAATTTTACCTCATCTGTGAATTTAATTTATAAAATCCTAAATACATGGTTGTCATCAAAAAGTAAAATGTGGTTCAATAAGAAGAAAATAATTTTTGGTGAATAGTAAATTTTGACTTTTATTTACCGCGGTTATAGGTAAATAGGGAAATTCAAGGTTAAATGAATATTATAATAATTCAAAATTATCTTAACACTTATCCTAACCTTATTGTATGAGTAATGGCCGACCATGGTCATCTTTGGGTCTATTTTGGAACCCCATGTAGCCACTTATTAATGATAATGACACTTTAGATTAATTAATTTAATGTAAAGGAAAAAATGCCATAAACAAAAATCTTTTAGTAAATTAATTTATATATGATATTATATAAATTATATTTTCAACTATAAGTATTCATTGGAAATATAAAATATTTCCAACATCATGGTATTTTTTTATAATTTTTAGAGATCAAATAAATTAAATTATTAATGACACAATAATGATGCATAGTTTACTTTATTATTAAATTATTTAAATAAATAACATTATAATGATTGAAATATTAACCAAAATCTGTCCAATTCCTATTTGATGATTTTATTTCTTCCATGAGTCATGTTATCTTAGACATTCATGATTTTTAGACCATTAGAAAACGAATATCACTATATAATAAAATAATATTATCACACTTTCTTAAAGGGCCCCTCCTCCCATATATAAAAGGAGACCACTTGTGACCAATTACCCACGCCACTCTAGCCTTTTTTCTCATCCAACCTCAGCCCAATTAAGCTCCCAACTTCCCTCTCCTCCTCCTACATGCCTTTCCTTTGGCATAAGGCACTTTCAAAATTAAATTTGGATCAAAATAAAGGATGTTACCCAAAATAATTGTAATGATTCACTAGTGCAGAAAACTTTTTTTACATCACCATTTTTTACATCGGTTATATATAACCGACATACAAATTCAGCGAGTAGATTTTTAACGTCGATTATTTTAATAACCAACGTTACAAATCGCGCCTGTTGGGTTTTTACGTCGGTTATCTTATAACCGACGTAAATAACCAATGCGCGGGGGTTTTTTTACGTCGTTTATTTGGAAACCGATGTAAAAAACCTGATATCGACACATTTTTTATGTCGGTTATCAAATAACCGAGGTAAACAATCAAAGCGCGGGGTTGTTTACGTCCGTTATTTTATAACCGACGTAAAAACCCCCCCTGGGCTTTGGTTTTTTACGTCGGTTATTTGATAAATGACGTAAAAAACGCGTAGATATCGGGTTTTTTACGTCGGTTTCCAAATAACCGACGTAAGAACCCCCCCGCACATTGATTTTTACATCGGTTTCGAAATAACCGACGTAAAAATCCCCCCACGCATTGGTTTTTAACGTCGGTTATCTTATAACCGACGTAACAAACGAGATATCTACACATTTTTTACGTCGGTTATTTTATAACTGACGTAAAAAACCAAAGCACAGGGGGGGGTTTACGTCGTTTATAAAATAACCGATGTAAAAAACCCGTAGATATCTCGTTTTTTACGTCGGTTATAAAATAACCGATGTAAACAATCAAAGAGCAGGATCTTTTTTACGTCGGTTTTAAAATAACCGACGTTATAAATTTAAAAAATAGTTTATAACGTCAGTTATTATATAATCGACATTATAAAACATTTAAAGAAATTAAATCCCGTTGACTATCATTTACGATTTTTCGATTGAGAGTCCACCGGCTCGTCTCTCTCACACGGTAAACCCTAATCGGCTCGTCGATCGACCTGTGTTAATCTCATTTTGGCTTCATTTTTTATCTTCTTCACTCCTCTCGGATCTATCATCTCAACTCGCAACATTCAAGTAAGCCTTCCACAAATTTATTTCGTTCGTTTTTGTTTCGATTCTTGATGTAATTTGTTTGCATCAGATATACTTTTCTATTTAATCATGTTGAGAATCTCGTGGAATTTTTTGTTGTTGCAAATGGTTATTTGTATTTTGTTGATATAACAGACTATGTTGCATTTATGTAAATCGATGTTGATTGTTGGTGACATTATTTAATATTGCTCACTGTTATGGTTACTTTATGTGCTAGAACATGCTTATGGTTCTGGATATAAATGTTGCTTAATCTGGAAATTATTTCAGATGTTTTTTGGTTCTGTTTTGGTTGAATTAGTTTTTTTACAGATTTTTGTTTTCTGTTTTCATGAGAATTAATATATGATGTTTGCGTTTGAATAACTGTTTGGTCTTGTAATTGCCAGGCTGTTCACTATTGTTGTTGATATTTGTTAATTCATGGTGTTTATAATTTCTGAACATGTTTCCTATAAATGGAATTCAGTTTTTGTCCATGGTTGTTTTGTTTTCATTTTTGGATTTTGAAAACAAAAAATAAACAGAGTTTTTAGTCGAGTTTTATTTTGATTGATAACCGTTAAAGCTGAAGGCCACGTACAAAATCAAATCCCCACAAGATATGTTACATGGGATTAAAAAGCAGAAATAAAGGATTAAACCGAATCAGTGGGACTATTGTTATTCTGAGCAGACCAGTGTTGGACGCGCTGGGCGGCCCTCTCAGCCTGCCAATGCAATTAACGATCATCAGAAACAAGAATGAGTGAATTGCTGATAAAAAAATAACATGATGGTAGACCTCTTTTTTCCAGTCACACCGAAGGGTGATGAAGACCAATATCAAGGTCTGCAAGCCATTTAAAATAAGTTGTTTCTCTAATATATTAAAACATGAAAACCACAATCAATATTAGACTATGTAGGCGTCATGGTTTACTTTGATTCAATGAAATTTAAAACTGTTATATCTAACTATATTTTGTTTTAAAAATAATATTCAAGAATATTTTTTTAAATACCCATAGATTTGTTTTATATTTTAAATTGTTTTACATTCAAATTATTTTTTTTTCATATAAACATATATTTGCCTTATCTTAAAAATATATATTTTTTGTTGATATTTGTTATAGGTAATAATGAGTCGAAGTTGGATTATGGAACATCGAATGAGAAATGAATTTGAGGAAGGTGTGGATGCCTTTTTGGAATTTGCAAAACGAAATGTTCCAAGTTGTGACATTTTTTTCTGTCCATGCCTGAAATGTTTGAATATGAAGAAGTTTAAAAGTAGAGATATGAAAGATCATCTGATTTGTCATGGTTTTAATCCGAGTTACATCCCTTGGATTTGGCATGGTGAAACTGGACGGAATTTCACTGATGACGATGATTAACAAGATGGTAACTCCGATGGAATTGAAGAAATGATTCGCGATATTGTAGCAGAACAAATTGAGATAGAACCGACAATTTCACGTCTATATGGTGATGCTGAAAAACCATTATATCCAGATTGTACAGATTTTACGGTTTTTTTGCGGTGTTAATATTGATTAACCTGAAGGCGAAGCATAGATGGAGTGATAGAAGTTTTACAGAGCTTCTACAATTGATGAAAGACATTCTTCCAAAAGATAACGATCTTCCAGATTCACATTAAAAAGCCAAGAAAATATTA
Source organism: Viscum album (assembly GCA_963277665.1). Classification (NCBI taxonomy): domain Eukaryota; kingdom Viridiplantae; phylum Streptophyta; class Magnoliopsida; order Santalales; family Viscaceae; genus Viscum; species Viscum album. The sequence continues at coordinate 126,547,161 of OY728148.1, forward strand.
TGCCCGATGGGATTGGGATACAAGAAAATACATGCCTATCTGAATGATGACATTATATATAGGAAGGAATATGAATTTCTGTCAGAGTGTCCTAAATGTTGGACAACACGGTATAAGGTGAAAGAAAAATCACAGGCTGATGTAGAGATTACAAAGCCCCCTTCAAAGGTATTTTGGTATCTTCCTATAATTAATCATTTCAAACGTTTATTTTCTAATTCACATGATGCAAAAAGGTTAATATGGCATGCTGAAGAGCAGGTATGTGATGGAAAAATATGTTATCCAGCTGATTGTCCACAATGGAAGAAAATTGATGCGCAGTATTCTACATTTGGAAATGAAATTAGAAATCTCAGACTAGGGTTGTGCACAGATGGAATGAATCCATACCGAACACTCGGTAGCACACATAGTTCATGGCATGTTTTACTGGTAATTTACAACCTCTCTCCTAATGTTTGTATGAAGCACAAATATGTCATGTTGAGTACAATGATCTCTGGTCCAAAGCAACCCGGTAATGATATTGATGTTTACATGTCCCCGTTGATTGATGATTTGAAACTGTTATGGGCTGATGGTTTTAGGGTGTATGATTCTTATAAAATGGAATATTTTAAACTGCATGCAGTGCTTCTGTTCACTATAAATGACTTCCCAGCGTATGGAAATTTTTCTGGATACAGTGTGAAAGGGCATAAAGCATGTCCAATTTGCGAAAAACAGACGTCCTATTGTCAATTGCATCATGGGAGGAAAACAGTGTACATGGGTCATCAAAAGTTGTTGCCTATGGAACACCCTTATAGAAGACTAAAAAAGGCATTCAATGGCTCACAAGAATTTGATACTGCTCCAAAACCTTTATCCCCTGATCTGTATTTTGAGAGGGTGAAAAACCTTGACGTGACATTGGGAAAGACACAAAAATCTGGTAATGATTGAAATATTTGGATGAAAAGGTCAATTTTTTGAGCTACCATATTGGAGGTATCATGAAGTTAAACATAATATTGATGTCATGAACGTGGAGAAGAATATCTGTGATTCATTGATTGGAACATTGTTAGATATTAAAGGAAAGACTAAAGATGGGTTGAATGCAAGATTAGACTTACAATCAATGGGAATACGTTTGAAGTTATCTCCCACTCCTAAAGGAAGACGAATATTTCTTCCCCCGACTTATCATACATTATCGAAGAGGGAGAAAATTAGCTTCTGTCAGTGTTTTCATGATACCAAATTGCCTCAAGGTTATTCTTCTAATGTAAAAACTTTTGTCTCATTGAAGGACTTGAAGTTGATAGGTATGAAATCACATGATTGTCACGTCATGATGTAACAAATTCTACCAGTTGCATTGCGTGGAATATTGCCCATTCGTGTTAGAAAGACTATAATGAAGTTGTGTTATTTTTTCAATTCAATTTGTAACAAGGTGATTGATGTGAATGCTTTGATCATTTTGGAAAAGGATGCAATTTTTATACTTTGTCAATTGGAAATGTATTTTCCTCCAACTTTTTTTGATATAATGGTGCATTTAATGATTCATCTGGTTTGAGAAATAAAGCTTTGTGGACCTGTATATCTTCGTCTGATGTATCCTTTTGAAAGGTATATGAACATATTAAAGGGGTATGTTAAAAATCTATATCGACCTGAAGCCTCTATTATTGAAATGTATATTTCTGAGGAGGTAGCAGAGTTTTGTACGAGCTACTTGGCTGCGGCGCAACACATAGGTTTGCCTCCATATCGCCATGAACGAGTTAATAATTAGGGAAAGGGGATTCGTGGCTTGAAAGCCAAATCATTTTCAGCTGAACAGATGAAGAAGTTAGAATCATACATCTTGAATAACATAGTTGATGCTCAACCGTATATCACATTGCATATTAATGAGTTGAAACAATGTCATCCAAAGAAGAAAGAAATGTGGATTTTGAATGAGCACAAAAAAACTTTTTTGTCATGGATTAAGAAGACTTTTCTTGGTAGATCATATGTATCAGAGACATTAACATGGATAGTGGGTGTTCCATGTTTAATTGTGATAATATGGTCCGGTTATGACATTAATAGTTATACATTTCTTACAAAAGCTCAGGACAACAGAAGTGCATTTCAGAATAGTGGGGTATTGGTGTCTACAGAAGAAATGCATTTTTCGAGTGCTAAGGACAAAAACCCAATTTCTGCATCAAATGCATATTATGGAGTGATGGAAGACATATGGGAGGTTGATTACTTTAAAATTAAAGATCCCGTTTTTAACTATAAATGGTTTAACGGTAACAAAAGTGTCAGACACGATGAATTTGGAATGACACTTGTTAATCTGAATAGATTGGAAGACACAGCTGATTCTTTTATAATGGCAACACATGAAAAACAAATTTTTTATGTAGTAGATTAATCAGATATGCAGTGGGCCATTGTTTTACAAGGGAAAAAACAATATGTTGGTGAGGAAGAACTTGATGAATATGATGATTTATGTGATATCCCTACTTCCATGGAAATATTAATAGAACATAATGACGATAATGTTGAAGACATAGTTTGTGCCATAAGGAACGATCACGACGAAGGAATTTGGGAAAACAATCCATTTGTACATTCCTAAAATTACAGGTAACATATGTTTATTTCTTGTTTACATTTATTTTTTCAATAAATGTTAGATATTGTAAGTTTTTTATTTATTGAAACATGTTTTAAAATAAAATAAGTATATGTTTTTGTTTGTTTTAAGTTTGTTTAGTTTACTTTATCATGTTTATAACCATTACATGATTTTTAAAATGCTTATTTTTGTTCACTGACAATTACTTTACCATGTTTACAATGTTTACCAGGTTTACCATTTTTACCATTTTTACCATCTTGACCATCTTGACCATCTTTGCCATCTTTACCATTGTTTAACATGCTTACCATATTACCAATGTTTACTATTATGTAACATAGTACAGTTTTCTATTTCCTGAATACAGTATTATTAAAATCTTTGAATTTGTATATTTTTTCACTGACAATTACTTTACCATGTTTACAATGTTTACCTGGTTTACCATTTTTTCCATTTTTACCATCTTGACCATTTTGACCATCTTTTCCATCTTTACCATTGTATAACATGCTTACTATATTACCAATGTTTACTATTATTTAACTTAGTATACTTTTCTATTTTCTGATTACAGTTGTATTAAAATATTTGAATTTGTATATTTGTGAACTGACGTTTGTTTTTTTGATTTGAAGGATAATGACAGATCATTCATATGATCAACCACATGATTCTGGAGAGGTGCATATTGCTGGTCATACCTCTGGGGATGAACATTCACATGCTCCTATTACGACAAAGAGTTCAATGGTTGGTAAACGTGGGTGCACACGTTTACCAAAATTATCACTTGCCCGTACGCAGGATCAGAGGATAGTAGTTGAGTTTAATGATGATGATATTCCTAGAGGTCCGAATGCCAAAGATTTAAAGAGTTTTGTTGCAACTCAGGCTAAGACCAATGTAAGCATTCTGTATGATGATTGGAGACGTGTGGATAAACCGATTATCTCTCAGTTGTGGGAGATGATTTTGGTAAGATCTTTTGTCATTGTTTGACCATTCTTTTAATGTTTCTAGTTTATATAATATGTTTAACCTCTTCTTTATCAGATGACATTTGATATTCCTGACACTGGAGGAGTCAGGAAGAAATGCTTGTCGTTGGCTGCCAGGAGATGGAGGGATTTCAAATCAACCCTCTCATCTGATTTCATTTATGGTCATAGGAGTCATGACAATCCATGTCGTGTATATCCTTTTATAGATGAAGACTCATGGAGACAGTTTTTTGAATATAGAAAAAAAGAGTCATTTCTGGTAAGGGCAATGTAAACTTTTATAAAATTTCTTATATAAATGATTTTATTACTGTTTTGTTAATGATTTCTTATTCTTAAATTATAGAAAAAAAGGAAAGCTCATCAGGAGATCCAATCTCAAAATGTATACCCTCATAGTTTATCTCGGGGAGGGTATACATTATTGGAAGAAAAAATGATGGCAGAAAAATTTCAACAACTAAGAGCTGAGTCTTCAAGATCTGGAGAGGTGGCCCCTCCATCCCCTCCATCTAGACATGAAAAATGGAAGAGAGCTCGGAAGGGAAAAAAGGGAAATATATTTTGGAAGAATCGAGAATCGTAGCTGAGAGGATTGTAAGATATCTATTTAATTTATTTAAGTTAACTTTTTTCTTCATATAAGTTTCAATCATTACAGAAATGTTCAATTAATTAATACAAGACTCTCTTGAGGATCAGAGTTCAGAGGGGACATTTACAGCTACTGGGAGGGAAGATATTTTATTTGCAACATTGGTAAGGCCCGAACATCCTGGTCGTGTAAGAGGATATCCGGAAGGTGTATCGGTAAGAAAAGTGTTTCCACGTTCTTAAACGTCTAACATTGAGGGGGTTTATAAAAAAAATAGAATCCTTGGAGGCTGAAGTTCAAAATATTAATGCGATGATGGAAGACAAGATTAGAGAGTCGGTGTAGACTATGTTTGCAGAAATGCAAGGACAATTTCAGACTGCAGCTCCAACTCCTCCACCACCCCCTGCAGACCCAATTATTTATCCTCCACCTCCGCCAGTAGCTCCCACTCCCCCACCTCAGCCTGCGGACCCCATTATTTATCCTACGCCTCCGCCGCAGCTTCCTACATATTGCGGGTTGTATGTTGATGATTCTCAATATCATATAGTAGCATACAGGTTGGTATATTGTATAGGAGATACAGTTCATCATCAACAATTAGGGGTATAGAATCAGAGGGTCACTGTATAGGATATTATAGATAGATCAGCTAGGGTACCAATACCTACAGATGAGGTGGCGATAGTTGGACAGAGTATCAGCCATTTTTTAGTTTGGCCATCCAGACTTCTTCGACTCATTACCGTAGAGGTATGAATGTTATATATTTTATTTTATTTATTTATTAAAGTTGTTTTATCATTTGAAAACTACTATATTTCTCAAAAAAAAATTCACAGGAATACTTCAAAGGTGAAGAAATACTGTATGGACAACAACAAAGTCAACAGTCTATGACATCAGATACAGATTCCAGTGGTCATGACAGATTGTCAAGATATTCACATTTTTTGTTTGGTTTTTATGAGTTTCCAATGGAATCTCATGTTTGTGGATGTGAAATAAGTGTGGGGATTACAAAATCTAATATCATGGAGCTTGTTACTGGAGATAAGTTGGGCATCAACATGGTGCAAATTTTTTCCATGTAAGTCTTAACACCTTTTCCCTGCATTATATTTATTAAAAATGTATACTTATGTATGCTTTGTATTAGGTATCGTTATAAAATTTTTGAGAGGAATGAACTGACAGAAGTATATGGATTCATGGAACCGCAATTGATTTCCCCTGAAGCATGTGCATTTACTGAGGAACAAAGAATGGTTTATATTGCTGAAAGATTTGAAAAGAATATAATCAGACAATGTTGGATGATGGCTTTTTGTGAGAGGTATGAAACAGATTTCTCTCAAAGAGTTAATTTTCTTTTAACATAAAAAACCACTAGCATTAAATTTCCTTTTATCAGTGATCATTGGATGTTAGGGATTGTTTTCCCAAGGGAGAAAGCTATTTATTGGATATGCTCTGTTCATGGTGATGTGTAAGAAAGTTTTAAGAATATATTGGAAAAGTAAGTTTCAATTTCTCAATAGTTTTATATATTATAATGAATTTTAAATTTACCCCATTCGTATTATTTTATAACTGTGCATGGGTCTACTTTCGAAAAAACACAAAGAAAATAAATGCAAAGATCAAATATGTAAATGCGAAGGTAAATTTCCATTTATATTTTGTACTTTTTGATTTATTACATAAAAATAATATATTGAATTTACACTCATTCAAAACAGAATTTTCATGAACAACAAGGCCTCATCGAATGCGAATATTATATGTTAAGATTTATGTATGAAAAAATAACAACTGGGACAGTTGTGAAGATTGACCTGGTACGATTTCCTCTTATACTTTTCCATAATATTTCAATTTGATTTATTCATTATACACGTTAACTATCTTCTTTTTCATTTGTAGCTCTTTGATGACCCTCAACCCTATAATGCTGAAGACATCAAACATGTACAAGTGGAGTGGTCAAATTATTTTACAGGTTTGATTGAATTTTAGTTGTTTGTAATGTAAAATGTAATTTTGAATATTGTCGTTTTAATTGTGTATTTGGTAGTTGTTTAGGTTGGATTCAGTTTTTTTTGAAGTTGACAGTGTAAGTTTTGAATGTTATATAAGTGAATGTATAATTTTTCTCTACATCTTGTTTTGGTCTACTTTTGATGGTTTTTCTGGTATGGATTTGGGTCTATGGGGGAGGGGTTCTAATGGTGTGGGGGTGTGTTCAGTGGGGTCGGGGGGTGTCCAGCGGTCTGGGAGGGCAGTCTGGTGGGGTGGGGGGACAGTCCTGGGGGTGTCAGGGATGTACAGGGGTGTGGGAAATCGGTCCAGGGGTGTGGGAGTGCTGCCCAGGGGTGGGGGTTGTCCAGGGGTGTTTGGGGCTGTCTAGGGCTGTGGTGGTGGCTGTCATGTGGGGTGAGGGGGTGCTGTTCAGGCGGGTGGGGGGTTTTCGAGGGGTGTTTGGGGGTGTCCGGGGGTCGGGGGGGCAGTCCAAGAGTGTGGTGGGGGCTCCAATGGGGTGGGGGAGGGCTGTCCAGGGGGTATACATGATGGTGAGGGCTCTAACGGGGTGGGGGAGGGTTGTCCATGGGGTATAAATGAGGGTGGATGCTGTCTAGGTTGTATGTTTTATATGTTATCTATGTACATGCTTAATTTTGATGTACTTATTTTTTTGTGGTACAATTTCTTGATTTTTTTTCTGGTTGATTCTCGTGTAGAGAAGATGACTGCATTCTGTTTAAAAAAAATTGGGTTTATCACGTCAGTTATTTAATAACCGACGTGATAAAATGCCTGGAAAATAGTTTATCACGTCAGTTATTTAATAACCGACGTGATAAAAGGCCTGTAGAATGGTTTATCACGTCGGTTATTTAATAACCGACGTGATAAAAGGCATGGGGGATGGTTTATCACGTTGGTTATTTAATAACCAATGTGATAAAGGGCCTGGATAATGGTTTATCACGTCGATTATTGAATAACCGACGTGATAAACGGCCTGGACAATGGTTTATCAAGTCGGTTATTGAATAACCGACGTGATAAACCGCCTCCCTCTGGTTTATCACGGCGGTTATATAATAACTGACGTGATAAACCCCCCTCCCCCAGTTTTTCACGTCGGTTTTATATGAACCGATGTGATAAACCCCCCTCACCCCAGTTTATCATGTCAGTTGTTTAATAACCGACGTGATAAACCATTTTCCATGCCTTTTATCACGTCTGTTCTAAAATAACCGACATCATAAACATAGCGATATTATGTTTTTGACGTTGGTTTTTAAATAACCGACATCAAAAACTTTATTTATAACATCGCACGTATTAACTTCGACTAGAAACCAACGTAAAAAATTAAAAATAACCGACGTAAAAAATGTTTTCTGCACTAGTGATTTCTCGTAAATTGTTTTCATTTGTTTGACTTCTCCAAACCCTAAAATCTTTTTATTACATTTTATTGTAACAACACCAGTATCCTAAATATACTAGGATGTTGTTATTAGATGTATTCAAACTACACTTACACACACCTCCATCTAATGGATAAAGAACATAATGTTTCTGTGGATGGAAAACTAAGGCCTCAAGAAACGATGATTGTTCAATTATCTCTGAATGCCTCTCATGGTAGCCATTATGATGGAACTATATTTATATATGATATATATTATGTTTATGATTTTTTATTCTTTTTTATTTTCCATTTATATCATATGTTTATGGTTTCTATTATGGGTAAACACGATAATCTCATTAGAGGAAGTGAGGACTGTCACCCCCTTAAAGTGATATGACTCGTTAATGCCACATGTGGGACATATAAATGGTAAAGTTAATGATATTATATATGATATTATACTGTAATTATAATATACCTATATATCAATATGTTTTAATTCCATTAAAATAATAAATATAAATGAAAGTAGCGTTCATGCGTACGTACGACTTACCGTCTCCAGGAACAGTTTACTTCATTTCTTAACTCTAAATGTTATGTACTATTATAAATACATGTATATGCTTGATATATATGATATATATGATATCCAAATCATGAATATCATTATGGATATAATGAACCATTGACCATATGATCAACATGTAATTATAAGAACACCATTTTTGACTCAAGTACCAACTATCGACAAAACAAACATTATATACTTAAATGATTACATAATGTTTATAACATGGTAATAAGTTATATAAAAGAAATAATAATCTTTAAAAAGGCTCTTAAACAATTAGAAATTAACTTTTTTTTACTATTCAAGAGATTAACGAATGATCAAGTCAATTCGGACACGAGGTAAGGGACTTCGTCTCAATCTCCTTTCTTTGAGGCATATTTTTTTTAATACATGACTTTCTTTTATACACTGTATAAACAACCTTTACTTTTAAAATGGAATATTTTTCTACGAAGGATTTTAATAAACAAAAAAAAGGAATGTTTCTTTCAACATAACCGGTGACAACAACCTTTTCCGCCACCGAGAGTATTATTCGATCTTTGGGTTCCTCAACAAGCCGTAATTTTTTTAAATGAAAATAAATACCTTATACTCTTTTTTGTATTTTGGTATTGAAAATGGTATTGATAATGGATTTGTTATGTCAACATATTTAAGTGATATATTTTTATTGAAATGTGGAAATGTTTTCTTTCCTTTATATTTTCTTTATGTCTTATGATTTTATAATGGTACTTGGACATTTGATGAGTGGTTATGTCACGACCCGTCTTCGGGGCCCGTGCCGTGACTACCCCAAGCCCTCCTTCCATAGGCCAGGGGTTGGCGACTAGCACCAAGGCGTAAAACCCAACAAAAGGGAAGGCATTGCCTTTGAAAAGTAAACAAGCACCACAGAGTAAGCAAGCGGAAAAGTAAACACTGAGTAAAAACTGTACAAGCTGTGCTGAAAGTAAAAGGGGCCGGAAATACATGCCCAACTGTAAAGTACAACTAAAAGGAAAAACAGCAACTGAAAGGAAAAGCTGCAGCGTCGAGCCATCCTTTGGAAGTCCCACCTGAAGGGTGGGTACAGATGGCCTCCACAGCTCCTCGGTCCACCTGACCGCTTGGAGTATGTCCCGCCCAGTGGTCCACCTCCAAGTACCGTCCTGCTCCATAAGCCTCCACCACGATCAGCGCTGTCCGTTGTCTACAACCAACACAACGTAGTGCAGGAATAGCCCATGAAGGGGTGAGTATAAGCTACTCAGTAGGGACCCTGAGACCCCTGAAGGTCTCCCGAAATCCACAAAGGATAATCCACAAAGGAAAGATAGAATCACGAAGTAACATCTGACACGGCTTAGGTATATGCCCATACATATACCTAAGTCATCAATTCCCGTTCAGCTCCAACTTCCGAGCCCAAGCACAACCCAGTCCACACAGGAAAGAAAAACGTATACCCACACAGGATAGCACAACACAATCCACAAAGGAGAGTAAACAGTAAATCCACACTGGATAGCTCAACACAATCCACAAAGGAGAGTAAACAGTAAATCCACATAGGATAGCTCAACACAATCCACAAAGGAGAGTAAAAAGTAAATCCACACAGGATAGCTCAACACAATCCACAATGGAGATTAATAGAAGATTCAGCTCACATAGGTATACTTCTTCGGATGACGATAAAGATGATCACTGATCCATCTAAGTCGTCGGACCCACGAAGGATCGATAGGTAACTAACCCCCGCAAGACCCACACAGGATCAGGCCCACACTGGACCTGTAGGTGCTGGCTCACACAGAACTGCTGAGTGCTGACCCACACAGGATCGGACCCACACAGGATAGGGCCCACACAGGACCTGTAGCACTAATCCACGTAGGATCGCTGAGTGCTGTAGTCATCGCAGTCCACTGAGGATCTCTGCACGGTCGTCACTGTCGAAGTAACAGTCGCAGCCAGCACTAGAGTTCCCGCACACAGCAAGCTCGTTCGGGAGGGTCCGCTCCATGAGCCGAGAGGCCGATACATCAACTGTCACAATGTCTGAAGTTGATGTATCCAAAAGTTCCATATCGTCAACAGGAACTCAACGTTGCAGACGGCGCGTCAATCAGACGCCCGGTCTGAGAGTTATTGGCTTTTTTGTCCCAGGGGCCCGGTTGGTTTTTAAGGAAAAACCAACCCGACTGTAATCCACCTGCGTCCAAACCTCGGGCGGAGTATGCCAAAAGATCCGTCTCACTTAGAGGAATTCAACAAAGCTGACGGCACGTCAATCAGACGTCTGTAGCTCAAGATATGAGCGTTTCTGCTCCGAGGACCCGGTTGGTTTCGTGTACGAACCAACCCGGACAAACTAAAAGTATTCGGAAACCTTGAGTGCGATATTCCGAAACGACCGTCTTGGTCCAAGAATCGTGTTGCCGCTGACGGCGAGTCGTTTGGAGGTCCGTAGCTCAAGTTACGAGCATTTGAACGAAAACCGTCCGAAGACCGGGGGTCCGGGCCCGGGCCGAGCCGGCCCGACCCCCCCTGGGTCGGCTGAACCGGGTCAACCCGGTCCGACCCGGTCGGAACCGTTCCGGCCCGGCCTAGCTCGGCCGATCCGGCTCGGCTTGGCCGAGCGGCCGAGCGACACGGGGGGGAGCCGCCACCCCCGCGTGACACCCCCGCGGCACCCGCGGGGTGTCTTCCTGGCCAGCCGAGCGACGTGGGGGGGGGGGGGGGGGGCGCCGCCCCCGCGTGACAACCCCACGGCACCTGCGGGGTGTCGCTCGGACGACCGTACACGGCTTCAGCCGCGTCCCGCACGCGCCGGACCCGCGCGGCCGCGGGTTTGCGAGCGCTGCCGCTGCGGCTTCTGCCGCGGCGACCTTGTCCGATGGCGCGCCGCGGTGCCGCCCCTCCCTGCTGCCGGCGCCGCCGCGCCGGCGACCCGCGCCGCCTGCGGCTTCCGCAGGCCCCCGGAGTCGCTCCGGTGGTCCGATTTTGTTCCCGTCTGCGCCTCTGCTCCTCCCGGGACTCGCTCTTCACTTCGGAACCATCAAACTTCTGTTGCGGCATGTTCCGTCATCGCCCGTCAAATCCACACAAAATGAAGAACGACGGAGGGTCGTCGGGCCTTGTTCGTTTGGCCCGCACGCTCCGCGTTAGAGATAAACAATGGGAGGAATAAAGTTCAACACATGAACGCATATCCGAAAACAATTTTTAATGAAATAATTTTTTTTGTAAATCGGGTTCCTCTTTTTGAACGGAAACAACATGGGGAATAAGAGGCATTTCCAAAAAATAAAATCCCTACCTCGTAGTCGTCGCTCGTGATCGTTCTTCGTGGAATTGTTTGTCGCGGAAGAAGGGGATCGTCGCGTTGTCGGGGTAGGGCGTCGCGTCATCGCGGAAACCGGCGTTGAGTCGGTGAACTCAACGGGCAATGAAACATCAGATTTAATTTAATCAATTAAATCCGTGTTTTGGTAAAAACCACAAAGGAGATTAAAAAGAAAATCTGAGACTCTTACCTCAAGCAGTTGATCGAAGATCGGGGTGGGGAAGGACGTCTCGGATGAAGCGTCGTCAAACTCCGAGGGTGACGGCGTTCTTCGCGTTCTTTGCGTTCTTCACGTTCTTCGCGAAGGAGGATGGAGGTTCAAGAACTCTGACAAACCCCTCAACGAGTAGTCCTCCAAAAGACTGGTTGGTCTTATTTTTTTATTATGCCAACCAACGAAAAAAAAGGTATGTAACGACCCATCAATTCGTTGTATTAATTCAACGAAATAAACAGCTCATTTAATTTACGAAATAAACCGCCCAATTAAATGGTCAGTTAAGAATTTAAGAAAATGCGTCAGTTGACTTTCATAATGACGGGCTTTCGCATGTGCGTTACTTAGCGGAAATAAACGGCAGGGCTCGTGCGGGCCCCACCTCAGAAATATTCTACCAAGAGGGTAGGATATTTCTGGATATTACCCTATCCGTTTCAACTCAGTGTAAGCCGCTTTTAAGTGGCTTCAAGTGGCTTCCAAGTGGCTCAGGTGAAATAAAATAATGTTGTCATAACATTATTTTATTTCTTAACCATAAGCCCGAAATTTAAAAACCACACCTGAGAAAACGCAACTCCGGAAGAGGCGTTTCTAAGCGAATACCGGCGCTGCGATTTCATCGGTGCCCTCAGAATTCGATTCCGGGCACCGGTTCAAAAGTTAGAAAAACCCGCTCGTCCGTTCACTGAACGTACCCGAGCCAAACTTCGGAAATTGATTCCGGGCACACCGGGCCTCGGAATCAGGTGCCATCAGAAATTACGCTCTTGTAAAATTCCAAATAAAATTAAGAAAAATATTTCCTTGAAATTTACGGGTCTTTACATTACTCCCATCTCAGGGCTTTACGTCCCCGTAAAGATACATCATAAACTAGGGAAACAAATGTGGGTACTGAGCACGCATCTGAGCCTCCCGCTCCCATGTGCTCTCCTGGAGGTTCTCGTGCTACCATCTGATGCGCATAAGAGGAATCGATCGCCCACGCAGGACCCGCTCCTGTCGATCCTCTATATCCACCGAGACCTCCGCAAAAGTTGCCCCATCATCCACGTCTAGCTCCCCATAGTCAATGATGTGTGTCGGGTCACGCACGTATCTCCTCAGCTGAGATACGTGGAAGACGTCGTGCACCCGGTGCAACTGAAGTGGCAGATCCAGGCGATAAGCCACCTCGCCATTCCTGCTGAGGACCTAGAAATGTCCGATGAAGCATGGAGACAACTTGCCACCTCGGCCAAATCTCCGCAATCCACGTCGAGGTGAGACCCGCAAGAAGACGTGGTTGCCATCCTCGAAATCTAGTGGCCTCCGCCTCCAGTCAGCATATGACTTCTGCCAGCTCTGTGCTGTCCTCATCCGCTCCTGGATGACCTGGACCTTCTCTGTCGTGGCTCGGACCATCTCTGGTCCCACAAGTGCTAACTCCCTAGGGTCTGTCCAGCACAAAGGAGATCTGCAAGGCCTGCCGTACAATGCCTCGTAGGGTGCCATCCCGATGGTGGAGTGGTAACTATTGTTGTACACGAACTCCACCAAGGGTAGGTGGTCCTCCCAACTGCGACCAAAGTCGAGGACACATTCACAGAGCATGTCCTCGAGAGTCTGAATGGTCCTCTCTATCCGACCATCCGTATGAGGGTGAAAGGTGGTGCTCAGACGTAGCTGCGTCCCGAACGCCTCCTGCAACCCCTTCCAAAGCCGGGAAGTAAAGAGAGCGTCCCGATCGGAGACGATAGTCAATGGCACACCGTGAAGCCGTACAATCTCCTGAACGTAGAGACGCCCCAAGCTCTCCACTGAGCCCTGCTCTCGGATGGGTAAGAAGTGTGCCGACATGGTGAGTCGGTCAACAATCACCCAAATGGAGGCGTGACCTCTGGAAGTGCGTGGATGTCCAGTCAAGAAGTCCATAGATATCCCGTCCCACTTCCACTCCGGGACCTCCAAGGGCTGTACCAAGCCTGCTGGTACGTGATGCTCTTCCTTCACCTGCTGGCAGGTGAGGCACCGTGAAACGAACTCCTCCACAGCCTTCTTCATGCCCGGCCACCAGTGTTGTCATCTCAGAACCTGGTACATCTTCGCCACTCCAGGATGTACCGCCAAAGGGGAAGTGTGAAACTCTCACAGCACCTCCTCTCGTAAAGCGACTAGTACCAGGGTACATCCTCTGAAAAGGACGTCGTGATCTTCTCCAAGGGAGAAACCATCAGGTTCCTGTCCCGAGGATATCTGTGCACGCCATGTCTCACAGTCAGCATCCCCATGCTTAGCCTCTCTAACCCGTTGTAGAAGTGGAGGAGAGAAGGTGAGATACTGAAGGAAGGCTGCTCCGTCTCTATCCACGAAGGATATCTGCAAAGCGGCTAGCTGCTCTGTCGCCTCCTCAAGTAGCTGGATGCCCATCCTCCTGATGAGGGCATCAGCTACCACGTTCCCCTTCCCAGGAGTATAGACTATCTCAATGTCATAGTCCTGGAGGAACTCGAGCCATCGCCATTGTCTCAGGTTCAGGTCCTTCTGAGAGGAGATGTACCTAAGTCTATGGTGGTCAGAAAAGACTGTAAAGCGCTCACCCATCAGATAGTGTCGCCAGTCTTCAGGGCGAAGACCACTGCTACCAACTCCAAGTCATGGGTAGCGTAGTTCTGCTCATGCGGCCTCAACTAACGTGATCCGTAGGCAATCACGGCCCGCTCCTGCATTAGGACACACCCGAGTCCGGTCCCTGATGCATCGCAGTAGACCACGTATCCAACTCCCTCCTCAGGCAACCTCAAGATAGGTGCGCTGGTCAATCTCTGCCTCAGCTCCTGGAAGCTCTGCTGACATCGGTCTGACTACACGAAGGGTTTCCGCTTCTTCTTCAACGCTGAGAGTGGCGCCACAACTCTAGAAAAGTCTGGCACGAATCTCCGATAGTATCCGGCTAGACCCAAGAAACTCCGCACCTCCGTCACGCTCTTGGGTGGCTCCCAAGCTAGCACTGCCTCGATCTTCGCGGGATCCACAACAACTCCCGCCTCAGAAATGACGTGCCCCAAGAAGTGGATCTCACGTTACCAGAACTGGCACTTCGAGAGTTTTCCGTAAAGCTGGTGCTCTCGGAGTGTGTCTAGTACAACCCGCAAGTGGAAGGCATGCTCCTCCTCTGTGGTCGAGTACACCAAAATGTCGTCGATGAAGACCACGACAAATCGATCGAGGTATGGCTGGAAGATCCTGTTCATGAGGCTCATGAACACTGCTAGAGCATTGGTTACGCCGAAAGGCATAACCAAGAACTCATAGTGGCCATACCGACACCTGAAGGCCGTCTTCTGCACATCCTCGTCTCGAACTCTGAGCTGATGATAGCCTGACCTGAGGTCTATCTTCGAGAACCACCGTGCTCCCTTGAGCTGGTTGAAGATATCATCAATCCTAGGTAGCGGATACTTGTTCCTCACTGTCACCTAGTTCAGGCGACAATAATCGACACACAGTCACAAGCTCCCATCCGCCTTCTTGGCGAACAAAATTGGGGAAGCCCAGGGTGAAACACTGGGTCTGATGAACCCCTTGCCCTGCAAGTCCTCCAACTATACCCGCAGCTCTCGATGCTCGGCATGGGCCATCCGATAAGCTGGAGTGGATATCGGGGCTGTCCCAGGGTACAGATCAATATAAAAGTCTACATATCTGCAAGGAGGTAGCCCTGGAACGTCGTCGGGGAAGACGTCCACATACTGATCCACCACTGCAGGAAAACTAGGACTCCGCACATCCACTACTCCTAGGATGAGACTAGCCAACTGATGAGTGATGGGTTGTCCTCTCCTCTGCGGAAGTCCATCCTGTGCTGCGAAGGCTCCCTTCTCGCCGGTGAAGGTGAACCTGCTCCCGTCGGTGCGCACACATCGCACCTTGCACCTAATGCAGTCAATCTATGCATGGACCGTAGATAACCAATCCATGCCCAAGATGACGTCGTAAGGCCTCGACGCCACTACAAGAAGATCCCAGCCGAAGCTCTCCCCCCTAGAGTAAGCTCACACTGCAGGCACCAGTGCGTAATCGTCGAGTCTGCTCCCGTAGGAGTCTCTAGCCATAAGGATCGAGCCAACGGATCTGTCGGAATCTCTGAGCTCCGAACAAGGGCAGTGGCTATGAAAGAGTGACTCGCTCCTGTGTCTATAAGAACTGCAGAAAGGGTGGAATAGACACAATCGTACCTCGAATCATCTCTGGCGCGCCGTGGTCATAGGCCTCCGCTGCCTGGAGCTGTGCCTGTCTCTGCCCGCCAGCTCCCTGTGGTCGGGGCGGACCTCCTGGTGGTGGTGGTGGCAGAGCCTCAAAGCGTCACCCACCACCTGCTGCTCGGCCAGCTCCTCGGCCTCGTCCGCCTCCGCCCTGCGGACAGCCATGGTCGACCCTCTGCCTCTGCCTATGTGGCCCCTCCACCATCTGCTGATCCTCGGTACGACGGGTCGGGCAGTCACGAGCCATGTGGCCCTGCCCGCCGCACGAGTAGCACTGCCTGCCTCTCGGAAGGCTGGCTCCGCGCTGTGTGCCCCGCACTGCAGAGCTAGTGTCCCGAGGTCATCTGCCGGAAGGCCTGGTCTGCCTGGAATCCTGAGTCATCCGTCGGCTACCAGCTGCCGAAGACTCTGCTACCTGCCGCCCTGAGGTAGGTCTCGCTGTAGACTAAGCCAAAAAGCTCTCGATCAAAAGGGCTCGCTCTAGCACTCCTGCCTGGGTCGGGATGGTGAGGGAGATCAGCGACACGCTGATCTCGTGTCTCAAACCCTGCTCGATGTTCCGGGCTTGGAAGAAGGGGTCCCGTACCATGTCTGTCGAGTAGTGAGAAAGGTCGGTAAACCTCGCCGCGTACTGCGCGACCGTCAAGCTGCACTGCCACAGCTGAAGAAGCTCCTGAATGCGCACCGCACGGAGGGTGGCCGGGACGAACTTTGAGCGGAAGAGGCTCTCGAAGTCCGTCCAGATGAGGGAGGCCTCATCATGTACCTGGAGCATCAAACACCACCATCGTCTTGATGCTGCGTGCAGTAGGCTCGCCGTGAGGATCACCATGAGGTCTGATGGTGTCCTCACTCGCCTGAAAACTCGGACGACCGCCTCCAGCCGGTCCTCGGCTGCCTGGGGGTCCATCTCCCCACGGAACCTGGGTGGTCGCTGGAACTGGAACTCTTGAAGAGCTCCGAGGCGTCATGCATCATCAACGATCGGCGCTGGAAGAATCAGGGGCTCGGCGGGTAAAGGTACCGCTGGTGCCTCTGCTTTCAACGGGCCCTATACCGAGGCCTCGTCGCTCGGCGGGCTGTCGTCGCGCTCTACTCTCGGAACCCTAGCTAGCTGCTGTCGTGGGGCCATCCTGAAAAGGAAACAAGTGTGCCACAATCTGAACAGTATACCTGGTGAGCTGACACAAGTAATCACAAAGAAAACATGAAACACACATGCAATCAATGTTTTCGTGCATTAAGTCGGAAATCAGAAGTCAGGGTCCTGGTGTACGGATACGTCGGTCGCCGCACCAACACTGGACTCCCTGGACTGATAACCACACCCAATACACTAAACACTATTGCTTCACATAGAACAATGATCAGAGTCTGCGGTAGAACCGACCACCTCTGATACCAATTTGTCACGACCCGTCCTCGGGGCACGTGCCGTGACTACCCCAAGCCCGCCTTCCATAGGTCAGGGGCTGGCGACTAGCACCAAGGAGTAAAACCCAACAAAAGGGAAGGCATTGACTTTGAAAAGTAAACAATCACCACAAAGTAAGCAAGCGGAAAAGTAAACACTGAGTAAAAACTGTACAAGCTGTGCTGAAAGTAAAAGGGGCGGAAATACAAGCCCAACTGTAATGTACAACTGAAAGGAAAAACAACAACTGAAAGGAAAAGCTGCAGCGTCGAGCCATCCTCTAGAAGTCCCAACTGAAGGGTGGGTACAGATGGCCTCCACAGCTCCACGGTCCACCTGACCGCTCCGAGTACGTCCCACCCAGTGGTCAACCTCCATGTACCGTCCTGCTCTGCAAGCCTCCACCACGATCAGCGATGTCTGTCGTCTGTAACCAACACAACGTAGTGCGGGCATAGCCCGTGCAGGGGTGAGTATAAGCTACTCAGCAGGGACCCCAAGACCCTCAAAGGTCTCCCGAAATCTACAAAAGATAATCCACAAAGGAAAGATACAATCACTAAGTAAAATCTGACACGGCTTAGGTATATGCCCATACATATACCTAAGTCATCAATTCTCTTTCGACTCCAACGTCCGAGCCCAAGCACAACCCAGTCCACACAGGAAAGAAAAACGTAAACCCATACAGGATAGCACAACACAATCCACAAAGAAGAGTAAGTAGTAAATCCAAATAGGATAGCTCAACACAATCCACAAAGAAGAGTAACCAGTAAATCCACACAGGATAGCTCAACACAATCCACAATGGAGAGTAAATAGTAAATCCACACAGGATAGCTCAACACAATCCACAAAGGAAAGTAACAGAAGATTCAGCTCACACAGGTATACTTCTTCGGATGACGATAAAGATGATCACTGATCCATCTAAGTCGTCGGACCCACGAAGGATCGATAGGTAACTAACCCCTGCAAAACCCACACAGGATCAGGCCCACACAGGACCTGAAGGCGCTGGCTCACACAGAACCGTTGAGCGCTGACCCACACAGGATCAGACCCACACAGGATCGGGCCCACACAGGACCTATAGCACTGATCCACGTAGGATCGCTGAGTGTTGTAGTCGTCGCAGTCCACTGATGATCTCTGCACGGTCGTCGCTGTCGAAGTAGTAGTCGGAGCCAGCACTAGGGTTCCCGCACACAGCAAGCTCGTTCAGGAGGGTCCGCTCCACGAGCCGAGAGGCCGATACATAAACTATCAAAATGTCCGAATTTGATGTATCCAAAAGTTCTGTATCGTCAACATGAACTCAACGTTGCAGACGGCGCGTCAATCGGACGCCCGGTCTGAGAGTTATTGGCTTTTTCGTCCCAGGGGCCCGGTTGGTTTTTAAGGCAAAACCAACCCGACCGTACTCCACCTATATCCAAACCTCGGGCGGAGTATGCCAAAAGATCCGTCTCACTTAGAGGAATTCATCAAAGATGACGGAACGTCAATCAGACGTCCATAACTCAAGATATGAGTGTTTCAGCTCCGAGGGCCCGGTTGGTTTCGTGTACGAACCAACCCGGCCGAACTCAAAGTATTCCTAAACCTTGAGTGCGATACACCGAAACGACTGTCTCGGTCCAAGGATCGTGTTGCCGCTGACGGCGAGTCGTTTGGAGGCCCATATCTCAAGTTACGGGCATTTGAACGAAAATCGTCAGAAGACGGGGGGTCCGGGCCCGGGCCGAGCCGGCCCGACCCCCCCTGGGTCGGCCGAACCGGGTTAACACGGTCAGACCCGGCCCGGCCGGTCGGACCGGCCTGGCTCGGCCACTCCAGCTCGGCTTGGCCGAGCGGCCGAGCGACGCGGGGCGGAGCCGCCACCCCCGCGTGACACCCCCGCGGCACTCGTGGGGTGTCTTCCTGGCCAGCCGAGCGACGTGGGGGGGAGCCGCCACCCCCGCGGCACCCGCGGGGTGTCGCCCGGACGACCGGACGTGGCTTCAGCCACGTCCCGCGCGCGCCGGACCCGCGCGTCCGCGGGTTCGCGAGCGCCGCCGCCGCGGCTTCTGCCGCGGCGGCCTTGCCCGGCAGCGCGCCGGGGCGCCGCCGCTCCTAGCAGCCGGCACCGCCAGCGGGTTCTGCGGGCCACTGGAGTCGCTCCGGTGGTCCGAATTTGTTCCCCTCTGTGCCACTGCTCCTCCTGGGACTCGCACTTCACTGCGGAACCATCAAACTTCCGTTGCGGCATGTTCCACCGTCGCCCGTAAAATCCGCACAAAACAAAGAACAGTGGAGGTCGTTGGGCCGTGTTCGTTTGGCCCGCACCCTCCGTGTTAGAGATAAACAACGGGAGGAATAAATTTCAACACATGAACGCATATCCGAAAAAAAATTTAATTAAATAAAATTGTTTTATAAATCGAGTTCCTCTTTTTGAACAGAAACAACATGGGAAATAAGAGGCATTTCCAAAAAAGAAAATCCCTACCTCGTAGTCGTCGCTAATGAGCGTTCTTCGCGGAATTGTTCGTCGCGGAAGAAGGGGATCGTCGCGTCATCGCAGAAGGGCGTCGCGTCGTCACGGAAACCGGCGTTGCGTCGGCGAACTCAACGGGCCATGAAACAGCAGATTTAATTTAATCAATTAAATCCGTGTTTTGGTAAAAACCACAAAGGAGATTAAAAAGAAAATCTGAGACTCATACTACAAGAAGTTGATCGAAGATCGGGGCAGGGAAGGACGTCTCGGATGAAGCATCGTCAAACTCAGAGGGTGACATCGTTCTTCGCCTTCTTCGTGTTTTCGCGTTCTTCGCGAAGGAGGATGGAGGTTCAAGAACTCTGACAAACCTCTCAACGAGTAGTCCTCCAAAAGACGGGTTGGTCTTATTTTATTATTATGCCAACCAACGAAAAAAAGGTAAGTAACAACCCATCAATTCGTTGTATTAATTCAACGAAAGAAATATCTCATTTAATTTACGAAATAAACCGCCCAATTAAATGGTCTGTTAAGAATTTAAGAAAACACGTCAGTTGACATTCATAATGACGGGTTTTCGCAGGTGCGTTACTTAGCGGAAAGAAACGGCGGGGCTCGTGCGGGCCCCACCTCACAAATATCCTACCAAGAGGGGTAGGATATTTCTGGATAGTACCCTATCCAGTTCAACTCAGTTTAAGCCGCTTTTAAGGGGCTTCAAGTGGCTTCCAAGTGGCTAAGGTGAAATAAAATAAAGTTGTCGTAAAATTATTTTATTTCATAACCTTAAGCCCGAAAATTTAAAACCACACCCGAGCAAACGCAACTCCGGAAGAGGCGTTTCGAATCGAATACCGGTGCTGCGATTTCATCGGTGCCCTCAGAATTCGATTCCGGGAACCGGTTCTAAAGTTAGAAAAACCCGCTCGTCCGTTCACTGAATGTACCCGATCCAAACTTCAGAAATTGATTCCGGGCACACCGGGCCTCGGAATTAGGTGCCGTCAGAAACTGCGCTCTTGTAAAATTCCAAATAAAATTAAGAAAAAAATTTCTTGAAATTTACGGGTCTTTACAGGTTACGTGATAACCCAAATGACGGGTGGTGTCGTGAATACCAAGATGGGTGGTTATGTTATAACCTCCAATACATTGGGTATGAAGTCGACAGTATGACGATTCTATTTAGGGAAATGTGTGGAATTCGACAGTATGGTTATTCCATTTAACTATTTTTATTTCACCAGTTACCTTTATATGTTATGTGTTCTTTATATGGGTAATATTTTGGTTACAAAAGGGTATGTAGTGATATTTTATTTAGTGAAGAGTGTTTACAACTTCATAAAGGTGTAATGTATTACTTATGTTAATGTATTCATGGTTTACATGTTTTTTTGAAAAACTAACTGATTTACTTCTTTGTGTACCCCTTACTGAGATTTTTATGCTCATACCATGTTTTTTAAATGTTTTTCATAGGGTATAATGTGGAATAGGGTCAAGGATGGGATAAAATAAAATTACTGCTGTAAAATCCCAGATAAATAAGGAATAAAAATTTTCTCATATTTATTAATATTTCTGAATTAAATATTAATTTTACATTAAAGGGGTTTCTATGTTCGATAGTGTACCCGATACACAACAACATGTTTCTTTGAAATCTTATGTTGCACACTAATAATATAATATTATTATTTTAAATGGTCGTTAACTCCTAGCTGTTGTATTGGCAGGAATAAAAAAACTAAATAAAATTTTATTATACATGTTTTTAAATGTAATTACATTTATACAAAAAATGTTAGAGGCTTAAAATGTGAATGAATATAATTTTAAGCATAATTTACATTAAAAGGTTGATAAACTACCTTTTAATGAAGAACCCTTTTTTAATCGAGTTTTAGTCACATTAATGCATTCTATATTACCAAATAAAATCCTTCTTTATAATGGGGACATCAAAATTTACATTGTGTATATTTTTGGAATTTTTCTGAAAAAGTTCATTTTATATGAATACTGTAAATACTGTATTTTAATTCAAAACTATGTTTTAATAAAATTTATTTGTATGGTCAGATTATCTTTTAAATTGGTTTTAAAGTGTAATTAAAATATTTTTTTACTATTTAATCCCATTTTGGTCATTGGAATTAATTTCACTATGAAATTGGACATAAACAAGTGTCAATATTTTGATAGTTATTGTTTCTTAAATTCACACTATTTGTTTTAACAACGGTAATTAATTTTAAAATTAATTAATGGAAATTTTATGTATTTAATTTGGTAAAATAGGCATCATTATTTAATTTGGAATATAAAATATATCTTAGGCTGAATGTTTGTTAGTTTTCTGAAAAACATCAATTTTTTATGAATAGTGAAACCACTTAGTGGTAGTTAAAAAACAAAATTATTCATTTAAATGAAATTTTCCCACTTCTATGAATTTAATTTCAAAAACCCGAAATACAAGGATGTCATAAGGAATTAAAATGTGGTTCATTAAGATTTTCATAATTTTTGTTGAATAGTAACTTTGGACATTTATTTACCACGATTAAAGGTAAATAAGGTAATTCAAGGTAAAAAATAATATTATAATAAATCAAAAATATCTTAACACTTGTCCAAACCTTATTGGTTGAGTAATTAAAGACCATGAGAAATATCTTTCTATAATTGGTCTTTATTGATTATTTATTTATTAATTTTTTTTTCTATTTTTATATTGATTAATTTATTTTCTTTGATAATGTTGGTATAATATCCCCACAATACAAATTATACCCATGATACTAGTTATAATCCTATGGAATATTCGGAGGGATGCCTATGTTATGTAACGACCCACCAGGGGGATCCTGTATATGTCACCCGATTCCGGATGTTACTAAAATACTATAAATACAAACCATAGCTACCACTACTGATCATATATAAAATTAAATTCTTAATTATGTACTGTCTGACATATTTTTCCCATATAAACACAAGAATCTATATATGGAAATGTGTTTTCCACGTTGTTAATGATTATACAACAATTTTCATCATTTTTAGGTTGTTGTGGCCTCTAATTTCCATGAATATCTATAAAGTGCTTCAAATATCATGGTATCATCATTGGTGAAACATTTATAGGTTCTTTAACAGAAAAACAACCTAAAATATATTTTCAATCATCCTTGATTTCGTATTCTAATATTTTCTATGAAATATCATTCCATAATATCTTCAGTGTACCATCATCACATCTCCAAAATTTGGGGAATACTTATATATTCTATAACACAAAAATCCATACATAACCGTCTGAAATTTTTATCATTCACTTATCAAAATAATATATTTCTAACTGATGAAAATATAATGGACTAGTGGAAAACACATTATTAAAATGGGGATAATGGGGAATAATGGGTTGGATAACCCATGGATATAAGTTATTTTTATTGATTTAAAGATTTCCCCCTATATTTGTGTGTGTATATTACAAATATAAAAAACATAGTGAATAATAATTTTTTAAATAAAAATAGATTAAAATAAAACTTATAAAGATTTGTAATAATAACATTAATTCATGAACATGAGTTCAAATAAAAAATCAATGAAGAATTTAGTAGTATAATAAAATAATATATCCTTCCTCATGATTATGATCATTCATATGTTTCCATTCAATCAATATTGAGTTTTACTAGTAATCCCCATTGAAGAACATATTATATTTGATTTTATGATATTAAATTATAATAATGTTTCCCTATATCTCTCATGAAATTTGGGTTTATGGAGAATATAAATAAACCCTGATTTGATAGTTTTGGATAAATTTATAGAGGAGGTTTAGGGTTCTATGGATAATATATATAGATTTTATTTCTAAATTTTCCTACGAAAAAGTCTTGTCATTGGGACAGAAACATGATAAATTTATTACATTACAACATTAAATAAAATATCAAATTAAATATCCTAAGGAAATACTCATGAAATCCTAGATTACATAGGCATGAATTTGTAATATAAATCATTGAATCCTACTGAAAAATAAAACATAATAAAGGCGTGAGATCAAATTCTCAGTAAGGCTAGACAATACAATGAAATATATCATAAAAATAGAAATTAAGAAATTATCAATAACTAAACACAAATTCCCTTAAAACATAATCTCGAGCATAGTATAGAAGGAATAAAAGATGAATAAATAAGACCATATAAATAATCACATGAGAATTACACTTAACCATGAATATTATACTAGTCAAACAATCACATAGATTTTAAATTACAAATATCATAATAAGGGAGTTAATAATTAATTACATTAGAATATTTCATTGAGGACCAATACAAGATATCTAATAATAAATTGTAAGTCCTTAGGAAAATCCATATTTTAAAATAAATGGGCAATGACTCAGCAATGTGAATATTCATTTGGTCTCATGATACCTATCTATTCATCGAGAGGATATTTGTAGTAACACCCATAACATGATATTTCCAATGAATATCTAATATGAAGGGCGGTGAAACATAAACAACATAATCGTTCACAATGTAATTATCTTTCCCAATCAGAATGTATAATAAAAAACCATTCTTATTATTATTGTGATTGGTATCAATAGAGAACATCCATAGTAAAATTGATCATAAAACATTTAATAAAATATTCTAGATAATATCATATAATATTATTATCAATTAATCATAATATTCAATGGAGGGTGTTGAAGATGATTAAAACAATCAAATAAAATCAGACATCAATTCTTGAGAAAAATACCCCTTTTTAACATATCAAGGACAAGATTATTTGAAAAATATAATTTATTTGTCATAAAATAATATTGTAAAATGTATATACTAGAAATGAAAAGGAATGTGGAACTAAAAAATATTAGATGAAGAAAATATTTCTAATTGATGTGAAAATATGTGAAAAGAGTTTTTATGAAACATTAGAAATGACCATATTTAGTACGATTTATGGGAAATGCAAAAGAGTCATCAATGGATTTATTTTTATAGAACCCCTGTGAGGAAAATGGATAACATACATGATAAAACTATGGATTATATAAAAAACCGGTATCTTAAGAATTATTTTAGATTCTATTTGAAAATATGTATGAAATTGGGAAGTTACCCAAAATCATGCTTGTTTATTGGGAATAATTGAGAACATTGGCTTATGAAATCATGTATCTCTCATGAAATAATGATAAAATGTTCTAGATAAATAATTTTTGAACATATAAAAATAATTTATAATAAGTATTTAAAAATAAATAATAATTACATTAGGTTAAATATATAGAGTGTGTAACTCGAATGAAAAATGGATGTTTAGGGACAATCTCATACCATATGTTTGAAAGTGTTCTTCACCTGATCTTAATGTATTGGAAAATAAAATGAAATTCAATAATTAATTAATTAATACTTCTTTACATGTTAAACTTTTTAATAATTTTATCAAGGTCTTTTTTCATTTTAGACAAGTTATAATATACAATTTTAATATTTTGGATTGTTCGTTTATTTCGATTTCATTATCGGTTAACATGTATAAATATATAAAAATCATGTATAATTAAAATATTTTCCCATAATTGATTTATTTTAATGAACATAAAAAATATTAAATAGTATTATATATCTTTTGTTTTTTATATGTGGGGATTATTCATTAGAGAAAATGTTATTTACTACTATTTAGATTATTTTTTCATATTTTTATCATCAAAAAATATTTTTTCTTTATTAACTAATATGATGAATATATAATGGTTATAGAACATTAAATAGGCTATACTATATATACTATGATATGTTTTAAAAATAAAATGGTTTTATAAACTTCCATTAATGTTGAACTGAAAAAAAACACGTCGTCCATGAAGGTGGTAAATAGACACCTCGCCGACGATGTTTACATAATTATAATAAATGGAAATGAAGACAATCCAATAGGGTTGATTTTAAATTAAATAATAAAATAATATTATATATATATATATATATATATATGATACTATGGTGGTCAGGATGTTTGATTATAGGAGGTGAGAAGAATATATGAAAAAATTTGAAAAATAAACATAAAGGAAGCGAAAGAGGATTGTACATCTTGAATTTTTCTCCATGAGAACCTCCTTAGAGAAATTGGTTCTGGTATTTTGATGAATCCAAAATTTCTTAAATTTGGGGAAGATGCTTGGGAAGATTATTGGACATAAATTAGACAATATTCTATACTTAAGAGGTGTGAGAAGAAGAGGTGGTTAGGAGTTGTATTTACAGTGGAGGAGAGGAGTGTTTTTTTTAATATTTTATTCATTTCATTTATATTTGTCCTCAAGACTACGAATAGTTTGATAATTATCATTAAATATATTTAATTAATGATGGATAGTTATTTTTATTGTCTTACATCATCAACAAATCAACTGTTACTCAATAATTCATTTATTTATCCAATACCGTAAATTACACATTTCACTATTCACCTAAAATTCATCTATTTTATTAAAATCTATTGAATTAATTGTAACATGTTTTCAAAATTTATAATTCAAAAATAAATTCTATTTTATGATTTTAATTTTCTAATTATGAGGAATTATATTTTAAAAAAATCCTTTACTCAAAAAATGAAAAAATTTATATTATAAATGATTTAATGATAATTAGAAAAAATAATTAATGAGTCATAAAATTATCCTATGATACTGAGATGAAAAAATATTAGATTATGAGTCTACTATATAAAAATATTTTTTCAATCATTATATTAATTATAAAATTGTATAATAATACTTATATTTCACAAATACATCAACACATGATCATTTTTAAAACATTAATTTACATCTTCAAAGATATAAATATACCATATTTTAATTTATAAGATACCTATATTTTAATTATAACTTCATATGTGATGTTTCTACTCTCTTGGCTATATTACTATTACAACAGACATATTTAATAGTGTATTATGATTTTAAACATATTGTGGTCTGAAAAATATTATATCGACGATATAAAATAACAACAGATACATACAATAAAATCATAGGGTGTTGCATTTCTTCTAATACAATAATTTTTCCTCAATGTTTATAGAGTTAAACCAAAAAAAATATTTAGGTTGTTCTTCATCGTAATTTCCCCAAGATCCCATGTCACCCCTTTAATCATAAGATTTTCCAAATTAAATTTTCATGTAGAGTCGTCCAATTCATCAAAAACTATTCTACATTATTCAGATTATGGATATGCTCGTCACATTATGATAAATTAGATTCAAATTATATACCTCCAGAATTGAGATTATGAATTTTTTCTGGCATGTACTTCCTTATAAATTAGATGTGGAAAACATAGTGTACATATGAAAGGCCATGCGGCATCACCAAGTAATAAGTATGATCTCTAAATCTCTCAAGGATTTCAAAAATATCAATGTACATGGGAATTGGTTTAAAATTATACCCAAATCATACAACATGCTTCCACCGAGATACTATCAAGAACACATCAACGGTGACATTAAATTCCAAATCTCTCCTTCAGTTATTTGTAGAGAATTTTTTTCATACATTGATCTTCTTTTATATGTGTTTGAATAGTCATTAAATTTTACATTTCCTATTCCAAAAGCGCTGGGACTACCATATTCTTTTCACATACTTCATCCCAACATGTTTTTTACAACATCTATTCCCATAAAATGCGTTATATGGTGCAATTTGAATAGTTGAAAACAAACTATTTTAGTAGTAAAACACTACCAAATGTAAATAATAATCCCATATACCTTTAAATTCAAGTGATCATGACCTCAAAATGTATTATAATGTTTGAATGGTCCTTTTATATGATCCATTGGTTTGAGGGTTGTATGCAATACTCAAATGAAAATCATTATCCAAATATTTCTGAAAACATCTCTAGAATTTCTATGTAAATCATGGATCAAAATCTTAAATTTTTTAATGGATGATCCATGAAGTCTTATATAATTTTTTATATAGAGCCATGAAAGGATATCTGGTGTAATGCCCTCCATATAGCAAAGAAATTTGTATATTTTTGATGGTTTTCAATAATTACTCATATTGCATCATTATTATTTGTGTTTTTGGTAACTAGTTACAAAAATCAAATCAAATATCATCCCATTTACATGTATGAATTGGAATGGGTTTCTTTAATCATATAGGAGGTTGTCTTGTAGCCATGACATGTTTAATGACTATACATCATGATAAATAATTAGAAATTTCCCACTCTATATTATCCCACCAATAATGTTCATTCAAATCTCCATAAATATTAGTGCTACCAGTGTATATAGAGAAATTTAGGCTATGGGTATCATCCAATAACTCAATTTATAACTCAAGTATGGAGGGAAGACAATAGAACATCCCAAATTTCATATTTCAATCCAAATAAATCAAGCCTTCCAACATCACAACTTTCAAATCATTATTTTTCCATTGAAAATTCTCATCATCAGACTGATAAATATTAATCCTTTCTAATAATGATTGTTGGGAAACAGATTATAAAAGTAATTATTTTTCACCATCCATGATCAATCCTATATCCATATTTTCTAGATCCACACACATAAGATCCATCTCAATCCTCATTTTTTATAACTCCATGATTCTTTATGCTCAATGCATCATCAACCTTACTCACATTGCTTGGGTGGTAGTGTTTTAAAAATCATAATCCTTCAGTATCTTGAGCTATCACCAATACCTAATTTGATTTATATTAAAGAGAGTATATATTTGATGATATTTTTATCTATATATTTCTCACATATTTCACTATAGATATAGAGTCTTCATATCTTTAGAGAATACATTACAGCTAAAAAATCATTATCATGAGTTGAATAGTTATATTCATGAGTTTTAAATTCCTTGATGCATAAGAAAGAACTGTATCATTTTGCATAAGAACATAGAAATTTTTTTTCTCAAATTCATCACTATAAATCACAAATTCTTAATTTCCATATGGTATATTCATGATTTTATCATTCAATAATATACTTTGAAATTATTCCAAACATTCTTCACATTCTTCGGTCTATATGAATTTATCCCCTTTATGACATAGCTTGGTTAAAGGGTTAGCAAATGGTTATCTTTCGGAACAAAAAATGATAGTAATCTGCTAAACCAATGAAATACTGTATATTGATTATTTTCATCCATGTTAACCATTATTTATCATTACCTCTCTTCTCATGATCAACATATATTCTATACTTAGTGAATATATTTCCAATAAATGATACTATTTTAAACTAAAATTCACACTTTGTAAACTTTCCATATAACCCTTTTATTTTAAGAGTCTCTAGAAAAATCTATGAGTAGTTATCATGGTACTCATATATTTTTTATTATATAATTATATCATAAAAAAAATTCAACAAAAAATCATTAATATTTTAGTTGGTAACTTGGTTCCTCAGATCTATAAAAACGTAGTGTGTGTCATTCAGTCTAAATGGAATTACACTATACTCGTAATGTCCAAACCAGGTTTGAAATGTAATATTTGGAATTTCATCATTCCTCACATGAAATTGATGATATCTAGATCAATGTTCAATCTCCTAAAATTAATGATATCTTTGATTTTGATCAAATAATTCATCAATGTGATTTATATGATACTTGTTCTCTATTGTAATATCATTTGTTTCATTATAGTAAATTCATAGCCTTAGTGATCCATCATTATTTTAGAGAAAACAAACAGGGGATCTCCATGGAGAAACATTAGGGTGAATAAATACATTATCACACAACTCCTATAGTTCTTTGATTAGCACCACTAATTCAATAGTGACCATTATATAAGAAATATTTTTTATTGGCATTGCATCAAAGATTAAATATATTGAAAACTCAACCTCCCCCACTGAAGGATGTTAATGTAAATACTCTGTAAATACATAAATGTGTTTATGAAAAATAGTAATATACTCAATTTGATGATTACTTTTTACATCCATGTATTATTTTTTTCTTCTTGCTAAAATATTTCATTTAGAAGAGTTGCTGGAGGTTGATTCAAATATGACTAAGAAGGTGATGTATCCCTTTTAAAGATGAGAAATTTCACTCCATTATCAATAATCACTATTACATTCTACTTATATCAAATTTTTTATTTTATTTACTAATATATTCCATTACAAGGATTATATCAAAATCAAACATAGGTTTGATGATGAAATTCACAATTAGAACCTATTTATGTGTCATAATATGAACTAACTGACATATTTTTGTTGAAGTAAGGTTTCCACTAGAAGACATTACTGAAAAAATACATTGATAAGGCGAGTTCTTAAAATCTAATTTTCAAAAATACACTATGAAGTTAAAAGGGAATGTAATGATCCAGAATAAAATAACGATTTAGCTAAATTTTAGGAGATTATTATAGTACCAACTAGCACATCATTAGGAACATCAAAATAATATATTTTTATTTCATAATATTATACTCAATCTCATGGACTTTTATGAGAAAGTTTCCATTTATTATGAATAATATCATTTTCACAATGTCCCGTCTGCCAAAAAATTTATCATTTAACATTGGTGGATTCATTATTTCCATTTCAATCGCTAATATGGAATCCTTTCTCATCACACTTATAGTAAAATCATATTCTATTTATGTAGGAACCATGGTGTCCCCTTCAAAAAGTATCACACAACGGAAAATTAACTTTTTTCATCCCTTTATCTATTCCTTACTCTTCCACCCTCTTCTTTACTTGTTTCCCTTATAGTCCTCATACATAGACTGTTATTTCTCTATATTGATATCACCTGAGACAATATATTTGTATGATGAGAAGTTTTAGGAGACCATCACCCTTCGAAGGAATTATTACAAAAAATTTATGAATTAATAAATATTTCTCTTTGGATACGTACATAATCAATAACACACCTTATTATTCTTGACATGTTGGAATCATACATAGAAATGTTTTCATAATATTTTTCCTTAGATTTATTTATTGTCTCTACATATCCAATATCTATTAAAAAGGTAAGTATGTTTCTAAGAAAATATCCATAAAATACATCCATTACATTTTTACTTATTTCTTCTTGTTCATTTTTATTTTGAATAATTGACAACCATTGATCCACACTTCTTAGATACGATAATTTTCCTTGACAACACTCTCCCTTCCATTACTTTCCAAATAGAGATATATCATTTCTAAGGAACTAATCAACTAATCAGCTAGAAATTGGTATATAGTACAATTGAATGATAAAGGTAGTTTTCTCATCAAGTAGTCTAACACTAATCCTCCATATTTTGGATAATGATTCTTCATATGGGTAAGGTTATTATTCCTAACATGAGTTAGATTTTCTTGTATAGTTAAAAGTTTGTCATCTCAAGTGGATTCTCCTACTCCAACATAATAATCATGAATTTCAATGAAATACCAACATGGGATACACATGTTGATATAGGTTTCATTCATTCTGAAAGTAAAAATTTATACAAAATGGAATACACTAAATTTGGTTTTAAATCATAATGCATAATTTAGAACTAGCAGAAAATATTACATAAATTTGATAATTTATATAAATATAATTTCATATAATAAACATGGTTTACTAATAAAAATATTTACTTTTAAATCATTTAAAATGGTTTGTAAATAAAATTTTAGTTATACTAATAATATCCCCCGTAAGTGTCAATATAAGAGAATAGTAAATGATATTATCATGTACTAGGTTATGATGAGTAAGGCATGACACACCATGTTGGAATATTTATCCGAAGGAATATTTTTATGTAGAACCACACCAAATTTTAGTATCTAGACAAGGATGTTTTTCTTAGATGAACCACATAATCCTTAACTTACCAATATTACATGGTAATATTCTATACTGATACTCAATATATGTATTATGGTTATGAAAAATAATATAGGTTTTCGAAATATAGGTTCCTAGGGTTCTACTAAAAATTATATGATACCAACTCTAATGACCCCGACCCTATTAGCTTGGAGCCAATGCCTCCATTACATTGGTACTATGAATATGTGTTCACATTCCAAAGGACCTAGTTGTTTATTTGATTTGGGAAACAACATTCAAAAATAATTACAACATTACAAATTAAAATGAGAAAAATTTTAAGAAAATACAATGGAAATACTCATAAACACATAGATTACTCCTATATGTCTTTTATAATATACATCTTCGAATCTAGGGAGAAACTATACAAAGAGAATTGGTGATCATAGAAGCTCAGTAAAGGTAAGCAACAAAAAATTAGATAATAAAAAATAGTTCAATTTGAATAAATATATAAAAATTTCCTAAAAACAATTCTTTGAGAAAAATTTGGTACGAATAAAAGCTGAATAAATCATGTCATAAAAATAATCACATAAGAATCAAACATAACCCCGAATATTCTACATGTTCAATAATGAAACTGATTGTCAATTATCAATATCATTATGTTGGAATATATAATTTTGGGAATCATAAAAATAAATTTGAGGCATCAGACAAGAAATCTAAAAATAAATGTTTTCGGCCTCTATAAAAACCATATGTGAAAATAAATGGGCACGACCTCTACCAAGTCCCTATCCCTTTTGTCTCATGAGTCCTATTGATACATAGATGAGATAGAGTGGTTCCCATATGTATCTTATTATACCAAATTCATTCCTCATATTAATGTGGTGAAACATAAATGATGTATACATAAGATATTTTAATATGTTACCCAAATCTATAACCATTATCACTAACTATACTTATTAGTATGTTCATTGGTATCATGATAGCACATCTATAATTAAATTGAACATAAAAATTTAACCAAATAATTTAGATGATATTATTAAATATAAATCCCTACTATGCATAATATTTAATGTATGGTGTTTAAAATGACTATAATACTCTAATAAAATCACTGAGGAATTCATGAGAAAAATACCCATTTTATAATTTGTCAATAATGTTTATTTTGGAATATCATTGGTATTATTCATAAAATAAGACTATAAAATTTATGTCCCATAATGTAATTTATTGGTACAATGAAATTATATTTTATGCATATATTAATTTCAACTGACGTGGGAATATGTAATAATATAATTTAAGAATCTTTATAAATGAGCGGCTATTTTTCGGTTTAAGGGAATTACTAAAAGTGTCTTTGAAGGAATATTTTTTATAAAACAAGATATAAACAATGTTATATTTACTTGATAAAATGTGTTATTTGAAGAAATAATTAAGGATTAAAGCAATTTATGGAGCTCTCAAGAAAATGGGTATGAAACTGGGAAGTTTCATCATATCAGGCTTGCTTAACAAGAATAATTGAGATGCGACCCTTTTAAAATCATCTGTTTCCCATAAAAGAAGGTTGAAATGGTCTAAATACATGGGTTTTGATTATATAAACATATATTAAAATATCTATATTGAACTAAATTATAATTACAATGTGCTAAAGGGAGAGAAAGTGCACCCCGAAAGGAAAATGGATGTTGGGGGAGAATCTATTACCTTATATTTGATAGTATTCTACATGTGATCTTAATGTCATGGATAATAAAATAAAATAAATTAATTAATTAATTAAGAACATTTTATAAATTTATTTTATTTAGAATTATTATATTATGTTCATTTATTTTTTTATGAGTAATTATATATAATATTATCATTCCGGAGCGTTTGTTTCCTTGGATTTCATGATCCATTTTAGTGTTTATATGAAATGAAAATTATGTAAAACTAGGATAGTTGTTGAGAATAGAAATTATTTTTTAGTAATGAACATAATGATTTTTTTATTATATATAATTTTTGTTTTAGGTGTTATGATGTTTCATTAGATACAACATTAATGATAACTGTTTATATTATTTTTTTCATCATCACGAACTAGTTTTGTTTTACTAATGAATATCAGTTATTTATAATTATTATAGACCATTTAATTGGCTGCAATATATATATATATATATATAAATCTATTTGAACCATAAAAATGGTTTTATGACAATCCATTATAGCATAATTAAAAAACAATTACTTTTCATCCATAAAGGTAGTACATCAACAACCCATATACAATATTTTCATTTTCAAAATAAAATGAAATTGTTAATAGAATTGATGGTGGTCTCTCAATTAACATATTAAAAATAATATTTATATAATATACTAGAGTTATTATGAATATTATTATTGAAGAGGTTAGGATAGTATATGAAATGAATATAATGTGAAATGAAAAAAAAGTGAAATACGATATTACCTCTTGGATTCATCTCCTTGAAAACCACCTTTGGAAAATTGGTTTTGGTCTTTTTTTATCTTAGAACCACATAGACATGGGTACGAGACTTGGTAAGGGTATTATGTAGAAAATATACATTCTTAAAATTTTAATATGTGTTAGGTGAAGAGGTAGTGAAGTGCAGTATTTATAATGGAGGAGAGGGGTGTTTTTTTGAATATTTTATTCAATTATTTCTTATTTTTGGTAAAGATAGTGAATAGTTTAATAATTATGACGAAATATATTATTTTACATAAGGAGAGTTTGATATTATGGTCTTACAACAGCCATATGTCATCAATGAATTAGTAATTCAAGTATTAAGATAATATAATAAATTACTGTATTTCAGTATTCACCCAAAAATCATTTTAAAAAAAATTAAAATAAATCCATAACAATTTTTTAACATGTAGCACTAGAAATGGAATAAATTTTATGAAAATAATTTACTGATTATGAGAAATATATTTTCAAAATAAAATCACCCTTTATAAATAAATACTCATTTTAATATTACAACCAATTTTATGTAACTTTAAAAAAATTAAGGTTTAATAATATTATATTACTATAATAAGACAACAAAATATTATCTTATGAGTCTATAAAAATAATTTTATTTAATAATTATAGTAAATACAAACTTTTAGATAAATATTTCTATTTCACAAAAAACACCAACACAAAATATATCATTTTTAAAACATTTTTTTACTTTTACATTATATAAATATACCATATTTTCATTTATAATTTACCTAATTTAATTTATATATTCTTAGGTGAAGTTACTATTCTATAGTTCATATTAATATTTCTAATGGTCATATTACTACTCCAATGATCTTATTTTATAGTATATTATAGTTTTAAACATTGTGTTTTGTGAAATATAATAAATCGAAGATATTGAATTTTAAAAGAGGAAAACCATAAATTCTTGGGATTTATAGATAGATTCACCATAGAATACTTTTTTTGGATATTTAATTATTCACATGTACTGGAAAAGTATTTAATTTTATAAAAAAAATTATGAACCCCCCACCCCATAAAATTAAATATTTTTGGGAATTCACCAAAACAAATTATATGGGAAAAGATCACACCCTGAGATCTATGAATCCATTTAATAATTTTTCTGTTGACTTATACTATTTTTCCCCTCAAGAGGTCTGGACACTCTAAAACAAGAATTAGAGATAAATATTATTTAGAAAAATAACAAACTCTCTACATCACCCCCATCATTAAATGATTGTGTACACAAATAGAAAATAGCTAGGGATTCTAAATAAAGAAACTCATTGAAATCCCTCATTGGAAAGATAACACACCATCATATGTAATTCCCATAAAATGGAGGTTCATATTCTGAGGGATCATAGTACATAACCTTATGGTAAGGTAATATATTAATTTATCTCTAGAGTAATCAAATAAACCTCATATTGAACTGATATTTTATTATAATCATTGGTTAAATTTATATGAAACTTTTTATGCCTTAGTAATGTATATTATTTTAACTTTAGAAGATAAGATACCCACAAACATTGTATTTCTACATATAAATGATTCATTTTTAAGGTTACCTTTAATGGTAGTTTTGTACTCTGAAATTTGTAAAATAACACTTCGTGACATTCATATGAGAAAAATAATTATATGTTGTACCCCACCTCTGAGAACTTCACAAGATTCTATGCTGAATCAAGAAGTGCGTTAAGGAAGCCTGTGCTTTATAGTCTATGTCAGTATTTCCATAATGTATAACCTATGGAGAAAAATGACTGATGATTCATTCTCATGTCATATTGATAGTTGGTACAACTATTATTATCTTTTCATAGAAATTTTTGGGAAAATTACACTCTGATATTAATCTATTAACATGATCACATCCCTTGTTAGAGACATCTCAGTTGGATTTTCATCATCATATTCATAAAATCAATCGATGATCACAATAAGAAATAAAACCATCCTCATCCAAATACCCATAATCCTACCACATCCCTTAAGGTGGTTCTATATAAAATATTCTAATGTGGATGGTCTTGATCGTTAAATTTACCCCAACTACATTTGATTTATATCCAACAAATACACCAACCATGATGCAAGAGGCCAAAAACCATTACATTTGGTGAATAGATCATCATCTAACACATAATATGCGATTCACTAAGAATGTAACATCAATGATTATCTTCTATATATAATATAGTAAAGACCATTAAATATTTGAAAATCCTACAAAAAAAATTTAAACGATTCTATGGAATAGTAACACTAATTAAAAACCACTCTCCTTATTGGGAATTTGTAAGAATTATTCCCACCATTAGAAAATACATTCTATTCCATCACATGATAATAAAAGTTCTTGTCACTATGGACCTCATTCAGATATGGGAATATTGTGATTCGACTATTATCAGTCTATGTTGTGAAACATCTCCCCATGTCCATAATATTCTACCAGATCATGGATATCTTTTCGAGTTCCACCAATAATGACTAAACATAAAAATCCAGCTAATGTAATCATCCAACATGCCATTAATTTAGTACAATGATCTCACTACGCATCTCAACCTTAAAAAACATAAATAATGTAATCCATTTTTGGTTAATTTTTGGACATAATCAATATATTACCCCATGAAATAACAGATGGATAGGTTCACTCTATATGTCTCCCAAATCAAGCATAAGTGTTCTGTTTTACCCAAAACATGGCAAAAAAACATTCACTATACTGTGTAACATATAAACCCTAAATTAAAATGGAAACATAAAGTATATGTAAATTCATTTTGAGGGATAATGAGGGGTAAACCATTAATATTGTTTTACATAATTCCATATCAATAATAGTTGAATCATCATCCACACTCAAAAAACATATACTAATGTTTATGAACTAAAGAGTATATGAATTATACATCCTTGGGTTCTATTTTCATTCCATACAATGGGGTCTCAATTTCCATTAATGATAGACCTTTCGTATTTTTATTTATTTCTATCTCTATGGAATTCCATAAATTTGATTCCAATCTAAATTATGGAATGTAGTAATGTGTTTCATCACTACTAGGATGGAATCCCATCAATGAAGTATTACTCTATGAAAATAACTCATGTTCTAGGATTTTATGTTATAAAAAATATCACCATCAAATGCAATTACTCCATAGATAAGGATATGTATAAGAAATCTAGAAGAATCTGGATCTACGAAAAAATGATCTAGAGGGATTAGCTAAGTCCCATGTCGACTAGTCCAAAGTTCTATGATGGAAGGATACTAATAATTACTCAATAAAATTTGAATGACAACAGAGTAGATTCATCTAAATTGTTTGATTAATAAATGATCTATATATGGGTACTCTATAATAATTATGAACATATATGGGGTGGTGAGGGTGGGAGTGGTTGATATCATGGTCCTAGTCAAATATCACCAACATCACCGATTTCATAATTAATGGAATAGATACCTGGTTTCAAATTACAACAACAATAGTAATATACCAATTATTTGTATTATTTACAATATAATAGTCAATTCTAAAAACTATTATGTTTTAATTTAACAAAAATTTTAACCATTCTCCAAATACATGTTGCATTACCAAGAGATATTTCTAACCACCTATTCTAATATAGAGACTTTGGAATATGTAGTTTGACAACACATATCATTCATAATCATTATTTCATGATTAATTACATAAATATTCCCCAATGAATCATAAAATATTGATTCAATTAGTATATTTTATAAATTAGATACATAAAACAACAAAATGAAATTGGGATATAATGATATTATTTAAAGAAAACAAGCCCTTATACTCCATTGATCTTCTAAAACAACATGGAATAAAATTATGATTCTTATTAAAAAGTGGTGAGATAAAAGAAAAGTAAATTATCTACCAAATCATATCACAGTTAATGTAATAAATGTTAGTGATTTGTAATATAATTGTGATATAAAGACTAGAGTCATAAACATGGAAAAACTATGCATTATATAATACGGTAACATCAATGAAACATAGGGATATGGAAAAACATAAAAAAGAAAGCATAAGTATAACTTTAGGGTATACATTGAGATATAATAATATATTTTTCTTAGGATAACCACTCATGTATCATACACAATATCTCATGTGATAAATAAATTACTTAATGCATTTGAGTTATATACAATTCCAGGACCGACCATCACATTCATATAATGTACATGCGTTTGTGTTTTTCGTAGATAATAAAACCTAAGAATTCCTTTTATAAAATTTAATATTATAATTATTGATTTTGTTTTAGATACATGGATTTATTAAATCAATGAGATATAGGTATATCTAGGTGAATACCCTTATGTAGAAATGGTGGTGGGTATTCACAACAAAAATGATTTGTATGGAAAATCATGGGATTCTTTTGGAAGCATAGCATGTGTATATAAAAATTCCTAGAAGTGTTATATAATAGTGAATATTGAATTTATAAACCTAGTAATAATTATATAATAAAGTGTTGTATGATTAAAAAAAATTATAGGATATTTTAAATCAAAATTAAAAATATAATAAATGTTCTAAAATAAATACTTGGAAGGGATGATCCCTTAACATAAGATAATGCCTCAAAAATCATTGGGAGGAAATTTGGAGGTATTTATAGATTTATTAGGAGAGTAAATTCATTATATTTGGATTTTGAGTGATTGTTAATTGGTGGTTTGGTAGTTATTTTTATAAAAATATAAGGGGACAATTAATTAATTTCTTAACAATGGTTTTGGATTATATGTTATAAAATTATCAAACCCACAGACAATACAACAGAATTTCATTTGTTGTTTTTCAAAAGGGGTTTGGGTTAAAAAAATTATTTGAATAATAACTGGGAAAAATAAAATTATTCAATTGATGATTTTTTTGCTAGTCGTGTTTGAAAAAAGTTTTTTTTAAACTAAAAAATATATTATATATTCTAGAGGATTCATTAATGGTTTTGAAAATCAATAATATAACATATAAAAATAATTGTTTTTAGGGGTAAATTTATTTATTAAAATGTATTCACTTTATAATAGTTATTAAATCTTTTATAATGTCATAATATGTACTGTATACTTATAACGTATTTAAATTTTTTCAAAGAATTTTAATGTCAAATAATACTATGAAAAATTTAGAATTGGATAATTTTTATGTCTGTATTTTCAAATATAATTTTAATTTTACCAAAATAAATTTCTAACTCTGAAAATATACAATAATAAATAAAAAATCTTAGTTATAAAAAAATTCTACTTTTTTGTGAGACTAACCATTCACTAACCATTATAAAATTTATATGAGACTTCATTAAATTGTATTATCATTTATATTTATGTAAATATTATTTAATAAGAAAATTTCTTCAAAAAAAATATTAAAATAATAAAATTGAATTTATCAAAAAAAATTAATTGAAAATGTATATTTCCAAAATAAACAATATTTGTATCTTCATATCATTATCTAGTTTTATCAAACTCATTTTAAATCCATATATATAAACAAAAATGGAAAAAATATATTTTTTTATTATAAGAATATATAATAATTCAGCATAAATGTTCCTTGATATATAACTGCTTATTACACCCACTTACACCCTAATGGTATAGTGTGTGATGTTGGTATATTTATGGTGTGATTTTATGAAAATCATTTAGATCACGTTCATGAAAAATTGAAATTAACATATAATCTGTTTCTATTATGTGTTAAATATTTATTCTTGGCATGTGTTTGGTAAAGGGAATCCCCATTGATGATATCACCATCAGAAGCTCTCATTGATATTATAGATAGGGTAATGTCCGACATGACAATGCCATCACTTATTATTTATATATCAATTATAATTTTTCATAACCATTAAAATATAATATTGTTAATGGTTATGGTTATTTTAGAATGACTATATTATCATCAGTTATGATTCTTAATATTCTGTTAATCCCATAAAACTATAAGAAATTAAATACAGTGCCTATATTTTATATAAATAAATAACATTTTTATAATAATATTCATTCCTACGGAAATATAATTTATAAATTTTTTGTTCATTACATTCTTCCCCACTTTTGATATCTCACCGTAAAAATTCTATTTTGTACTCTAGAATGGAATAGTGTACTTTTTTATTATAGTCTCTTCTAGTTTATATGTTTCCTCCTAAAACATGTTATTTCCCTATATTACGGTATCGGGTGAGTGGTATTATTTCATAGAACATTTCTCAATGATCAATAACCATGATCATATTCACCTAAAATGTATGAGAACTATATAAAGGTACCACCACATTATTCGGTATATATGTAGTCATAGTATATTCAGCCTTAAGAGGGATACATGGTACTAAACATGTACACTATATTGTTTATGTGGGATTTATACCTAATAATCCATAACTCTAAAGTGATAAAGAATATCAATGGGTATGAAATATCTAGTACTATGAATTCCCTTATTCATAAACCACTTGACTATCGTTCACGATAACATATGATTACAAAATTTTTCATGAATCTGAAACCGTAGTCATTCGAAATTATTGTATTCATTGATTTTTTTATCAAATAGGTGTATATTTAATATGAAATTGTATTATTTAATCATTATCTATCATCTCATGTATAAGGTTCGGTCCCATCAGCTTCACCTCTCCAACATCATATCAAAATTTCTTATTCCAACACCTCTTACCCTTTAGAGCCTAAAAAAGATCAATTTGAATGCTGTAATGGTAATTGTTATTATATGAAAACGCCACTATTGTAATGTGATGATACTAACATTATTCTAAATCCATTGAAAATGATATTTTCATATCATCTATAATTTTCATGGTTCTTTTTGAATGACCATCCATATAATGGTGATATACAGTACGAAAACTCAGTTTTGTATCAAATTCTTGGTGAAGGTTTGTCCAGCACCTTGAGGTTAACCTCAAATCTCAACCACATACAAATGGAGAGGGGTACTCCATGAGTTATTTCCACATATCATTGAGAGTATTTTAAGATATATTTCTTCAATTATACAAATTAATTGTGCTGAATTTTTATTGTAGAATACTAGAACTAATATGGTGAGATTTCTTTTAAATTTCATTGGGAAATCTATAATGAAATCAATAAACATGTTTTCCAAA
Source organism: Viscum album (assembly GCA_963277665.1). Lineage (NCBI taxonomy): Eukaryota > Viridiplantae > Streptophyta > Magnoliopsida > Santalales > Viscaceae > Viscum > Viscum album. The sequence continues at coordinate 126,588,798 of OY728148.1, forward strand.
TACCATAATTATGTGGGAAATTGTTTCATCGTACGATTAGACTTGTATTTTTTTCCTTGTTTTGTAGGAACACCAGGCAACATGATACTTGTTCTAAAATATCCCACATCACATTATCCCACCATATGTTTTTCATCAAATATATATACATATTAGTGTTGCGTTGATTAATAAAGAATGATGATCTATTTGAATCATCGATTTGTTCCCTATAAAGTTTAAGTATTTATGTGATACACTTAATAGTTCTTACACATATAACTCTAACTTTATAAAATATGAATTCATTAATATTTTTAACCATCCTCTATAGGTTCTCATCATCTTTTTGTGCCTACTTCAACCACTAGAGAAATGATGATTGAGAAATTATTTTAAAAGGGAATCATGATTTTACATTTATTATTCCCATATACATCCTTCTCTTGTCCAATTACATGGTTTATAATTCATTCCCCATCAAGGATAGGATTTCAGGAGACTTTCTACTCATAGAATCCGATAATATGTTCACCTTTCATTGATGCAAATGTGTTAAAAAATCATAATACTTGATCAGTTATACCCACCTTCATTGGTACATTATAATCTCCATTTCTGTGAATATATACATGAGAAAATTATGATCTTTTTATATTTAAGGCTTCTCAGTATAGAAGTAATGTCTCCAAATCATGAATACATGTATTTATACAGCTAATTATAGATCATTTATTAGTTATTTCTTCTCATGAATCATTAATTGGTGGGAGTAATTTCCTACCAATTTTTTATTTTCGATTATTATAAAAACAAAATCTTTTTGAATCATCACTATAGATCATGTATCCTTCCCCAAAAGTGGTTAATTTGAGAAATTTTGTAGTGATTATTCTCTCTATTAACTCTTTAAATATCTAATATCACTTATTAGTCTAGAAATACATCATTCCTTATAATGTTATATATGTTAGGGGGATTGAATATCATTATATGTTTCTTTTAAATAGAATATAGGAACTATATAATCCATGTAATATATATATCTATATCACATATGTATTTTATAACATCCTCTGATTACCATAGTCTTTGTAGAATCTATTGATATCCCTTTATTAGTGATAATATTACCTATGAATGTTAGTTTACATATCTTGAACTCTGATTTTACATTACTCACATATAACCATTCATTTAGTAATGTCTCTAGTCAATCATCGAAATAGTTTTCATGTTACTTTATTTTTATGTAAATTGGAATATAGTCTATTAATCCCACTATAACAATTTCAATGTTCTCTTTAATCAATTTATTTTGTAATACCATGAATATAATTGTAGAATTAGTGATCCAAAATAACATCTCTTGAATATTTTTTGCCTATATCTTGTACAAAAATCATTATTGGCTGCTCATCATTACATTATAATATACCAACTAAATATACAATATATTGATTTACTAGTTTCCATGTAGCTGATCAAAAAATTCACCGATTTTAGGTTAATGATTCTTGATATTTATTATGATCTTATTGAAATAACAATAATCAATGAAGATTATCATTGACTAATATTTATTCATAGTGGTAGCAACTGAAGCACACCAATGTGATTCACCAAAGAAAATATAACCATTATCATGATTCTCATAGAGTTTCTTATTCATCCATTAATGATAAATAGTATACCTTCTATATGGATTCATGGATATTGTTAAATATTTAATTATAAGTTAAATTGATAACCCAACCTATGGTCATGAAGTAAGAATAGAAATATCATGAAGAAACTCATCCTTAATTTCTATTACAATGGGAATGTCATCAAGGATGATCCTTTCCATAGTATAAATCATTTTAACATGATACACTTCCCAATATGTCAATAATATCCATGTTTGAGTTATTTATTTGTAAAGAGAATCATCGTCCTCCAATAAATTGTATAGAATAGAGAAGATTCATGATAAAATGGGTGATTTTATTATTTAGGATATTTATATTATCTCTATTTAATGAATGATAATCTATTCCTATAGTAGAATTAAATTTCAGTAAATGGTGCCTTAATTGTTTCGTTAATAAATTCACCCAATAATTATTATAGGGGAGAATTTGTATGCTTGGAATGACATTATTGACCAATATTTCATCTCCATTGACAAATCGACTTCTATGATGTGAGTATTTGTTTGACTAGTTTGAGAAAATATTAATGATATAAAAGAATATGTGGAACTAGAATGACATTGTAAATTCATAATCATTTAATGTATAACTAGTGATATTGTTTCTAAATCACAATCATGTAGAACCATTGCAATTTTGATGGAATATTGAATCACTTTATCTCCAATAATTAGTTTTTTATTTAATTGATTATAATTGATAACTCTTGGCTTTGTACATTTTTTCATGTATTGTCCATGTTTCTTACAATTGGAACATTGGATTGTAAGATGAAAATTTATGGAATTATTACATTATTCCATCACATTTTTAGGTTTCTCCCATAAAAAATAACTATTTATGTTCCCATGAATACAACACCTAAATAATATCCTATCCCCATTTAATAAACATATGGGATTACTATTCACAATGCTTTTATAAGTGGTTTGTTTTACATTCATACCACTCTGAGATATCTCTATCTTTCCACTAGAATTATACTCCATTCACCTATTAATATCTCTAAACACATGAGTCTCTTAATATTGATTTATTACTCTTTCATAATTGAGGGAACTTCAAAAAATATCAATGTATAATTTAAGGCCATGAATAATTATTTAATTCCATAGATTTATATTTTGAACACTAAATGATTTTATAAATTATAACCAATGTCCAATAAACAGATAGAGGTGTATCATGTAATTTATGTGACATTCAACTCATACCCAGTGATGTTCATGATTTATTTTCTTAAGGACATTACTATATCTCATTATGTTATGAGAGAGTGTATGAGAGAAATATTGATCAAAATTTTATTCAAAAATATTTCTACTCTAGAGCCTCGACATATTCATTAGGCTTCATACTATTAATTAATTTCCACAATTTCTTAGCCTCACCCAATATATGATAAATAGGAATCATGGCCTTATCGTGATTAGAGAATTGAAAAATATATAAGATATTTTTCATGGAGTTTATCCATTGTACTATGATTAAGAGATTACATGACCTAGTAATCATTTTATATTGTTTCACATAAATAAATCAGTTGTAAATTTATTCTTTATTGGGGGTTTAGGTGTTCTAGTTTATTTATACTTATTCTAAAACTAGAGATAACTGATAAATTATTGTCATGATGTTCCAAAGTCCAACACTAACTGGGATGGGCATCTCATTTGGATAGTCATCACATTTACCATAACATTTGTTATTTATATGGTTCATCCAATTTCCATAAATTAAGTAAAATAAATTATAAATAAAATGATAATTTTTAATTCATCAATCATATAAAAAAAAAATATGATCATTGAAGTGATAACCCATAAAAGACTTATATTCCTTTAATTTTGAACATATATGCTTCAATCTATGTTTTTAATAGTTTATTTTCTAAAAGTAAATTTGATGGTTATTTTTATTCCCTTCATAATCATTTATCAAATCCACATGATTAACCATTGTATCGACCTCAAGTGTGTTTAAATAGGTATTAAAACTTTTGGATCATTTTCATGCACCGGGTGATGTTTGAGTAAATACCAATTATTACCTTTATGGTTATAACCCCTCGTTACAATTGTTTCACAACAACATCCACTATCTTGAATCCATACAAATATGTATTATCTATAAAACCCAACCACATTATATAGTGCTTAAATTTATTGATGTTTTCCATGTTAATTCACACCCTATGGTTTTAATATGGTTTTTTAATTCTACCAACTAGAAAAAACTAGGACATTCATTGGCACTAACTATGAGAATAAATATATTATATTCACTTTATTTTAAAATTTATTACAAAAATATAAAATTAATTAAACAAAAAATATTGATTATACTAGTTTATAATATTGATTTGATACATAACAAAATAACTTTAAACATGAATAGAAATGAAAATTTTAATAATACATATAACATGCATATTTTTCATTTATCTTCTAAAACTGCATGAGAAAATTTGGCGACGAGCATAAAAATCGGGAGTTATAAAACCCAAAAAGCGAATAATCAAAGAATTACAAGATTAATGTTATTAATGTAAGTAAATAGGAAAATAAGTATGATATAAAATTGTGAGAATCATAAATATGAACATTGAATCATGATATAAGATGATATTATCATAGAAACATAAACACATGACAATGAAAATTAAAATAGCATATTAAGAACATTATGAGGATAACTACCATAGTATCATAACAAAATGTTTATAAGAAAAGCACCTGTACGACATATATGGTATATCGCAAGATAAAAAATTAGCTTATGGATTATAGGTCATTATAATTTTCTTCCCACGAATAACTTTCATATCATGTTCCTGAATTTATTCTCAACAGAAATCATACAACATAGAAACAACATTCATAACTTTTAATAAGAGAATTTAGGATTAGGGGTATCAGGAATTGAATTATCCGATAAATAATGGATATTTATATCTATGATAATACCCCTGAGTGGAAATGGGGATGAGTATTCCCAATAACATTGATTATCATGGAAAACCTAGGGATAATTTCAAAATTATAATGGGTGTACATAACGATTCATGGATGGATTTAATGAGAGTAAAAAGTTACCTCTCATGACATGTGAATCATGATAAAAACAATGGTATTTTAAAAACACATTAAAATTTTCAAAATTGGAAACAAAGGGTATAATATTAATATTGTTCTTGAATAAATATGAGAAGGAGAAAATACCTTATATTGAGAGGGTTTTTATAAAACCTTTAGAGGGCCTTATTAAGAACATTAGAACACTAAGGGATAGATTTAGAGATGTAGGGGAGAATAAATTTATTCTCATTGGTAATTTATGAGAAATTGGTGGATTTGTGGGTATTCATCACAAAAAGACGGATATTCCTTATTAAATTCAAAATATATGTTTTTAACACTATGTGATTAAATTATGAAAAAAGTATTTCTATGATTTTTACAAACGGCATTTTACATAGATGTGGGGATTTATATACTTTATTAGGATAGGAGATGAAATCATTACAGTATTCTCATTAGTGGTGTGAGTGTGAGTCATGTTAATAAATAATTACTGTTAGTATAATATAATATAATATATGATTTCGAGGATTTTTTAAAGGTTTTTAAAATTAATAAAATTTCATAAAATTATATTATTTTAAAGGATAACAATATAATTGGTTGTTGATTATTTTTATAAAATTTATTACCTCACTTTTGAGCTATTTTGTTTCAATAATATATACCCTAGACATATATAATATTAAAATTTTAAATTTATTTTGACAATCTTAGAAAATTATGAATAGCCAAATATTGTCTATTATTGATGTGGTGACTTAATAAATAATATTTAATCATCAAATATTAATTTTTAAATTTTATCATTTTTAATTGTAAATAACAATTCTTATTTACTATAATTTTTTTTGTGATACAAAAAACTTTTGGACCTTTCTAATAAATTTATTTGTATTAGTCAAATTGAATTTTCATTTATATATAAATAAATACTTACGTAATAATAATATTATATGAGAATATCATTTATTTAAAAAATATCAGTAATTTTTAAAAAATATTGTTTAAATTTAAATAATTTATTTTTGGATAAATAAAAGTATCATTACACATTATAAAAATAGATTTTTTTTAAAAACATTATATATATATATAAGAAATAGTATATTTAAATCTTTATTTTTGTAAATTAAAATATAAAAAATAATTCTAATGAGGTTTAGATATAAAACTTTTTTATTGAAATAGTATAGTCCCAAAGGGATATGTGTGTTATGGTGGCACTTTCTTAGGTAGGATTGGAAAACAATTAATGGGATGTTATCTTCATAAGATTCAAATTCTCCAAAAAAAGGAATCACTAATGTTTTAATTTTTAAATGTCATCCTATAATTCATCAATCACAAATAATAGTGACTCCATATCCCTTGAAAGATATAAATAATGGTATTCATATGGTATGATAATATTGGTTTTGGCCAGTACTTCTTCCTTCTATGTCGATTTGATTTATCACAACCCATAATATATACTAGTCATAATGGTAACTATAGAATTATGTTATTATAAATGGTTATGATGCTTAATGGAATTTTAATAGTACCACAGTATAAAAAATGAAACATAGTGAAGGTGTTTATATTATTACATTATATAGTATGGAATTCCTTCATTCATAATGAAATTTAATTTTTAAAAATTTGGGTCAATGAATGTGGAGTTTTTTTAGAGAATGTACCCAACAAAAATATATATCATTAATGTATTTTATAGAATAGATTTTAACAATTATTCACACATTAAATAATATCTATGGAAAACCTCATGATTTATTTCTTCCTTGATGAACATTTTTAAAAGATCATTATAACATATGGGAGTTCTATAGTAACTAAACAAATCTATAAAAAACCATTAGATATAATAGCATCATAGATAAAGGATCTTACTCCAATAATGATAGAGTGGTCCAATAAATATTTAAAAAAACTTCTCCCAATACGGTTTATTATATCATGTTGTTATACCAATATAAAAATCTTTATTAGTTGAGGTGGTGTTTGAAATAAACGGGGAAAACAAGTCTCAAACTCAATAATTGCCTTTGTATATTGAGGATAAATCTCTCTACCAATTCCTATATGTTCTCAATAATTAAAATTTACATAATGAATTAGACCAACATGGATTTTTTTAACATAGTGATCACTAGAATCTATAATCTACAAAGGTCTATACTATGGACAAAATTTGGGGGATTAGAAGTTCTCTTTAGGTTTCTTTGAAATATCAAATATCAACTTAATCTCAAAAATAATTCATATTTACTCATATAATAAAAGTAAATAGGCTCATGGCCTACAATGGGATCATCATAATCGTGTCTATAAAATGTATTTGTTTATCTCTTGGTGGAATCAACTATTTGTTATATAATACAAAAATGATATTAAAAATCATTGAATTTAATGACATAAGAGAGTTTTAGAAGACAATAACATACCAAAATGTTATAAATGTACTAAATTTACACAATAAAAACATTCAAAGAGGTGTGGTTTGACTAAAAGATTATTACAGTCCTAGAGATAATATTTTCATGCTAAAACACCTATCATATTCTTTATAGTATAATAAGTGAACTCATTATACCATAACTTCATTTAATAGAATTTCCAAAAATATCCTCCAATGAATTCTAACAACAAAATCTATATATATTACACATCCACACTAATACCACTCTAAAAATACCCAACCAATCATAACCCATTGTGAGTTTTTAAAAATATAAGGTTTCATCCCAATGTATGATTCTAGTAATCTAATGTCTATTAACCAAAACCAAGAAGGAATATCACATGAAATGTTTGGACTTTTACTATAAGAACGTGCAACTAACATATATCTTGAATAAAAAATAATAATATGTAATTCCTTCAATATATATATATATATAATTAAGTGAAATGAATATAATGAATTTTTAAGATATCATATGATAAATTCATTATCACATAAGCAGAAACAATAATAACATTACATCATATTAATATTTATAATCTTTTATTAAAAAAATAAAGTAATTTTTTTTAGTATTTATCGAGTGATACTTAATAGTAATTGTCACTTCCCACAAGAACCAAAAATAACCACCAAGTTTCACCATGAACTAGCTATAAATATTCTACATCAACACTACTATAACTATGAAAAACCCTAACTATGCATTATCTATATAGACCCAACATTTGTAAGCATAAATCCTATGAATTGGTGAGTCTAGAAATAGTCAATAAGATACCCCAAACTTTTTTTTTGAAAAAATCATTAATTTGGATTAAAGTCTAGAACAAAAGAGGAAATCAGGGAGAAATAAATGAATAATTACATTTTCTACAACTAAAATTCTCAGGGGCATATGGAAAACCATGTCATATTATCTCTATCCCATGAAGGGTCGTATCTTATATGAAATGAAGTATGGTCATAATACAAAAGGATCACAATTTCTATAGTTGATAGAACAATATGATATTGAATCTATAAATAACCCATAAATTATTAGGGAGTCATATGACATAAATCATCCATGTTATCTATGATCTTTATACCCCCACCAAAGAGTTATGGTCAGGTAAACCATTACAATGTTGAGGTACCAATATAATTTGTTAGAGCATCAAACCATATCACATGAAACAAATCCATTATAATTATAGAAACATATTTAGGGAAGCCTCACTATATCCATGTATAATTATTAATCAAGGTAATGTAGAACCACATTTTTTATTACTATCCAACCATGAAAAATCCATAAACCTCCAAAAATTTATAATATGGGACAATTACCTTAACGGAGTATGTGTGTTAGTTGAGGGAGTATGAGACCCCAATAGAGAACTTTTGGACTATGAAGTAGTTCTGGTTTGACAAGACAATTCAAATCTATATAGATAGAGGACACATTCATCGAGTATTAAGGGGAGTTCCAAATTCAATTTTTTTTATAACCCACACCTTTTCTAGATAAATAGGGTACCTAATCTCAAAATAATCAGGGGGACCCGCAAGCTTAATTATTAGCAGTGTACCGACCTCTATGAAGTGTATGGTGTTGTTGGTAGTTCCTTAGAACCAACTGCCCTTTTCTATTTATATTTCCAAAATATTAATAAATATATTATCACATGAGGATTATTCATATCAGTAACATTAAAATATTAATTTAAATAGAAAAATGTTATCATAAAATGATTATAAAAGTTCCCACTATAATTATAAACACGAGATGGAGTTAAAATATTTATAAATATCTATCATGTTGTCTAGATAAAATTTTCAATACTAGACTCACTTGATCTTTTACTGTATGGTGATGGAGGCTTATAAATAATTGTGACATATTATTAGGAAAATCACACGTGGTAATCTCTATGTTGGGAGGTCAGAAGCACATACGTTCTTGTAGGAATTATACATCTTATAGGTTTGATTGGATATTATTATATGTGTTTTAGTTTATTTCTTCATAGGATTGAGGTTACTATTTATGTACATCATTAATCACATTCATTGATATATAGATTATTATTTTGAAATATATGCTCTCGGAGAGTCTAAAAATGTTCACCACATAATAACATATATGATATTAAATGAATAATTAAATAATGTATTACAACATATTTTTTAATGAAAAAAATATATATCTCTTAGATTGAAATGGAAATATTTGATTACATCTATTTACAAGTTTGTTGATGGATGAGACTAGTATTGATTGTTAAAAAAACATTAACCATTTTTAGAAGTTGGAAACATAATTATGAAACATTATTTATTAGATGTCAAAACAGAGGGATCATATTACATATAAATCAATCACATAAAGGTAGTTTTTATTGGGTTATAATCAACATTCTCTATAGGAGCCCTAACTTGTTTCAAGATAATGATAATTAGATTTAGGTATGTTAACCTTGTTTCAATAAGAATGTACCATATAGGGTCAAATACAATGTGTGTATTTAATATCAATTGAATTCTATTTGGCATTCAATAATAAAAATAAATGTTAATTATAGCTTTTAAAATAATAAATATTCATATATTGTTAATTGAAAACTTATTGTCACCAAATATTTGAGTTCAGATTATGTGAATTGAAATTTATATCCTCTTTTTATTCATGAGATAACAAAAAATATTTTTTAATTCACAAATTCTGTGAATAGAGTAATATGTTCTTATATATTTAGAAAAAAGAATATGAACATAAATATCTATTTTAGAGTTTAATTAAATAAAATTTAATTATTAAATAAATTTTTACTCAGACGTTATATTAATATATTATTTAATATTCAATTTAATGAATAATATATATTATAATCAATATTTTATTATTTATGGTCATATAATTACAAATAGGGGTAGGCAAGTTGAGATAAAGGTCCCAACTAATATGATATTTTTAAATATGATTTGATCACATGTCATAGATATAATAATAATATATAATTATTTAATTTTACATGTGGATTAAATAGAATAAGAAAATATAATGGTACCTTGTGAATTTACTAATTGATTAACATTAATTAGCAAATAATAATGTTTAAATTTTAGATATAATAACAGTTATTATAGAAAATAAATTATATCTTGTCTTGAATAGAAATTATGATAAAATATTTTCCTGAACATAGAGAGAATAATTCTTCTCCTCCCTCCCATGAAAAAGAGAGAACAATATGTAATCATTGATGTGATCAATGGTGAATGATGAAATTATCTAGGATACACTATAATAGAATAATAAATACTAAGAATATATGCTTTTCATTCATTTATCTTGTTTAGTTAGATATAGAGGGATGCTAATTTACATTCTTCACATTTTATATAAGACTATTAGATTTAAAACCATATATATCAATTAAAATATGAATAATCAAGCCATGGTGATTTTAGTTTTGGGTTTATAAAAAATAAATTTTGGATTATAATCTCACGATGATTATCTAGTTAATTCAACATTATCATCATATATAATACATGAAAAATAACAAATACACATTATTCTGAATCTCAATGATGATCCCCCTATGGCCTAGAATCTTATTTTTTTAGATTGGTCACATTATAATTTATAATTATTTATTAATTTATTCATAATTTTTTTAAAAAATAATATAACATTATATTGCAGTTATCATAATTTAATAAAAATTTACAGAAAACTTATTTTTTAAAATTCATATGACAATGAATATGGAAACTAATATATGATGGATGGTTCAAGATCCCATCATGTGGTGTTGATATTTTTGACCAAATGACATTTACACCCAACATATAACAAATAACATCATTCCATGTATTATTGATAAATGACATAGGGGTGTGGTATAACAATAATGACATGACATCCCGGGTTGGTACATAGAAACATTAGATATTATGTACTGAACACCAGAATCAAAACATTATATACAGATTATACACTATGTAGTTGGTGTACACACCATGTAACCCCTCATAACAATGACTCTACATGTGGCTACACTATGTGTCATGTATTGACAATCATTAATGATAGATTATAATACATTAATTACATGACATGTAACTAAATATTCATGAAATTTCACACGTGATAACACATTATATATACAAAATGAGTCCCAATGAATGTTTTTCAAGTGGTTATAAAAATATTACATGGCGTATAGATGGATATAGAGGAAATCTTACTCATGTCTACTCACGCATGGTTCACACAAAATAAGAAATGTATTGTTATTTAAATGCATTTATAATAATATATTAAACAAAAATAAATAGAGAGTACCTTAATTAACATGTCATGTGATATGTATTAATTCACACAATGTACATAACAAGTGAATGTTGATGAATCGTGTGTAATTAATTTCATTAATACTTATTGTCTATTTAATTTTTTAAAATATATTATGTGTATGATTTTCATACATGCCATTTAGTTCCCAAGAATCACCAGTGGTAATGATTGAGTATATTCATGGAATATCCTATGGTCATACACACTATATATTCTACACTTCATGGCACATGAAACAACACATCGTGTATACCATGATGCATCATGTAGTAATACAAGTCATTTAATAATATAGTATTTGAAAATTTTCATTCATAGTGTATTTCACAGGTATTTTCATGTGACAATATCCATAATTTATGTATTAAACTTTATACATTTACTTTATTCGATGTAAAATTTTTACACACCATGATTATTATAGTACATATAATGTATAAGTTAAATTATATATTTAATTAAATTTTACATAGAAAAGATACACTATATGTTACCATATTATTAAATTCATTTTACCAAATAATATTCAATTTAAATTAGGTTACATATATTTATTCAAAAAATATAATAATATGGAGTCTTATAACATCTAAATATAATTTTTTATAAGAAACTATAAAAATGAATTAATTAATTATTTAGATGAATAATTTATTAAATACTATAAATTTTTCATAATAATTGTTAATTCAAATAAATTAAAGAAAGATAAAATGCATAATAATGAAATTTATTACTAATAATATCCCAGATCATTCTATATGTGCATCTATTTTTATTTAATTTTTTTATTACAATGGTATATTGAAAGTATGTTATTAAATTAAATATAGTGATATTTGTTTACTCAATTTCTACCTTATTATGTATGGTCTTGTGATTCCATGCTTTATTATATGTAACCATAAACCAAAGATAACACTCTCTTGTTAATGAGTAATCATACGCAAAATATGAAACTCTATGTTAAAAGATATGGTTCATGAATCTAGGTAAGGTGAACCCTTATCATGAACCAAATCTGTATGCCATTAAATCTGGCACCTGACCTGGCCCATGGCATGGATTAAAGGGCATTTCCAATCCCCATGGGCTAGCACACATTCATGTGAATCACAAAAATGGGATTTGGAAAATATTTAACTGAGTTTATAAACATAAAACAAAAATCAAATCCAACATAAAGAATATGTATTTTTCAAAACAAACCATATTTTACAAAATGTATTAATTAAATTACATAAAACAAAAAAATCACAAGGATTATTAAAAATTATGAAACCCAAATTGGAATTTCTAAAAACCTCTTCATGGAAAGGGGCACCACCCTCAAGTCATTTACATGACACTTTACCAATAAGGACTGATAAAAAACCTAACAATTAGCACTAAAAACGTAACCAAAAACTACGATAAAATAAATAAGTATACATACATGCAATGGACTAATTATGGCGTGATCCAAAGGGCAGTAGGATTCCACAACTAAAAAATTCAATGTTATAAAATTTCAAAGATGAATAGCTGGAAAGTTTTCATAGACATGATGTTCTAATTAGGATTTCAATGAGTTGAAATATTAAATAAAAAAAATTTCAATTTGTCTAATTTAAAGAATCGATGCTTTTAAATACAATGCCAATGCAGTTGAATTTTCCTGACCAATATACCATAGGTTGATGGTAAGAATACATTATTTAATGAGAATAAGAAATTGGTAAATAACCCCTAGGCACTAGCTCATTGTGGGTCTGAGGTACCTATAATCTCAATAGATGTAAGCATAAAAATATCCATTCTCATGCACACGAGTCAGAAGTAGGGATAATACCAATAACCTAGTTGTTCCCCATCATCATCATCATCACCAAAGTTTAAATAGTGTTTTCATTATCAAAATTGTAATGTGAAACAAGTCTCAAACCCCACGAGATCACCAGCATACTAGTACATGTCTAACTACCTAGATACTTGGGTTTCCCCTTTTATAGTAAAATATGTTCCCGAAGCCATAAAATATAATTTTTTACATGAATATACCAGTTTTAATTTCACACACACATGACAACTGCCCAAACACATGTCACATAATACACTTTTCAGAAACAAAAAACATCTTTTACATCATAACCACAAAAAACAATTCGGAAACATGATTCATGCCATTCTTGTATTTTAATAAAACATTTCAGCAATTTATAAATCATTTTAAACATGTTTGACATATTAAATTACCTAATAACATTTTAAAACCCCATCTTAATTGAAGAAACTCACTAAAACAGTATATGTACATCATTTTTCCAATTTGTTTAACTCAAAAAATCATTTAAAATATTTAGAAAACAATTCCAAGGTGTATAACCAAGGTTTCCACAATAATCCCAATTTAAAACCCTATTTCAAGATGAAAATTAGACTAATACCAAACAAAAATATAGAAAAAATCCTTCGAAAAGTATATTAAACCACACTCAAATTCTATAAAATTTCCTCAAATAATACCGCAAAATATACACAAGAGAAAAACACATTTTCAAACAAAAATGAATATATTGAAACTAAATTCACAATTAATATTACAAAAAAGGGTTCCTGAACCAAACATAATGTAATTAAAACATGATAAAAATATAAATGAAGAAAATAAAACTCATATTAGGAAGGTTATACATGGGACCACCTAAAATTTCAGTGAAAACTCCAAACAGTTGTGTGAAACATAAATCACACCGTTACTGCACCACAAGGAAGTAAAATCAATCCATAATAAAAAATATTTCATAAAAATTACACAAAATAAACAATTGTTATGAACCATAGATACTGTACATTTTAAAACATAAAAAAAATGTTGATTGAAACCCTAGGAAAATGTGAGGACCTAGTGAGGAAACTCACTTAAATGAGAAATCATGGATAAACGCCCCAAATACACCAGTAAGTGAATTTCCTAATGAAAATTATAGAAATTTAGGTTTAAATAAGGCTGAGTAGGTCATTTGAGTACTTAAATGGATGGAATAGATTAATAATTTAATGAGATATGAATGAAACAATTTACCACTTCAAATATGGACGAGTTGAGAAATTGAGAGAAGTTTCTCTCCAATTCAGGATAAATATGAGATCCAAATAGGTGGGTTGAATGTATGGGGGAACTCCATGGATATGTGGGCTCAGGTGAGAGTTATAATCACCAATGAAACCATACAAATCAAATTATATATTCAATAATTAATCAAAATCGTTAATGATGGAAATCAGCTTCGGGGCTGGCCCAAAACCTTAATAAAAACCCAAATCCATCATTATTATAGATTCATATGGGGTCCTAGTAGAAATTGTTGTTTTAATATACTAGGTAATTCTAATCGGGATGTTTAATGGGTGTAAAATATTGAATATTAAGGATTTATAAATTAAACAAAATTTATTTTTAAATCTAGAAATGACCCCACAATTTAGCCCAAATTTAAAAAACCGATAATTTACACTAAAATGAATTTGAAACCAAAAAAACAAAGGAATAATAGAAATTAAATGAAAAACACATTTAAAATAAGTCATGTATGAGAAAATTATACCCAACATGAAAATCTCATCTTTTGGAAGCCACGTAAAGGCCAAAAGAAAAAACCAAACCCAACCAAAAGGCAGAAATGGACTCCATTACCATGTTTTTTCCACCCCCAAAAGGACAAAACACATAAACTGATAAATAAAGTAAAGAATACACTCCCCAATAAAAACATACACCACATAATTAGATAATCAAGCATATTAAACATACATCACGAAACAAAACCCATCAAACACTTTCTCAAAAGACCCAAGCAACATACCTGGAATGAACAATGAAATGAACGAGGTCACCATAGTCTAACTTCAACAAAAATGTTGGGAGCCCTCCAATCCTGACGTTTACTAATAGAGGATGATAGTGGTAAAATAACTCTGAATGAGACAAACTATTGCTATACCAACAATAAGGACAAAACAAAGTTATTGATATGGGGAGAAATGAAGACACTCCCCACCCTAATGGACAACTCAATTTTTTTCTGAGATTGATTCGGGACACTAGCACAGGGAGTCCCAAATGGAATCCCAATTTAAGATGTATAATTTCCTTATACTTTTACAAAATTAATTAGTGGAGACTCATATTGGGTATCTCCATCATAAGAACCTACCATGTTAACCGACCAACATGAGTCGACATGAAAATACCCCAATATTTGAAGAGTTGGCATGAATCTACAGTTATTCTGCATTGTTTAAGAAACTGTTTTCCAACCATGTAGATAATTCATTCAAAAGATGAATCTCCATATGGTTACACGAGCTGTGGATGATGGATGTTCGGAGATCATGCTATAGATATCATCTCTTATTCCATAGTTTATTTTTTTGGTGCATGATTAATTTTAACCATGGAAAACCATGCTCTTCAATCTAACCAGCCCAAATTTCATCATTTTTTCTATAATTCCCATATATACCCATGGGAATAACATGATATTAGGATATAACACGTAAACAATTTCCTCCCACATCTACCATTGAAAATGAAAAACTATAACAAGTTCATGACATCAAAGGTTTAAACTATTATCATAATTCATACTACGAATAGATCATTCAAAAAATGTGTGAATGACCACATAATTTCCCCTATCTACGTGCCAACATAACTTTATGACCTATGGCTAGAGATCAAATGACTGATGCATCTTCAGCCTCACATATAGGCTTTGGAAACCCCCCAAATGGTACTTCTCCATTTAGTGACATAAAAACGAAACCCTAATCCCATATTTGTTTTCCAAGACATAACACATTATAAACTCACTTTAACCTAACACTAAATTTCACTAAAACAATATCTTAAAAGATGCAGACACATAAACCCTTGTTTCTTAGGATGACAAAAATAAAGTGGAAATGATATATGAAAATAAATTCCTCTAAATAAAGGTCTTCAGAATTCCCTGAAGGGCGACATGCATCTGAAAAAATAGACTCACATAAAATTGTACAACCATCACCCTTATAGTCAAATGAACACACGACATCGAAAGGCATCACCAAACCAATTGATTACAACTAATAAAAAACACAAGGAGAGAGACCTTATGTCTTGTCCAAAAAAACAAACGATTCTAGAAAGTTTCCATAAATGCCTCTCATGACTAGATTTCCCATGCTGGTGGTTTAACATGACCCCTTGATTTGAAGAGACTATGAAGGAACAAGAGACCCTCTTAAACACCATCCCCACTAACAACCCTAGACTACTGTCAGCATTGACAACTCATGTAACTTAACATACTAAGGTCTATTTTAACCTCCCGTGATAGTCTCCCCCTAAATGTGTATCCACAAAACCAAGAGAGAAAATGTCATAGAATCAGTCACCAATGTTTAAGAAAAATATTTCTTATATTGATTTATTGGAGGATCTTCCAATGAAGAAACAATCAGGGTAGCACTTCAGTTGTCCACTAACCCTTAATGGGGGGGTGGTGACTTATCCCATGAGAGAACCCAAGGACCCAACCATACTGGTCGATTGGTCAATACATACCATAATCTAGAAACGATCATATTATGGGAAACACTGTAAATGAATCCCAAAACATTTCTCATAGGAAGACCACAAACCAGCCCTTCAACCTAGCATTCCATTCAAACACAATCCCAAAACACCATTCAAACAAGATTTGTTCGTGGACTCAAAAAAATCCCACAAAAAAACATTTCCAATAACACATAAGGCACACTATCCCAAACTATTCATCAATACATAATGATTTCTCATAAAATCACCTCTTCAAAAAAAAAATAGTTTGACAGTTAGTGCATCCACCAATGGTACCACTCAGGCCTCACACATTCATGATTTTATGCCACACCGGGCAACCTCAACATATCCATACCGGAACTCATTCAATCAATCCACTAACCATCCATTATCCTATATATCCCCATTCTTGGGGTCCCTCATAGTAATACCAATGGTTTAAAAAATTCATTCCACTTTTAAAAACCAAAACATTCCACTGATACATCCTTTTCCTCAAGACCGCTATCCAAGAAATCAAAAACCAATTAACCCCTTTGGAAACATTTCAAAAGATCACCAATAATTAAATAAAAACCCACTTTCAATTAATTCACATAAATTTATAAACATTTCATCCTGATTCAAAGACAGTTATAATTTCATGAAAAACCACATTTCATAAATCTCAATAAAATTTGGAAATCAACTCTTCTTATATTAAAACCCAATTCCAAATTTACATAAAAACCGTTCAATGATCACTAATAACAAAATTAAAATCCACTTCCAAAATCAACACATGACTTCAAAAACATTACAACCAATTAAAAAACATTTCACTAGTATAGAAAAATCTATTGGAAACCCTTTTTCAAAACCAACTATAACAATGTTCTTAATTTCAAAAGTGGTGTAAACACACAATTTTTTCATTTCTAAAAAATTCTGAGAATTCAATTATACCATTTCATATATCAATCCACTTCTTCATTACTGAAAAATCATTTCATCAAAGCTATTATTTCTTAAATAAAGTCAATTTTTCATTAAAACCATGTACCAAGATTCCAACAGGATTAGACATAAGACATGGAACGATGAAACTAGTTTCATTGGGGGACTGATCAAATGGTTGGAGGCCATATTCCAATCACTTCACCATCATGAAGATTGTGTTGATAATTATCCTTTTATCCATATGGATTTCTAGGCCCTGGGAGCTCACTCAGACCATTAGCCCAAATCTATTTTCATTTTCTCAAATCATCATCAAACCAAGAATACCAAAAGACTCATATAAATAATGAATTCTTCTAGTGTCTTGAATCACGTAATGAGGTGTGTTGGCTAGCAACAATACTCATAATTAGAATGTCATGTCCTAACAATATTATAGGAAGACTATCCCAACTCTTCCAAAAATAACATGACCCAATTGATAGAACCTCCATAGATACAAATTTTTCATGAACTAAATATGATCGACATCAAAACCACCACCAGACCCGGCCCATGGCAAGGCCCGAAGGGAGTTTCGGATTGCAATAGGATGGAACATGTTCCAGGGTATAACAAAATAGAATATGGGAATGATTTAATCGAGTTTATAAACATAAAACAACAAAACCATCCAATATAAAAAATATATGATTTTCAAAACACACCATATTTTACAAACAATAATAATTGAATTAAATAATTTAAATCAATTCTCAAAGACTAAAACAAATTATGAACCCCAATATGGATATCCTGAGAACCTCCTCATGGCATGAGGCACTACCCTCAATCCATATCAATGACACTACACAAAGAAGTACAGATAGAAACCAGAACCATTGTTACTAAAATCATTACCCAAACCGATGAAAAAATAACCAAGTCTACAAACCAAAATGATTAAGTAGGGTGTGATCCAAATCCCACTAGGATTCCACCACTAAAATATTTTATGTGATAAGAATTCAAATATGAAAATATAGAAAGTTATCATAAACTAGAAATGATAATAATAATTTTAATGAGATGAAACATTTAATAAAAATAGTTTTCTAGTGGGAAGATTTAAATAATCAATACATTTCAATAAAATTCCGAATATTCTGAATTTAGGATCAAAAAACATAGAATAATGACAGTAGTCATAAAACATCTAATGGGCACAATCAATGGGAAAATAACTCGTAAGAACTAGATCGTTGTGGGTCCATGGTACCTCGTATCTCGGTGAAAGTAACCCTAAGAATATCAGTTATCATGCAGAAAATCTACTAGTAGGGAGTATACCCAAAAACTAATTATTCCACATCATCATCATATTTATCATCATAGTTTAGTTATTGTTTTCATCATAAAAATTTCTACGTGGTACAGGCGCCAGACCCCACATGATGACTAGCATACTAGTACATGTCCACCAACCCAGATACCTATGTTTTCCCTCTTATGCTAAAACAAGTTCAAAACGCCATAAAATCCAATTACCACATCCAATTACCGCATCCATATCACAAAAACATTATAATAGACCACAAACCTCTACCACTATACTCCTTTCATAAAACAAATTCATTTTTCACATCATATTCACAGAAAACATCCCAAAAACGTGTTTCGCTTCTTTCTTTCATTTTGATAAAACATATAAGCAATTTATAAAACATTCTAAAAATGTTTTAAATCTTAAATAACCGCTTTCACATTAAATAACCCATTTTATGTTGACACAATCACCAAAACAATGCATGTTTATCCTTTTCCCACTTTGTTTAACTCAATAAATCATTTACAATTTTCATAAAAACATCCTAAGGGGTATAACCATGTTTTTCACTCAAAACCCATTTTAAAACCCACTTTCAAGTCCAAAATAATACTTATAACAATCAAAAGTCTTGTTTTCATCCCTATAAACATATATTAAACCATTACAAAATGTTATAAAATTACCACAAATAATACCACAATTGATAGACATAAAAAAACACATTTTTTAACTATTTTGAAACATTAAAACTAAATGATTAATCAATGTTAACAAATATTTTCTCTCATAATACATAATGTAATAATAATGTGATAAAAATATTAATTAATTAAATAAAACTCAACTTAGGATGCTTACACATAGAACCACCTACCATTCGTACCAGAACACCAAACTGTTGTGTGAAATATCAATCGTACCACTGCCTCACGACAATGAAGTGAAATCAAGACCCAATTCACAATATTTCATCAAAATGTCACAAAATAAATACCTAGGTATAAAACATATCTTTAATACATTTTATAACATTAGAAAGAGTGGAATAAACCCAATGTAAATGGGAGGAACATGATAGGAAACTCACTTAATTGAGGGATGTGGAATAAAACACTCCAAATACACTAGTAGATGAATTTCCAGACAGAAAAAAAATAATGTGAGGTTCTAATATGCTTGAGTAGGTCATGTAAGAACTGAAATAAGGGGAATAGTGTGATAATTTAAGGATTTATGAATGAAGAAATTTACATCTTCAAATCTAGATGAATTGAGATATCTGGAGTCATTTTTTTTCTAATTAGCGATGAATATGATATCCAAATAAGAAAATTATAGCATAGGGGTTCCCCTTGGGTATGTGGTCTCGAGTAAGAGTTGGAATCAACGAATAAAATAAAAAATTGATTGAGATATTCAATAATTAAAAAAATGTTTATACAGGAAATGGGCTTTTGGGATGCCCCAACACCTTAATAAAAAACTCAAATCCCTCATTATTATAGATTCATATGCGGTCCAAATCGATATGGTGGTTTTAATAATCCAGGATATTCCAATTGGGAAATGTAATTGGTGTAAAATTTGGAAAAAATAGATGAGTTATAAAAAAATCAATATTTATTTATAAATATGGAAATGGTCTCACGATTTGGCCCAAATTTGGAAAACCAACTATTTCAACCAAAAAGAATGGGGAACCCACCAAACAAAAAAAAATAAAAATTAAATGAAAAATACCAATAAAATAAATTATGGATATTAAAAACCTACCATGGAAATACACATGTTAATAAAGGTGTTCTACAATGTGATCTAAGCAATGAGATCATTGAGATAATTTCTGTAATCTTAATGTTGTTTTATATACACTCAACAAACTAAAGAATAAAAAAATTGTTATGATCAAATCACTTATTTTTTATTTTATACTTTTATGGTTACTTGTTTTTTATGTAAGTAATGTTTTATTTGGATGATTAAATTTAATAAAATAATTTAAATAAACTAACAATCTTATTAAGATGAAATAAATATTGATATATTATGTATAAATTATATAACCTAACTTGGTAAATTAATTTCATATAATGTATTTTATATTTTCAAGTATATGAATAATGAAATGAATAGTTTTTATGAATATTTTTAAAATCAGTCTAAAAATATATAAATGTAGTAATTTCCTATCATTACAAGAGTATGATTACAATCATAGATCATTGTTTTGGTGTGGAATATTTCATGATACATTCGTTTTTCAATGGTTTCTAATGAATTTTTGGGGTTGAATTAATCACGTTTGTATAACATTCTATTGGTCTTACGATAATTTTCCTAACCTAGTGGATTGTGGAATAAATACGTGTGTAGGATTGTAAGATTGGGAATTCTACTAAATAAATCCTGAAACCATGAGTTAATGTTGTGGTAAATCTACACCTACATAAATACATTTGAATTATTTAACTCGAACAATATTTTTTTTATCATAAAGGAATTTTTGATTTCTGCAAATAGAATAAACATGGGATATTATTTTAAAACTCTTATAGTCTGGGAGGTTTGGATGTGATAAAGCATTTTGAGAATAATAAAATTAATTTATAACACTATATCACGGAATCATGATAAAATGTTAACATATTATTTTATTTATGATAGAAAATTGAAACTAATATAATGGTAACAATATTATCATTTCTAGATATAAAAAATTTTATTTCTGTTAAATATTTAATATACTTGTATAGTCTACTATGTACAACATGACTATATGAATTTTTTTACAATGTGATGGAATACCATGTTCCATATTAGCTACCCCATTATGTGAGTTAAGATTGAAAGTATTCCTATATAATTTAAAATAAAGATGCTTCAAATTCCTATTACATACTTTCATAAACTGTATATATAGAGATTAAAATGAATCCTAAACTCATGGATTTATATACAATTATACGTAATCTCATTTAAGATTAAAAGGGGAAATATCAGCTAAAGATAAATGTTATTATCACTGTATTGTTCCAATTTAATATGTTAGATGGATAATGAGAAATTGATATCATCATAATGATGTTGATCTAGTTTAATCATTTAATGATTTTTTGATTCTATATAGATAAAATAATTATCTATTAATCACATATTATCAACTATAACCTAAATATTTTCATTAATTATTAAAAAATATATAATGAACAGAATGTAGGTTCTTTAAAATAATCATTTGATTATACTTTTATAAGATGATATAGATTGGTGGGAACAATTTTCCTCCCCAATTATGGTGAATGAAACAAGGAATAAGGTTTATATACATATGAAATTATTTGATCCAATGGTGCTTCTAAAACATATATTTAATATTAAATGAATACTTAGGGAGAGAAATAAACATAATTCTATGTTCTAAAAAATATATTAGTAAGATAAATGGAAGTAGAAAATTAATTAATATAATAAAAATAAAGAATACATTTATATATTAGGTATATTCAAAATTACAAGAAGTATAAATATTTTATTAATTATGTATTCTATACAATTTATAACTAATATATTGATAATCAAATATTGGAATGAAGGGATTTAATTAATATTACATGAAGTAAGTTGAATTATCTAAATTTATGGATTAGGGAGATCCTAGGTTATCAAAGAGAATGAAATAAATTCACTTTTACATATGGATTGATTACTGTAAAATTACTTTATGTATATCTTTTTATAATACCATTTATCTTAAGGTTCATTTCAATAAATGAAGACAATTTGTATCTTATTTGGATTGAATTGTGTTATACTATTTCATGAAAAATTTATATATTAGCAATAATGTAATCACACAGTTCTAATTGTAGTAATAAATAATAAATATAAAAATTTTAGACTCCAATGATACCTAGTTCTACAAATAAAATTAATGTTATGTAAAATTAAATCTCTTGGTCAATGATAAGCCTAGAAATGTTTTTTAAATTTTAGATAATGAACTCATAGGTATTTTACAAGAATAATTATTATGTTTAAGTCGAGGAATCCATTTAGAATAATGACCACAAATCCAAAGAACTTATACAATTGGGTCACCATGATATGTGTGAAAAATTGTAGGGAGAATCCTGAAATAAATTTATATACATAATGGTATTTATGCAAGATACATTAATAATGTTTCATTTGAAATACTGAATAAATAGTGTACAACATATAATAACCTTTATGTGGGCTAGTCGGAGAATATATCAACATAGGATTCAGTGATCATTCAAATATATGGTGGATTTATTCCTAAAATGACATTACCTTAAAACAATAGATATGTTATTTTTTTAAAAGTAGGATAAATAATGAGTATTGTGGGTTAACACACATTCCCCAATACAATTTAATGTATTTTTTCCCAATCATTATATAAGAACTAATCATATGTAAAAAATATTGACTAATATATTTCATATTCGTCTCAATGTCGTATAAATAAATTATATCCTTGATTTATTTGTTTTATAGGGATTGTTTGTAAAATATAATTAAAGAAAATATAATTCGAATATTGAATACTTAAAGACCATAATAGTTAATTAAACTAAATCAACTAAAAATATTTCATCCATAAAATAAAAATTTATTTGTCAAGTGATTCAATATGTTATTATAAGAGCGAATAACTTTTATTTTTATTAATTTTTAAATAGCTAAAATTTAATTAATTATGGTATAATGATTCCAAAGTGCTAGAATAATAAAAATATAATAAATATGTTTTAGTGGGAGGTGTTTTCAAGAGACACAGACAAATAAGAGATGATAAAACCAATGTTTTTGTTTTATATCCACAAAGATATGTGATATATTATCCATTAATAAAAATGAATACTTTAAAGAAAAAATGACTTAAAACTATATAGGATTGATATGTTTTTATTAATACAGATATAGATATATCGAAATGAAGTCTAGTTGTGTATTTCATTGATTTCCCTAGAATATATAAATTCTTTGGTGGTTATTAAAGAAGACTCTTATCATAAATGGTTTTACTAATAAGGATGTATTTTTTTTAAAGAATTATGGAATTATCTAGACATAATATTTGATACAAACTTTTAAAAAATCATCATTATAAATAAATTATAATTCTAGTTGTCATAAAAAACATTTTTTGGAATATATATTGTGAAATTTGGTTTCATGACCATATTAATTTAAATCATGTAAATTTAATATGCCTATAGGATGAATACATAAGTGATAGAGTCACCAAATAAAGAAAATATGGAACGTGGGCCATAAAAATAAATTTATGGATTGAGGAAATCATGATGATCAAATAATATGAACTAAATCAGTTGATAATAGAGCTTGGTTATTTTAACTATTAATTTGATCAATTTTTCTGTAATAGGTTAGTGGGGTGTTAGAGTAATAAATTTAATATATTTTCATAATGTATAGAAAATATTTTCTATGTATTATAGTTAGTTTTGACTATTAAAATAGATATTTAAATAATAATGAATTAATGAAGATTTCCATTAAATAGGGAATACTATATTAATAAATTGTTCTATAGTATTGAGAATATAAAGAGATATTCTATTCATTGAAACAATATTTAATATATAAGATGGAATAATTCATGGGTGAATTTTTTCTAATGTCACACCTCTCCAAACATATCTATGTTGATGTTTGAACTCACATGAGTGTATTATTATGAAAAATAAATGTCCATATTTCTAATTTTTTATGTTATATATGTTACTATATGATATGTATAGTTATTTGATACTTCATATTTATAAATTATAGTGGGAAAAAATAAAATTGTTCTAGAATAATTTTGTTAGGTAGCATTTTGGTAAATCCAATATTAATTGAGATTGTCAAACAAAATGTCCATAGTATATGAAAATGTAGGAATTACAGTTATCAATAAGATAAATTAATAGTTTTTTGAAGATTAAGTATACTTTATATATCATAATATGGTTTATTAAATAATCAATATTTTCTTATATAATCTTTCTGGATGAAATTCTATATATATTGTGTACACTTCAGGTTCTTATATTGATAATGATGCTTTCATGAAATGATTTTGTATAGATTATAAAATTTTCCCAATATATTAATATATTAAGATAATAAGATAAATATGGTTAAATTAAAATATTGTTATTATCCAATATGACATTTTATTAAATAGAAAAAGTTAAATAGTCAATGATTCCACTTCATGAGTAATTTTCATGACGAATTATAGTCATAGTAGAATTCTTACATAAATATAACTTGTCGGTTTTGACAATAATAATTATACATAAGAAGAATTATTTTTATCTTATGAGATATCAGGAGTTTTCAATGAATTGTTGGATCTAATGAAATTAAATGTTTTTATCAGTTATTTTTGAAAAACTAAAATGAATATTCACTTTGATTACTTGAATACGAATAATATATTATCACATATCGATTCTCCTACTATATAAATATAATGTGATAATATAATTATAGTAGTATTCACATAATAAGATATAATAATTCACCATTATAATGAGAAACTTTAGAAAGAAGAAAAATATTCATTAAAATATATCAAATTATATAGATTTAATCAGACAAATTGGATATAGATTATGTTTGACTATGATGTGTTAGAGAATTATAATAATTTAGGGATTCTTATCATTGATGTCCTCAGTAGATAATATCAATGAAGGGTGGGTATAAGGATATATATTCCTATAGTAATTTAATATGTTATATATGTCATTAGATATTTATATCTATGAATATTGTTTTACATCCATATAATAAATATTATTATTAATATATATATATATTATATCTTATAATTTTATTCTTCCTAAAATCCATGATGATATATAATTTTATTAAGGTAATATACATTGGGTAAATAATAAGTGATATTCAATTTATTGAATATGTTAAGAAAGGATTTTCCCCTTCTAAGTAAATAACTGAAAACAACTATGTCCCTTTAATTGAAATGGAACAGTTATATTAATTATATTTCAAGGGTAATTTATTGAAATATTCTTTTTTGAGACTCAAGGAATGTTAAATCATATATATTGTACTATACCACAACTATGAAACCCACTTGATGATATATTTATTCAATGATATTATATTGTATAATAATAATTTTTAAGAAGGTTGTCATCTTTGAGACATTCAATTCGCTCTCTATGGGTTTCATTATGTCTTTATAGACATTTATCCTATAATTTAGGTAAGATAACCTAATTCCATTTAGAATCATGTCTATATGGTCACACACTTAGTGTATATGGAATATCATTTAAATTATTTTAATAATTTAATGATAAGAATAAATATTAATCTATGATTATATAACAATAATAATTATTCACATATCATTGCTATCATAAATTCACTAAGTAAATATTTAACATTTAAATAGTTGATTTGAATTTTTTATATTATTTATTATTCTAAATGTAATAAATAAAATTTTCAGTTTAGTGAATAAATTAATATAATTATTTATTTTGTCCCATTAATATAAAAATAATATTTATTCTTGATTTTAGTGTATTAAATATTTATTTATTAAATAATTATTTATTATTGAGCTTAGTGATTTTAAAATTTATTTATTAAAAAAATTACTTCTTCAAATAAATAATTTATTACTCAATGATAGATTAATTATCATGAGGATTAACATGTCGTGATAAATGGTCATACTATGATTTTATATTAATTCAAATATTTGAACATTTCATAACGAAAATAATAATATGTTAGTGTCATTATTTAAAATATATATTAAATTTAACAAATAATTTATAAATGGACCATGTGAAATAATTAATTGTCGAAACACCATTATAAAATATTTTTTATTCCATTATATAAGGAATGAGAAATACTTTGTATATCAAATTATCTCATGATAATTATCTCAATACATATAGAGAAATAAAAAATAAATTATCTCATGATAACATAGTGAATAATCATCCTACTATATAACAATAATTATAGTGGATAAAAAGTAATATTTACTTTGATCATTGAAAAATAGAGAATGAAATTTGTTACATCCACGCTGGCTCCTAGATAAAATGATTATTTTTTGATGATATATTTAGAATATCTGGATAAAATTATGGGGATACATGCTTGAATTTTCCAATTCAACAAAATTACAACACGAGAGTAAAATTCATTGATAAATAACCCAATGAATTAAAAATACTATAAATTCTATAATTGAATTAAATATATATTAAATTTTAAATAAAAACTTTTAATGATACTGGGGTTCCTTTATTGTGGTCATAACATATATTTTGTTTAAACTAATGAAAAATAAATGTTTTGTAAGCACTATATTTATCCTAATATTCCATATATCTATTATATATGCGACCCATAAACTATTATTTTCACATTTCTAGGGGAGTACCAAACCACATTACTTTTTTGGATGCCATTTTGGGACACAGTCATAAACATAATAGAACAAGAATCCTCTAACAAACCATAGAAAAAAATATATTCTGTAATAGCCAACATTATTATAAAATCATGTATTATTTGAAAAAGTACAAAAAATTTAGTGTTTAATTGTTTAAATATTACACAAGTTAGTTAAATACCATGAAATAATAAAGGATACACAGTACCCTACATACAGTCTCGTATACATTGTGTAGTCATTTTTGGAATGTATTGTTATTATCATGTAATTTTGTAGGAAAATAAATTAATTATACATTTCAGTACATGACATAAAGGTTTCATAGATTACCCAAGTGTATATTACACTAAATACTACATTGAATGATTCTTATTTTATACTAACATTCCATGTTCTATCTAGGTGGGTACTTCAGTACACACGATTCCTTGTAGGATATAACTACATGAATTTCACATATAGTTTAATTGTTGGTTAGTAATGAATACATATAAAAGTAAACTCTAGATACCATTGGTGGCCATACTTGACATATACTTATAATTGACATTTCATGTAGAACTTTTCATCTACTGATTGACAATCTACCACCTCTAGAAATGTTCATTGGAGGTTGTTTTTCACATCATGTTATAGATTTTTTCTCAAGCCTCAAACTCTTAATTCAAATAATTATCATCACCCCAATTTTCAACTATAATCAAATAGAAATCCACGCTAATTATTTTTAACACACCTTAGGGGACCCTTTTATAGCCATTCATTATCCAAAAAACTAGTTGAAATAATTTTTCACTCACCTGTAATGAAAAATAAAATCGATGTTCACTACATCATATGTCATTTTGTCATAAGTAATTCATTATAAAAGTATAAATGTCTCACACATACTAATATATGTTACAACACAAAAATCATTTTTTTATTTTTGGATTCTCAACATTTTATAATCCATACCAATTTCATTGAACTATTGACCATGACTAAGGCCAATAACAATTCTATAAAGAATGTTGGCGATACAAGAAAAGAAAGTGTTTGGAAAACTATGGATAAAATTTTTTTTTGTCAGTGTGATGGTATGATTACTTATCATCAGGTAAGGATTTACCAATGATGAAGAACATGTAAATTAATGTATATTAGGAAAAATAAATTAATATAAATGGTATTGGGTGTTTGGAATTTGAAAACAATAATAAATATCAAAAATTAAAATAATAAAACCTTCATGAAAATGGTGGGAAACATTATTTATGAAGGTGCATAAACAAAAATTAGAGAATGAAGGATAAATTTATGAGGGGGGAGGTGTATACGGCCTCATTAATAAAAAATAAATAAATATTTATTTAAAATATTCTAAACATGACATGTTGGACATAAGGACCAAATTACAAACAAATTTTATACCATCCATAGCGTAAACCACAATATTCTGAACAAAACCAAGGGATCATTTTCTATACATAATACACAATTTGGGAGATATAAAAGCTCATGAATATATGATAAATATTTTTTATTTGATGAAAAATGAGAAATACAATAAAATTAAAATTTTATGGAAATACAAAAAAAACATTGAATGAAGGTAAACATACCACCATAATATCAATAAAAACATCAATTTTTTACATGATTCCAATGGTAATATAATATTTATTATTCTACCCATAAGGACTCCCAATATACTGAAACATATTTTTGAGGTAACTATTAATCCATAATGATCTAGGTTTTTATATGAGCCAATGGATATTTACTCACTAAACTATGTCTGTTTTATTCTTGGAAATGTTGTTTATAAATTAGAGGATGGGTATGGATTCAATTTTTATTTATTAAATGGTTATCATATTTAATTAAAAATATCTTCTATGATGGTTATCTTATATTAATTTAAAAAATTAATCCATTCTTATTTATTTCAGGTTGTGTTAAAATTATAATAACAATTTCCTAAAAAATATCAGTTGTAGTGATGGTATAATGTTTTCTTCTCAATATCAGTATTAACTAAAATTCATTACATACTTTTTTAATATTACAATTTATTATATGATTTACACAATTGGAAACAAATTAATTAGAAGTGGGTGGTATGAATTAATATTATGACCTATATACCACATAATGCGAGAGTAAAGGGGATGGATCATTGTTGGGGAATCATGGTAGTTACATTTTTATTTTCATTTTATTGAATTTAATTTTAATGAAAACCATTGATGTTCCCACATTTAAAATTTTAATATTATATATTAATGTATTATATATTGGTTTTTATGTGATTACTGTTGATTATAATTGTTGTTTTTTTATTATTATTAAAAATATTATCATTTCCTCTTATATAGTGGTTTAAACACTACTAATTGGTCAATGTTATTAAGCGACCACTAATAAATGTCCATTAATGAAACAAAAAACATCACAATTTTTTTCAAGAACTCCCTACTAAAATGCCATTGAACCATTATTAAATATTGTTATTAAAAAATTCAAACATTAGTTTGGTTGAAGTGAATATTAAAAATTGTTCTTAATTATTTACATTTCGTGATGAAAATATAATTGGATTGTAATATTGAATTTAATGGATTTTTTCTTCTTTTTACATAGATTATTATTTTATGGAAATATGTTCATGTCACAATTTACTATTTGAACTCATGATTTCATTATTTATATACAAGTATTCATGGAATATATTTGATTATCTAATTCTTTATATTTTTCTCGACATTACATTATTTTATTAGGGAGTTTTTTAGGTTCTTTAAATTAAAATAAGATTAAATTTAAAAATATTATTCAGTTTTGAAATTAATTGGAGAAGTATGATGCTGAGTTATGAATTTTGTCTTGATACACTAACTAGGACTCATGGAAAAGAGTTATGAATTAGAAATATGATACACAAAAAAATTTCATAGATAAGATATAATAAATTGAGTAATAATTTTTTTTATATTTTATTTTTAAATAATATATATAAATAGAATATTCAAATTCTGAATAATTTTTTTTTATAGTTGTGTAAGTTTGTGTCAAAATATCATAACTGACCATAAGATAAATTCATACTAAGTTACATAAGGACATGAATTGACCATAAAGATTACACACAATTTGTAAACCCCCAATATTTCATAGTATGTTATTTCTTCAAAGTACTTCAATAACATGTCTAAAACCTGTTGGTTGAGTAAAATGTAAAAGATAAAATTAATATAGTGACCCAAACCTGTCTAAAACCTTTTTGTTGAGTGTTTTTCGACATATCCCCACCATATATTTTATATAATTCATTTTGGATCCATTATAAACCGAAAATGATTTTATTATAAAATAATATTTCTAGGTTTTCCTAAGATTCCCCATATCCCTCTTATAAAAGTACACCCCCTTCATTTTATATCACACCATTAAAACAATTTGGCTCAGCCAAACATACCCAAATAACCTATCCACTATCTTCCCATCATCCTAGAGGCCTCACTTTTGTAAAAAATCCAACCTAAAAATCCCTTTTGATCAAATAAAAAAAAGAACCCGACGAATAGGTAAATATTTCGTCACCTATTTCAAGTTCCATTATTCTTCCACATCCTCTTTCATTGTTGTTTTCACTCTAAAATAATAACTCTAGTTTCTTCTATATATCGTGATGTTATTATATATATGTTACAACCATATTCATTATTCTATCCATCGTTTCAATTAAATGTCACCATACGTGCGTACGTACAGTTTTCCGTCTCCATGTCGTAGTGCAATTTTTATTCAATACATTATTATATGGATGGGTATAATAATGAGTTTTAATTTATGTAAATAATAAATATAACATGATAATGATTCTATATATATGATATATAATCCAATTATATATTATTCTAAAAACAAAAGAATGATATTGTCGCTCGTGCGTACGTACAGATTACCGTTTCAATGCACGCGATGAGATCCATTCCCCATTGTATCCATTGAAGACTAATTTTCATTAGAATATTGAAAATAATTTTTAAATAATTAATATAATTTTGAATATGAATAAGATACAACATATCCACAACAATCATTATTTACGTAACAAATTATATAAAGGAAAACGAATCAGTTATCACCTGAAATGACGATAATAATAAGATATTATTAATAATGCAATGTTAAAAGATCATATATGATTTCATATTAATTTATATTATTATTTTATAATTTAATAAAAATTATTTAACCTTTATACAGGAGGTTAACCTACTCTTTAACAATGAAAATTACATGGTAAGGGTTAATTTCACAATCTCTTTATTATCCGAGGTTGTTTTTACATAAGTATCTACTGGGACATATTTAATATACATGTCCATGTTTTATGAAAGAGTATTCATAGGGATTATTTTAAGGGAATTTATTTACTCAAAGACCATTTTAAATGTTTTAAATATTTATTCTTCTAAATCATTCTCATTAATGTCCATGTTTTCAAAATGGGTTTTAAGGATTCATCTATATAGACATGGATATTTTAATAATGTTAATTCATTTTAAAAGTTTCAAAGTGGAATGGGACATATTGATTCAAAAATATATTTAAATGTGTTCTTTTCTATATTTTGTGACTTTAAAATGATTTCATGAAAAAGGATTTTTCCCTCAAACCATTTTACAAATCATTTTCATCAATTTCAATATCCTTTGATGGATTATAAACTTGTTTGAAGTTGATTTATTATGATACAAATCATCAATATTATATTGAAGGTTTTGTGATATGTTTGACTACGGATGTGTTATTTTTATAACATTCATGGTTTATGGTAAAAGTATTGAAA
The DNA here is from genome assembly GCA_963277665.1 of Viscum album. Taxonomy (NCBI): domain Eukaryota; kingdom Viridiplantae; phylum Streptophyta; class Magnoliopsida; order Santalales; family Viscaceae; genus Viscum; species Viscum album. The sequence goes on from OY728148.1 coordinate 126,621,533, forward strand.
TTTTGTATGCTAGATTGAATATGAATGTTTATGTCATGTTTAAACCTTTTCATATGAGGAATGTATTGGACTTTGTAAGTAACGGGTGGAGCCCTCTATAGCTCATTAATTCATCGGTAGGTCTAATGAGGAAAACTAGTTTCTTTGCACAAGGCCTTGACAAAATATTATTTGTAGTCTAGGCATAAGGACTTCACTATGTGGTTATGAAATACTAGCATTATGCATTCCAACATTATAATAGTGGCTATTGATATTTCGTGTGATTATTTGAATAGTAGAATATACATGTGAGTAAGTAAATGTCATTATTGTAATTTATATTTTCCATATAATGATGATATTTATGTTGAAAAGTGTTTGGTTTAGTTTAATACATTTCCATAAATGATTATGCTTTTTTATGAATGTTTCTATTATATTGATATCCTTACTTAGCATCTGAGATAACCCCTTTCTATGTTTTAAATTTCCCACAATGCGAAAAAGTATATTATGACTGGCCTAAAGGGAATGTCTATTGGATCTTAGTGTTGACTTGCAGGGATAGTATGTACCACCTCAAAGAAAATATTTTTATGATTATGTATTTTTTCCATAAGTTGTTCAATTTACATTCAATATGTTACATGTTTAGAATTATTTATTTTAATTCAAAAACAGTCCATGTGTATGCCATTTTTTAGACATGGCCCTCAGTATAAGGAATGTGAGCTCCAGCAATACGTATGATGTATAGAGTAAAATTTGATCATATCCTTCATGGTATTAAGCCAAAATTTAGAAATGAAGTAGACTCTTGTGTATTCTCAATATATGAAGAAATAGTATCATGTGTTAATAAGATAAGTAAAGAATTATCTGAGTCCTATGGCTTTCAACATAAGTGAGAGAAGAAAAGGATGGAAAGAGAAAGGTGGATAATGTGATGAAGATGAAAAAATTATTTTCCAATATGTGATAATTGTGGAAAGAACCACCACGATAAATGATATAAGGGAATGAGATTTTGTTATAAGTGTGGAGAAAAAGGACACCTAGTACTTGATTGAATGGTAAAGAAAAAAGTTTCCAATGTACAAATCTTCATTTGTAAGGAGTTGGGACATTATGTGAATCAATGACCAAATCATTAGAGTATACCCCAAATGAAACTATTGGATAATAATAATGATATGATACAACCGAATATGAAGAGGAATGAATTGATTTTTACATTCTTTTTAATGTATTGTGTCATTTTGGTATTGTATTAATGATGTACATGTTATAAAAATTATAGAGTATATAAGGATTATAATGCAGTAATATTTCTTTAAGGACATGAGATTGTGTGTAACCAAGATTAGTGACTCAATATAAGGTTAAATTTTTGGAAAATATATGGTTGAGAGAATGATAAACTATAATATGGTTCAGTTACCATGGTAGTGATTTTTTAAATCATAAATGATTGATTTGTATAAATTATATTGCATATTCTTGATTACATTGAAACTGAATAATGATTTGTATATTCCATAATTGTTTGTGTTTACAACATTTTTGGATAGAAGGAGTATATCTAGTATTCTATAATGAATATGGGATCATGAATGTAATCAATAAGTTTTTATGGTAATTCAGGATGTTGTAGTGTTTTAAAAGAATAGATGATGAAGGTGTTCACATGTTATTACATGGAAAAAGGAACTTCATTGTGTTAACATTCTTTATAAATTTTGGACTGTGAGTTTGGATAGAAGTATTTTGGATAATTATAGATTGATATTATTTTTGGATTTCCATAAAAAGGACCTCTCGGAGGTCGGGTGACAACCCGTCGTGCCCAACAAGGCCACAAGACTTGAACCCGCAACCAAAGGGCGATAAGGTTGTATCACCTACCACTGGCCCACCTGATATATTGGATTGAATAATGTAAATTTTTAAAAGGTTCGATAGATTAATTATAAATTAAATTTTTTTAGAACCCTATTCAAATAGGATAAGTAAAATATTTTTTTATGTTCAATTATCTTTTAGAGTGAAAAAGATGAGTTTGTTGTAGAAATGATTTAAATGATGGAACTGTACTTGTCAAGTACATATTTTTTTCTTATCATATTCTATGAATAAATTAATTATTTAACTTTATGTATGGGGCCATAAAACTAAAAATGTTGTATCCTAATACATTATGTTTTGTTGAACTGATGATATTTTAAATCTTCATTGATTGATGGCTTTGAGGCCCTCAATTCTATAATTGTTTGTGACTGGTGACCTCAATCACTCAATATAAATATTTTTTTCTTTCCTCAAATTATCTGTCTTTAATTGCAACAAATGTTATCCTAATCGAGATCATAATTTGGTGGTGACATTTTCATTCCACTTATCCTCTTATTAAGACTAAAATTTATTAAGCTAATTTTTGATGTGGGTTTTCCCACAAAGGTATTTTCAATTTTCAACCTCTTATTTTCATAGAATAATTTCAAATTGCTAGTATGTAATTTATTGAAAGTGGGAATAATGTAAAACCCAAAGATTTCATATTACGTTATTTTTTCAAAGTAATTCAATAAATTTCACTTCAAGTAACACTGAGTTCAAGCGCACCATGACTTACCAAACTAGCCGTTTAAAAGCAGTTATGAATAGTATCAACTGAAATTAGAACTTTATATAATTCTTATTAATTTAAAATCCATATAATGAGTTTCTTAGACATAATTTAATAACTAATTCATTTGTTTCAGATGAAAGAACTGTTTTTTAAAAAAATTTAATTTTACCGCCTTTTAATGGAGAAGTTTTTTTTTAAATCCAATATTTGAAAATTTTATATATTCAATTAGAAAAAATAATCTTCTTTTTTAGATTCAGGAAATATGAATTTAGTTTCATGATTTTTTTGGTGTTTTTCTGATAACTTTCATATTTGGGTGAATAGTGAAAAATAATATATTTTAACTGAAAACAACTTTTATGATAGAAATTATTTTATATTTTCGATTTATACATTTTAATTTTTTGGAAGTATAATTAGATTATAATTTAACCATTTATCCAATGATGGTCATTATATGTAATTTCACATTGAAATTGGACATAAATAAGTGTCAATCTTCTGATAGTTATTATTTCTTAAAAATACACTTTTTGGTTTTGACAATAGGAATTAATTTTACATTAATTAATTCTACTTCAATATTTTGAAATTGGTAAAATAGAATTCCTTTATGAATTTAGAATATCAAATTTAACGTAGAGGGAATTTTTTTTATTTTTTTTGGAAACATTCAATTTTTTAAGAATAGTGAAAAACAACGAGTTATTATTTAAAACAATTTTTTTATTTAAATAAATAATTATTTTATATAAATTTATTTTTTGAAAAAATATATACATAATAGCTATATATGTTCAATGTAATGAATCAGAGTCAAGTTATAATTATTTTTGTTATATAAAAATTCTATTAAAATTTTTTCCGTCTTTTACCCACCTCCTAAGAGCATTTACAAATTTACATAAAATATAATTTTACCACTTAAGTGAGTTAAATTTTAAAAATCCTATAGACACGGTTGATATCAGTATGTGAAATGTGGTTCAATAAGATGAAAATAATTTTTGGTGAATAGTAACGTTTTACTTTTATTTACCACAGTTAAAAGTAAATAGGGTAATTGCTGGTAAAAATGATGTTATTATTAGCGAAAAATTATTCTTATTCTATTGGATAAGTATAATTAGACCCAGAAAAACCTTAGGAGCAAAACATTAACCACTTTGGTCCACTTTGATTAGATTAGGACATTAATTAATAATTAATTCAAAGAAGAGTTAAAAGTGATAAATTCAATGTTCAATAAGAAAAACCTTTATAATATAATGTTATACAAATGATAAATCAGACTATAAATATTAATTAGAAAGGAAAAATAATTTCCTATATAATGTAATTTTATTTATTATTTTTAGACATTAATTAAATAAATTTTTTTATGACATACTGATGATGCAGTAATTATTGTATTAATGAATGATTAAAATAATGGCCATTATAAATATCCAAATAAAAGAAATTTTCGACTTTTAATTAATTAAAATAATTTTACTGGTTAATGTGACATGTTATTGTTGGTTAGATGAATTTTTTTCTAAGTAATAATGCTATTATGAATTTAGAAAAATCAAAATACAAAATATTGTCAAAATTAACATAAAAGAGTTTTTAAAACAAATATTATATTATTAATTGATATTATTTTAATAAAAACATATGGTTCAGCAAAAAAAACTTATATAATTATATTTTTATCATTAATGAACCACTAGGGGTTCTCTTGGAAGTTTATAGTATGTTTATTAACCATATAATATAAAAATACAAAGAGAAATGGTAAATGGCGTACTGTTTAACTAAGAGTTAAATCTAAATGATAAATTTAATATAGTGACCCAAACCTATCTAAAACCTATTTTTTGAGTTTTTTTACCCATACCCAACTTATATTTTAAATAATTCATTTTCGATCCATTAAAAATCGAAAATTATTTTACTATAAAATAATTTTCAAGCTTTACCTAAGGTGCCCCTCACCCCTCTTACAAAAGGGAAATCTCCTTCCCACTAATTCACACCATAAAAGCCATTTGTCTCGGCCAAAACATACCCAAATACCCTATCAACTGTCCTCCCTTCATCCAAGAGGCCTTACATTAGTAAGAAAGCCATCCTATTGAGCCCTTTTGATCAAATCAAAAAGGAAGAACCCAAAGAAGAGGTAAATATTTCATCACCTCTTTCAGGATCATTTCTTATTCCACATCCTCTATCTGTATTATTTACATTATAAAATAATAACTACACTATATTCTATATATAGTGATGTTATTATAAATATTTAACAACCATATTCATTATTCTATCCATCCTTTGAATGACATGTCCCCATAAGTGCGTATGTACGACGTGCCTTCTCCACGTTGTGGTGCAATTATTATTCAATACATTATTATTTGTATGGTTATAATAATAATGAGTAATTAATGTAAAAAATAAATACAACAAGATAATTATTCTGTATATATGATATAACATCCAATTTTATATTATTGTAACATTAAAAGAATTATATTGTCGCTTGTGCGTACGTATGGATTACCATTTCCACGAAAGCGAAGAGATTCATTCCCCATCCTATCCATTCAAGAATAATTTTCATTTGATGTTTAAAAATATTGTTTAAATACTTTATATCATTCTGAATATGAATAAGATACATCGTATCCATAACAAACATTATATTCATTACAAAGCATATAAGGGAAAACAAATCAGTTAACACCCGAAATGATGATAATACTAAGATATTATTAACAATGAAATTTTAAATGATCATATATGATATCATATTAATTTATATTATTCTGGTATAATTTAACAACTATTATTTCACCATTATATAATTGGTTAACCTATCATCGAACAAGGAGAAGTACAAGGTAAGGATTAATTTTACAATATCTCTATTATCCAAGGTTGTTTTTTTGTAAGTATCTACTGTGAAATATTTATTATCCATGTCCATGTTTCATGAAAGAGATTTCAAATGGATTATTTTAAGGGAATTTTTTTAATGAATCATAATTTTAAATGTTTTAATTATTTATTCTTCTAAATCATTCTCATTAATTTCCATGTTTTCAAAATTATTTTTAAGGATTTATATTTTTGGAGATGAATGTTTTAAAAATGTTAATTCCATTCAAGAGTTTCAATGTGGCATGGGACACATTGATTCAAAAATGTCGTTAAATTCCTTCCTTTTTAAATTGTGTGACTTTTAATGGTTTTCATGAAAAATGGATATTTCTCTCATAGTGTTTTATAAATCATTTTCATCTATGTCAACTTCCTTTGATGGATTTTAAACTTGTTGGAAGTTGACTTATTTTGATACCACTCATCCATATTGTATTGAATGTTTTGCGATATGTTTGACTTTGTATGTGTTATGTTTATACCATTCATGGTTTATTTATTAGATTATTTACATTTCGTATGCTAGTTTTAATATGAATGTTAATGTTATGTTTAAGAATTTTCATATGAGGAATGCATTGGACTTAGTAAGTGACAGGTGGATCCCACTATAGCTACTCAATGCATCGGTGTGTCTCATGAGAAAAACTAATGTCTTGACAGAAGGCCTTGAAAAAATCTTATTTGTTGTCTTGGCACAGGGCCTTGACTATGTGGTTATGAAAGTCTACCATTATACATTCTATCATTATAAAACCGGCTATTGATATTGCATGTGATTATTCGACTAGTAGAATATCCATGTGAGTAAGTAAATGGCATTATTTTGATTTATATTTTCCATATTAATATGACATTTATGTTTAAAAGGATTTAGTTTTAGTTTTATACATTTCCTTAAATGATTATGCTTATTTATGAAAGAATATTCTATATTGTAATCCTTACGGAGCATCTAAGATCACCCCTTTCTATGTTTTATTTTTACCAGGATGCGAAGAAGTATATTATGAACAACCTACACGGATAATCTATGGGATCTCAATGCTGTCTATAGAAAAATTTTGTTGTAGTTTTCCATTTTATGATGTATTGTAAACCTTATGTATGTATCTAGTACTTACAAAGCTACTAAACTAATCAGTCTTTCGATACTTGATCTTTTGTGATCATGCCAGTGATACATAATAAATCACCGACTCTGGGATTTTGGGGGCGGGGCATTATAGTTGGTATTTGAGTTAGTTTAGTACAAACTTTGGAAACAAGAATTTTATAAACACTGATTAAGAATATATCCCTAAGATAGATTTTGAATATTAGCATAGAAGAACATCCTATAATATTCGTATTGCAGAGATTCACTGAGTTTTCAAAGCAATACATCCCTGTCTAGATCTGAGTAGGTAGAGGCAGCTCTGGTACTGACATACCTAGTGGTAAAACATGAAAACACCGTTTGATCTAGACTTGAACAGGAACAGGTGCATGAAAATAGGCCTTACTGCGCCCTTGGTTACGACAATATTGGGGGATATGATTAGGATACTTCTCATTTCCATGACAAAATAATTATGAAGGATTTATGAGTACATACCTCCAAAAACAAATTTTTTTATGATTATGGTTTATATCCATAAACTGTTCAATTTACGTAATGTCTTTTACAAGTTTGGAATTATTCATTGAAATTCATAATTTGACCATGTGTAAGACATTTTTTAGAAATGGTTTTTAGTAGAAGGAATGTGATCTCTAGAAATACGTATGATCCATAGATTAAGAAGGATCATATCTTTCATGGTATTACGCCATCATTTATAAGGGAAAAAACCTCCTATGTATTCTCAACATATGAAGAAATAATATCATGTGTTAATAAGACAAGTAAATAATTCGCGGAGTGCTATGGCATTGAAGGGAATCAAGAGAAGAAACGGCTGGAATAAAGAATGGTGGATAATGTAAAGAAGAAGAAAAAGGATTTTCCCATATGTGATAACTATGGAAATAATCACCTTGGTAAATGCTTTAAGGGAATGTGAGTTTGTTATAAGTTTGTAGAGAAGGACACCAAGTACGTGACTGAAAGGGTAAGAAGAAAGTTTTAAATGTACACTGCTTCACCTGCAAGGAGTTGGGAAACTACACAAATCGATGTCCAAATCATCAGAGTATACCCCAATCTCTATTATTGGATAATAATAATGTTCTAATAATACTGAAGATGAAGGGGAATAATTTGATTTCTTTGGTTGTTATTAAATTACTATGTCATTTGAGTATTGTATTAATGATGTACATGTTATAAGAATTATAGAGTATATAAGGATTGTACTTCAATACTATTTTATTAAGTACTGGAGATTGTGTGGAACCAATAAATGTTACTCAATAGATGGAAAAGTATTTGGAATATATATGGTTGAGAGAATGATAAACCATAATATGGTTTTGATAACGAGGTAGTGATTTTTTGAATAATACATGATTGATTTGGATAAATTATATTGGATATTCTTGAGTACCTTGAAATTGATTAATGATTTGTATATTCTATCATTGTTGGAGTTTACACCATTTTTGGATAAAAGGAGTATATCTAGTATTCTATAAGGAATAATGTAGCATGAATATAATCAATAAGGTTTTATGGTAATTTAGGATATTTCAGTGTTTTAAAAGGATACATGATGAATGTGCTCACATGTTATTGCATGGAAAAAAGGATCTTAATTATGTTTACCTTCATTATAAATTTTGGACTGTGAGTACAGATAGAAGTATTTTGGATTATCCTAGTTTGAGATTATTTTTGTATTTCTATAAAAAGGACATTCCGGAGGTCAGGTGGCAACCCGTCATGCCCACCAAGGCTGCAATACTTGAACCCGCAACCGAAGAGCGAAAAGGGTGTATCACCAACCACTATCCCATGTGATGTCCAGGATTGAATAATGTAGTTTTTTAAAGGTATGATGGATGAATTATGAATTCATTTTTTGGAACCCTATAGGAATAGGATAAATAAAATATTTTTTTATGTTCTATTATCTTATAAGGTGAAAGTTGATTATTTGGTAAAAATAAGTAAAAGGATGGAACTCTACATGTCCAGTATATATTTTTTCTTCTCTTATTCTATGAAGAAATTAATTATTAACCTTTAGGTAAGGGATCATAAAAATAAAAATTTGTTATCATATACCTTATGTTTTGTTGAACTGATGATATTTTAAATCATCATAAATTGATGGCTTTGAGGCCCCCAATTTAAAATTGTTTGTGAATGATGACCTAAACCACTCTCTATGAATACTTCCATTTTCCCTCCAATTATGTGTCTCTAATTTCCACAAATTTTATTCTAATCGAGATCATAATTTGGTGGTGAAATTTACATTTCCCTTTTCCTATTATTAAGAATAAATTTTACAAAACCAATTTATGATGTTGGTTTTCTTACAAAGGTATGTTCTATTTTGAACCATTTATTTTCGATGAATGTTTTCAAATTTATAGGACATAATTTATTGAAGGAGGTAAGAATTCAACACCCCATGATTTCATAGTATCTTTTTTCTTTAAATAATTCAATAACTTGCACTACACGCAACACTGAGTTCAAGTGCACCATGACTGGCCAAACTAGCTATTCAAAAGCGGTTATGAATAGTATTAACTGAATTTTTAACTTTATATAATCCTTATATATTTAGAATCCATATTATGAGTTTCTTAGACATAATGTAGTAAAAAATTCATTTTTTAGATCAAAGAAGTATTTTCCAAAAAATGTAATTTCACCACCTTTTAATAGAGAATGTTTTTTAATTCTAATATTCGAAACTTTTATATATTCAATTTGAAAAAATAAACATCTTCTTCAGAATCGAGACATGATAATTTACATTTAATTAATTTTTGGTGTTTTTCTGATAACATTCATATTTGGGTGAATAGGGAAAATACAATATTTTAACTGAAAACAACATTTTACTCAAAATAATTTATAGTGATGAATTATACATTTTAATGGTTTGGAAGTATAATATTTTTTTACCATTTAATCCAATGATGGTCATTGTACGTAATTTTACTTTGAAATTGGACATAAACAAGTGTCAATCTGTTGATAGTTATTATTTCTTAAAAATATGCTTTTTGGTTTTAACAACTGGAATTTATTTTAAATTTATTAATGATCCTTATATGTTTCTAAATTGGTAAAATAGAATTCATTTTTTAATTCATAATATCAAAATTATCTTAGGGTTATATTTTTGTATTTTTTCTGAAAACATTCTATTTTTATGAATAATGAAAAAAATGAGTTCTTGTTTAAACACGAATTTTTATTTAAACAATTATTTATTATATTTAAATTTATTTTAGGTAAAAATAGATAAATAATACCTATATATGTTCAATGTAATTAATTGGAGTCAGTTTATAATAATTTTAGATATATAAAAGTTTTATTGATCTTTTTTATCCTCTTTTACCCACCCCCTAAGAGCATTTGAAAATTTACATAAAACCTAATTTTACCAATTCTATTAGTTAAATTTCAAAACTCCGAGAGACAAGATTGATATAAATTAGTAAAATTTTGTTCAGCCAGATGAAAATAATTTATGATGAATAGTAACTTTTTTACCTTTATTTACCATGGTTAAAAGTAAATAGGGTAATTAAGCTTAAAATGAAATTATTATTACCCTAAAACATGTCATAATTCTATTGGATAAGTATAATTTGACCAAAATCAACCTTAGGAAAAAAATAAGAACCTCTTTCTTCCACATGGATTATATTAGAATAGTTATTATTAATTAATTCAAAGATGAGTTAAAAGTGTTAAATTCAATGTTTAATAACTAAATTTTTTTTAATATATGGTTATACACAAGATAAGTTATACTATAAATATTCATTAGAAAGCTATAAATATTTTATACATAATAATATTTTATTTATAATTTTAGGCAATATATAATTAAATTTATTTATGACACAATGAAGAAGTAGTAATTCCCATATTAATGAAATATTAAAATAATAGACATTATAAATATCCAAATAAATATAATTTGAACCTTTTTATGTATTAAACTAAGTTACTAGGTTAATATTACATTTTAGGGTTGATTAAAGTATTTTTTTTACAAGTATAAATGATGTTATGAATTTAGGAAAAACAAAATAACAAATATTGTGAAAATTTAAATAAAAATATTTTTTAAAACAAATATTATATTCCTAAAAATATAATTTTTGAAAAAATACTTATATAATGATATTTTTATCATTTATGATCCACTTGGGGTTCTTTTGGGATGTTTATAGTATGTTTATTAACCATATAATATAAAAATACCAATAGGCATGGTAAATGTCAAACTATTTAACTAAGAGATAAATATAAATGATAAAGTTAATATAGTGACCCAAACCTGTATAAAACATATTGGTTGAGTGGTTTTAGACCAATCCCCACCTTATCCTTTAAATAATTCAGTTTGGAGCAATTAAAAACAGAAAATTATTTTATTATAAAATAATATTTATAGCTTTTCTTAACGTGCCCCTCACCCCTCTTATAAAAGGTCACTCTTCCCTCTAATTCACACCATAAAAGCAATTCAACTCAGCAAAACGATGCCCAAATACCCTATAAACTGTCCTCCCTTAATCCTATAGGACTTACTATTTTCAGAAATCCAATCCAAGGGGCCCTTTTGATTAATTTAAAAGGAAGTACCCGAAAAAGAGGTAAATATTTCATCACATTTTTCTTGTTTTTTTTCTTCCACTTCCCATTTCATTGTTTTTTCCATTCTAAAATAAAAACTCTAGGATATTATATATAATGTGATATTATTATAAATATTTTTCAACCATATTCATTATTCTATCTATACTTTTAATGACATGTCAACATACATGCATACGTACGGCTTACCGTTTCCACGTCGTGGTGTAATTGTTATTAAATTAATTATTATTTGGATGGTTATAATAATGATGTTTAATTTATGTAAATAATAAATATAACCTCAATATTATTATTTATATATGATATATCAACCAATATTATATTATTCTAATATTAAAAAAAATGATATTTTCACTTGTGCGTACGTACAGATTACCGTTTCCACGAACATGATGAGATTCATTCCCCATCGTATCCATTCAACACTACTTTTCATTAGATGATTAAAAATGATTTTTAAAGACTTAATATCATTATGAATAATAATATGATATATCCTATCCGTAACAAACATTACTTACATAACAAATCATATAAAGGAAAATGAATTAGTTAACACCCGAAACGACGATAATACTAAGATATTATTAACAAAAATTGTTAAAAGATCATATGTGTAATATTATTAATAAAAATGATTATTGTATAATTTTATAACAATTATTGCACCAATATACATGAGGTTAACCTACCCTTGACCAAGGAATAGTACATGTTAACGGTTATTTTCACAATCTCTTTATTATCCGAGGTTGTTTTTACATAAGTATCTATTGGGAATTATTAATTATCCGTGTCCATGTTTCATTAAAGTGTTTTCAAAGGGATTCTATTAAGGGAATATTTTCACTAAGAAATCATTTTAAATGTTTTAAATATTTATTCTTCTAAATCATTTTCATTATTGCCAATTTTTTCGAAATGGGTTTTTATGATTTATATTTGTTGACATGAATGTTTTAAAAATGTTAATTCCTTTCAAAAGTTTCAAAGTTTTATGGGACAATATGATTCAAAATTGTCATTAAATGTCTTCGATTCTAAATTTGTGACTTTTAAATGTTTTCATGAAAAGGGATATTTATCTCAAATAGTTTTACAAATAACTTTTATCTATGTCAACATCCTTTGATGGATTTTAAACTTGTTTGAAGTTGATTTATTATGATACCAATTTTCCATATTGTAGTTACCGTTTTGTGATATGTTGGACTATGAATGTGATATTTTTATAACATTAACTTTTTATGGTTAATGTATTTACATTTCTTATACTAGTTTTAATACAATGGTTTAGGTTATGTTTAAACCTTTTTATACAATGAATGCATTAGACTTAGTATGTGACGAGTGGAGCCCACTATAGCTCCATCATGCATCAGTACGTCTCATGAGACAATGTACTGTATTGGAAGAAGACCTTGAAAAATATTATTTGTAGTCTTGGAACAAGGTCTTGACTATGTTGTTTTGAAGGTCTGTCATTATGCATTCCATCATTATGAAAGTGGCAATTGATATTGCATGTGATTATTCGACTAGTAGAATATCCATGTGAGTATGAAAATGGAATTATTTTGATTTATATTTTCCATATTATGATGATGTTTATGTTGAAAAGGCTTTTGTTTTAGTTTTATACTAATCCTTAAATAATTATGATTATTAATGAATGATTCCGCTAAATTGTTATCGTTACTGAGCATCTAAGCTTACCCCTTTCTATGTTTATTTTTTCCAGGATGTGAAAAAGTATATTATGAATGACCTACAGGGATAGTCTATGGGATCTCAGTGTTGTCTATAGAAACAGTGTTGTTGTATTTTTTCATTTTTTCATGTAATGTAAACATTATGAATGTATCTAGTACTTCCAAGGCTACTAAAATAATTGGTCTTTCGAGACATGACATTTTGGGATCATGCCAATGATACGTAATAATGCACAGACTTTGGGATTCTGTTGTCAAGGTGTTACAGTTGGTATTAGAGTATTTTTAGCACAATCCTTGGAAACATTATTTAGATAATCTCTAATTAAGATCATATCCCTAAGATAGACTTTGAGGATTAGTATAGGAAAACATCCCAGATTTTTTGTATTGTAGAATTTTTTTTCTTTTCAAAGAAATACATCCTTATATGGATATGATTAGGTAGAGGTGGATTTGGCATAGATGTATTTGGGGGTATAACCCGAAAACACTGCATTATGCTAGAATCAAATGGTAACTTGTGCATGAAAACAGGACTAGTTTTACTCTTGGTTACGAAACACCCGGGGGATATGATTAGGATAATTTTTAATTTTTATAAAAAATAATTATTAAGGGTTTATTAGTATATAGCTCATTAAATAAAATATTTTTATGATTATGGATTATATCCATATACTGTTTAATTTACATTAGGTATTTCACATGTTTGGAATTACTATTTTTAATTCATAAACTGACCTAGTGTATGCCATTGTTTAGAAATGGTGCCCAATAGAAGGAATGAAAACTCCAGCAATACGTATGATCCAAAGAGTAAGAAGGGTCATATCTTTCACAGTATTTATCCAACAATTAAAAGGTAAATAGTCTCCCATGTATTCCAAACATATAGAGAAATATTATCGTGTGTTAATAAGATAAGTAAATAATTCTATGAGTCCTATGGCTTTGAGGGGAAGTTAGAGAAGAAAATGCTGGAAGACAAAAATATGGATAATGGAAAGAAGGAAAAGAAGGATTTTCCCATATGTGATAACTGTGGAAAGAATCACATTGTTAGATTCTTGGAGGGAGTGAGAGTTTGTTATAAATGTGATAAAAAACAACACCATGTACGCGATTGTAAGGGTAAGAAAATAATTTCAAATGTACAATGATTCATCTGTAAGGTGTTGGGAAACTACACGAATCAATGTCCAAATCATCAGAGTATACCCCAAATGCTTCTATTGGATAATAATAATGTTATGATACAATCGAAGATGAAGAAGAATGATTAGATTTCTTACATTTCTATTAATTAATTACTTCATTTGAGTATTTTATTAATGACGTACATTTTATTAGAGTCATATAGTATATAAAGATTGTACTGCTGTACTATTTCATTAAAAACATGAGATTGTGTGGAACCCAGAAATGTGACTCAATAGTAGGTTAATTGTTTTGGAAAATATGTGTTTATGAAAAAGATAAACCATAATATTGTTCAGATACTGAGTTTGTGATTTATCAAATAATGCATGATTGATTTGGATAAATTATATTGGATTTTATAGACTAACATGAAACTAATTAACATTTTTTATATTCCATCATTGTTCGAGTTTAGAAATTTTTTTTATAGAAGGAATATATCCAGTATTATATAAGGAATAAGGGAGAATGATTGTAATCAATAAGGTTTTATGGTAATTCAGGATGATGCAGTGTTTTAAAAGATTACATGATGAAGGTGTTCACAAGTTATTACCTGTAAAAAAGGATATTCGTTGTGTTTAACTTATTTATAAATTTTGGACTCTGATTTTGGAAAAAAGTATTTTGGATAATTCTAGTTTGAGATTATTTTTGGATTTCGATAATAAGGACAATCTGGAGGTCGGGCGGTAACCTGTCACGCCTGGCAAGTCCGCAAGACTTGAACATACAATCGAAGTATGACAATGGTGTATAACATACCACTGTCCCACATGATGTCCTAGAATGAATAATTTAGTTTTTAAAAGGTCTGGTAGATGAATTATGAATTCATTTTTTTGGAACCCTATATGAATGAGATAAATAATTTTTTTTATTATCCTTTAGAGTGAAATACGAGTTTGTAGTAGAAATTAGGTAATGGATGGAACTCTACATTTAATGTACATATTTTCTTCATATCTTATTCTATGTAGAAATTAATTCTTAAACTTTATGTAAGGTATATTATAACTAAAAATGTGTTATCATAATACCTTATGTTTTGTTGAAAATCATCGATGATTGATGGCTGTGAGGACCTCAATTCTACAATTGTCTGTGACAGATGACCTCAATCACTCTGTATAAATATTTACATTTTTCCTCGAAATATATGTCTCTAATTTCCACCAATTTTCTCTTAATAGATATCATAATTTTCTGGTGAATTTTACATTTTACTTTTCCTCTAATAAAGAATAAATTTTTAACCCAATTTTCGATGTGGGTTTTCCCACAAAGATATTTCCTATTTTCTACCTTTTATTTTCTAGGAACATTTTCAAATTGCTAGGATAAAATTTATTGAATTAGTAAAGAATGTAACTACCCAAGATTCCATAGTATGTTATTTTTTCCAATGTAATTCAACAACTTGCACTACACGCAACACTGAGTTCAAGACCTCCAAGACATACCAAACTAGCCGTTTAAAAGCGGTTATGAATACTATTAACTGAATTTTTAACTTTATATATTCCTTATAATTTTAGAATCCATATTATGAGTTTCATAGACATAATTTAAGAACAAATTCATAATTTTCAGAAGAAAGAACAATTTTTTAAAAAAATGAAATTTTACCACCTTTTAATGAAGAACCTTTTTTTAAATCCTAGATTTTAAACTTTTATATATTAAATTTTACAAAATAAATTAATTTGTTAGAATTGGGAAATAATAATTTATTTTCAATAAATTTTTGCTGTTTTTCTAATAACATAAATATTTGGGTGATTAGTGTAAAATACTATATTTTAACTGAAAACAACTTTTTTAATCAAAATAATTTATATTTTTGAATTATACATTATACTTATTTGTAAGTATCATTACATTATATTTTTACCATTTAATACAATTATGGTCACTGTAGGTATTTTCACATTGAAATTTGACATAAATAAGTGTCAATATTTTGATAGATATTATTTCTTAAAAACTTTATTTTTAGTTTTTATAGTGGAAATTAATTTTAATTATATTAATGAAACCTCTATGTTTTTAAATTGGTAAAATAGAATTTATTTTTGAATATTGAATAACAAAATTATCTTAGGGTGAATTTTTGTTATTTTTTCTGAAAACATTAATTTTTTTATGAATAGTTAAAAACACTGAGTTATTGTTTAAAACCGAATTTTTATTTAAATAATTATTTAATTTTTTTAAATTTATATTTGGTGAAAATAGATACATAATTTCTATATAAGATCAATTTAATTCATTGGATTCAGTTTATTATAATATTAGATATATAAAAATTTTATTGACATGTTTACCGTCTTTTACCCACCTCTTATAAGCATTTCCAAATTTACATAAAAAATAATTTTACAGCTTCTATGAGTTTAATTTCAAAAATTGGAGAGCCACGGTTTATATCAGTAAGTAAAATGTGGTTCAATAAGATGAAAATTATATTGGGTGAATAGTAACTGTATATTTTTTTACCACGGTTAAAAGTAAATAGAGTAATTAAGGGTAAAAATGGTATAATTATTACCCTAACACATGTCCTAATTCTCTTGGATTAGTATAATTCAACCAAAAACCATAGGAATAAAATACGAACCACTTTGGTCCAATTGGATTAGATTGGTACATTTATTATTAATTAATTCAAAGAAGAGTTAAAAGTGTTAAATTCAATGTTTAATAAATAAAACATTTTTAATATATGTTTATACATAAGATTAATTCTAATATAAATATTAATTAGAAATATAAAAATATTTTATATATAATGATATTTTATTTATGATTTTTAGACATTAATTAATTAAATTTGTATATGACTCAATGATAATGCATAAATTACCGTATTAATGAATGATTAAAATAATTTTCATTATATATATCCAAATAAATGTATTTTGAGATTTTTTATGAATTAAAATAATTTTATAGGTTAATATAATATATTATGGTTTGTTAAATGAAATCTTTTTTAAGTAATAATGCTGTTATAAATTTTGGAAAACAATACCAAATAGTGTCAAAATTGATAAAAATGTGTTCTTAAAACACATATTATATTATTAATTGATATTATATACCTAAAAATATATGGATCAGGAAAAAGTTTTATATAATGATAGGTGTATCATTAATGAACCACATGTGGTTATCATGGAAGTTTATAGTTTGTGTATTAGCCATATAATAAAAAAATACCAAGAGACATGGTGAATGTCAAACTATTTAACTAAGAGTTAAATCTAAAAGATAAAGTTAATATAGTGACCCAAACCTTTCGAAACCTATTGGATGAGTGGTTTTAGACCCATACCCACCTTATACATTAAATAATTCATTTTTCAGCTGTTAGAAACCGAAAATTATTTTATTATAAAATAATATTTCTAGCTTTTTCTAATGTGCCCCTCACCCCTCTTATAAAAGGACAGTCCCCCTTCTCTTTAATTCACACTTTCAATGCCATTTTTCTCAACCAACTCCTTCCCAAATACTATATAAACTGTTCTCCCTTTATTTTAGAGGACATCATTTAGTAATGAAGCCACCCTATGGAGCCCTTTTGATCAAATCAAATGAAAGAACCCGAAGAAGAGGTAAATATTTCATCACCACTTTCAAGTTCCTTTCTTCTTCCACAACCTCTTTCATTGTTGTTTCCATTAAAAAATAATAACTCTAGTATCTTATATATACTGTGATGTTATTATAAATATGGTACAACCACATTCATTATTCTATCCATCCTTGTAATGACATGTCACCATACGTGCGTACGTACGGCTTACCGTCTCCACGTAGTCTTGTAATTGTGATTCAATACATTATTATTTAGATAGGTATAATAGTGATGTGTAATTGATGTAAATAATAAATATAACATGATAATTATTTTATATATATGATATAACATACAATTATATATTATTATAATATCAAAAGAATGATATTGTCACTCGTGCGTACGTATAGATTACTGATTCCACGAACAAGATGAGATTCATTCCGCATCGTATCCATTCAAGAATAATTTTCATTAAATGATTTAAAATAATTTTTAAAGACATAATATCATTCTAAATATGAATAATATATAACCTACCAATAACAAACATTTCTTTCGTAACAAATCATATAAAGGAAAACAAATCAGTTAACACCCGGAACGACGATAATACTAAGATATTATTAACAATGAACTGTTAAAAGATCATATATGATACCATATTAATGAATATGATTATTGTATAATTTAATAACAATTATTTCACCATTATACAGGAGGATAATATACCCTCTACCAAGGAAAAGTACAAGGTAAGGGTTAATTTTACAATCTCTTTATTATACGAGGTTATTTTTACATAAGTATCTACTGGGACATATTTATTATCTATGTCCATGTTTCATGAAAGAGTTTTCAAATAGATTCTTTTAATGGACTTTTTTTTACTAAAACATCATTTTAAATGTTTTAGATATTTATTTATCTAAATCATTATCATTAATGTCCATGTTTCCAAAATGATTTTTAAGTATTTTTCTATATGGACATGAATGTTTAAAAAATGTTAATTCCTTTAGAATGTTTCAAATTAGAATGGGACTCTCTGATTTGAAAATGTCTTTAATTTTGTTCCTTTTTAAATTGTGTGACTTTTATAGGTTTTCATGAAAAAGGGATATTTCTCTCAAAGAGTTTTACAAATCATTTTCTTCTATGTCAACATCCTTTTATGGATTTTTAAACTTTTTTGAAGTTGATTTATTATGATAAAAATCTTCAATATTGTATTGATGGTTTTGTGATATGATTGAATGTTGATGTGTTATTTTTATACCATTCTAGGTATATGGTTAAAGTATTGACATTTCATATGATAGTTCTTCTACGGATGATTATATTATTTTTAAACCTTATTATATGAGGAATGAATTGGACTATGTAATTGATGGGTGGAGTCCGCTATAGCTCCTCGATGCATCACTATGTCTCATGAGACAAACCTATGTCTTGGCACAAGGACATGACACAACATTATTTATAGTCTTGTCAAAAGGTCTTGATAATGTGGTTATGAATGTATGGCATTATACATTACATCATTATGAAAGTGGCTATTGATAATTCATGTGATTATATGACTAGTAAAATATACATGTGAGTAAATAAATGGCATAATTTTGATTTATATTTTCCATATTATGATGAAGATTCTGTTGAAAATAATTTTTATTTAGTTTTATAAATTTCCTTAAATGTTTATTCTTATTAATCAATGTTTCCGCTATATTTTTATTATTAATGAGCATCTGAGCTCACCTATTTCCATGTTTTATTTTTCCAAGATGTGAAGAAATATAACATGACTGACCTGCATGGATAGTCAATGGGATCTCGGTGTTGTCTATGGAAACAATGTTGTTTTAGTTTATCATTTTTCATGTAATGTAAACCTTATTAATTTATCAAGTACTTCCAAGGATACTAAACTAACCGGTCTTTCGATACTTGATAATTTGTGAACATGAAAATGATACGTAATATTACACCGAATCTGGGCTTCTAGGGCCTAGGAGTTACACAATTCACCATGAGACCTCATCCGGGCTGACAGAAATCTTCTAGTAAGGGACCTAACCTCCACGATATTGAGTAAAATCATAATTTAAATATACATAAACTTAAAATACTCTGATTACTCATTCTACCTATGAAATAAAAGAAATAAATATGCAAGACATAACAAGATGTAATCAATGTGGTATACCATGAGACTGTACGAGCTACCGCAATCCCTCATATAGATCAATTATAAGAGTAAGATTCAAATGACCACGGAACACTTCATACTACCATATGAGGTATAAAAATTCAAATTACAATAAGTGATTGTTTCATTCCCATGGTCTAATGAAGATAATGATGAACAATGAATGATTTTTCATATTCTAGTTATATTATGGTAGAGGCTCATTGAATTCTAGTCCATGATGTATTGACAATGAAATTAATGTACAATTATTGATAAAAATATGATGATAAATGAATTTTTAAGAACCCATTTCATGGGTGTCATGGATATTCTCATTATTGGATAAAATAAAAGGAACGTCAAATTAATTCACAATATAGTAACCATAGGTATGGAGTACATTACACAATTGGAGTTTGATATACATACTTAATGAAGTGAGACCTAGTACTATAGTTCACATCTTCAAAACCTGAAAAAATACCTCCACACAACAGCATATCTCATATTCTCCTCATAATTATTATGCACATGCAAAAAAATATAAACTCATTTTCTATACATATATCCTTTTGGGCTTTTCGGATTCATACCAATAGTATAACCCAACCACACCTGATCCTCCCAAATGCTACAATCTTGTACAGAATCCTTTATCCTACAATAGAAGGTGAACAATTTCCATGTATTAAAACACTACCTAATCCTAAAAAATCATTATCCACTACCTAGTAATAAACAATATTGACATCAATTTTTTAATAAGAACTAATTGTGTTTAAATAACATCTATTAATGATGATGATTTGTTCACTGTGTGTTAATTTTGGTCTATGTGGTTGATTTGAATGTTGGGAATAAAATCATTCAATCACTACAATTGTTATTACATATAATAGTTCACTTATAGTTACCTTGTTAATTCCCATGATGACTTGCCACTACGGTCCTCATTACAAACACCCTAACTGGTCCATTTGAAGACTACCAAGATAAAATCCATCCCCTTCATCTGAAGGATTCACCCATAGTCCAAGAACAACAAAATAATGTTCAAAAAAACTATTGTAATTCATTCCAAGGTAGAGGGTAAGGTCCATTATTTTTGGCTAATTAGACCAGACCATCTTATGCACGTTGAATAATTCCTGAACTATTTTAAGCATAAGTCCCCATACACATTACTCCTATTCACATGATTACACTGAGTAAAACATAATTTCAAATACACCATAATCAAATGATGTT
This sequence comes from Viscum album, assembly GCA_963277665.1. Lineage (NCBI taxonomy): Eukaryota > Viridiplantae > Streptophyta > Magnoliopsida > Santalales > Viscaceae > Viscum > Viscum album. The sequence continues at coordinate 126,642,794 of OY728148.1, forward strand.
CATAATGTTGTATTATTATCAAATATGTAAGGATAATGACCATGGTAGGGAAATATATATGATATTACCCTACATTGGATGATGTAGAAACTACAGCAGTATATCTTGCAGTAATCGAAGGATATGAAGATTTGAATTAAATTAGATTAAGTTTTATACATTACTGGAATTTTTGGTTATTAAGATAAAGCGTTTCATACATAAATGGGTGAAATTTTTATGCGAATAATGAATATATTATCATTATGGAATAAATAAATTATTATTCACTCAAAATAAATTGGTTTCTCCCATGATAACAAGGTCATGTTGGGTTACAACTTTCATCTTTATTATTTCCATTTTTTAAAATTATTTAATGATGGAATAGAAATCCATTAGTGTAAAACATGAGGAGATTCCCCATACCCGTGTTAGGGGAATTTTAATTTTAATTGAAATTATATTTTTTTATCATATTTCTATATTTAATTAATTTATATTGGAAATAAGTGATTCCTATTTATTTATTTCATTTTAAATTCATCTTCCCACTTTCACTAGATTGCACTCAGATGCCAATAATGTTCTCTAAAAAATATGTGATCATTTGTTGTGGGTAGATATAAGAATGATTCGATATATTTTAATCATTATTATATATTATACAAGTGATTTAATTAAATTTTCATTCATCCAATTAATTTTATATTTCATTTTTTTGGTAACCAAGAGAGGTTTTACTTGATTAGAGATAATAGAGGAGAGTTAAAGAATGGAATAATGGGTTAAGAGGAGGTGGGGGATATCTAATTCTAGAAAACAATTTCCAAAATAGAATTCACACCCATTCCAAAAAAATTACTTATTTTCCAAACCAAAATCATTAAAAATTGATAAAAAACAAGCAATTATCTATTGTCTAAGTCAATCCTAGCAGTTATATTACTGTATAAATTTAGTAAAAATATATTTTTCATGGGGGCCACATGAAATTCATATATTCAACAAGGGGACTTTGACAATGAGTCTTGTTTTGGGTTCCTTTTTTGTTTAAAACTATTTCATCTCATTTCCATATCTAATACATCCCTCCTCACTATTATTTCAAGGGGATAAATAAACTGTACATGGATAAATTATGAATTTATAATATTTGAATATGTGGATATATATTTTTTCCAAATTCAAATGATTATGTATCCCTACTAATAATATTATTCCACTTTAATCATTTTAAAAATAGATAAAAATAAATGTTAATATTTCCCTATTAAATTAAACATTATGTTATTATTATAAACCTAAATGAAATAATGAAACATATAAATTAAAATTGAATAATTATAAGGATTAAGAACATATACATATAGTGATTGAATTACTACCTAAATTTTTCGTCTATAGAAGAATATACCAATAATAATATGAAATCATTTAGTGGAGTCTGTAATGATTTTAGGTATATATGATTTATTGAGTCTCAGGTCATTTGGATAGAAATTCCCTTATTAATTAAAGGATCATACATGTTGGGTATCAACATACCCTATCATAGATAATTCACTATATAGGTAGAACTACAAAAGTACTTTATCATTACATATTTCTCTCTATCATGGAGTGAACATATTAGGAAGAATATATATGTAATTAAGAAGGTGGGTGAAGAAACAATACATGATTTTTCATAAATATTGTTGTGGTAAGAAAAATACTTTCTACACTGACCCTATGAAAAATTTATATCCTAGTTTTCATATGAATAGTATTAAGGGAAAGTAACTGAAACCTTATATATTTTTTCTTCATAAGAGGACTAATGAACAAATCCCCTAGTGACGATATAGAGTATATAACAATGATTTTACAAAATTCATATCAATTCATCATAAGAGTTACTAAAAGGGGATTAAATGTGTTATATATTTATAAATATTCATTATATGTAAAACATATAAAGACTAGATCACACTTTTGATATATTTAATTGTGGATGATGTTATGGGTAACACACCTTACACACCCACATGGTCAAAATAACTCTATTACTTCTTGAATAACTATATTATTTCTTTTCCACGGCTAATAAATACACTTGATTCCATGCATGAATTACTAAATCTATTGAATCTTGTATGAAATAAAATATTCATATAATTTTATAATAATTATTATATGAGAAAATCCTCTAAAAAGTCCACCATTATATAAAGTGTTTTAATCATCTTTCAATCTAGTACAGAATCAGTGATTGATATCCCAATAATCTATAAGATATCTAGCAATGAAGCCATAAGACCTATATATATAAAACCCAGTGAAATAGTTTGTTTTAAAATATATTCTTGATTAACGGTAGAACAAGATGAAATGAAAAATAGAACAAAATCTATCTACCCTAATTGAATTGACAAACCAAGGAACGGCTACACATCCTTATATGTGAATTTCTAAACCCAAATGGAATGTTACTTCCACTTTGATTGGTAATTGAAAGGAACAATGAATCTATAATGAATCTACATCTAAATCCAATTATGGAGGTTTAAATCATAATGAACATGGTCAGTCATTCATCTAAATAATGTTCAGTAATAAGATGAAGCTTTAAAAAAATTCCTAAAGAAGATGGAACATTTAAATCCCAATATAGATAAAATAAATCCCTCCTAACCACTCTTCCCATAAAATATAAAACACCCTATAAAAATAAATGACCTTAAATTATAACAATGGATCATATAGATACTAAAATGTTTATTGATAAAAATTATGTTTCGAGAGGGAATCTTCTAAATATCAATGTATGTAATGATTATTAGTGAAATGTAGATCATAAGGAGGTCATTTCATTGGAATTAAAATGAAAATTTATTTATAAATTTTTATCCCATGTTTACAAAAAGCCTCCTACGAAAATCAACGATATTGGTACCTTAACTATCTCTTACACCATAAGAGAAATCACATTTCTAAATTCACTATGTGATTTGGATGAATCAATTATGTAAATTGTATATTTATTTTATTCTTTCATAATGATAGGAGAGCTAAACCCTACCCATGGGTTTGGATAAAATTCTAAATGAACCATAAAAAATGTGGATGGAGTTAAATTTGATGTTCTAGTAAGAATAGAAATATTTTCATTCCCAACTATCATTTATATACATAACATGGAGGTTTAAATAAGTAATTTTAATTCCCCCATCATTATATATAATACACATCTTAAGATTCTATGAAATTTTTATGGAATAATTTCAATGTTTATTGGTGAATATATAGTTAATTTAAACAATATTGACTCAATTGAATGCTTCTATGATGAGAAGAAAATGTTTACATAGAATATTTCTGAATCTCCTTATTATTTGGAAGAAGAAACTAATCTTTTGGATGAAATAATATTATAAGGATAATTTATAGAAAAAATTTAATTTTTTATGAATATATTTTTTGAAACGAGTTATATAAAAATCTATTATGTGTGCATATAAGTGTTATTTTGATGATAGTTATTTTTCTAAAATACTCAAAACAACCATTAATAATTCTAAAATATATTGGAAGTGTCCTAACATGGATTATACCATGTTAAAATAAGCATTAGTAAACACTATAAATTATAACTAAATATCATACAATCATACTTGAAATATTCATTTCTGAAATAAAATGAGATTCTACAATTGATAATATAAAATAATTTAAAACTCAATCTAGGACACCAATGATTTTATATTCCATAATATAACATTAAATAAATCGGATAAATATTATACAATATTCTATGGATCATCCCTAGTAATTTTCTATATTGGATTTTTCAAGAATGATATTTTAAACCATGGAGATATCATTTATAATGTCTCAACTAAAACCTCATGGAAATTATAAAAAAGTCATTTGAATTAATTATCATATATGAAATAATATACCCTATATAAAACACCCGATATGTAACTCTCATTCTTATATTCCCCCAAAATAATTGATATATAATTGTAAAAAAATATAAAAAAACGACTTAGTGCCCAAATTGATTAAAATAGTGACAATGTTTCCATTGACTACCATATACTAATCATGTTAACAAAAAATATAAATTCCCCATCAAATTGGTAGACAAACATTTAGAATGGTAATCATGAATATAAAATAATTATTTCCAACATTAATTTTTTAGGTATGTACATGACACAATAGATCATGAAGAAATAGAAAGATAAAATTGAAATGTTTGTTTAGTATATTCTCATATAGAAGTATTCACTTTATTTTAGGAATTTACTATTGTACCATTCAATGTTTCATGGTAAATTGTGATTTAATCATTATAGAAAAAATCATGGAGGGATTCCATGACAATTTTACGATTTTTGGAATATGTATTGAAACTAGTATGGAGAGCCTAGATGTTTTTTAAATAAATGCATTGATAAAACCCTGATTACAAGCATTGTGAAATTTCTTTTCCAATTACGGAAAAAAATTCAATATAATTTCTAAATAAGAGATTTATGTGGATGAGGCAAAAATTTAAATTATTTCAACATTTCTTTAACCACTATAGTGAGAAATTTTTGGTGATTTTTTTTATTATATATTTTTCACTTATGTTATTATGTAATTTAGAAATATTAATTTTCCCCATATATTATAATATATTAGGATATTGAAAATTTAGATTCCTATTCATGTTGTATAGTTTTTTATTTGGTCAAAGATAATGTGAAAAACCATTGATAATCAACACACCTAAAAATAATGAACCATTTAAGATACCATGTGACATTATAAACAATATTGGGTGGTTATACTGCCCATAGTATTAACGTACAACCATAAGTAATATCTGGAACTTCCCAAACCAATAAAAAAACCAAATCAATTTGAGAAGGTTTTTCCAATTATTATTACTTTATAAAAAGTATGATCCTACCAATTATAAATTAATGTAATTATTTATTTTTATTATGTAAAAATTATGTATTTGATCAAGAAATATGAAGTGAATCTGAGTTTAGAGAGGTGAATGTCTCTACTGAATATGTTGGACTTAGAGATCAATGAAAATAACGGTTGTATAAATATAGTTATTGAAAACATGATTATATTACCTCACAATGATGAGGTTAATCCAATATATAAAACAATCTCATATTACTCCTAACATTGTGAGAATGTATACAAAGTAACCCTTGTTCCATGGTATTTAGATATAGTTATTTGTTTTTCAAATATATTCTACTCATTATATGATAAAAATATAAGATTCAAATTGATATTTATGTAATTGTACTATGGCTAGGAGGATCTTTATATATATCTAATTTTTTATATCTATGTAAATAATTAGGGGTATACTAGGGGAAGAAATTATATCTTTCATTTTTTTCTTCTATAAAGTAGAATGTGAATGTCACAATGGATATCAATGAATTGATTGGAAAAATTCGGAAAGTGATTTCTTTGGGAATGAATTTTTAATAGATCACCAAATAATTTATATCATTTCGACAATGTCAACTAATGTGTGGAATTTTTAAATATATGAAATTAATCTACAACCCTAGATTTATTATAAATTCATCAACGTATAAAGATAATACTTCATTAGTCTATATCATCCTCATTTTGTTTATATTACATATTAATAGTAGTATACATTGTTTGTATTTAGATTGAGGCCAATGAAACTAGAAATATTGAGTCTTTGGTTGTGAATGAAAATATAAAATCAATTTTTTATTGAATTCGATTTCATATAATAATAATCAGTGACCAAAAATCGCACTTCTATAACCAGAAAAAAAATCCAGAGCGAGTAAATTATGCGTTCATTACAAGACCCCCACTACATACCTCCCACATAATAATGGGAAATAACAGGAGTTTGAAACTGATTATAGAGGAGACAATATATCAAGTAGAAAATACCGATGAATGAATATACCAGATACATAATGGAAATACATAACTACATATAAAATAACATTATGTATGTTGACATATATAATTTATTTATGTAAAAAATTCCATTATTATTTATTTTAATCACAAGGATTTCTAGGTTATGAAGATGGGGACATGTAATATTAAAAATATAGAGAGAAAAAAAACCTATATAATATTAAACTAATGGAAATTAGAAGTAAATATTAATAAAATTTCTTAATGTTCAAGGAAAGCAATTGATATGTCCATGATAGAGTCATATATGAAAAATACATTCATGTTGTAGAAAAAGAGTTTATATTCCTTTCATGGATGAATATTAGGCCAGATAAGATTAATTCCAAATAAAATAGACCTTATGTAGTAACTATCAAATTTTCATTTTGTTTAGTTTAGATCAATGCAGTATAATCACAAAATATGTTCAACATGAATGGAAACTAGTTGAAGTATTACAATAATGTTTTTTTGATAGAACCCATGGTGTAGTCCAAATACCTCCTTGATACAATTCCATAATGTACTAAAATTATTTATATTTACAAAATATAAATCAATATACACACTCATTAAAAACTATTTACTTGATAAATATATTCTGTAATTAATATAAATTGTGTATATGATATTTTTGGGGCAGAGTGGAATATATATTTCGATGTGAAATTTTTCCTGATTTTTTATAGTTTTTCATATGTGTATTTACTTTCAAAAATAAAATAAATCAAATAGTGACTGGATTAGACTCATGGTAACCCTATATATTTTCTATATGGTTTTTTATTTGATTATATTTATATAGGATGAATGTATTAAAATATTTCATTTCTTGGGAAAAATATTATGCTACAGTTGGATGAATTTATGTAATTTTAAATTTTGAGAATTAAATGATATTTTGTTGAATTTACTTATTTATAATATATTTTAATTTCATTAGAACTCGGAAAATAATTATAAATAAAAATGAACCTAGTAAAAATAATGTCTCAGCATTAGGGTTCTGCCACTAGTGGACATGAAATATGATAACAAAGAATTATTTATTAATGTGAGAAATATAGCGTCTCCAAAAAATATATTTAGATAATTTTTATAAATGGTTGTAAAATAAGATAATATGTATGGACCTAGGTGTTTACTATAGTCAAAAAAAGAAAATGTGTGGGTGCCTTCTATCAAATAAATGTTAGTGGAAACTAAGAGTGATATTCCAAATAGTTTATTCAATGAAATAACAATTATTATTTTCCTTAATCTATACATACTATGTTGGGATGGTGTAGTTCCATTTTTTTATACACTCATTCAATATCTTCATTTTAAAAATATGGTTTGAAAAAATCCATTATGTTCTATTTCATAATGGGTATCAATGTATTTGTTGAATTAAAAAGATGAATAAACAATGTGATATGATGAATATGAATATTATTTATGAGTTATCATGGAAGTGTTAAAATGAAATCATGTTAATGAAATAAAGAATAAATGGATTTAGTAAAATTAAATATTGATTAAATCATTATCAACTAGGATCTAAAATAATTACTACCTAAACCTATAATATTTTCTCAAATTGAAGTGAGTTAGAGAATAAAATTAAAAATGGTGGAACGATACTTTAAATAATATAGTAATATAAATTTTTTTATTCACATGTTTTTGATCTTATGATTTAGAATGTAATATTTTTTAATTTTAGAATAATTTTTATTATTTACCTGGAGTCCGATATTCAATGTGTGTGGCAGTGATTAAACTTGAAAATACAAAATATCATTATTTAATATCATTTTATTTACCATAAATCAATTATAAAATCAATATATTAATTAAATTTTTTATAATATGGTTTATTTCAAGTAAATAATTAATGTTGATCTTAAATTTTTTATTTTAGTGAAGAAAATGAATTGAAAATATATTCCAAAAACTAAAAGATTGAATATAATTCATTAAAAATTTTATTTTGTTTTTGAATTAATTTAATGTAATACATGAATATTTGAAATCATGATTTATTTTTTTGCATGATAATTATCATGGGTTTTATTATAATTTAACATCCATGATATTTTTATAGACAATCAATACATTGTTTTAGAATTCTAGGAGAAGATTTTATTAAATAAATTTTATTCATAGTTTTATTAATTTATTTTATTTTTAAATTGATGTAAAGTAAGCCTCTATTTGGATGTGAATTATTTTTCACTACACTGACCATGGCTGAAAGAAATAATTTAAGAATTGGAATATCAATAAGAAAATAAATTAATAGGATATAATATAATGTGTTAATAATTTAAAAATAATTATTCTAATAAAATATAAATATTAATTTCATAATGAGAATTAATTTGACGTACATTCTATGTTTTGGGTTTTAAAAAACTATTGTTGAACAAAAATATAAAATTGGTGTTGATTGTAATAAGTCTTGGAATTGACCGCAAATTGTACTCTTTCTCTACCATAAGAACTCCTCCATAATGACCACAATCATCATGCTAGAGACCACACCACATCTCAATCAACAGAAATGAATCATTTTAATCCACATAAATTCAAAAAACCATGGATACTCAATCCACCTATGTCACACAAGATTCTTATATGGATGACTCAAATAACAAAAAGTTATGATATTTACCACATAGATGAAGGATCCATCGATGGACAACATCTATATTAACAATAACAAAAATATTTAACCTATTATGGAGTCATATAGCCATTCATGTTTAAAAGAAGAATTGGGATGGTTAAAATAAACAGTTTTATCCCAATGGTATGTTTCAAAGACAAAAGCACAATTTCAGCACCCCCATGCCATAGTTTTGTTCTGAGAGATAAATGATTAATTATAATAGATACTATATATATGACTAAATCAACAAATTAGTACTGATCTTAAATTGATGATCACTAAATATTTACATTTTTTATTTTTGTTTTTAGAGATATTTTAAATTCTAGATCGAACTATATTAATTCCTCATTCCATCCCTTATACTGATCATGGGTATGAAGAACACTATACACCAGATATTTGATAAAATAGTTGTGAAAATCATAAGATTATCATCTATTTCAAAACTCTTAATACGAATCCCATAATTTCCCCTTAACAAGGTCATAGAATCTGCATTTATTAAAAACCTACATTCCCATGACTCCCTACGTGTGTGCCACAAATACTTCCATTTAGCCCTGGATGATTCCTCCATGCAGTAGAACCCAGTAATACACTAACATTCCAGGCTTAAAACATTGTAAATGAATATATTCTTCTACTTCTTAACATTACCTATGAACTAGGATTAATCCTCTGTAATATCCTATCCATTATAAACCCATTTTTTACACTCAAAAATTTAGAGTGTAAAATTAATTTCTATAATAAATTGAAGTCATGTAGAAGCTATTGAGGTTGAATAATTTTTTGGGTGGGGCATTTTTTGTCTATGTTTATGTTGTTCTGGGATAGAATCTTCCAAGGACTAATGATGTGATCCTTTAGAATGAATAACACAATGTTCTTCTGAAAATATAGAAACTAAATCACCACTCCAACCCTCTTGGTATACTCCCTTATGTATTTATTTAGTAATGACCAATATCGAAGGCATTTACCTTTACTCAACATTTAACCCTTTTCCATGAAGTGCACCATGATGTTGGAAAAATGTAATTAAATAAAATCTTAAGTAATGGATTATGTCCAACATTTAATAACAATTGAAAAAGTCAAGTTTCAAATCAGCAACTTATGATCAATCTTGATTCAACATGTGCACCACATCTCCCCTACTTCTAATCATTTGATCTGGCCAAGAATCACTATACATCCACTATACACTAATGTCATAAAAAAATCATGCTAGATTATTCTCAAATGAAAACATATTATATTCCTAGAGATGGAATATTTTTGTCATGAGAAAACATGTGACGATCCATACCCTTTGGGTGTACTCATGAATGAAATCAAAGTAGAATAAAGTGGGTTCTGAATTTTTTGAACGTTTCATTGACATTGAAATCATTTTGGAATAAAAAGATGTATTTTATAATCATTTGGGTTAATTTTTTTTTGTTTAGGAAAAATTTTATTATATTTGTTCAAATAAAGAACATTTAACTTGAAAGAAGGATATTGATTCAATTATTACATAACAGAGATTAAGTTTTTTAATTTAAATCATTCAATAATCACCGAATAATGAAGATAATGAATCTATAATTACATGACAAATACGAGTTTTTATTTTTTTATTATTTTATTTAACCCTTTATATAATTACCCAATAATGAATTAGTAAGACACTAGTGGTTAAGATGATTATATTCCCCTTACCACTATTTTAAATTTTTCAATTTTATTTGATAATCACTTCGTCGGATATCTCTAGATATATTTAAATGATTTAAGAATTTGTAATATTCATTTAATTATTTGTATTTAAAATTATTCATTCCTCAATCACTAGATGGAAAATAGAAGCCACATTGTATCTCCTAATGCTTGGGATTATAAGTTCTGATTTAATCTAATATTGAGAGGATATTTCTAATGTGATGACTATAAATATCACTATGTATTTTCCATAAACACATATTATGTTAATAACATGTTTTATACATTACACCAAAAAAATATTAAACCAAGAGACATTAATAAATAGATTTACCTATATAATATTTCAAACAATTTAACTGGTTGTAAATGATGTAACTATTCTAAAATTCTATGAATGAAGAAATAAATTGAATAAGGTAGAAGATGTATCCATTATGGGCCTCCTTGTTTGAGAATGGAAATGTGATATCTTTGCAAAGGTTCTACAAATACCACAGTAAATAGAACCATCAATAATTATTTAATTAAAAAAATCAATTTGAGTTAAGTTCAAGATAATCAAAATTTCCATGAGATCCATGAATGCAATATCACCACCCAAGAATTTCACTATAACTCTTCTTATGTTTATAACTTATTAAACAATAATAATGGGTTAAATTGGATTATGTAAACATATAATAATTAAAATAATAATTTCTTTATCAAATTAATCTTATAAAAATCACATTTTTAACTTTTAAGGGAAAATAATTCACATTTACCAACACATTATTAAAATTCACAAGATAATTTCAAAATTAATCTTTCTTATAAAATTGAATGTTTATATTATTAATCATAGATAAAATATATATATTAGATCATAGATTTTCGAATATGAATAATGTACTAACATCAATGTATTTAGTAATGATTATAAAATAAAAAAGAATAACAATAAATATTTTAAAATATCAATTTCATGTTAAAATAGTTTTTTTATATTTATATTTATCAATTAAATGCTAAAATAATAAATTTTTAATTTTTATATATAAAATTTATTTTTGGACTTATAATGACATTATTAACCAAGGATACTTTTGCTTTATTTCTGAAAAAAAAAATTATTATTAGGTGAGTAGTGAAAATACTTATTTGAAAAATACCTTCATTGTAATGATATTACTACTATATAAGTTTGAAATAAAAATTATTAAATCCATTTTGTTAAATAATATTTATTTCATTAGTGTAATTATAAATATAAAAATATTTATTTAACTTTACAATATTTGATTGATATTTTAGAACTTATGTTACACTATTCTTTGAAATTGTTTTTAATACATTTTCTATTTATTATATTTAAATTAATTTTCATCAAATTTAAATATTGAATATAATAATATATATTTCAAAAATTTAAATATATGTTCCATATTATTGGATAATGATAATTTTTTTTTTGGAACAAAAAATGAATACTTTTGTAAATATGAGTAGCCATGGTAAAATCCAAAAGGGTAAAAATGGGTCTACCAAAGGAATAAGATGAATAGAAAGATAAAAATACATTGAAATTATGTTTTTGATTTAATATAAACCAAATCTTATTTCCACTAAACTGTCATTCATTTTGGACTCTTCTTGACATGTGAAAAAGTTTATCTCCATATATAAACATAAAACAACTACTAATATGCAATCTCAATATTTATAGAAGGTCACACCCACCATCCCTTCATGGAAACTATAAATAAATATTTTATCTTGAAAATATTACCATTATTACTTCCCATGTAACTTTTTACACTTCCATTATATTCTGGTAATATGAATTTATTCAAATCACTTACTCTATAATGAATTATTCAAGGGAAGATAAAGGTTCAGAACTAAATTACTAACTTTTACGAACCATTTATTACATTTTATCATTATCTATAAAATATAATTTTCAAAATATTATATAATTAATTTATTAATTAATTCATCATAAATATTTCTACATTATAAGAGTAATAATTAACAATGATGCATCTTTTCCTTTAAGGGGAAAAAATTACATTATTTAACATGTGTAGATTGATTCATCTAAAAAGCGTCATGTTTTATTTTCCTTCACCACTTTAAATTTTTGGTAATAATGTGGAATTAAATAAAAATGAATGATATTTATATATTTTTCTTATTATCATGTAATACACAATATTATATATTTCTCCCACTATATGGGAAATGAAATCATCATCCATGCATACATGCATACTGCCACCTTCTTGGAAGTGTGTATTCAATTTTTTATCACCTCATTTCATTGAATGTCATTATAATGATTTTCAGGGGTAAATATGATTTCTATTAATTATTACAACTTTTTAATAATAATTTGGCGACCAATTTGTAATATTGGAAACCAATGATCATTTTTAATTTGAAAATCTAAAATTAGAATACATATATGAAAATTAATTCAATCATACAAAGTAATATGTTTTTATCCATTAACTATTAATATAATTATATTAAAGTATGATTAATAAAATTATGTGATGCTAAAACATAAAATTATATCTCAAGAATAATGATATTATAATAAAATCACTTCATAATCATCAATTAATATTAAGATTTCCGTTTTTGGGTTTGTATAACCACCTAATTGGAAAATATTATAATATAATATCCTGAATGAATATGAGAACATAATGTATTATAATGCATGACATAAATAAAAATAATAATTATTTTATTTTGCGTCTATAATGGTAAAATGACTATTACTAAATAATTAATATAAAAAAATTTATCATTGTAAAAATTATTTTTCCTTTCTAAAAAGATACCAACATTCATTCACTAAAATCACTGAAAAAGATCATCATGAATTTCATATTTAAGGATGAAAATCAAAAAAATATATAATGAAATTATAAAATATTGAATAATTAAAAATAATAAATTCAATTACATTATATAATTTTTTTAATATTTTTCTTTTTGGGATGAACATAGAACAACATTGCTTTTATGAAACTAGTCTAAAAGGATAATGATTACTCACACCTGATACATGAAACATATAACAAATAAATAATCTAAATATAGATAATAATTAGAAATTATGTTTATAAAGGGTTATGTATATATTTAATGTAATTAAAAAGGTGATTAGGATTGTTATTTTTTATACTAGATATTCAATAAATTTAGATGAAGTTAAAGAATTTAGACAAAGGGATCATTATCTTGAATTTAATTTCATGAGACATATTTCCTATTGGGAACAATGATATCCTTGATATAGTTCAAATATCCACTAGAGGATTTCTATTAAAATATAAATTGGATATGTGGGGTTTAATGATCCATATCATATTATTTATATAAATGTCATTTTCCTCAATAAATACTAATGTTGTAAATGAATTATCATCCAAATTATTATGTTCTTTGATACATATGCCATAAGAAATAATAATATTATTTTATGTGGAATATAGATTTCCATTGTTATATTTTATCCAGATTAATATGGGAACTGAAGAGATTATATAACAATTTTAATGATCTATCATTCTTCATCTTTTGACTCAATGTCACAAAATATGTATATTCTTCTTCTCCAATTATATTCTCACATGAAAAATTTTATTGGGAGATAACAAATATAACAAATAATTATTATTAATAAAATATGGTTATTTTCATTATTTATTAATGGGGGTTTACATTTCCCCTCATAATTTTATTTCCCCATTACTCATATTTTAACAGAAGATTGAAACTAACCGTACTTTTCTTGGTCATGAAAAATCCACTTATATGTACTTCTTCATAAAATAATATTATGAATTTCGTTACTTATTCGTAAATAAAATATTAAATTAGGGTTTTTATTTCTTTAACTTTTAATAGAATAATTTATTAAAATTATTAAAAACATTTATATTGGTCATTTATTAGAATGTGGGAAAATGACTTTTTGAATTGTTATTTTGAACCCTCCTTTCCACATTTTCAATTTCTCTATGACAATTTATCTATACACATTATTGTTTTATAAAATAAAAAAAATACAAAATTTTCTATTAAATATTTTCAAAAAAAAATATTAATTGATCAAGGATATTCCATGTTTCTAATGTCAATTTTCTCATTCTATGTCTCTCACCGTCCCACAGGGCCCATGCCATTACTACCCTAATCTCACCTCCCATGGGATAGGGGATGGAATCTAGTGATTAATAAGAATATCCCACAAGTGGGAGGAATTTTCCCAAGTACATGTACAAACACACCCATCTCCAAAGAAATGCGTTGAAACCAAAATCACCGAGATGAAATGAATTTGTTCTTATATGAATACCCATATAGAGTAAACATTAAAAACAGAATGAAAAATAGGGCCAAAATAGAAGCCCAACAATGAAAAGTACAAACTACTAGAACATGTCTGTAGAAAACCCTACCTTAAGGGTTGGTAAAGGGAAGCCGGCTAAAGACGTAGAAGTGTGCCTTGTCTATATAACGTCACTGGGAACCACTTGGTCCTAAAATTCCATAAATACATCAAATAATCATTATTCAGAAAAATACATGACACATGTGGGTGACGATCTTGTAGGTATTAGGAATACAATGCTCAATAGGGACCTCAAACCACATTGGTATAACACCAAGAAATACAATAAATAGACTACAAAAGGGGTACATTAAGTGTAGCCTCTATAAAGTACAATCAAGAGAGTCATTAGAGTCATCTAACACAAGTATATGTATATGAAATACATATATGAAGAAGGTACATGAATATTTAAATCCAAGGTGACACAATTTGGGACTTCATTGGAGACACACTTCATATATGTCCAAGAGATAGACTCCATATAAGACACACTCCATGTAGTAGAAAGACACTAACTCCATAAGAGAGACACAATATAGGTGACACACTCTGTGTAGGTCACTGCCAGCCCCAAAATTCTGTTCATAGAACACTCGTTCTAGGATCACCTACTCCTCGTGCTAAAATGTTCATATTCCAAAATCCACAAATACTCCCATAGAGTATCATGAATGTTCATCCTCATCACGGGGGTTACAGAACTTCAAGAATATCATCAAACAAACATTATAATTGAAATTTGTGGGTTTTTTTGTAAAATTGAGCATTTTGTGTCTGCATTCAGTCCAAATAGGACAAACATAAATGATTCGACCCTATCGATCTGGATTGATCTGAAACATCCCCTTGGACCTACTCAACAATTTTTTCGGTCACTCCACCCCGTCCCACTGCATGTAGGCCAGAGGTCTCCTCTAGACATGATTTAACTAGCCATGCAAATCCTTATCCCATGCAGTCACCTGACCACATTCCAGCCAACAGCCTGTTAAAAATAAAATGAATTTGTTGCACAACTGGTATGTTCGACCAGTGAACAACCATTCCTTCATTGCATATTTTTCATTTGATGTGGTTTTGATGAGACGCATCCCTCTACCACATCAACCATTTTCCACAACCTTCCACTTCCATCATGGATTTCCTACATTGGCCTTTGAGTCGGCATCCTCTTCCACGACCACTTGCACCCCCCATCTATAGTCCATCCTGCGGGACCACGGGATGATGACGCCAGTGGGCTCTTGGCTGCTGGCCGTTTTACTAGATCCACCTATTCTAGACATGCAACCTGGGTGGTGTCTCCTCCTCCACCAGTCACCCCACCAGCAAACTTTTTTCGCATACCTCCTATAAAAAATGCAAGAGCCACCACCTTTTATTACCACCTCACACTGATGTGGTGTTAGATCTTGCAATGGATCAATTCACCCAATGAAGAATGAGATGAAAATTGTGGAAATGAAGAAAGGCATAGAAACTCCCATAGTGGATAGATCTACATGTTGTTCATGTTGGACTCGATCTGTCCACCTTATATTTGATGACCATATGTAAATAAATAATCAATCATAAACATCAATAATTCCCTATAATCACCCCACTATAGAATCCCAAACCTGCACTACGCAAGAACTGTGAATCAATATATTGGTCGGATGATTTACATTCATCATAGAAAAAAGGAATAAATAACAGAGTGGTAATAAAATCTAAAATGAATTCCCTGAATAGTATTGGATCGATCTGGAACGAATTTGGAATTCACATTCCTCATTGGTCAATTCGTTGATGCCTACTCTGAATCTTGATTGTCGATCTTCCAACATTCTTTCTGGAGAGGATTGTATTCTCCATGCCTTAGATAAATACCCAGGGTTATAGAGACAACACCGAATCCCCATGACATGAATTATTAAAAATATAATGTGACAATTCATCAACACATAACATCAATTTAAATTTTCTAGTTAGTATTTTAATGACATTAACTGCCAAAAAATTATCATTCAACCTAGACCTCCATCGGTTGTGATTAGGCCCTAGCTAAGGTAATTACATCATTTCAAATTGAATAGTTTCCTAATATATTTATTCTAGGAATCCCATTAGATTTTATTAATGTTAAATGATAGACACATGAGTGTTTTTAATGAGAACCTAATCATTATTAAATTATTTTTCTCGGCACTCCGGGCATCAGAATATCTCAGCATCTCAGCAAAAATTCACAAATTTTTCACAATAAATGTATTCAAATTATTAGTTGATTGATCTGGGACATTACATTATCCCCAACATAGGGATTTATGTCCTCGAAAGGGAAATAAACAAGGTCTACTCCACAAAAATGTGAGGATATAATGAAAAAATATGAGCCTCCGGATCCTATGTTCTGTACTAATGATTTCCATTCTTCCACCAAATGTGAAGCAGATTAATCTATCACCCACAATGGACCCTCTTGAGTCAATCCTTGATAACCATATGGTAGTCCACAAAAGCCATCCCATCGTCAATTTATAACATACCAATGTCGATGACATGAAATAGATCAGGCACATGCCTCCCAAACTACGACATGTGAAAGAAATCATGCACTTGATGTATCTATGTGGTAGATCACATTGATACACAACCTCTGTACCTCTAATCAATATATTAACAAGTTTGATGTATTTTAAATATACCTTTTCACCCCAGTCTATCCTCAAAAATCCCCATCAAGGTGAGTCCTGAAGGAGAACATGGTCTCCCTCCTCCATCTCCAAGAGAATGCACCACTTGTCAGTATATGACTTCAACTGACTTCGTGTAGTCCTCATCTACACCTGGATAATCAACACATCTTAGAGGTAGCCTATATCAACTCTAGGCCCATGAGTGCTGACTCACCTGAGTCTGTCCAGAATAGTGGCTAACTGGATTTTCATCAATACAAGGACATGAATGATGTCAAAACAATGATTCAGTGGTACCTGTTGATATATGAAAAATTCACAAGAGATAGGTTTTCCTCCCAACTATAGACAATGTATAAGATTCAAGAACATAACATTTTATCTAGATCTGGGAATGTCTTCTCTATCTGGATATATCTTTGGGGATGAAATGTTTCCCTCAAGTGAAACTAAGTCCCAAATACCACCCTGAATCTCTTACATAACTGGGATGTTAAGAAATAAGAACGATCTGAGATTATCTTTTATGGGTCTCCATGATGATGAACTCTCTCCTTCATGTAGAGGTTTCCCAATCTCTCTATTGTTTTGTGCACACAGATAGGTTTGAAATCGGAAGACTTGGTGAGTCAGTCAATGATAACATAGATTGTATCATGTCCTCAAGAATGGTATGGTAAACTTATCATGAAGTTCATAAATATACCTTCCCAATTCCACACTTGAACATAAAGGGGTTCAGTAAAACCCGCTAAAACCAGGTGATCAACAATCATTTTTTGATAGGTGAGGCATTAAGGAATGATCTCTACCATCCACTTCATTATGATTTTCCGCCAGAACTGATGTCAGAGGTCTTGATACATCTTTTCCACATTTACATGTAAAACCAAATGGGAATTATAGAACTCCCTCATGAAATCCTCTCGCAATGTAACTGGAACTACTATACACCATCTTAAATGAACGACGTGCTCCCAACCATTAAAATATCCATAGGGGGTAATCCTGGTGGAGATTTCATAATGTTTAACCTCATTGTATATATCTCTGGGCAATGCCTTATTGATTTAGTACATGTTTGGAAGGGTGAAAACAATAAACTAATGATAATTTTCTCCATCAACATCTATTAAGGATATATACATCGTGGCCAACTACTTTCCCACCTCACTCAACAACAGGATGATGAATATCATGATATGTGTTTCTGCTATAAAATTACACTTATTAAGAATATTGATGATCAAGAAGTCATAATCCAAGAGGAACTCTATCCATTTCTTCTGTATCAAGTTCCATTCATTCTGGTAGAAAAAATAATTGAATCTTTTGTGGTCGAAGTAAATAGTAATCCACTCATACATCATGTAGTCTCTCCACATAATCAGTGCAAATAATACTCCACCACTACTACAAACACGGCCTTTATCAGCGCTAAAAATGGACTTTATCAGTGCTAGAAAAAGCACTGATAAAGCCACCGAAGATAAAGGGGGTGGTCCCCTATATCAGTGCTCCGAAAAGCGCTAATATAGGACCCCTTTATCAGCACTAAAAAAAGCGTTGAAATAAAGGGGTCTTTTATCAGCGCTAAAAAAGAGCTGATAAAAGTAACCCTTTATCAGTGCATTTTTAGCGCCGACAAAGGGGTCCTATATCAGCGATTCCTTTACCAGCGCATTCGTTTTAGCGCTGATAAAAGTTAAAAAAAATTTAAAAAAAATTAAAAAAAATTTAAAAAAAATTTAAAAATGCTACAAATCGGGTGGGCTTTTATAGCGCATGAGCCCCCCATTTTACAGTGCTTTCTGCCCCTGTACAGCAACCCACACACCCCACGCACCCCCTTCACCCTTTAACAGCGCTTGCTGCTATATTCCCCCATGCACACGCGCCCCTGCCTCCCACAGGATTTGAACTCGAGACCTCCCCCCTGCGCGCCTAAGCCTTTACCACTACTCTATTTTTATTTGTCTTCCAATTCATGATATCTCTCTATATACATATATATAGTTATATTTATTCGTATATTAATATATATTTATATTAATATATATATAGTTATTAGATTATAATATATATATATAGTTATATTATTATATATATATATATAGTTATATTATAATATATATATAGTAATATTAATATATATATAGTAATATTAATATATATATATATAGTGATATTAATATTTATATATATATATATATTTAGTTATATTTATTCGTATAGTAATATATATTTATATTAATATATATATATAGTTGTATTTACATATATATAGTTATATGAATATATATATAGTGATATTAATATATATATTTATAGTAATACTAATATATATATATATGTAGTTATATTAATATTTATATAGTTATTAGATTAATATATATATATATAGTTAGATTAATATATATATATAGTTAGATTAATATATAGGTATATAAATATTCACATATTTGTATTTTAAATAAAATGGATGTTAGATATTATTTAGATAAAGCTAAAATATTTTATATGTAAATAGATTTTATTATTAATATTTATAAATAAATATTTAGGTGTGAATATATAAAAAACATTGTACATATAGTTATATATTTGATTATAAATAGTAGTGCATTATCAAAAAGAATAAAATTTAAAATACATAATATCAATATGAATGTAATAGCTTGGAATAAATTCAGTCCCCACCAAAAAAAAGCCAATAATACCCCCTTAAACGAGGCTGAAAATCCACAAAATGTTAAACAATTTGGGTATCCCGACAAAAAACTCGGTTTTGGACGCCTTCTGGGCCTCTTTTGGCCTCGAAAAAAGCTTGACCTGGGTCCCTCGGGGTCACAGCGACGTAGAGCTTGTCGCAGGCTTCGATTTGATATGTGGTAGAGCTCAAACGGACAACCATATCAAAAGTTATGGCCGTTTGAAGTTTGAGTTGCGTTTTCAACATATTTTGGATCTTTTTTTTAATTTTTTTAAATATTCTTAGTCCTCAAATTATTATTAAATGACTATTAATCTATAATGATTATCAAATTATTAATTAAAAATATTTTTTTAATTTTTTAAGTAGCCATTTTCACTAAATATCTTATATATTATGTATAATAAGTGTAAATGTACATTTATACTTATCTAAAATATATTTAAAAATTATATATTATATTTATATAATAATATAACTAAATTTATATATTAATATATTAATATTTTTTTAATAATTTTTTTTGAAGCCGACCCTTTATCAGCGCTTTTAAAAAAAGCGCTGATAATGCCCCCCCCTTTATCATCGCTACTAAACAAGCACTGATAAGGGGGGGAGGGGCCCTTTATTAGCGCTTTTTCGTTAGTGCTGATAAAGGGGGGGCGCTGCGAAAAACTATTTTTGTGGTAGTGCATCTAACTCAGTATCATGCTTCACATAGTTTTTCCCATGTTTTTTCAATCATCGCAAACAGTAGGAAATCACTGATTTACCTTACATTAGGACACCACCCAATCTGGACCATGATGCATCCCAGAACACTATTTCTGATACCCTCATATGGTATTATAATAATAGGGGCACTTTTCACCCTCTACCTCAACTCCTAAAAATACTAAAAACATTTCTATGTCCACTCGGAGTATCATCATTTCTAGTTAAAATTAGTCAAGGGTGCTTCTACCCTGGAATAGTATGCCATAATCATCTTACAATTACCCATCCAAACCCAAGAAACAACTCACCTTAGTAACATTCCTTGGTGGCTCCCATGCAATCTTGACCAATATATTTTCTGGATCTACTACAACTCCAGCCTCTAAAATGATGTATCACATAAAGTGCTCCTCTGTAATCCTAAACTAAAAATTCAAGATCATCCAATATAGAAAATTCTAACATAGTGTTCCCAGAACCATCATCAAGTATACCACATGCTATTCTTTAGACATCAAGTACACTAGGATTTCATCATTGGAGACCACCATGAACCAGTCTAATTTCTACTTGAATATCAAATTAATGAGTTACATGAATACTTATGGGGGATTTTTAATTCCAAAAGATGTCACTATGTACTCATAGTGTCCATAACGACATCTAAAGGTTTTATTCAGGATATCTTCATCTCGTTCATGATGTTGTTGATACCATGACCTAAGGTCTATCTTGAAGAACCATCTCTCTCCCTTTAGCTGATCAAAGAGGTCCTCAATCCTTAGTAGTTGATACTTGTTGTTCTCTGTCACCTAGTTCAGGCACCAGAAGTCCACACAAAAACTAAATATGTTGTATCCCTTCTTAGAAAACAATACTGGGGATACCCATAGTGAAACACTGGTCCTCACAAATCCCTTCTTGTATAAGTCCTCTAAAAATAACCTAATCTCTTAAAGATCTGTAGAAGCCATCCGATATGTAGTTGTACATATAGGTGTCATCCCGTGGTTGAGATCAATGAAAAAATCTACCTCCCTGTGAGGGGGTAATCATGGAACATTTTTTGGAATCATTTCATCGTACTTGTCTAGCACTGATGGAAACTTTGGACTTGTCGCATCAACTACACTGCAGGTTATGCTATCCAAAAGACGTGTGATAAAAAACACCCTCCTACATGGGATTCCATCCACCACATCTCTAGTTTCATTTATTTGATAATGTAAATCCTAGTCCCATCTCCACAGGCACACCACACTCTACGCCTAAAATAATCAATTTGAGAATGGACTATAGATAACCAGTCTATACCCATAATGATGTTTTAATGCCTCACCACCACTACTAAGATATCCTAGCTGAATTACTCACCTTCATGAGTAATCTCACACTATTATAACTAGTTACTTATTATTTATTCACCTCCATTTTTAGTCTTTAATAATAAGTATGTAGCCAACAACTCCATCAGAATCAACGCGCTCCGAAGAAGGAATGTGGCAAGGAAAGAGTGATGTGAACATTTATCTATAACAACTATATCTAGGGTTAAAATGAACAATAATATACCTATAACCATCCTAGAATTCTTGAGATCATAAGCCTTCATCTTTAGGATCTTTCCTCACCCATATCCATCAGCTCTTAAAGTCAGGGGTGGACCACTTGGGGGTGACGATGGTAGTACCTAAATCCTTTATCCAACACTTGATGCTCATCCTACTTCCATGCTTCATATTCCACCTGTACTACCTCTATTTTTCTACAACCACCACTACCTCGGAGGTCCCAAGACCATCTACTGATCGGTGGTATGACCGATCAGATAATCTCTCGCAATATATCCATGGTCGCTGCATGAGTAGCATAGCCTCTCCTTCGGCTATCATGTTCTTCCCCGGAAGACTCAAATTACTGATCATGAATCTAGTGTTTTCCATAGACTATCTGATTCTCTTGTTCCCTTGCATCAGCTATTGACTACATTCTACTAATGACTCACCTACATGACACCCGGTGGTAGCTCCCACCGCCGGTTCCTGCTCTGCCTGAAATCTCTCTTCAAGCAGAGCTCACTCCAGAACCCCATCATGTGTCAGAATGATAAAATATATCTTCAATACCTTCATCTCTCAAAAAATCCCCTACATGAATGTTCATGACCTTAATAATGGACCCCACATAATGTTAGTGTTGTAGCAATAATGAACTGGGAATCTTAATAAATAATCTATTAATGTATGTCTACACTATTTTAGGTGTAGTATCTCTTTTGTATGCATAGATCATAACATCAGTGGTGATAACTCCCCACTAAATAGGAACTAAATTGATTTCTAATAGAGGGTCACCTACTCAGGCATTTGTATCATGAAGCTCTATAATCTCCTCTATGTTCTCTGAACAATGATCGTAGCTAGAAACTCCATTTAATCGAGAGGCATCCTCACTAGGTGAAAAAATAATGTATTTTCCTTAGGAAAATCCTTAGCTACCTGAGGATCCATCTACCCTCAGAACCTAAGAGGTATTTTTCTCTAAAACTAATAAAACACACTGAGAATGTGAGCACCCTTCACTAGTAACACCAGTAAGAACTGCTGATCTCCATGTGGTGATATCACTGGCACACCACCAAGAGGTTCAATCTATATAAATAGTACCATTAATGATTCCTCATTGCTCAGGGGATCATTCCCATGGTCCTACCAAAGAATCATGATAGGATTCCTGTGTGGAAGAATTGTAAAATAGAACATGTTTTACCACCCTCAATAGAGTATACATGGTGATCTGACGCTAACTCAAGAAGGAAATGAGAACACATTAAAATTCTATATTATACATGAAACTAGTTCTTTCATTTACTATGTCAAAAAGAATAATTTAGGTACCTAGTGAATGGATACTTCAGCATCCATACCAATAGTGGACTCCCTAGCCTGAAAGACAATGTTAAAACAGTTAAAAATATTCCCCAAAACAAAATCAAGGACTCTTGGTCCTTATGATAGAAGAAACATATATTTGATTCTACTCAGTCACGAACCTTAACCCAGGGCCTATGCCATGACTACTCCAAGCTCACCTCCCATCAACTAGGAGATGTTGATTGTGCTGAGTAGGAATATCCCACTAGTGGGAGGCATATTCCCTTGTACGTCTACACATTCACTAACATAAAAGTAATAGTGCTAAAACTAAAAACATTCAATACACATTCATGTATACTACAATGAGATCTTACACAGTGTAAACAGTATAAAGTATAGGGAATAGGGGGATAGAATAAAATCCCAACAAGGAATATTACAATCTCTTAGAAATTTTCGGCAATGAACCCTACCTAAAAAGTAGATGAAGAGAACCTGCTTGATTCCCTCGAACGATGACATGTGTGTATGATATCAATAGAAACCACTTAGTCTGTTTCTACCATGGGCTTTGTCAAAGCATCATTCATCTTCACCAGACACAAAAGGTGCGGGCGAAGCCCGTGTATGGATGACTAATACAATACTCATTGGGGACCCCAAACTACAAAGGTGTACCACAATGAAATACACCAAGTAGACAACCAAATGGTTTCCAGAAGTGTAGCCTTTAAAAATTATATTATATAGAGTCACTATAGTCAACTCACACCAATATATGTATGTGACATAAATATAGGAAGAATGTCCAGACATAGTCACATCCAAAGAGACACAATTCGGGTCATCCTAAGAGACACACTCCACAAAGACATCATAGACACAATCCATGTAAGAGTAGGAGACACAATCCATTATAGAAACACTATGTATATATGTAATAGATAGACTCTTTATAAGACACACTCCATGTAGGTCCCATCTAGAAACTAGATTCCTTTTTGAGAGTGCTTGTTTTAGAAGCACGTACTCGTTGAGCCAAAAAGGTCATATTCCATCCTCTATGAATACTCCAATAGAGTATCATAAAAATGACTGCCTCATCAGGAGGATCCCAACACTACAAATAACACTTCGCATGAACATACAGTCTGAATGTTATGGGCCTTTTTTTTAAAAAGCAGCATGCTGGGTTTGAAGCCTATTCGAACCAACCCCATTAGGCTGACCCGACCCAACCCAGTCACTCAGGGTCGGTCTAAACTAGCCTCTTGGGACACATTGTCCGGGTCACTTGGCCACTAGAGTGGCCTCATTCATCCATCCCATCCCACTACATGTGGGATGACCTAGCTCCACAAGATGTGGTTCTGCTAGTTGATCCCCTACGTGGACAACACGGTAACCTTAACGCGTGCAAACTAGTACCCTAATCAACACAGCTAGACCACATTGCACGACTGTCCAATGTGACTAGTGCACATTTGTGGCACTGATGAGTTGTGTCCCTCCACCACCGTGAACTACCTATAGGGCCTTCCACCACCACCCTAATCCATTTCAACCACCACTAGTGTCCTCCTCAGCCTCGATGTGTGTCCCCCTTATATGGGCCATCGTAGCGCCACTTGTGGGAATCCTATCACCATCATCAGCCATTCCAGTGGACATCCTGTCAGGTCAACCTATCTTGACTTCCCCACCAAGCAAGTGTCACCTCCACCATCAGTCGCCCCTCCGACAGCCTCATCTTTCCACACTCCACATGAAAATGTAGGAGCCAACACCAATGGTATCCACCTCACACTGTTGTAGTCTCGGATCCCTCTACGAATAGATGTTCCTAAAAATGAACATGAAGAAAATTCAGTAAATGATGCAATGAACAAGACCAAAAAATGATGATAGATCAAGGCCTTGTTCGTGTAGTCCTCAATCCATCCACATTTGAATTAAATAATAGTGTAAAAAAATAAATAATTCATAAAATTGTTCAATCCCAACCATCCCTCTGTAATAAAATCACAAACCTACCCTATTCATTACCCATGAATCAATACGGTAATCGATTGATTTGCATTAATCATAGGAAATAGGAATAACGAATGGGGGTGTGAAAAAATAAAAATCAAATTCCCAAATAGGGATTGTATTGATTATTGATGAAGAATAATCCACATTCAACATTGTTCAATCTGTCGACACCTGCTCTGAATCCTAACCGTCGATCCCCCAACAGTCACCATCAAGACATTGGTATTCAACTTGTCTCAAAGGAATTCCTAGGGTTATGGAGATA
This sequence comes from Viscum album, assembly GCA_963277665.1. Lineage (NCBI taxonomy): Eukaryota > Viridiplantae > Streptophyta > Magnoliopsida > Santalales > Viscaceae > Viscum > Viscum album. The sequence continues at coordinate 126,668,782 of OY728148.1, forward strand.
ACCCCGAATCCCTCTGAAACAACTTATTAACATATTCGAAAAACGCACCAACTCAACGTAATATCAACTTAAAATATTTTTGTTTTAATATTTTAATGTAGTTCACATCCAAATATTAACTTTCACCCTCATCCCGCATCTGTCAAGTTTAGGCCCCAACAAATGTAAAATGGTTTTTTCAGTCACATAGGTGTCCTCATATATTCAATATGATAAACCATTTAGAAGTTATTAAAGATAAAATATAGCTTCCTGATCATTTTTAATTAATAACTTATCAATATTCATTGATTTGTTCTGGGCATGCCCGGCCTCAGAATCTCATTCCATATCCGAACCTGGTCATAGAATTTGTACAATTAATTTATTTAAATAGTATAGAAAAAATACGATTTATTACATACTCAATATAATTATTTTCATTTAAATCAATATATTTTGTCATATTTTATTATAGATCAAGGATATTTTGGTAATTCTACAACTAATAATTTTCCACAATAAGACGAATAAAATTTTCCTTCAAAAAAGAGGTGTGATTTTCCACATAGATTGACTTGTCTAACCATCTACTGTGAATATACCTAACATTCGTTTCAATTAATTTTTATTTTCATTAATTTGTTTTAAAATTTTATGATTGAAGGGTGATTAACCTATTTCCACACATTGGTTTATTGGGGAAAATATTTGTGAAATGATATATGTTTTATACAAATTGTGTAAATACAATATAATTTATTAAATGGTATCTAACTGTAAATTCATTTAGTATCATTGTATTTCGTTTTATATTGCATTGTTAATCCTATATATTTACAACAATATTCATGTTTTCCATATATTATACCATTTTAAAGGGATATAATACCCATTCTAATTACATTGGTTCATTATGATATGATGATAATTGAATTTATGTGGCATATATATGTGCGGATAATGATAGGTGGGGTCCCACATATCCCTCTAATACCTTTTTAAAATATGATATCTCATTACATCATAGGGCATGGAAGTAATAGTTTCATCATAATGGCATGGGAATAATGTATTTCCAAATTTTTTTAGCACATTGACCTAATGAGTTTATTCACAAAGGTATATGAATAATGTGTTCTATAATATGGTTTTTTATGATTATGATTGTTACACAATTTTACATTGTTATTATCATTCAGTTATTCTACATTTCATTCTTTTTCCTATTTCATTGATATTCTTCAATTTAATTTTATGATACCATATTTCAATGTTGTTTTTTATTATTCTATTCGATGTGATTATTGTTGTTTCTTATTTATATGTTATTATTCCATTATATAGTCATGTATTAAGCCTTTCATTATGTTGTAATCTATGATCCATGATTCATTGTGTATTAATCTCTTATAAATTTTCATTGTATCCATTATACCCATATTATCATATTATTTCCACTTATGGTATTTGGTTTTTATTTATAAAGATTACAAATAGCAAAAAATTTGAAATGGGCTCCTTATTACATTTATATTTATTTTGTATTTTAAGAAATGTAATATGTATGATATTTTTTTTGAGTATTTATATGGAGAATATTTACGTAGATTTTGATTAATTTTTATGGATTAAGCAATTGCTAATATATTGGGGAAAATGATTGTTAGTTGATAAATGCAAAGATTTGTTCATTTATTATCTTATAAAATTTTAATAAATCACTAAATGCGATGGATAATGTGAAAACATTATAATGAAATTTATATTTATGTCATGTAAAAATGAGAAGGTAATATTTTATGGACAATCATAGTTGTATCAAGGAAGGGTTTACATTATATTAAATGATATAATTTTTTAGGATTATTTAACGATTGGTATGTTAATGTTGACATAATTTTATAGGTATAGATTCCCATTTAGGTTTTTTGTGGTAATATTTAATATTTTATAGATTAATAATGGTGAAATTTAATGAAACCCCTAAGGATAAGTCTAATAGATTAATCTATATATAAGAGTACATCCTAAATTTTAGGTTTTTTAGATATTGTGGGGAACTCATGGTAGTTAAATATCTCTTTTCATGTTATCATGTGGATGAATCTATGGTCAAGATGTATATATAGTAATCACTCTAAGGATGGTTAGTGGAGTTTCAAAACAATATTCACATTGGTGCATGATGAGTGAAACTTATACTACACACCTTACTATACTCTCATAAGGGATATGTTTTGGATAATAACATTATATTTACAATCCATTATGATGGATTCATTATGATTAATAACATGGTTACATAATAGGCCTGAATCATAAATAAATAATCAAATTTTGATATAGGAGTTATTTATGCTGAACTAAAAGCTAATGTATTAATTTTAATGTGTAACGAATTTTGTGGATAAATTTATCATATAAATATGTCAAAATAATTTTATTATAGTGTTAAATGTTCATCACTCTAGATTAAATTCATTTTGGACTTAGTAATGAATAATTCATGAGGAAACTAAAATAACTATGTATTCCAACTATATTTTAGATATTTTCCCACTGAGAAACGAAATAGTATAATATATAGAGTGAAACAAATCATAACAATGAAAAATAAGGTATCAAAAATTATATATAAATCACATGGTGATCAATATGAAGAAGTAATGATGATCCAATTTCCTTTACCATAATAATTTTGTATAAATCGCAATGGTTATAGTATTAATAGAAAAAAGTGAAATTAAATTTATGAAAAAATACATGTATATAGAGACTCAATTAATCGGAAATGTGATGTGATTCAAAAAAACAATGAATAAAAATAGATTTCATCAAGAGATACAATTAATTGATGAATGTCTTTGACATAGTATTCGTGGAAATTAACCTAGTCAATGCCCTAATCCATGGGATAATGGGGATGGTATCCCCTCTCAACAAGTGAGCCATGTTAATTATAATACAACCATAACTATATAAGTTGGTTTTAAAAAATCATGTATAATGAGGATCACTAATCGACCACATATGAACATCAGGTGTTGTATTCATATCTTTTTCAACCAAATCCTTTGTAATAAGAATGGTTACTAAAAAGATAATATCGCTACCTAAAATGAAATATATTGAATTATTACAAAAATAATCCCAGTGTTATGAATGTTGTATCACAAATATTTAACTACACCTTAGAAAGATGTAGTTTATGAATGTAATAAGACACTTTTTGTGGTCTATTATTGGGTAATGAACAAAAATAATTTGATTTAGGAAAATATACATGATACCTCTTGAGTAGAGGGGGTCCCATTTCCAAATTTAATCATGTATTGGTATTTGATTGAACACTAAGATCAAGGTAATGTTGCTAAACCTCCACTTTTGGTGAAGCCTTCATAAAAAATTCTACAACATGTAGTTCTGTAGGCTTATACTCCAACTTCCCAAGCCCAAGGTCCAACATCCTAAAAAATGGTATTTGATTTCAATGTGTTCTATCCATGAGTGATGTAATTGATTTTTAATATGGTTTATATCACATCAATTTTCTCATTGGATTCGGATCAAAGACATAAAATCAACTCCTATCCCATCAAGTTGTCGCTTCATCCGCAATAACAATGTGCATGATTGAGTATTCAAAATATATTGATCATTTGTGGGTTATAATTAAAAGAAATCATATTTATTTATTATTAATGAAATACATAATATAACAAGATATAATTCACCAAATGATGTATATTTTCTATAATCTACTTTGAGACACAAATATGCATCTTTATAACCCAATAAATATTGCTAATAGTTATCATTATAAAATTTAGATCCATTGATATTCTGATATAATGATGTATTATATTCACTATTATTATGTTTATTTCTAGGTGATTTCCTTGATACCATGCTAATTGGAAAGTTGAAAAAACAATAACTGATCACATCACTGATACGTGAAATAGGATAAAAGTGATCTTCTTATATTATGTGAAATTATCCCATTTGGCTTCATCTTATCTTAATAGTATCATATGGGTGTCCAATTGAGTCATCATATCCTTCAATTATCAATTCCAAAATTTTGAAATCCTCTATAGGGTATTTTGATTTAGAAATAATGTTTTCTATCCTTGCTTGTGTGACCTATAATCCATGGGAAAAGGCCAGTTCTCTAATCATTGAAATTACAAAATCACTTTTCATTAATTTTTTAAATGGTTTTACTAGAGAATTATCAGATCCTACACATATTATTTCATTGACATACACCAACACCATCATCCATTGATTACTCTCACTATTGAAATATATACTCTATTCAACACCCCCATGATAAAAACTGATCTTCTACAAAAACGTATCAATCCATGAATACCATGATTTTGAGGAATTCATCAACCGTAATAATTCCTTCATCAGATGAAAGACTATGTTCCTATCTTCTTTAATGGGAAAAAAATTGATGTGCGATATATAATTCCTCTCCTATAACCCCATTAAAAAATTATTACTTGACATCCATATGGAAAACAATGAATTTTCTTTCCCAACTATGTCCTAGAATAATCTACTTTTCTCAATACTTGATATGGGTTTATATTTTACATCAACATCAATACCCTCTATCTAGGAGTTCCATTTTAATCTAATTCATTCATTTTTCAAATAACTATTTAATATTAATTATTCTATTTAAAGGCAAATTTGGTCTTAATGACATTTTTATCTTCCATTCTTGAAACAATATCCAAGGTTTGATTTTTCTTAATTTATCCAAGCTCTTCATTTAGGTAAAGAAACCAATTATCATCTACAGCTGATTCCTCAAACTTTTTTGGCTTAACCTATGATAGTATGGTTGCATTCTATAATGAACTCAATATCCATGTTTCAACTAGCATAACTTGATCAACAATAATGTTTTTTTTCATCATTTTCAGGTCATCCCTATATCTTTTGTATTGATATAGATTTGAATTACCCCAACTCGACATCAATATCTAATTTAGAATCATCATTTTCAACTTCTAATCACCCTATGTTACATTCCTCCACATCTTTGTCATTAGTAACCGATTCACTATATTTTTGAAGATTATTTTTATTTTCAACTTCATTTTTATCATTTCTTATAAATACATACTCAAACCACTTTTTTAAGCATTTATATACTTTTATATTTCTCGATTATCCATGAAATATCTCCTCATCTATATGAGAATCGTATATCATATGTTTATTCTTATTGAGAATGAAAAACACACTTCAAAATATTTGAATGTATTTGAACGTAAGATTATTTCTGCACCATTTTTCAAATTTTATAATTTAATTAACCAAACATATCAAAGATATATTATATATTTGTAAAAATGTCACGACTTATTCCTTTTATTATTTAACTAGAATCCCTTTTTTAATAATCATTAATATGGAAATTTTATTTAATACCTGATTTCTCCTCTGAATCACTCCATTTTTTAGCAGTTTTCTCTACCAAAAACTGATTCATTTTTCCATGTTTATTGATAGACTCTTAAACTAGGATGTTTGTAAATTCAATACAATTATCAATACAAAACATTGGGATCTTATATCAAAGAATCCATTCATATTTCGTTTGATATAGTTTTATATAACTATACACCTCAGAAATGCGGGAATTTAAAAAAACCAATTCCATCCTACTAATTTCATCGACGATAATAATATTACACATCGTCCCATGAATAGATATTTGTGAGATATTTCCATACAAAATGGTCTACACCAATTAAATCAATCTAGTTTTCTTTTTGTTCTGTTTAATTGTATATATTTCTGATAGTCATCCCATGATGACATGTATCACACATGTGAGTGTAATCAAATGATTGATTTGTGGGATCTCATGTTGCATAACATTTTACTAGATCAGGTAGGGATGGTTGACATAGAAGGCAATTTTTTTATGCCCCATAGTATTTTATTCCTCCCCAAATTGAAATCCACATCTTTATCTCCTATCACAATTAATATATTTTTGTTAAATTTTCCCTTATTAAAAACTATACCATCATTTCACTAGAGGATATATAAATTTTTGGTAAATCTTATAACCTATGTCAAGTCACATAATTAAATAACACTTAGAAAGTATGAGCGAGACATTCAATAAGAAAGATGTCAACAAGTCTCATATCTTTTCCACCAAATATGGATGTTCCTAAGCCAATAATCTTCATTCAATAACCATTTTAAAATTTTACATCATCATCCTTGTCATATTTTATTCCCACAAATAGATCATTATTTCCCATTATATGGGATATTTACTCACATTCACAGATCTATACACCATCATGATCTTACTCATAATGGGAAATATCTGCAACCACTTCTTGATCAGCTCTATTCTTCATGATCCACATCACTAACATTATACGTGTTGTGGACTAATGATATTGATCTTCTTCAAACTACAATGGAAGGAAATTATTTTTAATAGATAAAAATATATATTGGGGTTTTAACTCTTTTGATGATACATTAGGAAATTACATTCAACAACATTCTATTTTTTTGACACATTATTCTGCATTTTTGATGAGCAGTATCTGGACATGTGTTCAAATCATCCACACTAGAAATAGTGGCCACCAATATTAATACAAGAATATTAAACTCTATAGGGAAGATTTTTTCCTATTGTACTATTCAGTACATTTTTGTTATATAACATATATTTTGATAATGTTGTATCGTTCCACAACAACAACAACACCTAATATGATGTGCATTAAAGTACATTATTATAGTTGTAGTTATTCATTATTTTATATGAGTCTTCAAATTCTAATTTATAAAAAAATTTATTTTTATCTTTGGATTGGGATCTTGGGGGTTGACATCAATCATAATAGTTTTTTTTTGTGATCAAGCCCTATATTATCATTTTTATTTGTATATGACAATTTATTTTATTCTACTTTCCAACTTTTCATGAAATACATCTTTTTTACCACCTATGTGATTAGAATCATCTATGAAATAGCAAGAGTGAAAAACCTTTAATGAGCCTCAAATTTTCATTTGATTTTAATTCAGTCCACTTCATGTCATTTAATATGTATGAATTTTTCTTTCATAGTGTTTTTTAAACCATATATTAATGTTATCTATTAATTCTTATTTATCATGTTCTCAAAAGTGTTTTCTGAGATCTATGTAATAAAATAATTTTAATTTTAATTTATTTATTCATCTCAATATTCTCATATAACTTCATATTCATATAATGTTTGTAATTAGGAAGCACTCTTTTTTTTTCTTTATTTTGTTTATCCAAACATCTATCTCCGAAAAAGAAGATTCTAACTCTACCTAGAGGTAAATTCTTCCTCAAAATACAACGTAATAATTATAAATTTTTTCCCTTGACTGAGAGATAATAACAATATTCACATTATCATTTTATCATTGATCATTTTAGTTATCCATACCTACAAATGAATATTCTCATGATTTTCCATTTTCATGTTAAAGAAGATTCTTATTTTGTAAGAAATTTATCGTAAACATTTTCATAACATTGAAATAAGCTAAATAATTATTCATGGGAATATATAATTCATCCCCATCAAGGGTTTGAAATTGCTTATGGCACATAGTAGTTATATTTCCCTCCTTTACACATCAATGAAATGAATTTGGTTGTTTCCAATTGAATGCTTCTTTTGACACATTGTAAATTATTTGAAAGGAATGACATGTTATCATATCCTTTATCATTTTCCTACAAATATTCGATAATGATATTCTTTAAGTCTATGAATAACTCTTATATGAACTTCCATTTTTTCACAAACTCATTATCATCATTTCTCATCTCGTATGAAATAAAAATACTATGTAAGATATCAAATTTCATCTCCTTTGGAACTATAATCATCAAATATAGGAACATTCATATTTATCTGATGTGTATGTATTCATAATATACATTTAACCATATTCAAATTTTTGATAATTTATTTGATCCAAACTTGTGTTCAATAAAAGCATTCAACCCACCAAATATTTAATCGAAAGACCCATTGGAATACATTCTAATATCCTTGTAATTATTCCATAGAACCTATTTCTTTTCATATATGACGTTTGAGACTCCTTTATAAATATGTTGGAACATTTTCTGACATAGAATGTGATGATAGAAATGACATAAACATCATATATATTTCATTATATAAGACTCCCCATAAGTAGTTGATTCACATGGCATCAGAATCAAAAAACATTCCCTATGTTTGTGGTACAATACCATTATCCAAACTTGCCAAAATACCATCCATCATTTAAATAGAGACACCCATTCATAATTATTTGATGTTATGATACATTAATTTTTTCCAAAATTAGCAATTGTTTTAATAAATAATCATAATCTATTTATGATTAATAACCTCATTGAAATTCCATAGAATGAAACCATGAAATTAACTATTTCTTCTGATACTAATTGTCATCCTAGTCATGCTTAAAACCCTTAAAGGGGGGGGGGGGTAAAATATGGGAATGATAGTTTTAAACTATTTCCCCTTTGGATCATGATTAATCATTAAAATAAACACTCTTCAATCCCTTTCTTATGGAAATAGATGAGAAGAATTAATATCATGCCCGAGATATATAATTTTTTTCAATGTTAATAGGCTACGTCCATGTATCATATAAAAGGAAATGTTACTATGTACCAAAAATAATAATGATAACATTTGTTACAATGTATGGTGTAGACACACATTAACTATTTTTTTATAACCGATCACAATTTTAATGCTAACAGATCTCTCCCTTTATGTGTGATCGCTACTACTTCAAAGGAATATTTTGTTCTTCTTAATCATTTAAAAATTTCTTCACATATATATGAGTGTGCAATGATGTTTTTTATTCAACTAGTTGATGAAATGAAAATGTTTATGTACTTTATGATTGTTTAAATGTATTTCCCAATCTGTTTTTAGTTTCTTCATTAACATCCTTGAACCATTCATGAAGTGTCTTTCATCCCACAGGAACTACCTTTCATCATGTGACATTAGTACTTTTCAGACTTCCTTGATTTACAATTTAATTTCTCCATATGAACTGCTAAATCATCAAGTCAATTTTACCTTTAGAAGGAATTGTTCCCTGAAAACATTTTCTATGAAATTAATGCATTATGTATGTTCTCATTTGGGAACTCAAGTCCTTCAAAAAACCACTTACTTAATGGAATACCTCTTATTAGACCTATTTCAAACTTCACAAAAATAATCCAATGATGATGCTATCTAATCAGATTATCACCCTATCTACATATGTGATTAGGGCCCTTTATATAAGAAATGAAATCCCAAAAACCCCACTAATCGCAATTAATAAAAGATTATTTTTGGATTAGTCATCACCACGAACTAGAATTCCTATGTGGTCAGCATAGAAAAAACACTATCTTGGGGACTCAATTCACCCCCATCATCTACAAAATAAAATTCAATCATATAAAAACATTAATAACTATTACCTTATAATGATATGTCTCCCGTTAACTGATTATTCCACATGGTTCACATAGAATACTATGCTATCCTTAGAGCACTACTATGTAGAAATATTTTCTTTGTTAATTTTCCTCTCCCATACCACATACTTGAAATGCGTTTTGTATACATATATTTTCAAATTAAATTCCTTTTATATAAAAATACCTATTTTGATGTCCAATAATAAGGAAAACAGTATATAACTACCCCACCTTTAATGCATCTACATCGGAAACATTAACCATACTCTTACATGGTACTTTCGATTTTTCGACAACAAAATCTCCCAAAACAAATCGAGATGGTTCCTTGAGTTATTTATTCCCAACATTTAAATTTTTTTGTATAAATGGAATTGACCATAATATTAAATCAATGACAAAAAAATATAATCAATAACATCTAGTATGAGAAGTAATTTTTATAAATATCATTTATTAAAATTGGTAATGGAGGTAGATTTACAAGGTTTTTTGGAAGATCAATCCGATGAAAAAAAAATAAGTTATGATATGAGTGAAATTAAATTCAAAGGAATATAATGATGGTAATACTTTATACAATATCCGTGAAAGAAGAATCATCACCCTAAAATTTCATATTCTTTCTTTATTTTAAGAAGCTAAATATAAAATGGTTATGATATAATTATGATATAAATAATTTATTATCACATTTATATTTAATAAATGATTAGAAATTGAATAATAATATTTAAAATTTTTAAATGTTATTTTTTATGAAGATGATTTTAAATATATATTTCTTTAAATGTCTATGTATCAAATTTTATATTTTAAATTTGACCAAATTGTCTTCACTTGGTTATTCATAATGAAAATATTTTATTATGATATATATTTCTGGGTTCTTTTTGAAATAATTATTTTTAGGTGAGAGGTGTAAACTACTATTTCTAAAAATACAATGCTTTTATTGAATTGTTAAAATAAATGTATGAATTAATTTTTTTAAAAGACTTTAGAGAAAAACATTTATTTTATATGAAACACTAAAAAATTTATAAAATAAATTTAATATTCAATCTAATATTTTTTTATAAATAAATAACATAGGTATCTAAATTTTTTAATCTAATATACAGTTATTAATTTAAAATTAATTTTTATCAAATTTCAAAATAAAATATAATAAATTTACTTAATATTATCAACTATATATACCATATTATATAATATAGACTATTTTATTATTAGCATTAAAAAATAAGACATAAGTAAAAACTAGTAACCATAGTAAAAGCATAATTGGTAAAAAAGGGATAACCAGAGGGATAAAAGGCCTAACATGTTAGAAATATTTTTCTAATATATTTTTTTTTTGTCTAGATAGTAAAAAAAAATACACTCTATTATTTTACATTTTTGTGTCTTATTTAAATGTAAAATAATTCCACCCTCTATATTAAGATAAAATATTCGTAAAAAATATTTTATCCACAGTTATAAAAGGGGACTCTCCCCGCCCCTTCAAGAATAACCAAAATTATAGTTTTCCCTTGAAACTATACCATTATTCATTCCCAAATCACCATTTCTCTTTCTTTATATTTTATTAATAATATTTTTAAATAATAAATCCATTTCCAATTACTCATGTAAGGGAAGGATAATGTCCTCAATGTGAGAAATATATTTTTCCTAAAGATGTTTCATTTCTATTTTCCCCATTAAATTCAATTTTTATCTTTGTAACATTAAATAATTTGTAAATAAATTATAGATGATATTTATATATAATGGTAATAACATTTAACACCTTTTACCCTAACCCTTATGAAAAAAAACAATATTTGTAAGTAGGTAAAAACTACTCCTCTAGAAGCTTATTATTTCAATTTCCATCCCTAACATATGCCTAGTTCTAATGTGTATTTAACTAATTAGTATGATATTTATAAATTTTTTGATTCATAAAAAATAAATCATATTATTCATTTCTCCATGTCTATATAACATGAAATCATTATCCATGTCTATGTACGGACTTCTACCACCATAGAAAAGTTTATTAAATTTTTCATCACCTCCATACATAAATATTCATTATAATATGATTAATTCATAAGTGTTTTGTTTGTAAATTTATTATTATTTTCGTAATACCAATTATTAAATGTATTACTAATATGGGATGTAAATGATCATTATAAATTCATCCATTTAAAATGAGCGCACTAAGAGTAAAAATAAATCTTTTATAATATGGAATAGTTTAGTAATAATGTAATAATAATATAATTCGAATTAATTTTTATTTATAACATTACTATTTCGTAAAAAATATCATTATTCCTCTCTAATAATTATATTACATATAAATATATTCATAATCATCCTATAATTATGGTAAATTCATGTTTCGGTCAGTCTAACCACATACTTATCAAATATTTTAATGTAATGTCATGGATGAATATGAGAACCTAATTCCTAATACTATATGACCTAAATATGTATATAAATATTTTATTTTTGGGTTTGAAATTCCAAAATTAATATTAAACTCATTATATAACATTCCAATACCGATTTTTAAAAAATCAGTTAAACAAGCTCCTCGTTGATTTCATATTTACAGATGAAAACCAAAAAATACCATAGAATGAAATTATGTAAGTATATATAATTATTATGCTTTAATTATATATCATTTTATAAAATAATAATTATTATTATTGGGATAATAATGATGTAAACCACATCAATTATGAAAGTTTTTCATAGTGATCAAGACTACTCACATCTTATATTGAAAATAGGTAATAGATAAATAATTAAATTACAGGTAGTAATAAAAAAGGATTTTTTTAAATTTTATTATATATTTATAAGGATAATGAAAATTTTATTAAGATATTTATTTGTTTTATATAAGATATTCATGAACTTTAGTGAAATTAAAGAATTGTGGTAAGGGGTTCTTTGTGTAAAATTTAACTTCGTGACACATATTTCATATATTTTGACATGATATCCTTGATATGATGGGATTTCAAAGGAATGGAAATATTTTTATTATATTAATAAAATTTATGATGTTTTATGATCCATGTCACATAGATTATTTATGTTTCTTTAATTCAAAGGATGACAATGTTTTTTAGGTTTTCTCATCTACGATTTTTGTTCATTGAGTCTAATTCTATATAGGCCAATTGTTTTACATTTTGTAGTTTATATAAATCAATGGATATATTTGATTTTGGTTATGATTACAATAAATAATATTAAAGACGAATATCAATGATCTATATGTCTATGTTTTTTGAATCAATGGATACCAAAGTCATAAAAGATTCATATAAAATGTCATTTTCAATTTTTTTTCCTTGAACGATAATCAATCTGGGAAATATTTATTATTTTTCAAAACCCCATAATTTTATTTTTTTGTTCATTATTTTTCAAATTTACATTAAATTTTTTATTTCCCCTTGAGTCATATTTTACCCAATGTTCATCATGTTTGTGAAACTATTCCCAAATTTTTTTCAGTATGGAAGCTACCCATTCCATGTCTTCAATCACAGTTTTTTTTAATTTCTTTATATATGTCTCAATTATTTATTATGGTAATTTTATAAGAAATTTTATTTCATTATTAAGATTTAATGATTTATTTAAAATATTATATAGGTGTAATTAAATTCAATGTGTGAATGTAAACTCATTTTATTCATTTCCAAAAAAACACACATTTCAATATTTTTTAATTTTTCTATGAAACATACTCTATAATTTTATTGTATCTAAAATAATATACAATTCTCCATATTTTTTTAAAATAGTTAATTGAATATTTATTAATGGTTACAGATTTTCCTTATTTCCAATGAGATTTTTATAATTCTCCTCAAAATAGTTTCTCATCTACATTTACATTCGTTTACATATTTTATACTAGAATATGGATATTCAAAAATTATTGTTGTAAAAGAATTTCTTCCTTAAGAGACATTTAAATGGTAATTTTATATATGAGGAATGATATATAACTTCCTTTTCAATTTTTAATTATCCACTTTGAATAGTTTTTACATTACATCAAATGTGTTTCCCTTATTTGTACCATATTTTCCATTTATTTTATAGTAGGGTTTTCACCTTGATTCCATACATTGATTTATTAGTGACATTTTGACTAACAATATTGTAAGATCCCAGGTAAATAAAAAATATTGCATTCTAATTTTTATCAATATTTGTGAATAAAATGTTAATACTACTTTAAATGGAATGCTATGCTCGATGGCATACCCAATACGCAACAACGAGTTTCTTTAAAATCTTACATTGCACACTAATAATATAATAATATTATAATAGTTATTGCCTAGCCATTTTAATGGAAGGAATGAACATAAATAACTACAAAATGAGTAAATATTTTTGTTAAATATTTTTACATTTATCCAATAAATGTCAGAGTCTTACAATGCAAATAAATCCAATTTTAAGCATAAATCTTTTAATATTCATTAAAAGTTTGATTAACCGCCTTTTGATGGAGAACCCTTTTTTAATATACTTTTGACAATTTTATATGTTTTATATGAAAAAAAATACTTATTTAGAATATGGACATAAAAATTTACTTTGTGTAAATTTTTGTTATTTTTCGGATAAAGATCATTTTTAGTGAAAATCTTGCATTTTAATTCAAAACCTCCTTTTAATATGATTTATTTATATGGATATATTATCTTTTTAATTGATATTAATGTTTATTTACAATATATTTTTACCATTTAATCCAATGGTGGTCATTGGAATTTATTTCACTTTGAAATTGGAAATAAACTAGTGTCAATCTTTTTATAGATATTGTTTCTTAAAAACATGCTATTTGTTTTGAAAGTGGGAATGAATTATTAAATTAATTAATGAAAATTATATATGTTTAATTTTTTAAAATATACATCATTTTTCAATTCGGAATATCAAATATTTCTTAGTGTGAATTTGTGGTATTTTTCTGAAAATCTTAATTTTTTGATGAATAGTGAAACCATTAAGTGGTAGTTAAAGAAACCGATTTTTGGTTTTAATGAAACTTTACCACTTTTGTGATTTGATTTTAAAAAATCAGACATACATGGATGTCATTAATAAGTAAAAAGTGGTTCAATAAGATTAAAATAAATTTTGGTGAATAGTAACTTTTATGTTTTATTAATCGTGATTAGTGGTAATTAGTGTAATCTAAGGTAAAGATAATGTTATAATAATATGAAGTGTCGTTCAAACTTGTCCTACCCATATTGTATGAGTCATGTACGACCAATAAAATCCATAGGTCAACATGAGAACCCCATGGAGCTTAATTGGTTGGAAAATGACATTAATAACTTTTTATTTAAAGTTAAAAATAAAATTTCACAGACATGTATTATTTTACAAAAACAATTTTCACATGGGGTTATACAAGTAATATTTTTGACTATAAATATTCATTATAAATCTAAAAAGATTTACTAAATCATTATATTTTTATTATAATTTTTTAGACATTAAATAAACTATTTTATTTATGACACCGTGATGATGTAGTGATTACCTTATAAATGAACAATTTAAATAAAATGAGAAGATAGGGTGAAATCTAAGTCTTACACTTGTCAAAACACTATTGGATGGGTTTATATCTAATCCTTATCACTTTAGCATAGAAATATATCCTTTTGGGACCTTTAAAATCCGAAAATCATTTTTTAATAATGTATTATTTTATAACATTCCAAGAGTGCCCCTCCTCTGCTCTTATAAAAGACCCCCACCTCTACCACATTACCCACACCTCTAAAGCCTTTGGCTCGGCCAACCCCTACCCATTTCATCTCTCCAAATCCCTCTATTAATAATTAAAGCCTCACCTTTGGAAGAATGCTTTTCATGAAACCTTTTTGGTTCAAACCAAGGGGAGTTACCCGATTTAAAGGTAATGTCTTCACTTGTGTTTTTTTGTTTTATTTTGCTTCTCCATACCCCTAAAATATTTTTATTCATTTATTTTGTTACAACAACAGTATATTAAATATATTATTATGTTTTTATGTGAAGGATTAGAGCTACACTTACACACACCTCCGTCTAATGGTTAAAGAACATATTGTTTCTGTGGATGGTGAATTGCTGCCTCACGAAATGATGATTGTTCAAATCTTCTCTTAAAACCTTTCATGGTGGCCATTTTATGTCACTATATTTTATATATGATATATATGGTACTTATGTTTTTCATATGCTTCTATATTTTATATTTAAAACATACCTTTATTCTTTGCATGTTGTGCAAATGCGATAATTTCATACGAGGAAGTGTGGACTGCCGCCCCCTGATGTGACTCATTCAGGAAATACATGGAATGTATAAGGAATGAAATTAATGAACTTATGTGACCTATAAAACATATATATTATACTAAAATTATAATATATATTTCTCTCATTTATTTTTAATTCCATTAATTTGTCAAAGAAATGAAAGTAGCGTTCATGCGTACATACAACCTACCGTCTCCATGAACGGTGCATTTCATTTATTTATTTTTATCTCCAAATGTTATGTAATAGTATAAAAAGAATATTTAATTAATATATATGATATAAAAATAATTATTACTATTCTGGATATGACTTACTTATAACTACATGGACAATCATTTTCAAACAAGTTCATTTTTGACTCATGTACCAAACATTGACAAAAACGTCGGATATGAACTCACATTATTAACCAATTATTATAACATTATAATATGTGATATGAAATGAATAATAATCTATAAATGGTTACCTTAATCAATTATAAATTGACCAAATTTTATTATTCAGAAATATAAAGAAACGAACAAGACAAGTCGGACTTGAGGTAAGGGATCCGACCTCTCGCTTTCTTTTCAAGTACCCTCTTTTATGTCGTTTCATTTATGCTCCATGTTATAATGTTAGAGGATGTTATTTTATATTAACCATTCTGTAATTTGTATTTTTATATGATGAGATACCCCCTATTACTCTTATCAATTCATTTTTTATAAATTTTAAGTGGCGTTGTTAGGCTGCCGAATTTTCATAAGGGGATTTTCTTCTCACTTTTTATTCATGTGAGATTCATGATACATTGGCCACTATTTTTTTGTGTGGTGTATGTACTGCCCATTATTTTAATTTTGGTATAATATACTCTCATTTATGAGTAGTTACATCTTTATTTTATGACCCTTCTTTCATGGGGTGTACGTGTCATATGTTTTCCAAATCAGTAAGGGAACCTTTCACCCTCCTCTTTTAAAAAGACTTATTTTGTTATGTCTTTTAATTTAAAACTTTTTATGTTGGAATATATTATTCTATATCCATATTTATGTAAATTTTATGTCCTAGTGATGAGATACCATTTTTTCTCTCATCAACTAATTTTATGAATTTTAAAGTGACGTCGTTAGGCTGTCGAATTTTACCAAGGGAACTTTTTAACCCAATTCGGATTTCTTTGGGATCGACTTCTAGTTATTGAATATGTTGCCGATTAATATGTGTGAATGACCTCTGGTTGTTTTACACTTAGTATACACTTATATTGGGTCTATTTATATTTTTAAAACATAAGTATGAGATTTATTTGTCCTTAATTTAAGGATATCTTCTTTATAAGGGATTTCATCTCATTTTATATTTCTATTGAGACTTCATTATTTTTATGCACCAATTCACACTTATATGGTGTATATACCTTCCTTTGGAATATTATATCTTGAATCCCATTATTCTCATGATATTATAAATTTCTGATTAAATGTTATTCCTCAATTGTTGTATTTAATTGTCTCTCATTTTGTTAAAAACCCTTTAACTAAAATATCGTTTTAAATGTTTTAATGAATTATTTTTATAAATATTTCTCATTAATATCCATGTTTTCAAAAAAAATTTAAGGATTCATTTATATGGATATTAATGGTTTAAAATGTTACAAGATTCAAAGTTTTATGGGTCACTTTGATTCAAATATATCTTTATTAAATGTTTTAAATGGTTTTGAAAATGGTTTTTAGAATGGATTCATTATTTCAATACTTAAAATGTTATATTGTTATTGCAATGTGGTAATGTTATCATTCGTTTTTGCTTATGTTATGTTCTATGATTATGTTATGGTTCTTGGGCATTGTTTATGAAGACAGGTGGTTCCGTGATAAACTAAGGGCGGGTGAGCCCGATATAGCTCTCCAATGCATTGGGTAACGCGAAGGGGTTAAACCCTAATGTTTCTCTGAAGAGATTTAGGGAATATACTGTGATGGGTATTCCAAACGTAACCGTGAGGGTTCCTCCCTACGTAAGAATGTTATGAATGCCTTAAGTTACCTTTTTGTCTTATGATTTCTATGAATTATTCGTAAATCATATGATTTCATGAGGTATGTTTAATTGTTTATGTTTTATTTGTAAAGTATGATTTCATTGATTCTTATGTATACATGGATTAATGTTTTCTTTCCATATTGTTATAACCCTTTCTGAGCATTTTATGCTAATCCCATGTTTTTTTGAAATGATTTTTACAGGACCTAAAGTTGAATAGGGTCAAGGATGGGATCAAGGAAATGTCAGGCTGTCTAAAACAAGGAACTATACATGACTCTTTTGTTCAAGAGTTTTAATTTTTTTAAAAAAAGTGGAATCTGAGAAGATGTGTCTACTTTGTAATCTTTGAGATGTAATAGTTATGTCCTAAGTCTTTAAACCTCTAAACCTGAAAAGAACCTCAACGAGAATTATTCATTTAATTCAATAATAAGTAATGTTTAAGGCCGAGTCCTTATAGTTGGTATCAAAGGACGGTTTAGATAACTTTAGAGGTTAGATTGTTAAGTGACAAGTTGTGTATAACCACAATGGTTATTATATTAGATAGATTCACTGTTATTTTTGAAGGTTGGAATGAGTTTGAGATAATGTGGATAAGTATATCTTAGTGTTTATCTTCATCTTTAGTACATAATGATTTTGTTGATATACTCACACTGACATTTCTAGTTTTAGTAAATGGATGGATCTAGTAGGCACTGAAGTGGCAATGGGTTTGAAGGAAACTGTGGTGGTTCTCTGAATAAGAGACTGGATGAAATGGTGGATTCAATGAGAAATCTCGTGGTTATTCTAAAACAACTATCAGGAGTCATGATCAACCACTTGAACCTTGGTTAGTTCTCTAATGCATCATGTACGAGAGAACCAACTCGACATGGAAGTTCAGGTAATAATTATAATGGTAACCATTAAGGATTATATGATCCTTACTTTTGAGGCAATTATGGGTTACTATACATTATGATGGAATTTGAATGACATGAGATAATCTTCAGGTCAAATTATGTTATTGTTATTTTTGATGATTTTATCTCGTTTTGGAGTATGTTTTATGAATTATATAGTTTTGGAAAAAGGATAACATGCAGAACGTGTGAAAACCCATCATGTCAGACAAAGCTATTGGAATCGAACCCACAACCAAAGTGCGACTGGTATTTATCGCCTAAACTGGACTACGTGAAGTCCCTAGTTAGTTTGACTAATTATTTTTAGTTAGATGATTTTATGAATCAATAGTATATTGATTTTGGGTTATCTATGGAAATTGTTAACCTATCATGGTGGATATGTGATTAGGTTTATTACTTTTCAGTATGACACATGAAGAGAAACGAATGTTATTTGGAGATAAATGTTAATTTGTAACTTGGGAGACTATGTGATTAAATCCTCAAAATATTTGGGTTTCAATATTAGTTGGGTTTGATTTGAATAATTTTATGGAAAATTTTTTTATTGGATGGTCTTCATTGAACATTGGTTTTTTATTGAAAATTTTTGGAGATTAGGAGTAGTTTTTCTTTTTGTAAAAAAAATATCCTTTTTGGGTATTACCTGATATCGTACTAAATTTTTTGTTTTTTTGCTATGATCTAAAGACATAGGAAATATATTTTTCTATTTTTTGGATTAGGTGATTCTCAAGAAGTTGTTTATAATACTCTTAATGCGAACAAGTCTTCCTAAAGACTCGTCTTCTAGAGAAATTAATAGTTTGATTAAGGAATCTAGTAAAATTTCAAAGTCTACATGAGAAGTAAGTATGTTTTAATATGATTTAGTTAAGCTTAAAAATAAATTCTACAATGAAGATTAAATTAAAACAAAAATGTTGTATGTTAACTTTTCCTACTAGGGAATCAAATACTGTTTAACCCATCACAAGTTTATGATTTTCTTATGGTTATCTTTCACGTAGACATGTTCACTATTACTCTCCCTCAGAACATGACCATTTGTTTTCTCCTCCATATCCTTATTTTAATACATGTAATACTAGTATGGTTTAACTCGGGAGACCTTTGTACTTCTCTCTCTTTCTTTTAAAGTGATAGTTTTACTGACTCGTGTTCTAATGTTGGACTTTCAATGATGTTTCCAAGACCAATTTTGAAATTGCGAGGATGCAATTCCAAAAAGGATGGGTGGATGTAACA
Source organism: Viscum album (assembly GCA_963277665.1). Lineage (NCBI taxonomy): Eukaryota > Viridiplantae > Streptophyta > Magnoliopsida > Santalales > Viscaceae > Viscum > Viscum album. The sequence continues at coordinate 126,688,897 of OY728148.1, forward strand.
TCCTAGGTAAATAAATAATATTAAATTCCAATTTTTAGCAATATTTTTGAATAAAATGTTAAAACTACTTTAAAGAGAATGCTATGCTCGATGGCGTACCCAATACGCAACAACGAGTTTCTTTGAAATCTTACATTGCACACTAATAATATAATAATCTTATAATAGTTATCGCCTAGCCGTTGTAATGGCAGGAATGAACATAAATAACTACAAAATTATTAGATATGTTTGTTAAATATTTTTATATTCATCCAATAAATGTTATAGGCTTAAAATGCAAATGAATCCAATTTTAAGCATAAATCATCTAATATTTTTTAAAATGTTGATTAACCTCCGTTTTATGGAGAAAAATTTTTAAAAATAATTTTGCCAATTTCCTATGTTGTATTTGACAAAATATTTACTTTTTTCTAATCTAGACATCAAAATTTACATTGTGTATATTTTTGTTATTTTTCCGATAAAGATCATTTTTAGTGAAAATGTTGCATTTTAATTCAAAACCTCCTTTTAATCTGATTTTTTATATGGATATATTATCTTTATAATTGAGATTAAAGTGTATTAAAATATATTTTTACCATTTAATCTAATGGTGGTCATTGGAATTAATTTCACTTTAAAATTGGACTTAAACTAGTGTCAATCATTTAATATATATAGTTTCTTAAAAACACGCTATTTGTTTTGACAGCGGGAATGAATTATTAAATTAATTAATGCAAATTATATATTGTGAATTTTTTAAAATAGACATCATTTTTGAATTCGGAATATCAAATATAGCTTAGGGTGAATTTTTTGTATTTTTCTGAAAAATTTCATTTTTTGATGAATATTGAAACCACTAAGTGGTAGTTAAAGAAACTGATTTTCTATTTAAATGAAAATTTACATCTTCTGTGATTTTATTTTTAATAATACAACATAAATGGTTTTCATTAGGATGTAAAATATGGTTCAATGAGATTAAAATAATTTTTGGTGAATAGTAACTTTTAAGTTTTATTAATCGCGATTAGAGGTAATTAGTGTAATTTATGGTAAAGATAATGCTATAATAATATGAAATGACCATGAAACATGTCCTAACCTTATTGTATGTGTCATGGCAGACCAAGAAAATCCACGGGTCAACTTGGGGACCCCATAGAGACACTTTGGTTGGAAAATGACATTAATAATGTTTTATTTAATGTTAAATTTGAAATGTCACAAACACGTATTGTTTTACTAAAACAATTTTTACATGGGTTATACAAGTAATATTTTTTACTATAAATATTCAATAAAAATCTAAAATTTTTTCATACATCCTGATATTTTTATTATAATATTTTAGACATTAAATAAACTATTATATTTTTGACACCGTGATGATGCAGTGATTACCTCATAAATGAACAATTTAAATAAAATGAGAACATATGTTGAAATATAAGTCTTAAACTTTTCACAAACCTATTATATGGCTGTATTTTGAAACCTTATCACCATAGCCTCTAAATATATCCTTTTGGGACCTATAAGATCCGAAAATCAGTTTATAATAAAGTAATATTTTATAACTTTCCAAGAGTGCCCCTCCTATTCTCTTATAAAAGGCCCCCACCTCTACCACCTTTCCCACACCTCTCAAGCCTTTGGGTCGACCAAACCCTGCCCATTTCATCTCTCCACATCCATATCTTCATCATTGAACCCTCACATTTGCCATAATTCTCTTCAAGGAACCCTTTTGGTTCAAACCAAGAGGAGTTACCCGATTTAAAGGTAATGTCTTCACTTGTCTGGATTTGATTAATTTTGTTTCTCAAAACCCCTAAAATATTTTCATTCCTTTATTTTGTAACAAAAACAGTATCTTCAATATACTATTATGTTGTTACATGAAGGATTCAAGCTACACTTACACACACCTCCGTCTAATGGTTAAAGAACATACTATTTCTATGTATGTAAAATTAATGCCTCAGGAAATGATGATTGTTCAAATATTCTCTTGACACCATTCATGGTGGCCATTATGATGTCACTATATTTTATATATGATATATATGGTATTTATGTTTACCATTTTCTTCTGTATTTTATATTTAAAACATACCTTTATGCTTTGCATGTTGTGCAAATGTGATAATTTCATACGATGAAGTGTGGACTACCGCCCCCTCAAGTGACGTGACTCATTCATGAAATACATGGAATGTATAAAAAATGAAATTAATGAACTTATGTGACCTATAAAACATATATATTTTAATGAAATTATAATATATAATTCTCTCAATTATTTTTAATTTCATTAATATGTCAAAGAAATGAAAGTAGCATTCATGCGTACGTATGGCCTACCGTCTCCATGAACGGTGCATTTCATTTATTTTAATCTCAAAATGTTATGTAATAGTATAAAATGAATATTTACTGGATATATATGACATTGAAATAATTAATACTATTCCGGATATTGCTTACTTATAACTACATGGACAATCATTTTCAAACACGTTCATTTTTGACTCATGTACCAAACATCGACAAAAACGTCGGATATGAACTCACATTATTAACCAATTTTTATAACATTATAATATGTGATATGAAATGATTAATAATCTATAAGGTATGACCTTAAGAAATTATAAATTGACCAAAGTTTATTATTCATGAATATAATGAAACGAACAAGATAAGTCAGACATAAGGTAAGGGATCTGACCTCTCGCTTTCATTTCAAGTACCCTCTTTTATGTCATTTCATTTATGCTCCATGTTCTTATGTTGGAGGATGTTATTTTATATTAACCATACTGTAATTTTTATTTTTATATTATGAGATACCCCCTATTACTCTCATCAATTCATATTTTTACAATTTTTAAGTGGCCCTGTTAGGCTGCCGAATTTTCATAAGGGGATTTTCTTGTCACTTTTTATTCCTATGAGATTCATGCTACATTGGCCACTATTTTCTTTTGTGTGGTGTATGTACTGCCCATTATTTTACTATTTGTATAATATACTCTCATTTATGGGTAGTTACATCTTCATTGTATGACCCTTCTTTCATGGGGTTTACGTTTCAAAAGTTTCCCAAATTGGTAAGGGAAACTTTCATACTCCTCTGTTAAATTGATTTTATTTGTTATGTCTTTTAATTTACATCTTTTTATGTTTGTATATGTTCTTATATATCCATATTGATGTAAATTTTATGTCCAACAAATTAGATACCATTTTATCTTCCATCAACTAATTTTATGAATTTTAAAATGACGTCGTTAGGGTCTCGAATTTTACCATGGGAACTTTTTAACCCAATTTCGATTTATTTGTGTTCAACTTGCACTTATTGAATATGTCATCCTATGAATATCTGTGAATGAAATCTGGTTGTTTTACACTTAGTATCCACTTATATTGGGTGTATTTATATTTGTCACACAAAATTATGAAATTTAATTATCCTTAGTTTAGGGATACCTTCTTTATAAGGGATTTCCTCTCATTTTACATTTCTATTGAGACTACATTATTGTTATGCACCAATTCACCCTTATATAGAGTATATACTGTCTTTTAGAATATTATATCATGAATCCCATTATTCTAAAAATATTATAATGTTCTAATTAAATGTTATTCCTCAATTATTGTATTCTAGTGTCTCTCATTTTGTTAAAAACCCTTCAACTAAAATAGCATTTTAAATGTTTTAATTAATTATTCCTATAAATATTTCCCATTAATATCCATGTTTTCAAAAATGTTTTTAAGGATTTATTTATATGGATATTAATGGTTTTAAATGTTAAAAGCTTAAAAGTGGTATGGGACACTTTGATTAAAAAATCTCTTTATTTAATGTTTTAAATGGTTTTGAAAATGGTTTTTAGAAGGGATTCATTATTTCGATATCTTAAAATGTTATATTGTTATTGAAATGTGGGAATGTTATCTTTCCTTTATGCTTAAGTTATGTGCTATGATTATGATATGGTTCTTGGGCATTGTATATGACGACGGGTGGTTCCGTGATAAACTAAGGGCGGGTGAGCCCAATATAGCTCTCCAATGCATTGGGTAACGCGAAGGGGTTAAATTATAAGGTTTCTACAAAGAGATTTAGGGAATATACTGTGATGGGTATTTCAAACGATACCATGAGGGTTACTCTCTACGTAAGATTGTTATGAATGCCTCAATTTATCTTTATGTCTTATGATTTCTATGAATTATTCGTAAATATTATTATTTCACGAGGTATGTTAAATTGTTTATGTTTTATGAGTAAAGTATTATTTCATTGATTCTTATGTATACATGGACTAATGCTTTCTTTCCATATTGTTAAAACCCTTTATGAGCTTTTTATGCTCATCCCACGTTTTGTTGAAATGATTTTCACAGGACATAATGTTGAATAGGGTCAAGGATGGGATTAAGGAAATGTCAGGCTGTCTAAAACAAATAACTAGACATGATATTTTGTTCATGAGTTTTTATTTTTGTGAAAAAAATGGAAGGTAAGTTGATCTGTCTACTTTGTAAACTTTGAGATGTAATAGTTATGTCTGAATTCTCTAAAATTCTAAACCTGAAAAGGTCCTCAATGTGAATTATTCAAATTATTCAATAATAAGTAATGTTTATTGTCGGGTCCTTATAAATATAACAATTATATATATAGGCTGAATATATAATATAAAAAGTTTATTGAATTGAAAATAAAAAATTAATTATTATCATTGAATACACAATTATTTTCCAGGGATTTTTCTATTCATTGATGGAATTTATTTTTCCTTACATGATTCCACTATAAAGGGACATTAAACCAATTATAAATAAATTTTATATTTATGATATCGTGATTATTTTTTATTGAAAAATATTTAATCAATATAGACACTAATCCCACATTATCCATACTCATTTTGAGGAAAAAGAGTGGCATGATTATTTCATTATTAAATCACTTCATTCAAAAACTAGATGACTACTTCCATCCTTATCCCCTTTTCTCATGATATAAAACCATTAATTTATCATATTATTCATCATCATATTTAATACTATCCCTACATTGATACCCCACTCAGCTTCTCCCCCAGTCTGGATTAAAAAATATTCTACCATTTTTAGCCACAACTTCTCCTCACTTGTTAATGAACATAAAGGACACTCCACTGTGTTCTATAATATGGTAAAGAACCCGCACTAATATATTTTGGAAGAAAATATCATACATAATGTATATGGTGGATAGAAGTCCATATCCATTTATTTGTGTGTGGTCTATTGAACTTCATGATCAATTTTATGTTGCTCAAACTATTCTTTTGGTAAATTTCTGTTAAAACATTATGAAACTTGTTGTTTTGTGGGAAAATACTCTAACTCCATTAGGCCACGATCCACCCTCTTAATGAAATTTTACATGATTTCAATGTGTTCTATCCTTGAGTGATGAAGTTTATTTTTTATAAAGTAGGAATCACTTGAATTATTTCAATGTATTATAATCGAATACTTATAATAAACTCCCGTAACATTACAGTAACTGATCATACACAATAAGTGTAATCACTATTGAGATGAAAAAATATATTCATATGTTATTGTTCAATGAGATATTAAATCCAATTTCTTGACTAAACATGAAATACATAGTAATAAAATATATAATGCACCCCCTGATATTGAATTTCAATCATTTACTATTCCAAACCAATCTATATATGTATAACCAAATAACTCTTTCAGATATTAATCATTATAAAACAAACCAAAATTCATTGTTCTGTTAATATTATTACGTATTATACACACTCTATGTATGTTTATTTTTTTTGGAATTTCATTATTACGATGATACTTGGAAAGTGGAAAGGACAATAACTTCTCATTTTACTATCATGTAAAACAGACTACAAATGATCTTCCAAAATATTATGACATTATTATCTTTGGATTTATCATCTCCTATTAGTTTCATTAGTGTAGACATTAGAGTCATCATCTCCTTGGAAATATCAAATTTTTTTTTTCAAAACCACATTGTCTAATTTGGATTGAGAAATAAAATTTTCATTCCTACCTTGTCTGACCAGTAAAATAATTAAATATGTCATTTCAGCAATCATTGAAATATAAAAATCACTTTTCATGAATTCACTGAAAATATTTCATAGAGCTTCATCATATCAACCAAATATTAAATTTTAACATAATGTAAAACCATAATTCTTTTATTACACTCATTTTTTTACTTATAGATAATAATATACTCCACAACACTAAAATATATTCATCATCAAAAATAGGCCAAGCCTTGTGCCCTGGGTGATTGCACCAACACCTATTGCACATTCATCATCTAATAAAACAATGTTTTCAATTTCATTAAAGTGAATATAAATCATTATTCCTGATATATACTTCTTCTTCCACAACACTATTTAGTAATATTTTCATTTAATACATCTGGAAAACTATTAACATTATTTTCACTACTATGGTGAAGGATAATTTTATTGTCCTGATCCATGAAAAGGTTAAATTTTTTCATCAACATTGATGCCCAATATCTTTTAGTACCCATTTCATAGTAGTCACGATTTGATTTAAATAACTATTTTGTATTCATTATTATTGATACAGAACAATTTTGTCCTAATGAAATTCTAATATGTCATTCTAAAAATAATTTTCAAAGCATGATTCTTCACAATTGGTTCATAATCTTCATTTATGTCCTGAACCTATTTATCATCTACAACTGCTTACTTGAAACATTTAGGCTCAACCTAAGATAGAAAATATATCTTTTATATTAACATCATTCTTCATGTTTCAACTAACATTTCATGATCACCAATAATGTTTTTTCATTCAATTTAAGCTCTACACTTTAGTTTTATGCAGATATAAATTAAACATCCTCCTTAACATTAGTATCTAGAAAAAAATCATCATTTTACAGTAAGAATCCCACAATGTTTCTTCCCTCATCATAACTATAATCAAATAAATATTCATTATGATGTTGAAGATTCTATTAATTTTCTACAATAGTGACATCATTGCATACAACTGCTTTTCATGGAATCTTTTTGAAGAATTTATATGCTTTTCTTGAACCTGAGTATCCAACAATTATCTATACATATCTATGAGATTAAAATATCATGTGTTTATACCTAATGACAAAAAAATCAATAATATTTACTTTTATTTTAATATTTGATTCATTCCATACCACATATCAAATAAAGTAATTTTTTCATTCATGCATAGCAAGGCCCTATTTTATATGTATACTAATGTAATGACTTCTTCCTTTCAGAATTTCTATAGTATGATCTTTTAAATAAGCATTTTTCATGCCTTTTTCATTATGATATTATTTCTCCTCCCAACCACTCATTTTTTTGAGATCACATTACCCAAAATTAAAAATTAATCCCATGTTCCTTGAGATACACATTCACTAGGATCTTTGTGAATTATGTAGCGTTATTAATAAAAACCATCTAGATCTTTAATCAAAAAATCCTTTCAGATTCAGTCTAATATTGTTTTAATTAACTAAATTCAACTGACTTGTGGGAAATGAAAAATATAAATAAAATCCTTCTGAATTCATCAATGAAAATAACATTATACTTCTTACCATGTATAGATCATGTTGAAAAATTTCCACACATACCTATATGCACCAATTAAATAAATATTATTTTATTTTATTATGTTTACATGTATTTATTTCTTATAATAATAATATGATGTAATTAATATGATAGGTGAATATGATCATATGACTAATTTGGGTCATCTATAACTGAATCACATATGACCAGATCATCTAGTGATGGTTGACATAGACTATTACGCTATTTATGCCCCATCGTATCTTATTCCTCCTTTTATTGAAAGCATATATCTTGATATCCACTCAAAAGATAGATTTTCTCAACAAATGTTTTCCCTATAAAAAATAGTATTATCTTTTTCCTTGATGGAAGATAATTTCATGTTAAATCTTATAGTCTATCATGAGTCACACAAGTGAAAGACTCAAAGAAATTAGTGATTGAGGCATTAAAAAACCAAGATGCTTGCATGTCTAATATATTTTCCCCCCATGTTATTATTTTTCCAATCCAACTATTGTCACACCATTATTGTTTCTAAATTTGACATCTCATTCATTGTCATATTTGGTTCCTACAAAAAGATCTTTATTTCCCATCATATGAGAATATTATTTACTTTCATGGACCCATAAACCATCAAAATAATATTCTTTAAGTGAAATCTCTAAAACCACTTCCTGAATATCTCATTTTTATTCACATCACTAAAATTATATGTGTTTCGGACTAATGATTTTGATATTACAGAAATTAAGATAGAAATTTTTTTATTTAATAACAAAAAATGTATATTTTTTATTCAACTCATTCGATGATACATTGAGATTTTACATATAACCACTTTTAGTCTATTTTGGAACATTTATCTGCATTGATGATGAGATAGATATTTATATGTGTCCAAATCCAACACTATAGAAAATTTGAAAATAAAAATAATTATTGTAATACTGATATCTAGATGGAGGCATTTGTTTCTCTTATTTCATTTGGTAGGTTTTGGCAGTGGAACAAAAATTTTGATAAGGTCTTATGTTTCCAAAACAATAACAAATAATATTAAGTGTATTGAATTAAATTATTATAGTATCGATTCATTATTTGGTTCTATGTGTATTTTAATATGATTTGTTAAAAAATAAATTTTCACCCTTAGATTTGGAGCTTGTTTTCTATTCTCAATCACCAAATATTTCTTTTCTGAGATCAAGACATATACCAGGATTATCATTTCGATATGTCTACTACTTAATTTATACAAGACCCCTCTTCTTAATTTACATAGTTTCTATCACTTATGTGAACATATTTCTCGATTTCAAATTTGGAGGAAATATCCTTATCTATTCTTTACCACTGTATCATATTCCAATGAATTCCACTTCATGTTATTTAATATCATTGATTTGATCTTTCGTGGTTTAATTAAAACAATAATTTTTTCTTTTTGGATTTCTGATTTCCCTAGAACCATAGAAATATGTTTTTCAATTTATTCATTCAAATCAAACTTATCCTCTACCTTCGTCATCATATAATTTAGGCAATTATGAACCACTCTATTTTATTTATTTATTTTGGCTCTTGGAACAACAAGATCCTCAGTAGGAGATTCAAACTCTTGTGGAGGGTCAATTCTTCCACCAAATACTTCATCATTATTTTCATTTTAATTTCATGTGTAAGAGCTACAAAAAAATTCCATCATATAATTTTATCCATGATCATTGCATTTATCTATATCGTCAATATGCGATTCTCATGAGATATCATTATCATGTGAAATAAGATCATTATTTTTGAAGAAACATCTCTTATACATTTTCTTACAATTCAAATTAGCTAATAATATCTTCATGTGAATATCAAATTCTTCAAATTAATTTTCTTGAAATATATTGGGGAACCTCACTGCAAGATGTCTAAACATTACCCATCGAATGAATGTAAGTGTAAGTTTCCATTTTCTCTTTCCATTTCCTCCTTGAAAATTTGATTGAAGGAATGACATGAATTTATATTTTTCATCATTTTCCAACCAATATTCAATGGAGAGCTTATTTATGGCCTTGAATTCCAATTCATAGGACTTCCCTTTCTCCATAGACTCGTTATCATTATTTATCATTTCGAATTCAATTAGATTACTATGTAAGCTATCAAATATCACATCATTTGGTTCTTTATCTTCCCAAACTAGATCATTTGGATTGAACTAAGGTGTAAGTCTTATTTACATGAACATAACAATTGTTACATATTTAATAATTTTACTAGTATCACAAATTTTTTATAGAAAAACATTCATTCCATCAATGAATGCATGAATAGACTCATTAGGGTGTATACATTGATATTGGTATATATTTCATAAAATATGTAGATTTCTTCTCGAATTTTTAAGTCTCCCTCTTAAATATTTAGTAAATTTTTTCATATTGAATATGATGTTTGACAAGAAGTAACATTCATATTTATTTCATTGTATAGCGGTCCACCTAAATAATTGATTCCATTGGAGTTAGAATCCATTTCCTTTCATCCATTTTGTAATACTACAACACTTTACACAATAAATAAAATACCACAAATTCATAATGTAACAAAATACATTCCTAATTATAAATATACATGATACATTATTTTCTACCTTAATTGAATTTATTTCCATAGAATATTAAAATACATTTATGATTTAAATCCTCCATTTAAATTCATTAGAGAGAAACACTAAAATTATCCTTTTCCCCTAATACCAATTATTAGCCCATACATTATATATCCCATTAGTGTGGGGTGAATGAAGTTATAAAATATTAAAATTAAATCCCATTTAGATCTTGTTTAATCATAAAATAAAACACTATTCAATCCCTTTCCTATATAATTTTATTAGGAGAATTGAATCATGCACAAGATTTAGAAATTTTATTTTGGTCACCCTCCCTGTTCTACATCTAGGGAGTATACCATGAAAATAATCCTTTTTATAAAATCCACTAAATTGTAATGTGGTAACAATGTTTATTGAAGAAACACTTTCACTCTTGGATTACAACCAATCTTGACATTAAATATCATTGATCTATCAACTAATGTTTTACTATTTATCTTTCATTTGAATATTATATTGTTTTTAATCATATAAAAATTTTGTTACACCTATCTGAGTGTTCCATGAAGTCTTTTTTCATCTTTTATATGAAATACCATTTTCTTGTTTACATCAAGTGTGTGGAAATTACATTTTCAGTCAATTTTTTGTCTCATAAAAAATGCCATTATAGCCTTCATGAACTATCTTTAATCCTATAGAATCTTTGTTGAACCATGTGACATAGGTACTGTGTGAACTTCTTTTCTTCATGAAGTAGCTTTCCTCCACAAACTACAGATTCATCATCGACACATCATCTTCATGATGAACTATTCTATGAATACCCCTTCTTTAAAATAACTACTTTGCAAAATTTCCCATTTTCAAACCCAAATTCTTTATAAAACACATACATCCTAGAATACACCTTCATAAACCCCTTTTCGACATCACCGAAATCATCGAGTGATGTTTATATCTAAATAATTTATCTCTCTCTATTGATGTGATTTGGGTACTTTATATTTGGAAATAAATACAAAAAATACACCTAATAACAAGTAATAAAAAAAATTGTGGAATAGTCATTACCGAATACTAAAATTTCCATGATGTCAGAAAAGTGTAAACCCTTTGTGGGGGACTCAATTTTCACCTTCATATGCAAAATAATGGTTCCTCACGGAACACCACAAACCACAACCTTATACAATTAAAGTGCCTCCCAGGAATTTATCCAACTACATGGTTCTCATATCATGTTATGTTGTCCCCATCTAAATGTTATGTACAAATATTTCTACTGTGTATTTTTCGTTTCTATATTGTGTACATGAAATACAGTTTGTGTACCTTGATTTGTGGAATCCTTTAATTCTTCATAAAATAAATCCTTATTTCTATGTAAAAAAATATGGATAACACAATAAAACTAAAGCACCTAAAACATATATTCATCGGAAAAACAAACTATACTGTAACATGGTCATCAACTATTTCCAACACAAATAATCACACTAAACACACTGATATGGATCTGTGATGGATTATTCTACAATATTTCAATTAATTTTTATAAATGGAAGTAACAATATTATGAAATATATGTAGAAACTAAATGAAATAGAATTCGGTAACATCAGTCTCTTATATAATGAAAATTTTTGAAACAAATTAATGGAGGTAGCTTAAATTGGGTTTGTCAAAGACCAATCCTAATAAAAAACCCAAAATATCTTATATTTGTGGAATCAAATATGGGAGAAGATAAAGATTTGAAAAAATCCTACAATATCCATGGTAGATGATTCATCACCCCGTACTGCCACTAGAGATTGTTTTATTCATAGAGAGTATCTGGAGGGAAAAGTAGTTATTTAACAATTATATAGAATGCTATAGACATGTAATTATTAAGAAAATAAATTATATAACACATGTTTTTTACAAATTCCACATATATTATTTTATGAAAGAACAATATTTCTTTGTTATTTCATTTACCAAACTGGAAAGATCATTTTATAGACAAAAATATATTTCTTCCAAAATATATATTTTTGTGAATTATTTTATGAATCTAAAGATATAATTGATAATATAAATTTAACTTATTAAAAATTTAATGATAGTAATCTAAATAATAATTTATTACAAATAACAATTTGAATATTTAAAATTTTAAAAACATATTTTTCTAGGAAGGAAATATAAATTATATTTTTGTTTCAATGAAAAATTATCAAATTTTATAATTTCAGAATGACCAAAATAAATTAATTTTTAGATAAATAATGAAAATATTTTTTTCTGATATATATTTTTGGGTTTTTTTCTGAATAATTTATTTTTTGGGGAATATTCTAAAATAATGATTCTATAAATACTTTGTTTTTTATGGAATTATTATTATAAAATTATTAAATTAATTTTTTGTGAGACAATTTTATAGAAAAATATATATTTAAAAGATAATTTATACATTTTGTAAAATTTATTTCATATTCAATCTAATATTTTAATTTTATGAACATTGTTTCACTATTATCTAATGTTTTTTAATATAACATACATTTATTAATTTAAAATTAATGTTTTTATCAGCTTTTAAAATTTAATATAAAAAATCTATTTAATATTTTAAATTATAATTCCCTTATTACTAAATAAAATATAATTTATTTTTTAGCATAAAAATAATTTCAGAGGAAAAAACGAGTTTTTACTATAAGTTCCTAATGGTTAAAATTTTTTTTACCAATGGAATTAAAGAAATAAAGTTAAAAATAGGATTTTAAATTAGTTTTCTGGTACTATATCGACAAAAAAACATCTCAACTCAATTATTTTCCATTTTTTGTCTTTTTGGGAAGTGGAACATGTCTTCTCTTTATATTAAGATGAAATAAATATAAAATAATTTATCCCCTAGTTATAAATGTGTCCTCTCACAGCCTTTTATAGAATAGTAAAAATTATAGTTCATCTTGAAAAAATACCATTTTTCTTTTCCCTTTAATATTTTTTCACATCTATCATATTATATTCCAAATATTTTATCATAATACCTCCAATTATAATTAATCCTCCAAATGAAGGTCAATGTTATAGGTTTTAGTGCTATTATTACCCAGATATTATTAGTTTTCAATCATTCCCATTAAAATTAAATCATCTCTTCCTAATATTTAAAATTAAGTGGATATTGTATAACTATTGTTTTTATAATATGGGAATAATTTTTAATATCTTTTCATCTTTTCCCTTAAGGAAAAATGTCATTTATGATTATGTACGGGCGACCCCACTATGAAGTTTATTGTATCATTTTTTTCTTAGCTTATGTATTATACTAATTTGTATATATTGAACTAGTCTGATATTTAAAAAAAAATTGGATCGATAAATAATAAAATATATTATTATTTTTCCATGGTATATAATTCGAAATCATTATCCCCATGTACATGAAAACAACCATCTCTACATAAAAGCGTATACAATTTTTCATATCCACCAAACATGAATAGTCATTAGAATCCAATTAACATATAAAAATGATTTATAATTTTTTTAATATTTTAGTAATAAAAATTATACATCATATTAAAAATATGTTAATTAAATGTTCATTATAAATTCATCTACATAAAATGAGCATACCAAGAGGAAAAATAATTCTTTTATACAATGTAATAGTCCTATATCAATTTAATGTTCTTATAATCTATATAAATATTCATTTATAACATTATTATAATATAAAAAAATATCATAAGTCCTCTATAATAATGATATTACAACCAAATCACATTATTATCATCAACTAAGTAAGGTACGTTGATGTTATGATTGGTCTAACCATCTAGTTGTACAATATTGTAATGTAATATCATTGAAGAATATGAGAAAAAATTATGAATATTATATTAAGATAGTATATATATATATATATATATATATTTTCAATTTTGGAATTACAACAATAATTTTAAACGCATTAGTTATTATAGCAATATAGATTTGTTAAAAATCACTAAAATATGCTCATATTTTATTTTAGCTATAAAGATGAAAACATAAACTACCATATAATGAAATTATAAAATTATATATAATCATTATGATTCATTTATTATTACTATTATGATCTAGTATTTATAATCGTTGGGGTAATAATTTTGTAGAAAAAATTGATTATAAAACTAGTTTAGAATGATCATGATTACTAACACCCGGTATGGAATATAGATAAGAAATTAAAAATAAAAATATAGATAGTAATTATAAATGATGTTTATAAAATTATTTATATATGAATAAGGTTTTTAAAAAGGGTATTATGTGATTTTTTATATATATGATATTCATGAACTATTGTTGATGTCTGGAATTATGGTAAGGGGTTCATTGTCTAAAATTAAATTTCCTGGCACATATTTCATATTTTCAGCCATGATATCCTTAATATAATTTGATTACATCCTAATGGATAGATTTATTATATTAATATAGTTAATTATGTTTTATGATCCATATTACATACTATATTTATGTTTCCTTTAATCTAAAGGATGTCAAGGCTATTTGGGTTTTCTTATCATGATTTTTTGTTCCTTGAGTCTAATTCCATATCGACAATTTCTATTAAATTTTGCATTTATTTACATCCATGAATTTATTTTTTCTATTTTATTATTAGACTTATTGTGTTTATAGACCCATATCAATACAACATCATTATATGAATTTTTAGTCAAAGGTTTCTTAAGTGGTAAATGTTTAATATCCAATTTTATATTCAAATCCGTTATTTATAACGGATAATCAATATAGTAAATTTTTATTCTTTCTCAAACATCCATAATTTTCATTTTTATTCATTTGGATTCAAATTTACCTTAATTTTCTTTATTTACTCTTCAATCATATTTTACCCAATATACCTCTTATATGTAAAATCATTCCCCGATTTTTTTGGAATGGAACCTATCTCTTCTATGACTGTATTTAAGGGTTTATTTTTTTAATGTACTTATCTATGTCTAAATATTTTATATTGATAATTTAATAACAAATTAAAATTATTTATTAATATTTAATGATTTATTTATCTTATTATTTAAGGTTTATATAAATCATCTTTTTAAAGTAAAGTCTATTTCATTTTTTTCATGTGAACACACCATTCCACCATTTTCCCTTTTTCTATGAAACATAATTTATCCATTATTTTTCCTTTCTAAAACAAATTCAAATTCTCATTGTTTTATAAATTTTTTAATTTAATATTTTTTAAATGTAATGGATTTTCTTAATTTCCATTGTGATATTTATAATAATCCCCAAAAGTGTATTTCATCTACATTAACCTTAATTTACATATTTTATAATTGAATAAGGATATTAAAAAATTATTGTTATCCAACCATTTCTTTCTTGGAAGACTTATGAATTGTTATTTTATATCAGATTAGTGACACATTATAACACCCCGAGATTTTATGAAAAATATTCTTTTTAATTTCATTAATGTATTTTGTTATATGCTACACCAAAAGGAGCGTTCACAACACACATCTCTGACCTGGGTTGAATTACACGCAATCGCGACCTTCCACGATAGCGTGTGTTGTACGCAACACCAAGTTTCGCTAAACAACGATATGCTATTAAAATATTATTAAAACTAGACGTTATGAATAGTAATAACCACTTTTTGAAATTTTGTAATTACTATTTTTCAAAATGGATTTCATTTTTGGATTCGGAATATCGAAATTAGCTTAGGGTGAAATTTTGGTGATTTTCAGATAACTTTCATATTTTGATGAATAGTGAAAATTACTAAATTTTAATTAAAAACAACTGTTTCAATCGAAATAATTAATAGTGATAAATTATTAATTTGAGTGGTTTTAAAGTATATTTAGAATATATTTTTATAATTTAATGCAATGTTGGTCATTTTATGTAATTTCACATTTAAACCAGTTATAAACAAGTGTCAATCTTTTGATAGTTATTATCTCATACAAACGTGCCTTTTTGTTTTGATGACAGGAATTAATTTTTAAATTAATTAATTCAACTGATATGTTTTGAATTTGGTAAAATAGAAATCATTTTTGAGTTCATAATATCAAATATAGCTTAGGCATAATTTTTGGTATTTTTCTGAAAACTTTCAATTTTTGATGAATAGTGAAACAACTAAGTGGTAGTTAAAAAAACTGAATTGTTCATAAAACTTAATTTTACCGCTTCTGTGAGTGTAATTTCAAAAATCCGAGAGACACGGTTGATGTCAGTATGTAAAATTTGGTCCAATGAGATGAAAATAATTTTTGGTGAATAGTAACTTTTTACTTTTATTACCACGGTTAAAAGTAAATAGGGTAATTAAGGGTAAAAATGATATTATTATTACCCTGACACATGTCCAAATTCTATTGGATAAGTGTAATTCGACCAAAAACAATCTTAGGAATAAAATATGACAATTTAGGCCCACTTGGATTAGATTAGGACATTTATTATTATTTATTTCAAAGAAGAGTTAAAAGAGTTAAAATCAAAGTTTATTTAATAAAACATTTTTAATATAGGGTTATACATAAGATAAATTCTACTATAAGTATTAATTAGAAAGATAAAAAGATTTCCTACATAATGGTATTTTATTTTTAATTTTTAGACATTAAATAATTTAATTTATTTACGACACAACGATGATGCAGTAATTGTCTTATTAATGAAATATTGACATAATTGATGTTTTAAATACTCAAATAAATATAATTTGAGACTTTTTATGAATTACACTAATTTTATAGGTTAATATGACATGTTATTATTGATTTAATTAACTTTTTTCGAACTTATCATTCTGTTAGGATTTTCACAAAAATCAATTACTAAATAGTGTCAAAATTGACATAAAATAGTTTTTAAAACAAATATTATATTATTAATTGTTATGTTATTCTAAAAATCTAAGGATAGGCCAAATGACTTAGATAAGGTTATATATATTAATAATAAACAATTTGGGGTTCGTTTGGCTTCTTATAGTAAGTTTATTAACCTTATAGTGTAAGAACACAAGAAGACACTGTAAAAGTAAAATTATTTAACTTAATGATAAATCTAAATGATAAGGATAAAATAGGAACCTAAACTTTCCTAAATTCTATTGGATGATAGGATTGCGACCCATCCCCACCTTATCCTCGAAATAAATCAATTTGGAGCTATTTATAACCGAACGTGACTTTATAATAAAATAATATATTTAGTTATTCCAAAGGTGCCCCTCTCCTCCCTTATAAAAGGGCACCTCCTCCCTCTCTTCCTCACACAACTTTGAGCCTTCAATCTCGGCCAACCCCTGCCAAATTCTCTTCTCCACTTCCCTATCAACATCCTAGAGGTTCTGGTCTTCCTCAAAGACCAATTTTAGTGGCCTAAAAGAAGGTCTCAAAGAAGCACTTCAAAGAAGAGGTAATGTCCGTTACCGATTCTTTCATCTTTATTTCTTCTTCCACTTCTTCTTATTTAGTTGTTTCATTATGAAGTAATAACATCAGTATCACTCATATACTGATATGTTATTATAATTATGAAACAGACCTATTTCACCATCTATCCATCCTACGGAAAAATAAATCACCGCGCGTGCGTACGTACGGAATACCGTCTTCACGCCGTGGTGTAATCTATTTTCCACCACTACCTTACTTGGATGGGTATAATGGTGTAAATAATGACTCTATATGAATATTATGAAGTGATATTGATTCTTAAATAGTATACACACGCTCCAATACAGTCCCACAATCATGAGAACGATATCACCGCTCATGCGTACGTACGAACTACCGTCTCCACAACGCGATGAGATTCATTCTCCACTTTAACCATTCATGAATGATTATAAAGTATATATAATAAGTAATCATGAACTATATGCCATGGTAAATATACTGGATTTATGTATATATATATGTCATCTACTTACTTCCATTCAAGATAATAAGGAAAGGAAAACAGCATTCATGCGTACGTACGGACAACCGTCTCCATGAACGGTGTGTTTCATTTCATTTATCTATCTATTATATATATATATATATTCTCAATATATATGATATATAAATCATATTTTATATTCTGGAAGTAAGTAAATTATGATATAAGTAATAATAATGTCAAGAACAACAAGTCCAAACACCTATGATAAATGAAACAATTTTACCCAAAACGCTCTTTAACATGGAATTTACAAAAGAACGGGTAATATAAAGTCATAAGTGAACCATATATGAAATAATAACAATGAATATGATTCTGTAATAAGTATATGACATTATTTAAATCATTATACAGGAGGTTCAGACACTTAGGAAGCAAATTGGACCTAAGGTAAGGGAAATATCACAATCTCACTTTTATACGAGATTGTTTTTACTTTGGTAATTACTGGGGTGTATTTTATCATCCACATCCATGTTACCTCAATATGTAATATTATTTCCATCCTTCTACAATAATTTATATCCAATTTTACCCTTCGGTATGTTTTTTTGTAAAAGATATGAATGGAATATTTTGTCGTTTTTTGTACGAGGTACTTTTTGACTTTTCCGACAAAAGTACGAAGAATGTATTATTTAACTTATACGGCATGAATGGATTTTTAAAACATTATTTCCAATAATCTTCCTTTAAAAGTTTTCAAGTTTATTTTTAGTCAACTTCTTTTAGTTTATAATTTTATGACATATTAAGAAATGAAAAGTGTTTTTGAAGAAGAAAGGATATTTTTCTCAAAAATTCTTTTCAAGTGTTTTATAAAAATTATTTTCCATCTAAGATAATATAGGGTTCTGTTTTTATCCCTATTATTACATTGATTTGATTATGTTGTGATGGAAGTATTTTTATGAATTCCTTTATCTTATATTAATTGTTTTATGATGTCATGTTGTTTAAGAATCCCATTTTTATTCCATGGGTTATGAAATGATGTATGATTTACGATTTTGTGGCACACATAAGAATGGTATCATTATGAGATGGGTGGTACCTATATCTCCCTCCAATGCATTGGGTAATGATTTTATATATCATTAGATAGACATGGCTGGAATGGTAGGTTATACCGGTTCAGTGAAATAGGACTGAAACGAGGGTGACTCGGTTCAGAAAGGGACTTTGTCCACTAAGATAGTCTTGGAAATGAGTCTTGACTAACAAGAAATGATTCTCTATGATTATGTGTGTATGCCACAATGTTTCATGTTTTATGTTATGATGATTGGGATTTCATTTCACTACTATGATTTATCCCATGTTATGAAATTATGCTCTCTTTTGCAGGTTAAGATTTCCAAAAGTTATGTGCTTATGTATATGATGTGATTGATATTTCTTTTGTTTACCCTTACTGAGAATTTGAGCTCACCCTTTTATGTTTTCTTTTCCCCAGGATATAAAGAAAGGTTTTAGGTATAAAAAAAGGAAGATCTTTATGGGAGATGTTGAAGATCTTTCACCAGGATTAGAAGATTATATTCCGAGTTTCCAAAGACACTAAACTATTACGATCCTTGTGTGTGTGTTTTTGTTATGTACTAAGTATTCCGCAAAAGTAATGTAATGTCCATGTACGTTAAGCTTCGGGTCTCTACAGTTGGTATCAGAGGAAAGGTTTAGTCAACCTTTGGAAACTAGGATGAGAAAACGTTAGTGAGATCCCTAGAGATATTTCTATGGTATTTCTAGGGATGTCCCTAAGGTTAAGTATACGTATAGGTTATAGTCCTAGAATTGCGCTAACGATCTTAGAATTTAACCTAAGATGTTAGATATTAAGGGTACTTCCCCTTTTATTATGTTGTTTTCCCTAGCATGTTTTTTGCCTCTCACACTATTCTTTTTGGGTTTTAGAAAATGGCTACAAACAAGATGATTCACGATAATGGAGGATATGATGGACAATGTAATGATATTCTTCATAAGAAATCAAATGAAATGGGATTTGGAAGTCCAAACATCATTATTATGCTGAATCAGCAATCTCATAATATGATCAATAAAGTAAAATTTGGTAAGTTTCCTGACTCGGCTAATAAGAGAAAGATGGAGTTTCATTATGATCATAGAGGAAAGAAAGTTCAATTTCCCCTATGTAAATCATGTGGGAAGAGGCATCAAGGAGAATGTTTCAAAGGAACTGGAAGATTCTTTGGGTGTGGAAAATAAGGACACAAAGCCAGTAAGTGCAATGGAAAAGTTTCAGTTAAAACCATGGATGAGGTTAATGGTATTGCTACGACATCAACAATGGTTAAATGTTTTAAATGTGGAATGTACGGGCATTATGAAAACCAATTCCCTAAGGGAATGTCTCATGAAGAGAATCGGTATGGTCGTATGGGTAGTATTTTTGTTGATGATGATGAAGAGACTACAAATGATATGTGAGATGAAATAATTGTTGAAGCTCGGTCAATGGTTTAAGAAGGTTGTGAAATGATTACATGTTTATCAAGTGTAATGTTGCATAAATAATCTCATGGTACTATGGAATAAAGAGACATCTAAGTATTGTTACATTGTTGTCTTTCCTTGAGTTTTGAAAGTGTGTGATTAATGCTACCAGTATCCATGAAAGATTATTCAGATATTTTTGGAATGAAGATGATATGCGCATAATGAAGGGATAAGGAGAAAATTAAATGTTTGATAGTATTCATGAGCTCATGACTGATATAAGGAGAAGGTTATATCATGGTTTGAGTATATAGAATTTTGGGATTTTGGTATGTGGTAAGAGTTAACTTTTTACAGCATTCATGTTTTCACTAAGGTTTAATAGGTATTCATTTTTTCAAGAGAATAAATGATTAAGGCCTTCAAATGTTTGGAATGTGACCAACAAGACATATCTTATGATATATGGGGATCAACGATGGTATTAAATATCTGGTAATCATTTTCATTATATTATGAGAGTGGACTGCAGTATTATGGGTAAGCCTAAAGATTATAATGGATTATGTTGGACATAAGTTAGTATTGTTTAAGGATAGAAGATTTTCGATATTATTAATGGGATGTTATAGTAATGTAGTTTTAGAAAAATGACAACCTGCAGGACGAGCAATAGCCCATCACGTCGGACAAGGATGTGGGAATCGAACCCACAACCGAAGTGCAACTGGCCTTTATCGCCTACCACTGGCCTACAGGAAGTCCCTGTTTAGTAGAAACTAGTTTTATTATATTAAGCAGTATGATATATGAAGTATAAGTTCATTTTAGGAACCATATATGATTATTCTCATTATAGAATGACTTATGTATATTTAATAACTTTTGCTTACCTTTTGTTTGAGACAGATGGAATGACCTGTCATTCTATCACATGATCTGCTAACACTTCACAAATAACAAATTCAACATCATTTATTTAAGAGATGAAGTGGAAATTGTTCAAGGCACGAACAACAGTGAGATTGTACCAAAATAAAGTAAGTATTTATTCTAATTCAAATTCTTCAACTTTAGGGAAACGATCTTGAAAACCAAAAATCTCGTCCTAGTGCTCTTATATCTGATTAATCAGATGGTAACATAGATCGTCCCAAATTTATGGATTTGTGATTGCTAGCTTTTCCATAGCCATGTTCTCTACCACTCTCCATCAGAACATGATGGTTAGATTTCTCTTCCATATCCATATTTTAACCTATGTGGAAACCCAGTGATTAGTTTATTTGGGTAACCGTTACGTTTCATACTTTTGTTTTTAAAGATTTCTTTTGGTATTCCTTTTTACGATGTGGGTTTATATTAGAGAAACTTTCGAATAGTAAACCATTTATAACCCCAACGAATTTTGAGGGCAAAATTCATTTTAAGGGGGGTAGAATGTAACACCCCGAGATTTTATGAAAAATATTCTTTTTAATTTCATTAATGTCTTGTGTTATACGCTACACCAAAATGAGCTTTCACAACACACATCTCTGACCTGGCTTGAATTACACGCAATCACGACCTTCCACGATAGCGTGTGTTGTACACAACACCAAGTTTCGCTAAACAACGATATGCTATTAAAATATTATTAAAACTAGACGTTATGAATAGTAATAACCAGTTTTTGAAATTTTGTAATTTC
The DNA here is from genome assembly GCA_963277665.1 of Viscum album. NCBI lineage: Eukaryota > Viridiplantae > Streptophyta > Magnoliopsida > Santalales > Viscaceae > Viscum > Viscum album. The sequence goes on from OY728148.1 coordinate 126,711,350, forward strand.
TATTTTTCAAAATGGATTTCATTTTTGGATTCGGAATATCGAAATTAGCTTAGGGTGAAATTTTGGTGATTTTCAGATAACTTTCATATTTTGATGAATAGTGAAAATTACTAAATTTTAATTAAAAACAACTTTTTCAATCGAAATAATTAATAGTGATAAATTATTAATTTGAGTGGTCTTAAAGTATATTTAGAATATAGTTTTATAATTTAATGCAATGTTGGTCATTGTATGTAATTTCACATTTAAACCAGTTATAAAGAAGTGTCAATCTTTTGATAGTTATTATCTCTTACAAACACGCCTTTTGTTTTGACGACGGGAATTATTTTTTAAATTAATTAATGCAACTGATATGTTTTGAATTTGGTAAAATAGAAATAATTTTTTAGTTCATAATATCAAATATAGCATAGGCCTAATTTTTGGTATTTTTCTGAAAACTTTCAATTTTTGATGAATAGTGAAACCACTAAGTTGTAGTTAAAAAAACTGAATTGATCATAAAACTTAATTTTACCGCTTCTGTGAGTGGAATTTCTAAAATCCGAGTCACACGGTTGATGTCAGTATGTAAAATGTGGTTCTATGAGATGAAAATAATTTTTGGTGAATAGTAACTTTTTACTTTTATTTACCACGGTTAAAAGTAAATAGGGTAATTAAGGGTAAAAATGATATTATTATTACCCTAACACATGTCCAAATTCTATTGTATAAGTGTAATTAGACCAAAAAAAATCTTAGGAATAAAATATGACCATTTAGGCCCACTTGGATTAGATTAGGACATTTATTATTATTTAATTCAAAGAAGAGTTAAAAGAGTTAAAATCAAAGTTTATATAATAAAACATTTTTAATATAGGGTTATACATAAGATACATTCAACTATAAGTATTCATTAGAAATATGAAATGATTTCCTACATAATGGTATTTTATTTGTAATTTTTAGACATTAAATAATTTAATTTATTTTTGACACAACGATGATGCAGTAATTATCTTATTAATGCAATATTGACATAATTGATGTTATAAATACTCAAATAAATATAATTTGAGACTTTTTATGAATTACACTAATTTTATAGGTTAATATGAAATGTTATTATTGATTTAATTAACTTTTTTAGAACTTATCATTCTGTTAGTATTTTCACAAAAATCAATTACTAAATAGTGTCAAAATTGACATAAAATAGTTTTTAAAAAAATATTATATTATTAATTGTTATGTTATTCCTAAAAATCTAAGGTTCGGCAAAATGACTTAGATAAGGTTATATATATTAATAATAAACAATTTGGGGTTCGTTTGGCTTCTTATAGTAAGTTTATTAACCTTATAGTGTAAGACCACAAGAAGACACGGTAAAAGTAAAATTATTTAACTTAATGATAAATCTAAATGATAAGTTTAAAATAGGAACCTAAACTTGTCTAAATTCTATTGGATGGGAGGATTTAGACCCATCCACACCTTAGCATCGAAATAAATCAATTTGGAGCTATTTATAATTGAAATTTACTTTATAATAAAATAATATTTTTAGTTATTCCAAAGATTCCCCTCTCCTCCCTTATAAAAGGGCACCTCCTCCCTCTCTTCCTCACAGAACATTGAGCCTTCCAGATCGGCCAACCCCTGCCAAATTATCCTCTCCACTTCCCTAGAAACATCCTAGAGGTTCTGGTCTTCCTCAAAGACCAATTTTAGTGCCCTAAAAGAAGGTATCAAAGAAGCACTTCAAAGAAGAGGTAATGTCCGTTACCGATTCTTTCATCTTTATTTCTTCTTCCACTTATTCTTATTTAGTTTTTTCATTATGAAGCAATAACATCAGTATCACTCATATACTAATATGTTATTATAATTATGAAACAGCCCTATTTAACCATCTATCCATCCTAAGGAAAAAGAAATCACCGCGCGTGCGTACGTACGGAATCCCGTCTCCACGCCGTGGTGTAATCTATTTTCCACCACTACCTTACTTGGATGGGTATAATGGTGTAAATAATGACTATATATGACTATTATGAAGTGATATTGATTCTGAAATAGTTTACACACACTCCAATACAGTCCCACGATCATGAGAACGATATCACCGCTCGTGCGTACGTACGGACTACCGTCTCCACGACGCGATGAGATTCATTCTCCACTTTAACCATTCATGAATGATTATAAAGTATATATAATAAGTAATCATGAAATATATGAAATGGTAAATATACTGGTTTTATGTATATATATATGTCATCTACTTACTTCCATTCAAGACAATAAGGAAAGGAAAACAACGTTCATGCGTACGTACGGACTACCGTCTCCATGAACGGTGTGTTTCATTTCATTTATCTATCTATTATATATATATATATATATACTGAATATATATGATATATAAATCATATTTTATATTCTGGAAGTATGTAAATCATGATATAAGTAATAATAATGTCAAGAACAACGAGTCCAAACACCTACGATAAATGAAACAATTTTACCCAAAACGCACTTTAACATGGAATTTACAAAAGAACGGGTAATATAAAGTCATAAGTGAACCATATATGAAATCATAACAATGAATATGATTCTGTAATAAGTAAATGACATTATTTAAATCATTATACAGGAGGTTCGGACACTTACAAAGCAAATCAGACCTATGGTAAGGGAAATATCACAATCTCACTTTTATCCGAGATTGTTTTTACTTTGGTAATTACTGGGGTGTATTTTATCATCCACATCCATGTTCCCTCAATATGTAATATTATTTCCATCATTCTACAATATTTTATATCCAATTTTACCCTTCAGTAAGTTTTTTGGTAAATGATATGAAAGGAAGCTTTTGTCGTTTTTCGTACGAGGTACTTTTTGACTTTTCCGACAAAAGTACGAAGAATGTTTTATTTAACTTATACGGCATGAATGGATTTTTAAAACATTATTTCCAAGAATATTCCATTAAAAGTTTTCAAGTTTAATTTTATTCAATTTATTTTAGTTTATAATTTTATGACATATTAAGAAAGGAAAAGTATTTTTGAAGAAGAAAGGATATTTTCCTCAAGAATTCATTTCAAGTGTTTTATCAAAATTATTTTCCATCTAAGATAATATAGGGTTCTTTTTTTATCCCTATTATTACATTGATTTGATTATGTTGTGATAGAAGTATTTTTATGAATTCCTTTATCATATATGAATTGTTTTATGATGTCATGTTGTTTAAGAATCCCATTTTTATTCCATGGGTTATGAAATGATGTATGATTTATGATTTTGTGGCACACATAAGAATGGTGTCATTATGAGATGGGTGGGACCTATATCTCCCTCCAATGCATTGGGTAAAGATTTTATATCTCATGAGATAGACATGGCTGGAATAGTAGGTTATACTGGTTCAGTAAAACAGGACTGAAACGAGGGTGACTCGGTTCAGAAACGGACTTTGTCCACTAAGATAGTCTTGGAAATGAGTCTTGACTAACAAGAAATGATTCTCTATTATTATGTGTGTATGCCACAATGTTTCATGTTTAATGTTATGATTATTGGGATTTCATTTCACTACTATGATTTATCCCATGTTATGAAATTATGCTCTCTTTTGCAGGTTAAGATTTCAAAAAGTTATGTGCTTATGTATATGGTGTGATTGATATTTCTTTTGTTTACCCTTACTGAGCATTTGAGCTCACCCATTTATGTTTTCTTTTCCCCAGGATATAAAGAAAGTTTTTAGGTATAAAAAAAGGAAGATCTTTATGGGAGATGTTGAAGATCTTTCACCAGGATTAGAAGATTATATTCCGAGTTTCCAAAGACACTAAACTATTTCGATCCTTGTGTGTGTGTTTTTGTTATGTACTAAGTATTCCGCAAAAGTAATGTAATGTCCATGTACGTTAAGCTTCGGGTGTCTACACACATCACATCCTTTTAATTTCCTAATATTACAATTTGAATATTTATTTCATTTCATACTATGTGTTTCACTTAGGTGTAACATGTTTTCCATTTATTTTACTGAAGTTTTTTCACATTGATTCCATTCATTTATATATTAGAGAATATTTTGATTAATAGTATACCCATTATCTATATAATATAAATATCATATAAATCATTGAATGATATCCAAATAGATAATTATTTATTTTCCTTGAATACACATTTATATACCATATAATTTTTTTTATTGACGAAAATTTTAATGTTTTATTTTTATTATTCAATTGAAAAAGGTTTTAAGCCCATTATTATTATATGGGATACTTATTATATTATTATTAATTATATTAAGTGGAAATACTATATATTTATGATGATGCTTGTGGACATATATGCAACACCCCAAGATTTTATGAGATATATTATTTTTAATTTATTTGATGTCTTCTATTTTACACTACACCAAGATTATCTTGTACTATACACAACAATATTTTATCTTTCAGTATATACAACACTATTATTGGCTCGTGTTACAAACAAATTCATGTTAGTTTTATGGAAATTATTCTACACAACATTAATTATAGATTTTTTAAATGTATAAATGGAAAAAAAATTTGATTATGTTATACGAAACACCAAAGAGAGCTTTCATTACACACATCCCGGACATGGATTGCATTACAGAAAATCAATACCTTCTTTGATAGCATGTGTAGTACGCAATACCATGTTTCACTAAATGAGATATTATTAAAATATTATATAAATTAGCCGTTATGAATAGAAATACAAAATTTTTGAAATTTTACAAATTTTATCTTTCAAAATAGACATCATTTTTAGATTCAGAATACTGAAATTATCCTAGGGTGAATTTTTGGTTTTTTCTGAAAACATTAAATTTTTTATGAATAGTGAAAACACTAGGATACTATTTAAAAACCGACTTTTACATCAATAATTATTTATTTTATTTAAATTTATTTTAGGAAAAAATTGATACATAATACCTATATAAGTTAAATGTAATTCATTTGATTCATTTTATAATATTTTTAGACATATAAAAATTTTATTGAACTTTTCACCGTCTTTAACCTACCTCCTAGGTGCTTTTTGAAAACTTACATAAAACTTAATTTTATCACTTATGTGACTGGAATTTAAAAAATATAAGAGACATTGTTAATATCAAGGAGTAAAATGTGATTCGATAAGATAAAAATAATTTGGGTTGAATCGTAACTTTTTACTTTTATTTATCACGGTTAAAAGTAAATAGGGTAATTAAGGGTAAAAATTTTATTATTATTACCATAACACATTTAATAATTATATTGGATAAGTATAATTCGACCAAAAACAACCTTAGTAATATAATATTATCAGTTAGGACCACATGTATTAGATTGGGTCATTTATTATTATTTTATTTCAAAAAAGAGTTAAAATAGATAATATCAATGTTTAATAAATAAAATTTTTTTACTAAAGGTTTAAACATAAGATAAATTACACTATAAGAATTTATTATAAAGATAAAAATATTTCATACCTAATGGTATCTTATTTATAATTTTTAGACATTAAATAATTTAATTTATTTATGACACAATGGTGATGCAGTAATTACCTAAATAATGAAATATTACAATAATTGATATTATAAATACCCAAATAAATGTAACATGAGAGTTTTTCTGAATTACACTAATTTTATAGGTTAATATGACATGTTAGTATTTATTTAGTTAACTTTTTTATAACTAATAATGCTGTAATGATTTTAACAAAAATCAATTACCAAATAGAGTCAAAATTGACATAAAATAGTTTTTTAAAAAATATTATATTATTAATTGTTATAATATTCATAAAAATATTAGGTTCATCCAAATGACATAGATAAGGTTATATATATTAATAATGAAACACTTTGGGTTCTTTTGTCTTTTTATAGTAATGTTATTTACCATATAGTGTAATAAAACAATAAGACATGGTAAAAGGTAAATTATTTAACATAGAGTTAAATCTATAAGGTAATGTTAAAATAGTAACCTAAACATGTCTAAAACCTATTGTTTAAGGGGATTTCAATCCATCCCCACCTTAGCTTCTAAATAAATCAGTTCGAAGATATTAAAAACCAAATATGACTTTATTATAAAATATTATTTTAAGTTTTTCTTAAGGTGCCCCTCTCCTCCCTTATAAAAACGCACCCATTCCCTCTTCTCTTCACACCCTTTTGATCCTTGAATCTCGGAAAAACCCTAACAATTCCTCTTTTCAACCTCTCTAGTTATATCATAGAGGTTCTTGTATTATCAAAAGACAAACTCTATGTCCCTAAGAAGAATTTTAAAGGAGGTTCATCGAGGAAGAGGTAATCTTTTCTACAGACTCTTTCATGTTTCTTTCTTCTTCTACATCATTTTCATTAGTTGTTTATTTATTAAAAATTAACATCAATATTTATTATATACTTATATGTTATAATAAATATGAAACAACCCTATTTCACCTTCTATCCATCATATGGGAAATGAAATCACCGCGCGTGCGTACGTACAGAATACCCTCTCAATGTCGTGGTGTAATCAGTTTTTCCACGACCACCTTACGTGGATGGGTGTAAGGGTGTAAAGAATAACTATATATTATTAATATAAAATCACACTGATTCTAAGATATTATATCATCGACTCAAATTCTATTCAATAAATATTGGAAGGATATCATCGCTCGTGCATACGTACAGATTACCATCTCCACGACACGATGAGATTCATTTTCCATGTTTACAATTCAAGAATGATTATAATGTATATATAACCAGTAATCATGAAATATATGAAATAATAATTCTACTGGATTTATATATATATATATATATGTATGTATGTCATTTATTTAATTCCATTGAATTCAATAAGGAAACAAAAAATAGCGTTCATGCGTACGTACGACCTACCGTCTCTATGAACGGTGTATTTACTTCCATTTATTGATCTATTATATATATGTATATTATGAATATATATTATATATAAATCATCTTTTATATTATGGAATTAAGTAATAATGATCTAAGTAATCATATTAATAATTACAAGTCAAAACATGAATGAAAAATGAAATGATTTTACCAAAAACACTGCTTTAACATGGAATTGACAAATGAACGGATAATATAAAGTCATAAGTGAACCATATAATATATCATAACAATGAATATGATTTTGTAATTAGTCAATGACATTATTTAAATCATTATATAGGAGGATTGGATATGTATGAAGCATATCGGACCTATGGTAAGGGATAACTATTCCAATCTCATTCTTTTCCAAGAATGTTATTCATATGTATTTATAGGGGTTATTGTTATCATCCATGCATATGTTTTATATAAATGTTTTCATGAATTTTTAAAGTAATTTTTACCCATTTTTTAAATTTACCACATGTTAAGAAAGGAATGTTACTTTTGTTTACCAGACAGGGAACTTTTTGACTTTTCTGACAAAAGTATGAGAAGAATGTTATTTTTATCTTATACAGTGTGAACAAATTTTTACAGTTTCATGACAGCTCATTTTGATGAAGCATAATCTACACGATTTTATGACAATTTTAAACAAAATACTTTTATTATAAAATTTTATGGCTTTTTGTGAAAAGAAAATTATTTTTATGAAGAAAGGATATTTTTTCCCAAGAATTCATTTCAAGTGTTTTATCAAAACCATTTTCCATCTAAGATGACATTATTTCATATGTGTATATTTCAAGTATAATGTCCTTGTGATTTACATGTTTCCACATTTATTATTATTAAATGATATCCATTTGTTTTATATGGATTATGTTATGATGGGATGATGTTTATGAAACCCATTTTTATTCGTTGGGTTATGAGGAATGGTTTATGTTTATATTGTGACATAAGTAAGAATTATTTCATTATGAGATTGGTGGGACCTATATCTCTCTCCAATGAATTGGGTAATGATTTATATCTCATGAGATAGACATGGCTAGAATGGTAAGTTAATCTAGTTCAGTGATACAGGTCTGGAACGAGGAGTGAACTCGATTCAGAAAGGGACTTTGCCCACTAATATAGTATTGGTAGCAATGCCTTGGCTACTATGGAAATCATATCATGTTCTTAATGGTTTTACAAAATTAAATGATTTATTCTCATGCTATTTTATCATGATTAATTTTCCTTTATTACCAATGACTTACGTACTGCCAATATTTATTTCACAACTCAAAATTTTGATGTGTAAACTTTATATTCATGTTTTGAAGTTCAAATGTATATGGTTTGTTTTATTTTCTCTATTATTACCCTTAATAAGAATTTGAGCTCACCCTTTATATGTTTTCTTTTCCCCATTATATAAAGAATGGTTTTTGGTATCAAAAAAAAAGGGAAGATATTTATGAGATATGTTGAAGATATTTCACCATGATTAGAAGATTATGTTCAGAGTTTCCAAAGATACCAAACTATTACGGTCCTTGTGTGTTTGTTTTTGTTATGTATTAAGTATTCATAAAAAGTAATGTAATCTCTATGTACGTCATGATTTGGGTCTCTATAGTTGGTATAAAAGGGAGTTTTAGTCATCCTTTGGAAACTAGGATGCAAGAACTTTAGTGAGATCCCTAGAGATATTTATAATGTATGTCTAGGGATGTCCCTATGGTCTAGTATAACTATAGGTTACAGTCCTACAATTATGTTCACGATCATGAATAACCTAGGGTGAACCTAGGGTGTCATGGATTAAAGAAGGTATGATGAGTTAGACATCCCATAAGTGAATTTTTATGATTATATGGTTCCTTGTTATTTTAACTATTTCTTACACCATGGTTTTTGGTTTTAGTCAATGGAGGGAACTAGAAGGAATAGGGTCAACATTGAATCCAATGGACAAATTGGTGACTATGAGCAACAAAATTACGTAATTTCTAGAAATAAATATTTTGTGATAATTTCGAATCACTCATCGCGATATATGATTAACAAGGTGAACTTTAGTGGTATTCCTAATTCATCAAATAAGAGGAAGATGAACTTTTATGAGTATTCACATAGTCAGGAGCATAGAGAAAGGAAGATTGAGATTTGTAAATAAGGGAAGAATAACCTTGATGAATACATCAAATGGAGGGGAAGATGTTATCCGTGTGGAGAGAAGGGTCATATAGTGACGAATTTTATGGAGTTAAATGTCTTATCTGTGGAGATCATGGGAATTACCGAACTCAATGCCCTGACCAAAGAGGTTACTTCTAAATGAAGGAAGGACTTATTCCCTTACAATCATATGAATTGAATGGATTTAAGTATTTATGTATTTATATTCAAGAATAATGTTGTTGAGGTACATTTATGTTATATTGGAATATATATGTATTGGTCCATTATGGTTTTAAATAATTATACGGTACCGGTAACCATGAAAAGTGATTGAAATATTTTTGGAAAGAAGATGATATGTTCATAATGATGGGATAAAGAGAAAATAATATGTTTGATAGTATTCATGAGCTCATGATTGATATAAGGATAAAGTGATATCATGGTTTGAGAATATAGAATTTTTGAGATTTTGGTATGTGTAAAGAGTCAACTTTTTACAAAATTCAGTTTTCACTAAGGTTCAATGGGTATTCATTTTTCAATAGAATACATGATTACGGTATTCACATGTTTGTAATTTTACCAACAAGATATATCGTATGATATATGGTGGATAAATGATGGTATTCACATGCTCGGCAGATGACATTTATAGTAATTTTTTTCTTTATACTGTGATCTTGGACAGAAGTATTTTGGATAAGCATAAAGATTGGAATGGATTAGGTTGGACATAAGCCAGTATTGTTTAAGGATATATCTTTTTTGGATATTATTTATGGAATGTTATAATAATGTTTTTTTAGAAAAAGGAAAACCTATAGGATGGGAAAAAACCCATCGTGCCAGACAAGGCTGTGGGAATCAAACCCACAACCAAAGTGCGACAGGCCTTTATCACCTACCAATGGCCTACAGGAAGTCTCTGGTTAGTAGAAACTAGTTTTATTAAGGGGTATTATAGATGAAGTATAAGTCCATTTTTTAATCATATACAATTAACCTCACTATATATGGAATTATTTATATTTGATAACTTTTTCAAAACTTTTGTTTGAGACAGACAGAATGACCTATCATTCTATCGCATGATCTGATAACACTTCGCAAAAGTCAAATTCAACTACATTTCTTTAAGAGATGAAGTGGAAATTGTTCAAGGCACGAGAAATGGTATGACTGTACCAAAATCAAGTAAGTATTTATTTTAATTAAAAAATTCTTCACCTTTATCAAAATGATCTTGAAAACCAAAAATGTTGCCCTAGTGTACTCATATCCGATGAATCAGATGGTACATTAGATCATCACAAATTTATGGCTTTGTGATTTTTGGATTTTTCATAACCATTTTCTCTACCACTCTCCGTCAGAACATGATTGTTAGATTTCTCATCCATATGCATATTTTCACCTATGTTCTCATATGTGGAAATCCAGTGATTAGTTAATTTGGGTAACCATTAAATTTCATACATTAGTATTTAAATATATGTTTTGGTATTCCTTTTTACGATATGGGTTTCTATTAAAGAAACTTTCATGTAGTAAATCATTTATAACCCCGATGAATTTCGAGGGCGAAATTCATTTTAAGGGGGGTAGAATGTAACACCCCGAGATTTTATGAGATATATTATTATTAATTTCATTTATGTCTTCTATTATAAACCACACTAAAATTATCTTGTACTATACAAAACACCATATTATCTTAAAGTATATGAAACACTATTCTTGGCTCGTGTTACACACAAATTCATGTTCGTTTTGTGGAAATTATTCTACACATCATTAAGTATAGATTTTTTTAATGTATAACTGAAATACGTTTTTATTATGTTATACACAACACTAAATGGTGATTTCATTACACACATCCCTGAATTCCCTTGCATTACATGCAATCGAGACCATAGTCTATAGCGTGTGTAGTACGCAATAACAAGTTTCACTAAATGAGAAATTATTAAAATATTATATAAACTAGCCATTATGAATAGTAATACCCACTTTTTGAAATTTTATAAATTTTATCTTTCAAAATGGACCTAATTTTTAGATTCGGAATATCGAAATTAGCCTAGGGTGAATTTTTGGTTTTTTTCTAAAAACATTCAATTTTTGATGAACAGTGAAAACACTATGTTACTATTTAAAAACTATCTTTTTATTTCAATACTTATTTATTTTATTTAAATTTATTTTAGGTAAAAATTGATACATAACACCTATATAAGTTCAATGTAATTCATTGGAGTCATTTTATAATTATTTTAGATATAAAAAAATTATTAAACTTTTCACCGTCTTTTACCAACCTCCTAGGAGCTTTTTGCAAACATATATAAAACATAATTTTACAGCTTCTATGAGTGGAATTTAGAAAATCCAAGAGTCACAGTTAATATCAAGGAGTAAAATTTGATTAAATAAGATAAAAATAATTTTTGGTGAATAATAACTTTTTACTTTTATTTACCACGATTAAAAGTAAATAGGGTAATTAAGGGTAAAAATGATACTATTATGACCATAACACATGTCCTAATTCTATTGGATAAGTATAGTTAGACCAAAAAATTCCATAGAAAATATTATATTATCAGTTAGGTTCACTTGGATTAGATTAGGAAATTTATTATTATTTTATTTAAAAAAAGAGTTAAAAGAGTTAAAATTAATGTTTAATAACTAAAAAAAATGTAATATAGGGTTATACATAAGATAAATTTAACTATAAATATTTATTATAAAGATAAAAATATTTTGTACCTAAGGTTGTTTTATTTATAATTTTTAACATTAAAATATTTATTTTATTTATGACACAATGGTGATGGAGTAATTACATAAATAAAGAAATATTAATATAATTGAAATTATAAATACCCAAATAAATGTAATTTGAGACTTTTTCTGAATTAAAATAATTTTATAGGTAAATATGACATGTTAGTATTGGTTTGATTAACCTTTTTTGAACTAATAATGCTCTTATGATTTTCACAAAAATAAATTACCAAAATGTGTCAAAATTGACATAAAATAGTTTTTAAAACAAATATTATATTATTAATTGTTATAATATTCATAAAAATATAAGGTTCGTCCATATGAATTATATAAGTTTATATATATTAAATAATGAACCACTTGGGGTTCTTTTGGCTTGTAATAGTATGTTTATTAACCATATAGTGTAAGAAAACAAGAAGACACGGTAAAAGTTAAATTATTTAACATAGAGTTAAATCGAAAAGATAATGTTAAAATAGTAACCTAAACCTATCTAAAACCTATTTTTTGAAATTATTTCTACCCATAACCACCTTAGCATAAAAATATATTAGTTTGGAGCTATTAATAACCGAATATAACTTTATTATAAAATAATATTTTCTATTTTTCCTAAGGTGCCCCTCTCCTCCCTTATAAAAGGGTACCCCTTCCCTCTACTCCTCACAACCTTTTGAGCCTTGATGCTCGTCCAACCCCTGAAAATTCGTCTTCTCAACCTCTTTAGTTATATCATAGAGGTTCTTGACTTCAAAAAATATCAACTTTAGTTCTTTTAGAAGAAGTTTAAAGGAGGTTCGTCGAGGAAGAGGTAATCTCTTCTACCGACTCTTTCAAGTTTCATTCTTATTCTACTTCCTCTTATTTAGTTGTTTAATTATAAAGTAATAACATAAGTATTACTAATATACTGATATTCTATTATAAATATGAATGAACCCTATTTCACCTTCTATCCATCCTACGGAATATGAATTCACCGCGCATTCGTACGTACGGAATACCGTCTCCACGACGTGTGTAATCAGTTTTTCCACCACCACCATACGTTGATGGGTATAATGGTGTAAAAAATAACAATATATGATTATTATAACATCATACTGATTCTAAGATTTTATATCATCCACTCAAATTTCATTCAATTAATATGGGAACGATATCATCTCTCATGCGTAAGTAAGGATTACCTTCTCCACGACGCGATGAGATTCATTTTCAATGTTAACAATTCAAGAACGATTATAATTTATATATAATAAGTAATCTTGAAATATATGATATAATAATTCTACTGGAATTATTTATATATATTTCTATGTAATTAACATAATTCCATTCAATTCAATAAGGAAACGAAAACAACGTTCATGCGTATGTACGACCTACCATCTCCATGAATGGTGTATTTCATTCAATTTATCGATCAATTATATATATGTATATTCTGAATATATATTATATATAAATCATGCTTTATATTTTTGGAATTAATTAGTCATTATCTAAGTAATCATATTAACAATCAAAGTCAAAACGCGGATGATAAATGAAACGATTTTACCCCAAACATTAATTTAACATGGAATTATCAAATGAACGGATAATATAAAGTCATAAGTGAACCATATATGATATCAAAACAATGAATATGATTCTGTATTAAGTCAATGACAATATTAAAATATTTATACAGGAGGTTCAGACGTGTACGAAGCATATCGGACATAAGGCATGGGATAACTATTCCAATCTCGTTCTTATCTGAGATTGTTATTCGTAAGTATTTACTGGGGTTATTGTTATCATCCATTCCCATGTTTTCTAAAAATATTTTCAAGTATTTTTAATGTCCTTTTTACCCATTTTTTAAATTTACCACATGGTATTGAAGGAATATTACTTTGATTACCACATGGGGAACATTTTTACATTTTCGACAAGAGTACGAGAAAAATGTTATTCTTAACTTATATGGCGTGAATAGATTTATACAGTTTCATAACACCACATTTTGATGAAGCTTTCCCTACAAGATTTTATGATTATTTTCAACAAAATAATTTTATTGTAAAATATCATGTCTTTTTGTGAAAAGAAAATTATTTTTAAGAAGAAAGGATATTTTCCTCAACAATTCATTTCAAGTGTTTTATCAAAACCATTTTCTATCTAAGATGACATTATTTCAAATATGTATATTTCCAGTATAATATCTTTGTGATTTACATGGTTCCACATTTCTTATGATTAAATGATATCCATTTGTTTTATATGTATTATGTTATGATGGATGATGTTTCTGAAACACATTTTTATTCTTTCGGTTATGACGAATGGTTTATGTTTTTGTTGTGGCACAAGTAAGGATGATTTAATTATGAGATGGGTGGGACCTATATATCCCTAAAATTCATTAGGTAATGATTTATATCTCATTATATAGACATGGATGGAATGTTAATTAATCCGGTTTAGTGATACAGGACTGGAACGAGGAGTGAACTCGATTCAGAAAGGTACTTTTCCCACTATTATAGACTTGGCCGGAATGCCTTGGCGACTATAGAAATCATATCATGTGCTTAATGGTATTCCACAATTAAATGTTTTATTCACATCCTATTTTATCATGAATAATGTTCCTTTGTGACCTATGCCTTACGTACTGCCAATATTTATTTCACAACTCAATATTTTGATGTGTAAACTTTATGTTCATGTTTTTAAGTTCAAATGTATATGGTTTGTTTTATTTTCCCTATGCTTACACTTACTAAGAATTTGAGCTCACCCTTTATATGTTTTATTTTCCCCGTGATATAAATAAATGTTTTTATTATCAAAACAAAAAGGAATGATCTTTATGGGAGATGTTGAAGATCTTTCACCACGATTAGAAGATTATGTTCCGAGTTTACAAAGACGCTAAACTATTACGGTCCTTGTGTGTTTGTTTTTGTTATGTATTAAGTATTTTGAAAAATTAATGTAATGTCCATGTGCGTCATGCTTTGGGTCTCTAAAATATATCACCTTCTAATGCGTATTATATAATTCTTTCTTATACTCCATGATAATAATCATTTTGGAAAGATGAAGAACAAGAATATCATTTGAAATACATAGTAAAGAATACATTGTTATGATCCCAGTAATGAATAATTTATATTCAAATACCCTCTTTTAAATATATTAGCATTATTTGGAAGAAGATAGAGCTTACACAATATGGAAAATCACTTTTTTAAAAAACTACAAGAGATGTGTTGAAATATGGGTGTTAAGATTAACCATAGAATGACGAATTATATTAATATAAAAAAAGATATATGTGATACATGATTAGATAGCGAAATATATGTTGAGAATATAATAGATATTGTGCCCGATGAGTATGTAACTAAGAGAAATGATGTGGATGAAACTAAAAAGATAAGCAATTTTATTATTAATGATTTTATTGGAACCCTTAAGAAGTATGATGGGAATATTAAAAAATGAGTTTATGAAATAAAAATTAATTAATGGTGGAGTTACATTTTCCACTATGGAAACCGTATCAGCTAATGTTCAGAGAACTAAGAATGTTTTTAAGTCATCAATAACGAAGAATTTTGTTAAACAATTGTATTTGTGTACTACAGAACATTAAAAAATGAGATAGGTAATGTAAAAAGGATAATGAAATAGATATTTGGAAAGAATGTTTTCAAATATTAATTAAAAAATGTCCATAAGGATGTAAATAAAAAATGATATAGTCACATATTATGAATGGAATGCTATAAAATAATTAAAATTCCATATTGAAAAAATTATTAATGTTTGACGATACATGGAGTTACATTAGTGGTGATTCCATAGATAAATTCTACTAAGAGTGAATGTTATAGACTTGGGAACATGGTTGTTTTTTCTATTATACCTATTTAAAATCATTGTTTAATGGAAATGGTATGAACTACAAAAAACCTAAAAAAATATATTTGAGTTCCAATTACCCTAATGAGAATAATTCACAACCATAGATGAATAATATACATATGTAGATGATAAATATGAAGAATTTTTTCAAGAAGTTTCACATCATACAATGATTTTAGAAAATGAAAATTTTAATGTTTTTAAAAACCATTAAAAGGATAATTCAAGAATAAATGATTCAAAAATTATATATCATATATTTTTTAAAATATTGTTATGTATAATTATGAAATGGATAATATTTATAAATATTTTGAAAATTTAATTTTCAGAATTTATTGCTTCTGAATATGTCTTGAGAAACTCTGTTCCTAAACTATTACTAAATTAGATAAGAGTGTAGTTGTAAAACAGAAGCCTGAAATTTATTTTTTGAGTTTTTTTATAAAACATTACTAATGGTATAGAATGTTTTGATAATAAGTATATAAAAATCTATCCTAATGGTTCCAATTCTGAAATGGTATTTAATTATAAAAAAATATTTTTAGTAACAATTTATATGTTCCTAAATATATCCGCTTTTTTACTAAATTTCAAAGTGGACGTCATTTGAAAACTAATTTTTATCATAAAAAGTATAATACATATGATTTCTATAATCATTTTTTATAAACCATTGTGGATTACAAATGTATTATTTTATGACATTTTAAGACCCTTTACGGAATGGGTATTGAAAGTATTACATTTTTTGTTTTCAAGAAAATAATGAATGTTCCAATAACAATAATGCATGGCACACAAATAGTGAATTTTAAAAAATTATTATTGGTAATATATACATTTTGAATTATTTTATAAATATGAATGGTGTCAATGTTAATTTTCCAAGACAATTCTCAACTAAATATTATTTTTATAGGTAATATTTATCATTTTGGTTACGATTTAATTTAAAATAGATTTTTGTTAAATTTATTAAGAAAAAATTCATACGAATAACTGAATTATGTGATAAAGGTAACATTATAAAATTATGGGATGATATATGTTGTGTACAAAACATCAAGTATGAATTCATTATTTCTTCCCATAGGAATTATAATGTTTGAACACATAAAAAATACCTTAAGAGACAATACTTACATTTTTTAATGAAACAGAAGATCAATATTGTATATAGAATAGATTTCAGGAACACTATAACCAATAAAAATTAATTAAGAATAAAAAATAATGTATTTTTTATGTATTTACTAGAAAATTTAATTGATTCTCCAAAGGTCCATGACCCTTGTCAATACATTAAGCAACACAATATTATTTTCTAATTTATTAGTAATGTCTCAACTACTCATGCTTTACAGTAAGTGCACAAGGATTTATTTTTTTTCAATAGAAAATTGATGTATTGGGGGGAAATTTTATATAATTTCATTGTTTATGATTATATAATATATCCATTGGAATATTTTAACAAAAATAAATTTCTCGATTTTTGTTATTTAAACACTTTTT
Organism: Viscum album; assembly: GCA_963277665.1. NCBI lineage: Eukaryota > Viridiplantae > Streptophyta > Magnoliopsida > Santalales > Viscaceae > Viscum > Viscum album. The sequence continues at coordinate 126,728,754 of OY728148.1, forward strand.
AATACAATGTTAAAAATAAAAAAAATCCTTTGAGAACTTTTCATAGTGATCATGTCAAAGAATTTATAAATATAGATTATGAATAATTTATTCATAATAAATGTGTTAAAAATTAACCGTTAGTACCTTGAAGCACTATTAAAAATAATGTTTTTGAAAGGATAAATAGAGCTCTTCATGAAATAACAAGGAATATGCTCGGCGAATACTCATTTTTTTAAAAAAATTGGGTTGAAGTGATTTGGACAACATGTTATACTATAAATTGAGTTTTTATCAGACCCTGTATTAATCAAACTCTACGAGTTGTGGATAGGGAAGAAACCAAATTTTTCTTACTCCATAGTTTTTGGATGTAATGTATTCATCAATAATATGAAAGAAAAATTACATAAATTTAAACCCAATTCTGATGAATGAATATTTATTGGTTATTCTACTAATTATAAAGAATATAGAGTTCCTAATGATAATTATTATAAATTTTAAGAAACTATGAATGATTAGTTTGATTAAATAGACCATATTTTAAACAAACCCAACCAACATCGCCTTCAAATGTTTTCTAAAAAACAAATTTTCAACCATTGTTAGAAAATTATTCTTAAAAGGATTGTATCCACGAAATAGTTTTCAAAACATATAATTATGAATATTTGAAACCTTTTGTTTGTGAATAGTGTTTATGAAAACAAATATGTTAGTTATTTTTTAGTAATCATCCTTGTGATAGTGTAGTTGGAGATGTTGATCAATGGTTTAGGACATGAAGTTCACTATGAAATGAAGTTGAACATCTTGATTTCCATTACCAATGTGATGTTTTGAATTGTAATGGCCCAGGTTTTTGGGGTCCATTACATTGTGAAAATCTCATGTTGGGTTTTCTGGTTTGGGAATCATGGTGAAGTTGGCCCAACGGTAGGCCTACCAGTAGCCTTAACCTACCAATAGCAGGCCTACCTGTATATTTATCTACCGGTAGCCTTAGCCTATTAGAAGCTCTGTCTACCAGTAGCCTTAGGCTATTGGTAGCAGGCCTACCGGTAGCATTGTCTACCTGTAGACTTAGCCTACCGGTAGCAGGCCTACCGATAGCTCTGTCTTCCAGTAGCTCAGTCTATCAGTAGCTCTATCTACCGGTGGCATGGTACACTAGTAGCTTCATCCTACCGGTAGATCAACTACCAGTGGCTGTCGGTAGCTCTCAGCTACCGGTAGCTATCACCCATCGGTAGCTCTCAGCTACAGGTGGCTCTGGCCTACCCATATGGGTTCTTTCCAGTAGCGCTCCTTCTTGCGAAAATAGGATTTTAAACCCTATTTTGACTCGGTTAAGCCAGTTTTAAATCCTGATAACCACCCATAAATGTTTAACTAAACATTTATTTAATTAACCTGGTGTTTGGGTCGGTTTAAACTGCATGACCTCTAATGACGTGTGGGGCTATGTGGTCAACCCACGACCCCATCTCACTCAGTATTGCATTCTTATCTCAACCATCCATGACCCTTATAACTAAGGGGTTCGCCATGGGTTCTTCTTTTCTCAATAATACTCTGTGAGGAGTACCCTTCATTCAAATGAGGCGATTTTCTTTCAGGTGAGCCGCATCGCTATGTGTGATGTTCCGCGCCCGGCCTAAGAATCGATCGTTGATCAACAAGTAGGAAATTTCTCCTTCGTCTCACTATTTTGTGTATCATGTGGGGTTGGCGGGCTTCTGATTCTATAGAATTGAATAAACTAGACCTAAATGAAGATAATGAACTAGATTCAATAATGAAAGAAGGGGGGTTGTGATCGTTGATGTTATTTTATGTTATGATCTTCTTTGTAAACTGTGTGGGCTTACGCCTTCTGAAAATCATGGTTGTTGGTGGTCTTTCTATGTGCACTAACAAACCCTTGCTTTTGGTGATATTTAAATGTCTTGTATTATGGTTGTGAACATTTTTTGTGTAAAGGAAATCTGTTAATTATGTATATTCGACTAAATGAATTGGAAGGTATAGGATCAATCCTTTTATGTGATAACCCATGTTAAAGCACACATAAATTGAAATCATGGAGTGTGTTAAATCTTATATATCTGAAAATACCGGCATGGCCCTGCTTTATGTTCGTGGTAGTGGTTTGGTTGTTTTCTTTTACGGGCCGATTGCTGGGCACCTGGGAGGGGATGGGATCCCCTATTTTTATACTCTCGGTGGTTATGAAGTTGGGGATGGGATCCACTGTTGTTATGGGTTCAGTGGTTGCAAGTTTTAAGACCGGGTGGTTACCATGTTTATATCACTAATTATGGTGGGATCCACTATTGTTGAGAAACCCTTTTGCTCCTAGATATTGGGCACGGGGCTCTAACATAGGGTTCTCTTTAGTTGATGTGGCTTTACAAGAGAACAAGGTGTGGATACTTAAATTGACGTTTGGCTGGTTTCTTTTCCTTGGTTATTCTTATGGTGTTAGTTTCCCAGTAGTGAATATACTTATTTAAACATTATTACTGAACATGAAACAAGAATGGGACAAATGGGTTTTGTTGGCGAGATTCGTGACTCAGGCTTGATTGATGTTTGTGTCCTTTAGGCTGGCTGAAGAAAAACTAAACTTTGGGTGAGTGCTTGTTACCTATACATATACTTGTAGTTTTGTGTTTCTTGTTCTCACATCGCCCAAGTTGAGAACATAGTGTCGAACACCCCCATTTCATGGGGGAGGGTGTTTTTCCCAACACTATTATTAGTGGCTGGTTATTAGCTCCTTTTCTGCTCCTGTTCCCGGATAGCCCAAGTATCTTCGGGCAGGCTGTGATGTCCTGAGGTCCATTATTAGGCCAAGAATATTCGGGCAGGGTAGTGTGGTGGTTAGCCAGGTGTTTGCAGCATGTGGTTTCCCAAGTGTCTTCGGGATGAGGCTCAGGTGTCTTCGGGGGTGGGAGTGGATCTTCTTGCCCATGTGTCTTCGGGCGTGGCAGTGGTTTTTCTGGCCTAAGTGTTTGTAGGCATGGTTACATGTGACAGTTGTGGCCCAGTTGTTTGGGGGCAGAATTCAGCAGTGGGACTGCATGTGGTTGTGGCCTAGGTGTGTGCGGGTGGGTGTGGCAGTGGGAATGTGGTAAGAATGGCGGGATTGGTTCAATGCGTAGGATGTCTCAACAACCAGTGGGAAAGTGGCGTGGGGTACCCAAACATCTATGTGCTCTTATTATATATATTACATGACATTCGTTATTTGGGGAGTGTGCCTTGGTGAGGCTTGGGTGGATAGTTTACCTTGTTAGGTTTTTGGTTTAATCCTTCTTCTCACGGACTTTAGTACATTCCCCAACTTTTGCACAATAGTCTTTGGTTTTCCATAATTATTGTACTTGTATGCTCACCCTACATATATAAAACTGCTTTCAGGTTTCCAGGAGGACATCAGGGATCGCGCAGGACCATACTAGCTCAGACCTTTGGGGCAGTTTCAGTTGTTGTTTTTCATTCTTTGGTACTTAACTTTGTAGTCACTTTTTTACATTGTGGCTTTTACTTTTTGGAACATCCATGTGGGAATAGTTTACTTTTGTCTTACTTTTCTTTTAGTTTTTGTGTTTTGGGGTTTCATCACCTTATCTACAAATCCTATAATACAAAATGAGGTAATCCCTTCCATTTGTGTGTAATTTCTATACCCTTGGTTCTAGTCGCCACTCTGGGACCTATTAAAGGTAGGTCTTGGGGATCATTATCTCTCCTTCAACATAAAGAACGAAGGTCCTAGAAATCTGCTGACCCTTCCCTCCTTTGGTGAAGGTGGGTCGTGATAGAATGGTATCAGAGGTATGGTTGAGAGATAGGATGGAGTCTGGAGTTAGGCACAGTATGGATTGCATGGGATGGTAGGAAAACAGTGTTGGCTGGCCTTGGTGCGTGAATTAGGCCAGGGAAGATCGGCTAGGATACGGGATTTTAGGTCCCCCCGTTATCCAATGCAAGGACTCTAGACCTACCGAATGACCAAGTGAGGCCACACTGATTGCAGGGTAGAGAGACCCATGGAAAGGTACATGAATCATAATGACTTGCGTTCTTGTGTTTCAGGGGCTTTGGGAATGAAGAATAAATAAAACTTTTAAGATGTTTTAAAGAATGACATCCTGCACTACTTAGGCATAGGCATTCCTCATTTACCGTGGAGCTATGGCGCCTGGAAGGCGACCATGTGTGGTATAGGTGATCGAGGGCCTGAAGAATTCCTTGGCCGATCGATAGAGAGCTGATCGAGAGGAGAATGACCAGTGGCATAAGACACTTTGGGCCTTCCAGCAATAGGCCCACGAGAAGTATGAGGGAAACACCTATGACATGAAGACACAAGGCTGGATAGAGGATCTAGTGATAGATTTCGGCCTGATTCATGCCCCAACAGAGTACTGGGTTCCTCTAGCCGACAGCCGAGGTGCAGAGGAGCTGGGGGTGGATAGCTACATGCCGCGGAGGCAGCAGTTCTAGTAGGGCTGGAGGTTGTTCGAGGTATGATCAGTTTGTTCAGTACCCTTTCTTTTTTCCTTGTTCGATGCCGGAGCTTCACACTCCATTGTTTCACCCAGTCTAGCTCATGCCTTGGGCCTAGATCACGAGAGACATCCAGTGCCCCTAGTGTTGAGCACACCTATTGGATGTCAGACTGACTTGTTGTTTTTTTGGGACGTAGACTGATGATAGGGAAACATCAGTCGGTTAGAGATCTTCCTCTGCTATAGATACAACCATACGATGTCATCCTAGGCATCAACTAGATATTCTCTATGTGGGCCATCATCAACTGTGTCTGAGGAAGGGTTGTGTTCTCAGACTTGGACGACCAACAAGTTACCTTCACCGGCGAGCGGAGCAGTCAGAAGGGTAGTAGGCGAGTGGAACCCCTCATCTCCTTGCTAGTCGAGCTATCAGTAGAACCATTAGATTCTGAGATGGTGGAAGTTCCAGATATCATCGATGAGTTTATGGATGTCTTCCCTGAGATGGTGATGAATCTACCCCCTCGATGTGATATCGAGTTCGGGATAGACCTGCAGTCTGGCACTCGTCCGATCTCGATGGATCTTTACCGGATGGAACCTTCAGAGCTACATGAGTTGGAGATTCAGATTAATGATCTGATGAAGAGGGGTTATGTTCAGCCGAGTGCATCACCGTGGGGTGCTCCAGTCTTGTTCTCAAGAAAGGCAGATGGAGGTCTCAGGTTGTGCATAGACTACAGGAGGCTGAATCAGGTGACGATCAAGAATCGCTACCCTCTTCCGAGGATAGATGATCTTTTCGACCAGTTGAAAGGGGCAGGATGGTTCTCAAAGATCGACCTGCGGTCTGGGTATCACCAGCTGCGATTGAAGGAATGTGACATCCCGAAGACAATGTTCAGTTGCAGATGTGGACACTTCGAGTTTCTGATCTCAGTGGGTAGATCCAGAGTGCGAAGTGATGTGTGACCGTGTTGACCAGGGCAATGCTCTGGAATGATGGATAGAGGATGTTCATAACTGGATTCTTTTCAAGGGAAGGTTGTTTGTTCCAGAAGTGATGCGCGGAAGGGTTCTCAATAAGATCCACAACTCACCCCCGGCGGTACACCTAGGTGTTTCGAAGATGTACCAGGGACTGAAGAGGCAGTTTTGGTGGCCCGGAGTTAAGCGAGCGGTGGCAGAGTTTGTGGCCATGTGCTTAGTGTGTCAGCAAGTGAAGGCTGAACACCGAGTTCCAGGCGGCCTACATCAGCCTCTAGATGTCCTCGAGTGGAACTGGGACGACATATCGATGGATTTCATCACAGGACTACCCAAGGTCCAAGGGGGATATGACGCCATCTGGGTGGTAGTGGACCGGTTGACGAAATCAGCTCACTTTCTGGCGATCGGGGAGTTGAGTGCAGTGGATGCTTTGGCACGAAGGTATGTGGATGACGTGGTGTAGATGCATGGAGTTTTGAGGTCTATAGTCTTGTATAGGGATGAACATTTTACCTCATGAGTCGGGAGGGGTTTGCAGCATGCTTTTGGCACCCAGCTATACCTTTACACTGCTTTCCACCCCCAGACAGATGAGCAGACAGAGCGCACCATCCATAGGTTGGAGGATATGCTGCGGGAATGTGTTCTGGACTTAGTAGGATCATTGGTGCGATACTTTTCCCTGGTAGAGTTTTCCTACAATAATAGCTACCACTATACCATTGGTATGGTCCCATTTGAATCCTTGTACGTGAGGCCATGTTTTTATCCTGTGTGTTGGAATGAAGTAGGAGAGGCGGGCATCCTTGGCCCAGAGGTGGTGCAGAGCATGAAAAAGAAGGTTAAGCTCATACGGGAAAGGATGAAGGTGGCCCAGGACCGACAGAAGTTGTATGTTGATACTAGGAGGAGGCCCTTGGAGTTTGAGGTTAGAGACCACGTGTTCTTGAAGGTCTCCCCTCTGAATAGGTAGTGGAGGTTCTACAATGGAATTAAGCTTTCTCCAAGGTTCATAGGACCCTTCAATGTGTTGTGGAGGGTCGGAGAAGTGGCTTATCAGCTAGCGTTACCACCTCCCCTACTGAGGATACATGATTCCTTCCATTTGTCCCATCTCCGTCGGTATCTATACGATGATTCACACGTCCGTGATTGGGGTTAGCTGAACATCGAGGACGACGTGACTTTTTTTGGAGAGACCAGTGATGATCATGGATCGCAAAGAGAAGGTGCTTCATGGGAAAAACATTCCCTTAGTTCGTGTTTTGTGGAGACATGGTGGGCTTGATGAGAGTACATAGGAGAGGGAAGCAATGAAGCGTACCCAGTACCCAGAGTTGTTTTGAGTTTTTTTCTTTGTTGTACCTGTTGCGGTAGAACATATTGTCCTTTTGGCTATGAAATGTACTGGTTTTCATTCCTATAAATGTGTGTGAAAAGACCTGGAAATGGAGGAGGAGAGAACCTGACCCCTAATCAAGACACATTAAGGTGGATGCGATTAAACCCGTGCGAGCGAGTCAGTGCCGCCCAATGCGAATAATATCATGACATGGGGGAGGAGACTCCCCAACCCACATCCCTGGGAAGTTTGACATTGTATGTTTCATGGTTCTTGATAGGGAAGTGTTTTTAGTTAGCATGGGTTCACTCCTAAGAGGTATCTTTTGAGGTGGTTGTTCAGACCCTCTCTTTCCTTTTGGTTTGTTTTGATTCTTGAGGAAGAGAATTGTTTAAGAGGTATCTGATGTAATGGCCTAGGTTTTAGGGGTCCATTACTTTTTGAAAATCTCGTGTTGGGTTATCTGGTCTGGGAATATCGGTGAATTTGGCCCAATGGTTGGCCTACCAGTAGCCTTAGCCTACCGGTAGCAGGCCTACCGGTAGCTCTGTCTACCAGTAGCATTAGCCTACTGGTAGCAGGCCTACTGGTAGCTCTGTCTACCGCTAGCTTTAGCCTACTGGTAGTAGGCATACCCATAGCTCTGTATACTGGTAGCCTTAGCCTACAAGTATTAGGCCTACTGGTAGCCTTAGCCTACTGTTAGCAGGCCTACTGGTAGCTCTGTCTACCGGTTGCTCGGCCTACTGGTAGCTCTGTCTATCGGTGGCTCGGTCTACTGTTAGCTGTAGCCAACGGGTAGCTAAAGTCTACTGATAGCTGTAGCCTACCGGTAGCTCATCTACCGATGGCTGTCGGTAGCTTTCAGCTTCCACTAGTTTTCACCCACCGGTATCTCTCAACTATCGGTGGCTTTGGCCAACCCCCACAGGCTCTTTCCAGTAGCACTCCTTCTTGTGAAAATAGGATTTTAAATCCTATTTTGACTAAGTTAAGCCTGTTTTAAATCTTGGTAACCACCCATAAATGTTTAACTAAATATTTAATGAATTAACCTGGTGTGTGCGTCGGAATAAAACGATCGACCTCTAATGATGTGTGGGGTCGCGTGGTCAACCCACGACCCCCGCACACTCGGTTTCGCGTTCTTATCTCAATTGTCCATGACCCTTATAACTAAGGGGTTTGCCGTGGGTTCTTCTTTTCTCTATCACCCTCTACGAGGAGTACCCTTCGTTCAAATGAGGTGATTTTCTTTTAGGCGAGCCGCATCGCTATGCGTGAAGTTCCGCACCCAGCCTAAGCGTCGATTATTGATCAACAAGTAGGGAATTTATCCTTCGTCTCTCCCTTTTGTGTATCATCCAGAGTGGGTGTGATTCTGATTCTGTAGAATTGGATAAACTATACTTAAATGAAGATAATGAACTAGATTCTATAAATAAAGAAGGGGGCTATGATTGTTGATGCTGTTTTATGTTATGATCTTCTTTGTGAACTATGCGGGCTTATGCCATCCGAAAATCATGGCCGTTGGTGGTCTTTCTATGTGCACTAACGAACCCTTGCATCTGGTGATATTTAAATGGTTTGTATTGTAGTTGTGAACCCTTGTTGTGTAAAGGAAATTATTTAATTACGTATATTCGGCTAAATGAATTGGAAGTACCAGGATCAATCATTTTCTGTGATAACACCGGTTAAAGGACATGGAAATTGAAGTCATGGAGTGTGTTAAATCTTATAAATCTGAAAATACCAGCATGGCCCTACTTTGTGATGGTGGGAGTGGTTTGGTTGTTTTCTTTTTTGGGCCGATTGCTGGGGATGTGTGAGGGGATGGGATCCCCTTGTTTTTATACTCTCGGTGGTTATGAAATTGGGGATGGGATCCACTATTGTTATGGGTTCGGTGGTTGCATGTTTTAAGACCAGCTGGTTACCTTGTTTATATCATGAATTGGGGAGGGATCCTATGTTATTGAGAAACCCTATTGCTCCTGGATATTGGGCATGGGGCTATAACATAGGGTACTCTTTAGTTGATATGGATTTACAAGAGAACCGGGTGTGGATACATAAATTGATGTTTTGATGGTTTCTTTTCCATGGTTATGCTTATGGTGTTAGTTTCCTAGTAGTGCATACACTTATTTAAACATTATTAATGAACATGAAACAAGAATTTCACAAATGGGTTTTTTTTGTGAGAGTCATGACTCGGACATGAGTGTTGTTTGTGTCCTTTAGGTTGGCTGAAGAAAAGCCTAAACTTTGAGTGAGTGCTTGTTACCTATTCATATACTTGTATTTTTCCGTTTCATGTTCGTGCCCCACCCAAGTAGAGAACATAGTTCCGAACACCCCCATTTCATGGGGGAGGGTGTTTCTTCAAACACTATTATTAGTGGTTGGTTATTAACTACTTTTTTCTCCCTTTCATGGATAGCCCAAGTATCTTCGGGCAGGCTGTGATGGCCTGAGGTCCATTATTAGCCCAGGAATCTTCGGGTAGGGTAGTGTGGTGGTTGGCCAGGTGTGTGCGGTAGGTGGTTTCCTAAGTGTCTTCGGGATGAGGCCCAGGTGTCTTCAGGCGTGGTGTCGGATCATCTAGCTCAGGTGTCTTCGGGCGTGGCAGTGGTTGTTCTAGACTAGGTGTTTGCAGGCGGGGTTATGTGTGGCATTTTTCGCCCAGGTGTTTGCAGGCGGGATTCGGTAGTGGGACTGCGTGTGGTTGTGGCCCAGGTGTGTGCGGGCGTGTGTTGAAGTGGGACTGCAGGGAAAATGGCGGGATTGGTTCGATGTGTAGGATGTCTCAATAATCAGTGGGAATGTGGCACGGGGTACCCAAACCTCAATGTGCTCTTATTATATATATTACTTGACTTGCGTTATTTGTAGAGTGTTCCTTGGTGAGGCTTGGGTGGATAGTTTACCTTGTTAGGTGTTTGGTTTACTCCTTCTTATCATGGGACTTTAGTACGTTCCCCCACTTGTGCACGAGAGTCCTTGGTTTTCCCTACTGAGTGTACTTGTATGCTCACCCTACGTATATAAAACTGCATTCAGGTTTCCAGGAGGACTTCGGGGATTGCGCATGAACATAAGAGCTCGGACCATTGGGGCAGTTGCAGTTGATGTTTTTCTTTCTTTGGTACATACCTTTGTAGTCACTTTTGTACTTTTGGATTTTACTTTTTGGAACATGCATGTGGGAATGGTTTACTTTTGGCTAACTTTTTTTAGATTTGGTGTTTTTGGGTTTCATCATCTTATCTCCCGATCCTATAAAAAAAAAGGGGTAAGGCCTTCTATTTTGTGTATTTTATATACCCTTGTGCTATTCACCACTCTAGGACCTATTGAAGGCGGGTCTCGGGGGTCATTATATCTCCTTCAACATAAAGAAGGAATGGCCTGGAAATCTGCTGACCCTTCCCACTTTTTGTTGAAGGTGGATCGTGACATGAATCTTTGAAAGGCATTATGTGGTGTGGATTATACATAGACTATATAATATGATAGAAAATAATTTTAGAGGAATAATGTTTTGACCCTAGTTGACCGACCTAAGAAACATTTATAAATATTGTAATTTTAGTTTTTAGAAACAAATGTTTTGAAAAGAGAATATTCATTAAAATAAATCAATCATTGTTGGAATAAATTATACCAAATAAAAAGGAATAAAATATAATGTATCCTATGGAATGATAGAAAGATTAGAAGCTATTATTTTTCAATTATAATTTCCATCATTCTTTAGATTCAGACATTTTAAAATGGATATGAGGTTTTCTTTTCGTAATGGATTTGTTAATGAGGAAGTTTATTTTTAACAACCCTTGGATTTTAAAATAAATAACATCCTGAATAATATTATAATGTTACCAAATATTTATAAGGACTTAATAAAGACCTTATATCTTGGTATGATAGGTTAATAGAAATTTTGATACAAAAATACATTGTTATTGGATTTGTGGATCAAAATATTTTTGTAAAAGAATTTTACAATAATATTATTATATTTCAAATATAGGTGGTGGAAAATATATTCGGCTTTGTAAAAAAATATTAATAGATACTTTTTTAGGTCTCATGAAATATGAGTTTAAGATGAGTATGATCGATGAGTTAACATTATTAATTGTTTTCCAAATATCAAAAAAAACATTTATAACATATATATCTCAACATTATTATGTAAAATATCATCATAAAAATTTGAGAAACTATATAACTATAAGTATAAATACTCTTAAAGGTAAGTCAAATATATTTTTTCTGTTTGAGGATAGAAAACCAGTTGACCAATAGTATTTTAGAGGAATAATCAAATGTTTACTGTACTAAAATTCCATTCATCTAGACATAATTTTTTCTATATTATTTTTTTCAAGATATCAATATTATATAATGGAATACCATGTAAAAGAAATAAAATTATTTTTTATCTAATGAGAACTATGGATTTTGGGAACTTTTATTCTTCAAAAAAATAGAGTTAAAAGTATTTTCATATGCTAATATTGTTTTTTATGGTATGAACAAGAAATGACCACATGGAACTTTTCATTTCTTATGAGAGTATTTGGTTTCATGGTATTGTATGAAGAAATATATAGTAGTACATTCCACTATTGAAGCATAATATATGGAAGATGGATGTTGTTCTACTCAAGTCCTATCGAAACAAGATAGACTCGCTAGCTATGGAATATTTTTTTCAAAAACAAAAAATATTTGTGATAACACAAGTGTGATTTCATTATGAAAACCCAAAAAAAACAATTATCTAAAAATTTATTTATAAAGAATCACATACATAGGGATCACATTCTTTAAAGATGTATCATTTTACAATTAATCACAATTCAAGAACAACAAGAAGAATTTTTTACATCACCATTACCGTCTGAAAGAATTAAATAAATTAAACTAAATCTAGGAACGATCAATGTTAAATTATTATTCTTATATACTTATTTTTAACTCATACCCCACATCAAGTTGTTATATTTCATAGGGGGAGTACATATTATATTTATATTTTAAAAAATTATCATTTTCCAAACATTTTTTATAAAGATACTTTCATGTTGAGACATTTATGAACTTATACATTTTATTAAATTTTTGGGTTGGGCATTCCTAAAATATTATCCATACTCTGAAATAGTCATAAAATATATAGAATCAAATTTTGTTTTAGACTAAAAAATGTTATAATATTATATTTTATATCCCTTTTTTCAAAATAAAACTATGTTATAAGGGATATTAAAATAATATATTTTTTTATTTATAATTTTTATACCTTTTTCAGTATTGAAATTATATTTTTTACCTTTTAAAATAATCAAAATCTAGTTCTATAAAAATAAGTTAAGAAGGAAATGTTGTTCATATCGATGTAACCTTCCTACTCTGAATGGTTTTCTTCTTATATTATAAATTTTTGAATATTTTCTTATGTGTTTTTATCGTATATGTTGTTCTTATTATTTTTATTTTGTATAAAAACTAGTGTCTTATTTTTCATATCATTTAAAAAAAATTGTATTCTCTCTCAAATATAATATTTTTTTAAAACCCCACAATAGTTCAAAATTCATTAAAACATTCTTCAAATCATTTTTATCTGTTATATCAAGTTGGATTGATTCTCACCTAATGAATTTGATTTGGAATATGGGTCTTCACATAAATTTCCTATATACTGGGGGGGAATGTCCCACATCAGTTGTCTTATAATATGTTCTTCGATTCGCGGTTGCTCTTAATGTATTCTAGTCTTAATGTTTTCTTAATTATGATTTACCAATATCACAACATATATTTAGCATTAAAATTATTATTTTTATTTTACCTAATGGGTTATTAGAGGGATATTTCATTGAAAATGTTATTCTTCATTGAAAAAATATTAATTAGTTTGAAGAATGGTAATTTGATATTTTTTAAGAATTTTGATGAATTTTAAAATATATTATATCATCATCTTGTGAATAGATATTCTAAATCGATTATTATTTTCAAGTGGGAAGAAATTGAAAAAAATTATCAATACATAAATAAAAAAGTTAAAAAATATCTTCTACCAAAGGTTCATGTATGATTGGAAAATGTTCCAATGAATATTCATTTTTTCGTTCTCACATTATTTTGGATGATCTCAAAACCTTTAATAAAAATAAAGTTGATTATATTTTTTATGGATATGATTAAAACATAGGGAGGGTGGCTCATATGAACCTGAATAATTATGTAATATCCCTTTGGATTCAAGTTTTTTTATTCTATTAAATGTTGATTATACACACATAATGTGTTTGTTGATATAATGTTGGAATATTTATTGAATTTGAGGTAGATTAATCTTATTAGATTAATTTTTATTACTATAAAAAATTTTATGTTTGGATCCATAAAATCAAAAATAATAATGTATCAAATGTTGTTAAGTATCTGGATAGTTTAATTCATGAATATATATTGGATTTTGGTTAAAGTATAGGAAAAAATATTTCAGACTTCAAAACATTAGTGATGATATACTAAATAGAATGAGATTCAGTTTTGATGTAGAATCAAAGATGTTTACTAACTTATCTGGATGATATGCTTCAAAAGTATAACCACAAAGAAAAAATTATCATAGTAATCGAGATATGTAAAGGAATATTGAGTCTTCCTCACCAAGGAAATATAATAAACAAAATGTGGTACATTATGATGTATATCAAGAGTGGATGATGAAAAGGATGAGAATGCGTCAGGAGGAATAATTAAAGGAATGACCCAACTGAAGAATTTTCCTTAAAAATTCAGTATAATGAAACACTATAGGATGAAATAAGGATTAATAAGTATAATTTGAAGTAAAAAAAAACCCTTTTATGTGAAAAAATATTTTAATGATTTGAGATGGCTTTCAAACATCTGGCATTGATTCTACCTTCCTTCCATTCTGTTCAGATGAATTTGGGTTCCACATTTTCCATCAAATAAATCAAAGTTGATAATTATGAAGATACCAATATAATAGAAAATGGAAATGCTAATTTTTTTTGATGATGAATCAATAACAATTCAAGAAAATTAAATAGTATAGTTAACATTGGGTAATGGTGAATTAAGAATACAATAAAATATTTAGGAGGTTTATTTTAATGTAGTAGATTAAATTAATTAAGTGATTGATAAAAATCCAATGAAGAAGAAAGAATTTGTGAATTAAATTTATACTGCATATTTCAAGAATTATTATTATGAATTTTAATATGAATAAAATAAAAATATGGAAAATAAGAATGAGGATGTTGAGGATGATGTAAATCAAAATATTGAGGATTTAAATAAAAAATTATGTGAAACTGTGAAATATCAATTTGATATGTTTTCATTGAGGACATTAGAGGATAAATCATTAGTATTTATGCGATATATTGACCAAAAATAATAATTTGAATTCCTAGTGAATAAATAATAAACACCACAGTGATAATATGAATCATTATATAAGAAAGATAAGAACGATTGGGATTAAAAAATAGATGGTAACATATCTATAACCAAAGAAATAAATGATATAGTATTTCCTAATGGAAAGGGAGTTACAGATAGTGTTTAAAAATAGTTTCAAATAAAAATGTGAGGAATGAAAAAGTGTCCTATGTTTGACTCAGTTGATCCAAAATTATTAAAATAGAAAAGGAAAAATTCTATAGAGTATGATAACTTTAAATGAAATTGATTATATCATTCCGTATATTATAATTATCAATGTAATAATTCCATCCATTGAAATACTTGATTACATGGTAGAATTGATTCATGAAAATTAAATTGAAAATTTAAAATCAATCAATGTGTTTTTAGATAGACTGATTCAAAATGATACTAATCTCAAATTTTTACAATAATTTTTTTAATTCACTAAAAGGAATGAAATATGATTGTGAGATTGTCTCATATAATTGATTCTAATATAATGATACATGATTATATTATTGATGATATGAATATTCTTATTAATGAATTTTTAGAATCCTTAAAATTTTTATCCAGATATATTGTAGAAATACTAATAATTGTGGAAGAATTCCGAGATACTACTAACAACCAGACTCAGGAAGTAAAAGTGTTAAATGATGAGAAAAAATATTTCTAGTTAGAGACATCAAATCTATAATTTTATAATGAAAAAATCATCAGTTTGAAAATTTTGAATGAATATTTTTCTAAAATAGAAGCGATTCAAGAAGATAAGGGTGAGTCTCAAGAAGAAATAATTTCAAATATTTAAGAATAATGAAACTATTTAATGAATATGAAAACCATTATTAGATATTTGATTAATACTAATTTAAATAAATTTTTATTCTGAAATATTATTGTAATTTTCATTATATATTGAAAACATTTTTATGAATAAATGACTACTTCATCCGATTACGATTTGTTTGAATGTTTTCCAATTATTATTGGATGAATTTTCTTTCATTTTTTCGATGATAAGGTAGTTAATTATATTTTTTTAATAGTTTTTTTTAATTATTTTAGGAATCTCATGATTTTTCCCATTATTTATGAAAATCACAAAGGGGGAGAAAATCAAAATATTGAAAACATACAATATTCTGGTGGACAATACGGAACTTAAGTGAGATTATATATAATGGTGTAGATAATAATATTAAATATATATCTCCACCATTTTCAAAAGAGTTAAAAAAATATTTGAAAAAGTTAATATTTTCTTGTTTAATACTGAATATGATGTTCCTAAAAGAAAACAGACTGTATATTTTCATTATTAATTTTCTATTTATGTTTCAGTTTTGTGATTTAAAAAATGTTTGATATTATTATTTCAAAAGTAATACTTACTAATTTTCCATTCCTTTTTTTAAAAAACAATCATATTCATAATTACCTGATTACTAAAATTTCATATCAAATGTGTATTAAAATATTTTTGGAGAAAACTTAATTATTATTCAATATTAAAAATATGTTCCAATGACATATGAAAATAAATGTCTACTTATTCATTATGATAATAAATATGTGTATATATTCTATAATCATTGTATTCAATTTATTAGATCATATGTAATACTTTCTACATTTTATTATTTATAGATAATGACTTTATAATAGTATTGGTAACAGTTTTAGTGAAAATAAGGAAAGTAAATATAAGGTTTACTATAATTACTATTGACATGATGTCTATTAGACTGACTTAGGATTGACAACATATTTATAATACATGATTCTAATATAAAGAAAACATTTTATACAATAATGTTCTAAATCAATATGACATCGGACATTCAGTAATGCTATAGAGACATGAGTTATAAAGTACCCAGTTCCTAAGCCATTACAAAAATATTAGAGAAATATGATAGTTTGGAAAAAATAAGATCATTGGAAGATTTCCAATAAATACATTTTCATTCAAAAATATTGGGGCTAATAAATTCCATTTTTTTCAATTTATCATTTTTTGGGAGCTTTTGAGATGACACAACATGAATAGCTTTTTCCTAGTCTTTATAATTGCCTTAGTGTTTTCTAGTTCTAAGGAATCCTTTTCAGGGAAGTCTGTTTATGAACTTATTTTTCGTAATTAGTTATCTGATTTTTTTATAATGATCGAGGAATTTCATATATTTCAAGAAATAAAATCAGATCATCTATATTGATGGATTATATAGATACTGAGACTAAAGAATATGACCCATATGATTGGGGGATTTTGTGGTTAGGAAGAAAAATTTGATCATCACAGTGATGTCTTTCCTTACAATGGAAAGAAAAAATATATTTTATGTATAAAATAAGGGATTTGAATAGTTATGATTTTTGGATACCTTATTCTTAAGGTAATAATTGATATCTTCATTTTTAAATAGCTTAATTCATTCTTACACTTTTTCTACTGTATTACTTTTTAAATAAAATTTCTCTATTCCATAATTCATGTATTTTTAGGTTATCATAAAGATTCTAAATGAAATAAACAATGTATAAAATATTAATTTAATCTATTTTGAATCGGAGACTCTCTAATGATAAAGTATCTATTCTTATTATAACCCTTTTAATCTATATTAATTTTGTCTTTTATGATTACAATTAATTTAGTCTAGTATATTAAAATAAATCATGATTTTGATACACTAGTAATAAGAATGGAGTCTAAGTAAAAAATCCTATATTTTTTTTACTTATATAGGATTCTAAATTTATTTAGTTTATTTCTTATAAACTAATTTTTTTGAAACTACAATTCACACCCCATCTAGAAATATAGCCATTAAGAACCTATTATTTCAATCAAAATCATATTACATATAATATAGTGATATGAAATGTTTCAAAAATAATTATATAATACCAAATTACTATATATATATATATTGTTTTGAAAGGAATGGGAATGATTGTTTTAATAAAAATTTTATACATTTACATAATCAGTTTGTTCAAAAATGAAAGGAAATAATTTGTTTTCTTACAAGGTTTCCAATAATTATTTCTGTGACACCATTCTATGTTGTTATTAATTTTCATAAATGTTATCTTCCATATTAATTCCACCTTTCTATGTTATCCCACTACTTAATGTTATGAAATCACGAATAAATATTATTTTTTATGCTTATATGCTAGGTTATTATTATATTTCTATTCCAAGATTTGTTCTTATTTTCTGTTTTTCATTATTTTATGATATATTATCCCAGGATTTTATTCTTGAATATATTATATATTATAATTATACTTATATTAATATGTAATTATCGTATTCAATCATTGATCATTATCACATAAGATTACCATAATGAGAAATATGATCTCATCCATCTCTTAGGTTTTTTGTTCCATGTATTGTGAATAAAATTAATATTTATGATGTATCTAGGTTTGTATTAGGTAGGAATATTTTTTGGGACATACTGAAGAGTATTTTTGAATTTTGATGTTTCATATATAATGAGGAAAATGACTATTATATGAAAAAATAATTATTTTTTCTAGTTATTTTTAGTCATCTTGATCTATAAACCATGATGATAGGAGTAATTGTTTATAATGAAATATTTTATAAGACACATAATTAATATATAGTCACATTCAAGGATTTTCATATCAAATCACTAATATTAGTGAGATTAGAGATTATTGTGATCAATGCATCACTTTACTTAAATCAAAACATCTAATAAAGGGTAATCTCGAATGATTTACGTGATTTTAATGAAACAAAATAATATTTAATTAATGGAATCATGATTTAAATTGATGTTAGATGATATCAGTGATTAGTAAACCATTAAAAAACAAGATCTAAAAGTAATCAAATATAGTCACTACTTTTACACACTAAACCCAATAAACAAGATTGTATCACAACTAAAAAACACACCTTTACATTGGTAGTTGGGTCCCACTATGACTAAATTAATTCAAGATCAAAATATTATTTTTCGAGGGACTAGTGGCACTCCTCACATCATACATACAAAAATATAGTTTAATTAATATAGGTATTATACTACAAAAATGATAAATTTATTGGATGTAGTTTATTAACCACTATTGAAAATAGGAAATTATCACAAAATATGTGAATTAAACATAACTGTGAATCTGTTTTGTAATTAGAAATAGTTTAAAAAACTAATGAAAATATAGTAAAACTATACAATATAACATATTTCATAAAAATACATAAAAGGAATATAAAAATAATTATCACTACCATTAAAATAATGTTGACATTCCAATTAGCGATGGTTTTTATAAACAATCATGAAATGATTTATTGGTTTTTTAAACAATAATTAATCATAAAAAACAACTTATAATATTAATATTTTATAATGATAATGAAATATATATATATATATCATTAATGAAATATTCATTTACAAAACTATAAGAATCTTTTTAATGAAAATGCACTCTAGAAAACTGTCGATTTCTTCTATATAGAGAATGATTTACAAAATATGCTCTCTTATCACACTAAAAATTTAATAAATATGTCAAATAGTTTTAAAATTATTTTATATTAACAAATTCAATTATTCTTTAATAACCCATATTAATCCTCTCCAGAACAACATATTTAAACTTTTGAAAAGTAAAAAAATAGTATTTAATAATAAATAACCATGGTGTCTATCACTCATTAATAATTTATTCCATATAGAAAATAAATATCTAAAAATTTCTATGTCTATGAAACACAATTTAGAAAATAAATAATATCAAATATTACTTCATAAACCATGATTTTTATCATGTTTTTATTTATTTTGTTTTTCTTATATTATAGTAATCAAAAACTTATCTAAATACAAATATTAGCAATTTTGACAGCTATTTTAAATGATTTTAATGTATGTGTAATATCCCATGTAGTTACTGAATTATAATATTTAATATTTATTAATATTTGTGCGTTATATAGTAATTTTACATTAATATGGAAACTATTTCCAATAGTGTACTTGACACATAACAATGGGTTTCCCTGAAATCTTACGTCCCACACAATATTTTGTTTTACATAATAATAATAAAATTTAATATTATTATTTAATATGGTAGTTTTAACATAGAATTTATATGTTTTTAAATAAATAGTGTTATATTAATTATTATAATATGGTTACACATGATTATATAATAATTCATTAGTTAGAAAAGTAATTATAAATTGAATATAAATGATATATTTAGAGATAAAACTATTTAATGTGAACAATTAGGTTTTTTTAATAATAAAATCACTCTAGTAGAATTATATTTATGAAATATAAATTCAATGAAGTGTTTATAATTAATATAAATTGTTTTCTATAAATTACATAAGAACAAGTATAATTATAAAAATAAAATGAGTTTTTTTTCTAAAAATATAGTTGTATAGCCTTATGATGGAAAACCCTTTTTAAATTTTGTTATTTTAATTTTTATATGTTCTTTTTGAAAATATAATATTACTATTTTAAAGTATTACATCAGAATTTACTTTTTAATTTGGTAGTTTTTTTATAATTTTTTTTAATGAAAAGTGAAAAAAACAACATTTTAATTCCAAAATGCATTTTCATATAACTTATTTATATATATATGTTAACCTTTTATTTGGTTTTAATGTGATGTTTTATTTATTTTTATCATTTAATCCAATTTTTTCATTGTATATAATTCCACAATTACATTGGATATAAACGCATGTTAATCTTTGGATTGTTTTTTCATAAAAAACATATTTTCATATTCTCTCAAAGGGATTATTTTTTAATTTATTTATTCCTTTAATTTTTTTAAAATTTTTGAAAAAAGTATTCTATATTTTTAATCATAAGGTAAAAATTATCCCAATATCTCCATTTTATTTTTGATATTATGAATAGTAACATTAGTAATTATTTTAATATGCCACGGTTAAAGAGTAAATTCGATAAATTAGGATAAAAATAATATTTTAATAATATAAGACTATACTAAAACTTGTTGTAAAATAATTGGATGAGTTTCTCCCTACCAATACAGTATATAGGTAATATTTTTCATTTTTATGCCACTTGGGTTTGATTATGATATTTAATACTTTTAATTTAAAGTGAAGGAAAATATGTTTTAAACATTACTCTTCTTAAAAAAATAATATAATATGGGGTTATAAAATTTATCTCTTTTAAAATAAATATTAACTAGGAATATAAAATCAGTACATACATCATGGTAATTTATTTATAATTTTTAAAATTTAAATAATTAAATTTAATTATGACACAATGATGATAGAATAATAGATTTATTAAAGAAATAATCAAATAAATGATATTAATAATATTAAAATAAATATAAAATAAAATATTTCATGCCATAACCTAATTTATTGGAATATTATGGGATTCTAAGATTGATTTTATGTATTTATTTCTATAGAATCTAGTTTTTATGATTTTTAAAAAATAAAAGTTTGAATGTTTTAATAATTGACATAATTCATAACATAAAATTTAAAATAGTTTAATAAAAGTTATGAAATACCTGAAAATATATGATTCTACTTAATAGTTAGTATATGTCCAAATATTTTATAAATGAAACTTTGGTTTGACTTTTGACATGTAATGGTATTTAAATTAACCCAAAAAGTCCAAATAACATGGTATCATGATAAGATTAAATACTGTAAAATAAATTTTAACAAAAAATATAAGGATAAATTGTTATTAAAAAATTATCTAATTTTATTTGGATGTTTTGAATTAAACGGAAAATAATCATCTCATTGAAACAAATTAATTTGGAGACATTTTGAACCTAAATTAAATTTTTATTAAATTTAAAAAATATAGAGTTTCCAAGGGTTCCCCTACCATCTCATATAAAAAGGTAAACACTATTCTCTAATACCCACACCTAAAGAACCATTTGGTTCAGCCATGATCTTCCCAAACCCAATCATAGAATCCCTCCCCATATTCTTGAGGCCATAATTTAGGTGTAACACCTTTCATATAGGTGTTAAGGCCTGATTCATAGGTGATTGACTGAAGAAGAGGAGTATTAAGATGGTATGTGACGAGTCAGACTCAAGGTAATGGAATTCTTATAAATCATCATCCATTAAGGAATTTATTGATACCCTGAAAAATTATTCTTTTATTAAGTGTATATTAAGCCACTAAAAAATTTCATATCCATATTTTTTCTATACTAATGTTTTTAATATTTTGGTAAATGTATTAATTCATAGTGATTAAGAATTAATTGTTAAAAGTGGTATGAGACACCTTGAATGTTTAATTTTTTAATTATACCATATTTTCTTCATTAAACTTATATATATGTTTATTTTATGGATATAAATTAAATTTGTATTTTTAAATATATTTAATTTAATTCTAATTTCTTAAAAAGAAATCATTTTACCTCGTTATACTGAAATTTTTGACAGAAAGACAAAATGAATGTCTTTGTTTATGTAATCATTTATAAGTAATTATAGGTCATATTAACCATTATTTTATATTTGGAATCATATAAAAGACATGAGGTTTTTTAAAAGGGAATGAAATAACGTTTCCCCTTTTTTAGGTATCTAAGTTTTGAAAATGATTTCTTAAATGAGAATAGTATTTTTATACAAAAATGTTGTTATGGGATGATAAGTGTTTTACTAAATGGTTTTGTGATGAAATATATTTATTAAAAAAAATTACAGGATAATTAAATTAAATGAGTTAGCAGGATATAGTATATACAAAGGTTTGGGCCCCATTATAGCTCATTTGTGAGCCCGACATAGCTTATATAAATTGTTGAACCACATTATAACTCACAGGTGAGTCCTTTTAGATTATATGAAGGTATGTGACCCATTATAGCCCAAGAGTGATCCCGATATATATTATATGAAGGGTGAACCCTATTATATATCTCTATGTATTAGGGTAATAATAATATTGGTATTATTCCATTTAGTTATTTTAATTGAAAGGGTTTTCAATATGTTTTATGCATATGGATCTCTAAGTCACCTAAAGGAGTAATAATTACATGTAATTGGATTTAATGTTTTTATTTGAGATAATAGGACGAGTTTTATTCTTGGGAAAATTTTTTGTTTCATTTTCAAAATGAATATTAAATGGGTTACATTATTTTCACATGAATAATGGTTTTATATCTTTTTTGTGTCCCATACAAAGATTTCTTGTACTCATCCTTTATTTTAAAATGTTTTTTAATATGATTAATGGAAAAATAGAGTCAGGTATGTAATGAAATAAAATGTTATGAAGATTAAACAAGAAAATAAACCATGTATTGTTTTAAATGTTTTTTTGTGATATGAATGAAATAAATACTAATGGATCTTTCCACATTGCATTTCTATGGTGTTTTTATGTAATAGTTGTAGCTTAATTTTATAAATACCTAAGCTTTAACAAATCCTCAATGATAAATAATGTAAATTTATTAAGATAACTCAGGAATATATAATGTTTACCGTTGGGGCCTTATATTTGGCATCAAATTATGGTTTAGATAACATTGGGGGTTAGGATGGTGTAAATTGATTCCTTTTAAAATGTTTTACTTTATGTTTAATTTGAAATGATATATCATTTTCATATTACCTTATTTATTCATCTAAAATAAATATATTCAGAATGGTCTTCTATAGGGTAAATTGGTAATATATAATAGGAAGTCATCGTGAGGAAACCAACCTTTCAAATCAATATCTCAAGGTGACTTGAATCAGAACTCAATAGTTTGTTGTTGTGATGGATCATTAGAAATAAGATATAAATGGTTGTCATATCAATGCACTAGATAATTCACATTAACTAGAGAGGAATATTTCATTAGTGGAACATTTTTTGAGGCCACTTCCCCCATCATTTAGTGGAACATCAGACCTAGTGGTAGCAGAAGAATAGATTAATACCTTGGAGATGATATTTATTGAATTTAGATTTTTGCAACATTGAAGGGTAAATAATTCCAAATATTTTTTTGAAGGTTAATTTGATAAATGGTGGTCATTAGTTAAAAATTATAGAGTGAAAAATGATCATGATTACATGAAATAGAGAAATTAAAGTGTATTTTTCTTTGAGTTATATATCAGTATAGTTTTTTTGGCTTCTGTTGGAGAAACAATTCTTTGAATTATAGTAAATGGATGATCACTCAATTAACGCTTATAAAGTGAACTTCACATGATTTTCCAAGTATGTTCCTGATTTTATTTGAGATACATAGAGTACAATTAATATATTTTACTCAAGATTAAAACTATAGGGATATAAAGAGCTTTGGCATATTGATAATTTAAAAATTATGAAAAAGTGGTTCATTGTGCTGAGAAAGTTTAAATGGAGTTTTTATAGACTTATGTGAAACATGATTATAAGAATAAGAAATGGTTAAAGTTCCAAGAAATATAAGAGAAACCAACTAATATTTTGGAGGCAATCCTAAAACATGTACTATATGCAGTAAAAAAACTATTTTGGGTATTGTATATAAGGATATAGTATGTGTTACCAGTGTGGTATGTTTGGTTATATGTTTCAATACTATTAGGATAAGGGTCCTGGAAATTCTAACAATGAGATTAATGATATCCATTCTACAGTAATATGCTTTAGCTACAATGAGTTTTGACATTATTAAAATAAGTGTGTAATGTTAGTTACACAGGGAAAAAATTAAAATGATCTAAAATTAAATGGTTTAGGTAATTATTTTTCTAATACTATAGTTAACGTTGAGATGTCTTGTGATGTGATGGAAGATCCAAAGAGCCTGGTATTTTCAAAGGAAAACCATAATTTTATGGTTTTAGATACACATTTTAATGTTTTAAGTGATGTTTTAATAATTTATTAAGGTTGTTTCAAATAGATGTTTTGTGGTGTTATGTTGAAGTAATGATTTTGTATAATATTGAGTATACCTTTAATTTTGAACATCAGATTTATGATATTTATTACCTTTATCTGTAGTGTGATCTTTTATGTCTGGGGATATTGTTTGGGATGTTCATTATAATTCTGGGAATATTATGATGTTCAAATTGTGATTAAAAATTGAAATATATCAAGAATGTATTTTTTAATATGTATTTAGTCATTGATTTAATTGAATTCTTCAACTCTTAGTAACTAGTCTTGAATGAAAAATTGAATCCCATGTACCTTAATTTTATTGAATGATTTTATCCCTTTGATAATTGCATATATATGGCTTTGTGACTGTTAATTTTTTGATTTAAATGTTTTCTATCACTCTCCATCATAAAATAAAGGTTATTTTTCTCTTCAATATCCATGTGTTTATTCCATGGAATCCATGTATGTTTTATATCAGGTGACCTTTTTACATCACTATCTTTTTTTTAATGTAGAGTTTTTTTTGACTCTTTTTCTAATATGGGATTATAATGATGTGATTTTGAGATTTAAAACCCTAGTTATTGAGCCCAAATTTAAAATTATGTGGAAGGAATTTTGAAAATGTTGATGGATGTAAAAACATAATAAATTAAATAATAATACATTTTCAAATTTATTAATATTTATGGTTTATAAGGTAATATAAACATAATGGGGATGCTATGTCAAACTGTGTACTCGACACACAATAATGAGTTTCTCTGAAATATTACATTGCACAGAAGACTGGGTTATACAGAAAAAGAATAAATAGTAATATAATTATTTAATATGGTAGTTATATCTTACCCATTAGAATAGAGATAATTAATAGTGTCAACTGAATTATGAAAATATTATTATCACAATTTTATAGACGATTCATTGTTTAGAAAACCAATTATATATTGAATATAAATGATATTTTTTTATGTAAAACATTTAAAATGTGAATAATTATGTTTATTAAGTAATAAAATCACGATCTTTGGATTATATTACTGAAATAAAAATTCTATGTAATATTTAAAAATCATATTATATTTTTTATAGAAATTAAATAATAACGGGTACAATTTTAAAGATAAAATGAGTGTTTTTTCTAAAAATGTTGTTTTACCACATTTTGATATATAACACTATTTAAATATATTTTTTATTCATTTTTTATGTTATATTTTACAAAATAATTTTATTATTTGGAATCGTGACTTAAAAAGTTTATTTTTTGGATTCCAGGATATTTTTCTGATAAAATTCAAATAATATTTAATAGTGAAAAATACAGCAATTTAATTCAAAAATACCTTTTCATTTAACTTATTTATATAGACAGGTTACCCATCTAATTGGTTTTAAAGTTAAATTGTATTCATTTTTATTATTCAATCCAATTTTTTTTAATTATATATATTTCACATATATATTGGATATAAACACATGTCATCCCTTTTATGGTTTTTACATAAAAAACTTTTTTCCAATTTAATAAATGGTATTAAAATTTTAATTATTCTTATTCAATGATGATTTTTGAATTTGAAAAACGGAATTCCATATTTAGAATCAAAAGGTCAAAATTATGTAAATTGGACGTTTTTAATTTTTATCTTTTATGAATTGTATATTTATATATTATTTTTATTTGCCATGATTTAATGGTAAATCATGTTAATAAATGTAAAACGAATAATATATTAATATAAAATTCTATTAAAAAATTCCCTAATAATATTGGATTACATTTGGACAACCATAAAAATACATGGCCAGAAATTGTGTCCATTGGAAGCCACATGGATATGATTATGACAATCATAACGTTTAATTTAATGTAAAGGCAAAATGTTTTAATCATGTCCCTTCTTACTACAAAATTTTTATTATAGGGATATATATTTGATCAAATATACTATAAAAATTAACTATAACACAATGATGATGCAATAATAGATTTATTAAAGGAAAAATGAAATAAATTATTTTAACAATATTAAAATAAATATAATTTAAATATTTTATTCTATTGAAGGATTTTATGGATTCTTATGTCATTTATATTATTTTGTTAATGTATTGTATTTGAAGGAATGACGTTCTTATGTATTTAAAAAAAAGACAATAAGTAGTGGTGTAAAAATTGACATAATTCATAACATAAAATATAAAATAGTTTGAAAAATGTTATAAAATTCATTAAAAATATAATATTTGAAAAAATTGTTAGGATAATTCCTATTATTAAATATATGAATTTTTTTTCATTTTCCATGTTATGGAGATTAAATGAACACACTAAAATCAAATATCCAAATATCACTATATGATTGAAAAGAGTAAAATAAGGGCTAAAATAGGTAAGGATTAAAAAATATTCAAAACAAGAATAAATTTAATTGTATTAGGTTTATTCAACATAGAGTCATCTTATATTCCAAAAAAAATGATTTTGGGACCATTTGGAACTGAGATAGAATGAATTTTAATTTAATAATTTATGAGTTTCGAAGGGTTACCAAACCATATCCTATATAAATGTTCACAGTCTTCACTAATACTCACAATTCAAGAACCATTTGGTTCGGCCAAGATATACAACAACCCTGTTGTAGAATAAGTCTCCACATTCATGATGCCTCGGTGTATGTATAACACCTTTATCTTGGGTGTTAATTTTTTATTCAAAGGTGATTTACCAATGTAGAGGAATATAATGATTTAGTATGATGATTGGGAGTCATGTTAAAAACACTTCATATCAATCTCTATTTACATAGTTATTTTGTGAAAATATTCACCATTATTCTTTTATAAGGTGTATATACATCCACTAAAACATGTTGTATCCATATTTTATCAACAGTAATGTTATTTATTGTTTTGTAAAATATATTAATTCATAGAGATTAATATTTAATATTTAAATGTGGTATGATACACCTTGAATTTTCAAATATTTAATTATCAAAACATTTGTTTTGGAAATTATTGTACATGTTTATTATTTATATATATATATTAATGGAAATTTTTTATATTTTTTGAATTTAATTCAAAGGTCATAAACAATGGAATGTTTTTATGTGTTTTAAAAACAATGTTTAAAAAAAAGAATATCTTGTTTTACATATATGGTCACAACCACTTCTACATTATCATAATTTTTATTTGATATTTGTATTTCTCTATATTCCTTAATTTTTGTTAAAATGAAAGTAAATAAAATATTACAATGTTTTGGGTATCTTCATTTTAAAAAACATTTATAAATAAAAATGGCATTTTTATATGAAAATTTTTATATAGGATTGGAAGAGTTTTTCAAAATTGTTATCTGACGAACGTTTTTTATTAATGAAATGGTTCTTGATAATAATATGAAATGAGAGATCATGAAACATCATATACGAAGTGTTGATCCCCATTATAGCTCAAGTGTTCCCAACAAAACTTATATGAATGGTTGGGCCACAGTACAACTCACATGGGGGCCTGGAATAGCCTATATGAATTGTTATACCCCATTATAAGTCAAAGGTGTTCCCATTATAGTTTTTATGAATGGATAAATCCCATTATAGATCATGGTTGAGCCTGATATAGCTTATATTAAGCATGACCCCCCAATTTAGGTATTAAATTCATTTGGAAATAATAAAATTGGAATTCAGAAATTTAGTTATTCCAATTGAAAGGGTTTTGAATCAGTTATATGTATCTGATTCTATAAGAAACCATATGTGTTATAATTAATTTTCATTGGTTTTAATTATTTTATTTGAGGCAAAAGTATCACTGTTTTTCTTGTGAAAATGTTTTGTTTCATTCAATACAGGAAAATTTAATGGGTTAACATGTTTTCATTAGACTAATGGTTTTCATTATTTTTATGTACCTTAATAATCTTTTTGTTCTCATACCTTGTCTTTAAATGTTCTTAAAATGATTAATGGGATAATAGAGTCAATGATGGAATCAATGAAATGTTATGATGATTAAATAGAAAATCAGACCATGTCTTTTTATAAGATTTTCTTTGTGTTGTGAATGAAATGGATACTTTTAGAAGTGTACGTTTGAATTTATATATATATTTTGTGTAATACTTATTGGCTATTCTCAAATCCTATAAACATAAAAATATCTTTAATGTGAAATTATGTAAAATTATTGACTTAACTCAAGATTATGTAATGTATAATGTTTGGGGCTTATAGTATGATTCCTATATTCTCTAAATAACTTATAATTTAAAAACTTGTCATACAAATATATTATTAAATATTAGATTTATCATAATTAGTTATATTTAAGGACTAATATATCTATTTATTCCAACCATTATACCCATAGAACATATGTTCCCTCTCAAGATATATAGTATTTTAAGAAATTATATAAATATTTTTTTTATTGAATAAAAAAAATATTTTTATTTGACTTTCAATAAATATTTCTCATGGATAATGTTCCAATGAATCCAAATTTCCTAAATATTATTCAAATTGTCATAACCCTATTATAAAAATAGATACATATTAAAATAAACATATTATATATTTTATTAAATGTTTTAGATATAATATTTTTATATACATATATATCAGTATCATTATACATGATATATTTAAAATTTAATATTAAATTAAAATATAAACCAACAAATCATTTTTTAAGAAATTATTATATTATCATTTATTAATAATTTTTGACACTAACAGTTTTGAGGTAATTTACGACATATAACCGCATCCATACAATACAATGTTATTGCTTTGTTTATAATTTTGAAAATTTAAATAAAAAATTATATAAATCATATGAATGATTCATTATATGATCCATAAGATTATGTTCATGAAACATTAAATTATTTATCTATAAAAAAATAATTATTTATTTATTACAATAAAATCCCGTTTTTTATATGTAAGAATGAAATATGTTTCATCCTAGCTAAATCTCAGTGAACAAAAAGATCTTAAATTATAAAATAGATGAATCAATTATGATGATATTGATCATACATTTCTCGAAATATATTAAATAGTTTCATGGATTATAAAAATATAGATATGCATGTAGTGACCCTGACCCCCGGTAACATGAAGGTAGTTTATGATTTATTACATTTCCATAGTATATAAGTAAGAGAAACATGAAGGACCAAATAGTTTATTATTCTTGGTAAATTAGATTCATACATGAATCATGTCTTACAAAAGAATACACAAATTATGAATTTTTTTTTCAATAACAAATATTTTCTATATTGTGTGTCACTCAATAGTAGTCACAATATAGTTCATGTAATTCTAGGGAATGGAAGAAAGTAGTCGTGAGATCAAATACTCAGTAAGTGTTAAGTAAATCTTAATAAACCATGAATCGATAAGGAATAATTTTTATGGCTAGGTAAATGAATGAACACACTTCACTTTTAAAAAACATCACTTCATTGATAGATAAGTCATAACCAATATTGAACGGTAAATAATTGAATTTCATTTTAATTAACCAATAAATTGAGAAAAATAATGAATGAATATAAATTATTAAATAATACATTATAAATATGAATATGATATAATAACATGATGAAATATATTCTAAATAATCTAATAATCACATGGAATATAAAATATTAATGATATTATAATTCCCTATATCTAAATATTCATTATTAAACCATTGGATTGTTACTTTCAATATCAATCACCATGAATGTTTATGTGTGTGGGTAGAAACTGATCTTATTTGGCTAATTAATTCATCTCAAAAGACTATCAAGGCATCGAGGGGAATACATTAATTATTCCCTATCATATTTACTGCATGACCAATGAATTATTTATATATATAATAATATATTTAATTACTAAAAAATGTGCCCTATCAAATATCCATATTTAGTAATGAATATAGATTTTTAAATATTTATCCAGCTAATCAAGTAAAATTGAATTTCATCATTGAATTTAAGTCATTTATACAATTTAGGAAATTATAAAATCCAAAACCCAATAAAATAGATATTTAATAGAAATTTATTTTTCAACAAATAAAAATTACAATAATGTCAACAATATCAAAACAAAGTATGATTTCATAATAAATCTAACTATTTGGTATTATATAATTCAATTAGTCAATGATAAAATAATTAAATATGAATCATAAAATAAAATTAGTAATTAATTATTCATGATATTACATGTTAATGTATCCATAAATACACCACGTAAAACTTAATTGGTAAATGAATACAAATAAGTGTTATTAGAATATAAATTGAGATGAAATCACATTCCTCGTTATTTCCATTATTATAATGTGATTAAACCTCTAATACAATGATACTAATCTGGTTATTAATTTATTATAGAGCTAAATTCATGCATATAATATCATACATTATAATTTTATTATATATTTTATAATTCATAGTTTATAAACATTCATTATATTCCTTGTTTAGAGTGTTATCTACCTTGTTTTTTCATGCTTGTTTAAACATGAATGATCTTGATCATTCACATAATATATAGATCAGTATTATATGTAATAATATTGATTAAATAATTATCATATTTTTATAAAAATTTTAATATTAAAACTAATCAAGTATGTTGGTTATTAGAGATGATGAATGTTATGGTCGTGGAGATGGTAGGTCATACCTATGCATGAGTTATGCTTCAATTTTACAATGATAATTATGGAATGAATGTATGTAATTTTATTACATAAACCAATGATAAAAACATCATTAATACTATATTATATACATACATATCCATCCATGTGGTGTGGTGATAAAAATATAGTAACATCACTTCAATAAGGTGTGTGTCCACACGTACATGAGTGAATTTCTCAAGTTTAATTGAGTGAAAATTTAAGTTAAAAAATAATAAATTATGTTCCATGAGGGTAAATATTACATTATTATAAATATTATTTAATTTTAATAACATATAATCATTAATTGTATTTTTATCCCCTTCATGTGAAGCGTTGCTGAAATGAAAATAACTTCACTTCATAAGGCAGTAGTCCTCCATACTCACGAGTGATGTTATAGTATCTCTTATAGAATAGGTGGAAACAAGATATATATATGATATAATGACATTGGATTTATAAATATTTCAGTAATTATATATATATATATACTTTAGATCCATCATCATACCCAACATTAATATGAGGAAATGAAAAAATGAACAACATCAGTTCGTGGGGTGGTAGTCATCTGTACACACGAATGGTGATTTTCTAACCCATTAAATGGAATGGGAGATAGTTTTATGTCATTAAATTATTATAAAAACATATATGAATATGTGAGGTACATAATATATTATATCAGGATGGTATAATAATTTTTTATATAGGTGGAGAAAAAAGTAAATTTAAGATTCTCATTGAAGAACATTACATTTTCTTCAGATATCCTCCTGAGGGCTGAAATAAAACAATATAAAGTTATATATATAAAAATTATAAAGATACTAGGATGATTTTATAGAATTCAGGTTGCTTTCCTAGGTATTCAATGAATCATATTTGTTTGAATGTCTATATAAGGGAGGAGAATGAGTTTTCTTTTATAATCGAGGAGGAGTGGCATTCATGTAAATACGCAAATGTGTTAACTATTGGGAGGCTTCCCTTACCTTTGGTTCCTTACAAATAGATCAATAATTAATTTTATTGTTTAATTTTTTGGACAAACATCCACCACACAAAAATAAATACATAATTTTCATATTATAAATTATTCGTTAAGTTTACACAATTATACCCTTTTAATATATTTACCAAGGTAACATGTATCCTTTTAATTTGAATATTAATTTAAAATTTAGGATTAAAATTCAAATGAGAATTATTATATAATTTATACCTACTTATCATAAATATTATATTCAATTTATTAAATAAATATCATATGTGTTTATAGAATTGGTTTTAATAAAAATTCATGTAATGTTCAAAACATTGTTTTATGTATAATTGAGGTAATTTAATATAACTTGTTTCATAAATAATTATAGTAAAAAAATAATTTTACCTTATAGGATAATATAAACTAACCTAATTGCAAATGTGGAACCTAATTTTTCAGAATCATGTTAAAAAAGCGGTAGATGTTTCTTTAAAATTACTCCCACAAACACAACCAAAAAGTAGATTTTTAAACTGAAAATGATATTAAGTGTAAAATTGTTTTATATCTAATTACAATATGAAATTGAAATAAATGACATAAATTGGATGAATATATGTAAAATATAACTAATTTTTCTTTAAAAACAATACCTAATATAATTTATGATTATAAATTTTTAAAATGAAAACTATATTTTTAATTTTTGTCAATATTTTTAACTATTCATAACAAATAAATTTTTTCATAAAAATTAAAATAAATCATCATAATACAAATTATATATTATTTTTTAATTTATTAATTTCGATTTACTCATTAAATGTTATAAATTTTTTATAAAATTAATTATAAATTCTGTGTGAAAAACAATATTAAACAATTTTTTAAAATAATATAGTTTTTTAGAAAAAAATTTAATTTTCATTTTTAAAGGATAATTATTTTATTAATGGTCAATAAATAATCAATAAAAATTAATAGACTATATATTTTAATATTTTCTTACAAACATTCATAACTGAAATTTCAATGGCTCTAAGATAACAATCATATTGTAAAATAATATTAATAATATATTTTTATTTGGTAAAACTGTGATTTCTTGTAATGCATGATTTTGAAGAAACTAATTGTTGTGTGTCATAAAAGATAAACATAGTGTTGAATATAACAAAAGATATATTTTTTTGTAATTAATTATAAACACAGTTTTTCCAATCACATATGATGTCAAAGAAAATATTAATCTTTCAGAATTTTGGGGTGTAACATTCTCCCCCATATAAATAAATTTTTTCATTGAAATTTAATCATTATCTTAGTAATCCAGGGTTTAATATTTGAAATTTACGTTGTTTAAAATCCCACATCATAAAAGGAGTAATATAAAATCCATTTAATAAGATATATAAGTTAGTATAAAGGTCATCTTGAAAAATAAATTCTTGTTTTCCAAAATAGGATTACATTGTTAGGACATGAAATCGTGGACATATAAGTGAAAACTAATAAGAAATTATTGAAGGAGAGTGACATTGAATATTAGTCACAAGAGAGTGGTAGATCTAGAGATGTTGAACGACCATAAATATAGAAACATAAACAACATGATAATTTCCATTAATATCATCAAAAATGGTGATAAAAGGAAAAAAATTTATGTCAATATCCATTTATTGATGTTTATTATCAATAATTAGATGATATACTTATTTGATTTTATTCCATTATATAAGCATAATATCATCCGTTGGTTTTTTACTTCAACTATTTATACCTCATCTCCTAGAATATGCTTCATCTTATGGGGATGTAAAATATTAATTTATAAAACCTCATCGAAATATTAATTAAATTTATTCTATAAACATCTTTTCTTAAGGATAATCCAAAATCTGTCTGACTAAATTTGTAATCAAGGGTACTAAATTAGAATTATATTCCATTGAATAAAGAATGTTTCTTTTAATCATAACATACCAAATTTTAGAATTCCTTCATCATTTATTGTCTTCAAACATGCTGGTAACATTAATTACTATAGGTATTTTAGAGTGATTCTCAATTCTATATGTAAAAAAATTATTATTGGATATATTCCTGAAATCAAAATATGTTGAGAACATAATCAATTATAGAAAACAAAACATTGTCAAGAAATATTTAATCAGTTCAAGGGTAGTCAATTATATCCATTTATATTTTTATGAATCCATCATATCATAATCCCACCATCATTATCTCATAATAATGAATATAATAAGGTTTATATTTACCTCAATCTTATGTTTTATAATATGTTCAATTATCTACAGAATAATTTCTTATGAACACTGGTATAGTTCAACAAACACATTCAATTCCTTAATGAATTTTTTTAGAAGAATCCTTATACAATTCATAATTGTTAAGACCAATGCACCATCAATTACTTACTCAAATTAAATAATTATTGAATTGAAACAAAACTACTGTAATCACTCGATTTCATTTTATCAACAACACAATCATGATCATGATATTTCATATTTCTCTGAGGTATATCCCATGGATTTTATAGGAATTTAAATTCATATTTCTATGTGTCCTATAATTGAATCATGGTTTATTTTAAACTTTTCAATTTCTCTTAGAATCATAAAAATTTTGTAATTTCCCTCCAAACATGTGGAAGACACTTATTACTTTTATTAAAGTAACATGGTGTTTCTTTACACAATTATCACACATGGGAAAATAATTCATACATGTCATTCCTTTATACATTTTTTATTAATACACTTATTCTCATTCATAACTCAGAATCCATAATACATAGATAATTCATTCATTATCTAGTTAGCAAATAATTTAATTTCATCATGTCATGATAATTTTTGGGAACATATTTTGATAATAAGTATTGGATCTAACCCATCTTTTAAATGTGTATTCATACCCTTTGGATAACATTAAATGACGTAGTTATAATTCTATATTCTAGGAACATGTTTTAAATGATAGAATACATTGGATGATCTCATAATATAATGAATCACAATGTTTAATTCCAAAATTTGTTAAATTTAAAAAAATTATGTATTATTTGCCACAATATCATAAACATTAGTTCATTGGTAAAATAATTACATTCAAATTATTCATAGATTTTTTTAATGAAAATGTTAATTATCATAAGAATATCACCTAGTATTGGTATATAGGTGTTCATTAAGTCACATTTTTAGGAACCTTGTCACAATCCAGCTAATATCAATGTCCCATTTCTGTTTTATCACCGCAATGAAAATTTATTCATGAACCACATCAACATTTATTAACTAGATAGAGATTTTCTGTAGGGAAAATAACATAATCTTTACCATAAAAAAACAACTATATAGAGTTCTATATTTATCCTATTATTATATCATATGGGATTTCTCTTTAATATATGCTATCCTAAATCTAGGTCTCATTGTTTTTTAATGTTTGTCCAATACCAATTGTTGTGATCCCAACCTTAGTAACCCAAAGCATATGTTTCTTTTATTACAAAGGCTAATGATACAAATAGTCACATCTAGAAGGACTGTGTAGTTTATTAGTCTTTGTAGACAAGATACATAAATTATTCTTATATTTCATATGAATAAAAAAATTATAAAATATGTTTTGGAGATTAAATTTATTCCATATTTGCTATCTATTAATATCACTCACATATAAATTCATAGAATCATGGGGATATGAAACAAAAATAATGGTGAGATCAAATGCTTGGTAAGTGTTATGTATAATGGAATCTATACTAAATCAATAGTAAATAATCAAACTAAAAAAGTAAATGAATAAATACAAATTGCATTTAAATAAACATAAATAATTGATAGATAAGTAATAACCAATATGGAAAATCAAATAAATAAAACACACTGCAATTAATAATTATCTTAAGCACAATATTGAATGAATAGAAGTGATCAAATAATTCCATATAAAAAACCAAATTTATATGAATTGAGAACATAGATATTATAAATAATATAATAATCAAATGTAATATCAAAAATGATGGAATTAGTATTGTTAAAAATATGGAATTTCAATATCTATCATTATTTTATTAACTGTAAAGATCTATCATCAATATATTTTAAGACTATGGGAGGAAACCTGTGTGATTTGGTCTATTGTTTCGTCTCATGAGGAAATTGATGCATCAATGGAGTTATATTAACTAGTACCCAACCCATGTACTGTATTTTAAAATCATTACTCATATGTAGAAAAATTAATTTAATTTACAAACAATGTTTTATATCCAATATTTGTATTGAGAAAAGGAAATAAATTTCTTAATATTTCCCATGTTAATCAAATTATATTCATAGTAATTACCATATATAAAACCATATGGGGTTTTGAAAATAATCCTCTCCAATACAAAAATATATTTATACTTAAGAAAACCATAATATCCAATGAATAAATACTAAAATAAGGTGATCATTTCAAGGGAATTGTGACTATGATAAAAGATATTCAGATTTCATAATAACTCTTAAACTTTTTTTAATTTTTATACCAAATCCTCTTTAATGAAATATTTGAAATAAAAAAATTAATTACCCTGAATAATGATTTATCCAAGATATTACATGTACAATTTGCATATATACACCACCTAAAAGTGAATTTTTTAATAATAACAAATATCCCCCAATGGAATATAAAATGAGATGAAATATTTCGCCTCACAGTTTCCATTATTTGAATGAGAATAAACCAACTATATATCATTTAAAAAAATTATTTATACCATAACTATATTCATACATGTAATATCTTAAATGATCCTTTAATAATATCTTATCACCCATTATTTTGTAATATTTCATTATTTACATTGTTTCAGGTGTTATATGCCTTGTTTTGTTGTACGTGTTTTGTCATGAAGGATGCCGTACATTGGGATATTATATAATTATATCTTCTACAGAAAAATATTATTGAAATAATTATTATATTTTTTAAATAAATTTTATTTTGGAATCAAATAATTTACGATAGTTAGGAAAAATTTAGTGCATTACGATCAGGGAGAAGGTAGGCCACACATAGACCTGAGTAATATTTCTATTCTCCTATTATAATTATGATGATGTTGTAAGAAATATTTTTTAATTAAATAATAATAATTCTATAATTAATCACATTTTATATAAATATATATTATATCTTTATTGTGTGGTTACATAAAGGTATTCATATCACTTCATGAAGCCAGTAGTCCATACCTACACAAACGACGTTATCATCTTTCATTAATTGGAAATGTAATTAAATAAAATGATATTTTTTATTCATTGAATGATAAATACTTAATTAATATCATAATTATAACATATTTATCTTATATAATTGTTATCTTTATACATATCACCTTCCATTTGATGTGTTATTGAATGACGAATCACATAGCTTCTTTGTAGTCCTTCATACACATGAGTGACATTATCCTATCTCCTAAGGAATGAAAGGTAAGAAGATATATATAATATAATGACTCCAAATGATTAAATATGATATAAATATAACATATATTCTTTAAATACATACTCATACAAAACATTGATTTGTGGAAATAAAAAATGGTTGATATTGGTTCGCGAGGTAGAAGTCTTCCATACACACAATGGTTGATTTCGTAACACATTTAATGAATATGGATATGGGTGATGTTCAAGAAATTATTATAATTTTAAATTAGTATATGTAAAATATTTATTTTATTATATCATATTTTTATGATAAAAAATTGATGTATTTGGAGAAATAAGTAAAATAAAGACACTTATTTAAGAATATTACCACTTCTTTTAATATCCTCCTCAAGTTTGCACTAAATCCATTACATGTTGGATTTATTGCCAAATTTTGGATTATAAGATGATTAGAGGTAATTTCGTATGATATTTAGGTAGTTATTTTTGGAACAATAATTGTCTTATGGTTAGTAGAATGGAGGAGGGTGAGTTCATATTTATATTCGGGGAAGATTGGAATTCTTATATGTACATAGAATTTTTCACTATTAGAGGAAACCTTTACCTAATGTTCTTAAAAATAGATAAATAATTGTGGGAAGGTTTTAGGATGTTTAAAAATACCACCAGCACACTAAAATGAAAACGATATTTTTCTTATTATTCTACATCTTTTATGTTTATTCAATTTTTACATTTTATTTTTTACCACAATAACATTAATAATTTTGTACCTATATAATTTTTAATATTAGAATAAATTTAAATTTATTTTCATTACACAATATATACCTAATAATTTTTAATCAAATTTTAATTTGTTAAAAATAGTTCAATGTTTGTGGAAAATAAATTTTAATACAAATGCATTAAATGTACAAAACAACATTTTAACATATATCGTTGTAATTAATTTTAAATCTTTTCAATGTCCATTATTTTCAAAAATTATGTTGAATATATTAGATTATATAAATTATTCTTATTCCAAATATTTTTTTCCCATTTTTAAAGTTAGTCTCACATATGTTGAATAATTTAATTTAAAATTAATCCCAAAGGCATTGAAAATATATCTGGGATTTGATGTGATAATGTTCAAAATATTAAAAGGTTTTTATATAAAAATACAATAATAAATTGATCCAAGAAACATAAATTTAATTAATATATGTAAAAAATTACTAATATTATTTTAAATCCAATTCAAAATATAATTTAACATATTAAATTTTTTTAACAAATTTTTTTTTAATAAAAAATCATATTTTTTACCATTAATAACAAAAATGAAACTGCATAAAAAAATTATCTTAAAATTATTTTAATATTCCAATTTAATAAATTATTTTTATTTTCTCATTTCAATGTTATAAAATATGGTGAAATTAGTTTTAAATTTTGTGTGAAAATCCCAATTAAATTATATTTTATAAAACATTAAAAAAAATTATTTTTTCTTTTAAAATTATATTTATTTTATTAGCAATTAATAGATAAAAAATAAACATCTGAAAAAATATATTTTTACAACCTATTTAATAATATTAATACATCCCATTCCAATTTCTAGATGATATCTATCATATTAAATAATAATAATAATATATTTTCATTATCTAAAACTCATTTATACGTGTAATGTCTGATCTTGATGAAACACATTATTATATGTAATGCATGATAAAATCATTGTTTCTTTTAATTAAAGATATAATTGGTGAGTTATGTTAATAAAGATTATCACAATGTTTAAGTATCATAATATACTGAATGAAATGTCATTATTTATGAATTTTTGGTTGTTACATTCCCCCCATCATAAATTAATTATGCCCTCCAAATTTAAAATTTATCTCTGTAATGAAAAGATTGATAATTAAAAATTCATTTTTTGATACACCAAAATCATAAAAGGATTAATAAAACATCATATTAATAATAGAAAAATTGTAGTAGTAAGTTCATTTGGTAAAACACATTTTGAGTTTCTATGAAAGGAGAATATAGGTGGGAAGAGGAAACATGGACTTATATGTGAAAAATCTCCCAAATGCTAATAGAGCGTAATAGAGAACATTGAAAAAAAGAGAGTTCATGATCCAATGAGTTTCAAAATATAATACATAAACCAAAAATGTGTTACAAAGGTCATTGTTATTATAAAATATAATGATAATGGAATAATATTTTACTTAAATATCATTTTACATAAAATTGATGAACTTTTAATGTCATGATATATATACCTAACATCCTTCCATTTCAAAAAAAAAGAATACCATCCATTGGTTATTCCTTGAACTATTTTTTATTCATCTCTTTGAATATGATGCCTCTTATGGTGATGTAATACATTAATTACTAATATATCATCCAATGTTTAACATAATATATTCTATTAATAGTTAACCATAAAGATCATCCAAATTATTTCTGACCATATTTAAAAAAAGGTCACTAAATCAAAAATATATTCCCCGGATAAAAAAATGTGGACCTCAATCATGACATATAAATCATGATATATCATTCCCCATGTATTCTTCAAAACATGTTTATAACCTTAACAACCATAATACCTCATTAAAAACATGTCCGTGGTAATTTTGTAAAACACAAATTATTGGATATATTCTTAAAATACAATGATTATAAATACTCCATAAATGAAAGAATAATAATCATTTTTACCAAATCCTTAATAAATACCATGGTATTTGGTAATATAAAATTATCATTTTCCACTTCAATCATCTAATTAAAACCAAATCATTATCTCATAATCCAGAACATATTAAGGGTAAAATTTCAATCAGTTATTTGTTTTCCAAGAAGTAAAAAATTACACTAAATTGTTTTCCATGTCCATTGGTACCATTAAGCTTATGTTTTTAAAACCAGAATTAATAATTAATCTAGTACAATCCTTTTAAATATCAAAATTATAGTAACTATGTCATAATTGATAAAATACAGTAATTAAATAATTTTCAAATACTAACATAATAACATTAATTATTCTACATCATTTTCTTCAATAAAATAAATACAACATAGATCCCTTATATTTTTTCATAGAATATTCTCATGAATATTATGGAAATTATTTACATAGTTTCCCATCCCCTTGCAGATGAAGAATTGTGCATTTGAATTTTTTTCCATTCCATTACAATCATAATCACTGTGTCCTTTCTCTCCAAACATTAAGCCACCTGCCATTATTTTTAAATATGTAAAAGGGTGTTTCATTCCATAATTATAACATGTGGTAAAATTATTCTTCGTCTTCTTTCCTTTACCCATATTTTCCCTTCCATCCTTTTATTCTCATGCATCCCTCTAAATCCATAGTACATAAAAAATTTATTCAATGTATTTTTAAATCATGATATTATTTAATCATATGATGAGAATAATTGGGTATATATTGGCCTTAAAATTAATGGATTAAAACCATAAATTCAATGCTAATTCTTACACTTTGGATTGTGTGCATTGTTACCTTTTAAATTCATTCTTGTATAGACTATTTCAAAATTATAGAAGATACTGGATAAAAACATAAATTTATGAATCAGAACTCATAATACCTAATATGGTGTATCTCTTATCCTAAATAAGAAATTTATGAAATTTTAATCACATAATCATAAATTTGGTTCATTTTGGGATAAAATTACTTTCTAATGATTTATAATTTTTTAAAGAACATTTTAATTATCTGATGCATGTCCCCAAATATTGTAAAACAAGGTTTTTAGAAAGCCATGTATTCCCACATGATGTGATGATGATGTCAATTCCAATTATCCTCTTTAGAGTTATTACCCCAACATAATTCTAATAAAATACTACAACAACTTTTATTATCCATAAAGGGGTCTATTTCAAGTAAAAAACATAATCTCTAATACAAAAAAAACATTTGTATGTTTTCCTAGACTTATCCTCAAATCATATCATAGATTTATGTTACTTAATCTTTATTATATTGAACCCAGTTGTCACGGTTTCTACTAAAATTCCATTTATAATAACTATAGAAACCCCAACCCCAGAATCCTGGGTTCTATGTATTCTTTATTATATTGGAAAATGATACATGGAATCATGTCATAATGGACTGAAGAATTTTGAATTCTTGGTAAACTTGATAAACACATTAATTTTGAT
Source organism: Viscum album (assembly GCA_963277665.1). Taxonomy (NCBI): domain Eukaryota; kingdom Viridiplantae; phylum Streptophyta; class Magnoliopsida; order Santalales; family Viscaceae; genus Viscum; species Viscum album. The sequence goes on from OY728148.1 coordinate 126,770,471, forward strand.
ATAATATTTGAATAAATAAAAATCATCATATTATTTCCAAGAATATATCAATTCCATATAGTGTATCCCTTCATATCATTCATATTAAACCTCTTGGAATCCTAGGAAATGTTAAAAAAATTAATAGTGTGATCACATTCTTGGTAAGGGTATGTACATTGAAATCTATCATGAATCAATAATTAATAGTCAACATGGAATGGTGTATAATTAAACAAAAATTATATATAAAAAACATGGATGAAGGAATATATAAGACATAAAAAATATATAAAGGTAAATAACAGATACACATTATAATTAATCAATAAATTTAACATTATTTGACAGTAATAAAAATGATCAAGTAATTCCATATAATTAATAACATAAAATTGAAATTTATAATTTATATTATAACTAATTGACATGTCAAATAGAATATCATCAATTTAGGAATGCATAATTTTTTATTTATAATCTCTATATATCTATCATTTATGCATTTATTTTCAATGCATTTCCTCAAGACTGTTTATGTCAATGAGTATAAAATAATCTAATTTTGCCAAATCCATAATCTCATGAGACTACAGATGCATCAAGGAGGCGACATTAACTAGACACAAACTGGTTTACTTAATTTCCAAATAAACCCCCATATATTTTATGAAATCTATTTAGTTAAAAAATAATGAATCCTATTAAAAATTTGTATTTGGTAAATGATAAAGATTTAAAAGTATTTTTTAATTTAATAAAATAATATTCAAAGTATAAATCATAAGTAAAAATTTTATATGGTTATGGAAATAATAAAATACACCCCAAAAGAATATGGATATTTGATAAAAAATTACTTTCCATTGAAAAATGTTTACAATAATGTGATTATTTCCAAACAATTTTAATAATTACTACTAAAAATGAGGTTTGATAGTAAATCAAACTATATGGTTTTTATATCCAATCCCCTTGGATGAAATAATTAAAATTAAATGATAAAACTTCATAATTAATTAATTCTCCATGATATCACATATCAATTTGGAATTATATACACCACATAATAGGGAAATTGTGCATAATAAAAAAATTAACAATTTAATGTAAATTGAGATGAAATCTATTACCTCAGAATTTCTATTAATTTAATATGATTTAACCGCAATTATATTTTTTTAAAAATGAAATTAATTTATACCTGATCCATTAAACTATTTATAATATCTTACAATATCTTTTTCACATCTTATTAGTAGTTCGTTAATAATCTTTCATGATTATCATTGTTTTGGGTGATAACATCCTTGTTTTTTAAGAATGTTTTTCAATAGAAGATATGGTTCATGCACATGATATATAGGTCTATCATATCCATAATAATAATCATGAGATAATTATAATATAATTATTCATTTTTTACTTTTAAACCCAATCATAAATGATGGTTATGAAAGAATAGCAATGTTACGATCCTGGGGACGTTAGGTCATACACACACATGTGTAATATTTTCATTTACCAATGATCATTATGGGATGAGTTTAAGTAATATTTTACCTTTAAATAATTATTATAATATAATTAATACTATATTATTTTATTTTGTATACCATCCATGTGGTTTGGTGTTTTGAATAGAGTCACATCGCTTCATGAAGGCGGTAGTCCACATGTATAAAAATCACATTATCATCTTTCATTTAGTGTAAATTTTAAAAAAATAAGACATTTTAACATTTCATAATTATAAATATTTAATTTTAATCAATATTATTCTATTTCAATTATATATAATGACTAAATTTGTCTCTATCACCTTCCATGTGAAGCATTACTAAAAAAGAAGTCACATCACTTCGTGAGGCGGCAGTCAATTGTACCCACATGAATATTATCTTATATCCTATGGGATGGAAGTTAAAATGAAATATATTATAAAATTACTCAATATAAATAAATATGTTATAAATAATGTATATATATTTTAAATTTATTATAACCAACCATCATAGGTGAAAATAAAAAAATTGACAGACATCTGTTCGTGATGCGGTAATCCATTGTACACATGAATGATGATTTCACAACCCATTTTATGGATGTGGAGATTATAACACCATGCCCCTAACTCATTGTCCTAGGGAGGAAAGGAGTGTTACAAGGCCTTAAATAACATTCCCCAAGTTCCAAAGGCTGGCAATAAATGCTGAGGGATTCGAGAACAAATTGGGGAATGATATGCCCTTAAGGAAAACCCATCCAAACCATCAACTAACAACCACTATATGATGCATGTCAACAAAATAATTGTGAATTTATTCCCAAATGATAGCCATGGTGTTCCAAAATACAACCCAAAACCAAAATAATCCAACACTATATCATAGTACTATGCAGATGACTAAACAAGAGACCCAAAATAAACCAAGACACAATACATAACTCCACCACAAGCTCCATGCTCAAAGAACCACCACATCTCCCAAAAATCACCATAAACCACTAGAAATGAGATTCCATACCATTACATGTGTCTCAGAATACTATATCTTTAAAATCACCAATGCTTCAAAACTTTGGTTAGTATAAATCTCTGTAGTATTTTCCAAATGACATCCCTACTCACACCACTAGGATTGAAAATTTAGTCACATTTATATAAAAATGATTATATAAAACAATTTACCAAAATAGTTTATAAACAAATATAAAAAAATTTCCAAAACCATTTATAACCAAAATAATACAAGTGCAATTGAAACTAATTTTTCCAACAAGTTATTTATTTCAGAAAAATTACTAAACAAGCTTTTAAACAATTTCACCACATATCTTTTTGGCATACCCAACCCTTCAATAAACCTGTACAACCAACCATGCATTCTACGTTATGATAGTTCCATACATATGAGAGGTTTCTCATCGATCTACCAAGTCGTCACAAGGTAGTTATTTCCCATGAACCATTAACCCTTTGGCACCAAGCATAAGGTCATATTTCAATCAAGCCCCATGTATTAAATTCTCACGTTCCATTAAACCTTTGGCACTGAGTACAAGGTCATATTTCACCCATGCCCCATATATGCAACATGAAAACACACAACATATTCCCAAAAATAATTCCAAAACAACCCTTTTATTAAAACACATTTTTATTGAAAACCATATCCTTAAAAACTATTTCAATTCCAAACCATCTCAGTGTCAAACCATTTCAATAAAACTGAACATTTATTGAAAACCAATGAATAAAAAAAATTTCCAAACAATAATTTCACTTCAATAAAACATTCCCTTTTATTGAAAACATATAATCCAAACTAGGTGTCACAATTCTAGAAAACCCCCATTTTAAAATATTTATTTAAAAAATAATAACCAAGGCACTCATTCAAAATCCCCAATTTTCAAGAATTAACAACCATCACACAAGAATGTTCCCAACAAGTGTTTAATAACCAAATCATAATCAATTAAAAACCACACATTCATTGTGAAAACATGCCAATAAATTCGACTATGTGGAGTCTAGAAAGAAGCCTCCTACCTCGGAGGTTTTGACAAATACCAAAATGTATGAAGAACACACATGAAAACCGGGTTGATTCTTTATGAACCTGTCTTAGATTTCTTTTCCTATAAAGGCCAAGTCCAAATATCATCATATTTGGTATCCACACACTTATATCTACCCATAAAGGGACTAGATATCAGAAACCAATAGAATATAAGAATTGGATCTAAGAAACCGATCAAGAACGAGGATGAACGATCACTTACCCCAAAAATCCAGATTTGATTTTCCAAGGAAAGCCTTTGGATTGCCTCAAAAAATCATGGGAGTGGTTCTCCTACCTCCATGAGAGTGTGACCCTGAGTTATGGAAACATAGGAGAAAAAATGAGCCATTTAGAGGAAAAAATTTGTGAGATCCACTTTTTTAGGATCTCATTTAAGTGCCCGCATGGTTAGTTGACACAGTTTGACCAACCGTGCACAAATTTTGAATTAGCCACTACATCGGTTGACCCTCTACGTAGGGATTAGCTGTATGGTTAGAAAAACTCTGCATTGCTCTTCTGATATCCCCATTTCCTCAAAACACCATTCCAAGTTCTCTCGACTCTCTCATTCATCATCGTTAACATTATAGCCATTAAAAGCTTTATGTAAGGGTTACATACCAAGAACCGGGGGTACTACATTCTCCCCAACACTGGTCTTTCCATCCTTGGAATGTAGAAAACCCTTTCTAGAAAAAAATAGTTCTATCCTCTTCTCTTTTATTTCTTTATCACGTTCCCAAGTCTCTTCTTAAAACTGACCATGTTCCCATAAAACCTGTACTAGGATGATGCTTTTCCCATGCAAGCCATTCTCTTGTCTATCCATTATCCACACTAGAATATGTACCAATTATTCATTTGGATCTAGCTCAACGTTATCCCATCTGATAACATGGTAATGATCAGGGAGATACTTTTTCAACAATGATACATGGAACATATTATGCACCGAACTAAACAGAGGTGGTAATGCCATTTGACATGACACCTCTCCTACCCATTCTAGTATCTCAAAAGAACGTATATATCAAGGTGATAACTTTCACTAATTTTAAAAACAATGATGTCCATGCATTGGAGAGTTCCTCAAGTATACATAGTCACCCACAATGAATGAAAACTGTCTTTGTCGATGATCTGCATAATATTTCTGATGAATCTGATATATCTCCATCCAAATCACTAATCAACTGGATCTTCTCTATTGTTTCTTGTTTATGTCTTCCCCCGACTAGTGATGTTTCACCCGTTTCCAACTAGAATTGTGGAGAACAACAAGGATGCCCATAAAATATTGCAAACAGAGCAATGGGTATCGAGGCTTGATAGTTGTTATTGTATGATTACTCAACTAAGGGTATATGCTCCTCAAATGAGCCTCCACAATCCATTACAGAAGCCTGCAACATGTCTTCCAATGTTTTTATCATCCTCTTGGATTTCCCATCTGTTTAAGGATGATACACGGTGCTTGTAGTCAACTGAGTTCCAAGGGCTTACGGTTATTATTTCCAGAAACGATATATTAACCTCAAATCTCTATCTAAGAGTATAGACACTAGTACTCCATGCCACATTACCACTTCTTGGATATTGATTGTTGAATGATCCTCCACCATATGAGTTTCACGAAGAGGGAGAAATGGGCCAATTTAGTTAGACGATCCACTATCACCCAAATGGAATTTAGTTTCCTGAACATTCATAGAATACCAGTAACAAAATACATTGTTATTTGATCCCATTTCTACACTTTTATGGGAAAATATTGTAACATACCAGATTGTATCTGATGCGCTTCTTTATCCTACTCACAAGTTAATCAACACAAGATGAAATTAGAGACCATCCTTGGCATGTCGTTCCACAAAAACTGTGACTTCAACACCTTATACATCTTCTGTGTACCTGGAAGTACAACCCATCATGAAAGGGGGAAATCATGAAGAGTTTTTCCTAAAAAATCATAGGTACAACCATCCAATATCTGAAACACTAATCTGAACCCCAATCATGTTTCCATCCATTAATGGTCTCCCTACCATTGAGTTTTAAACATACAAAATGACATTATACATCAGATATCTGTGATTATTTGAACAATTTTACTAAATCAAGAACAAGTGTAGCTAAAAAGAAAACTACAAAATCACATCAATCTTCACATTCGACATGCATGTCGGCTAAGACCGACATCAACTTCCATTCATCTGAAGCTTTTTTAAAATTTGAGAATATGACTTTCTACACAATGCATCCACCACTGAATTTCCTTTCCACAGAGTGTACATCAAGTCAACGTCAAACATTTGGAGATACTCCATCCACCTACTTTATCTTAGATTCAAATCTCGTTGTGAGAAAATATGTTACAATATTTTTTGATCTGTAAACATAGAAAATTTCTCACCAATTAGATAATGTCCCCATGTTTTCAAAGCATAAACGACCGCAGCTAACTCTAAATCATGAGTTGGGTAATTCTTCTCATGCACCCCCAACTTCCATGAACAATAAGAAACAACATGATCACTTTGCATGAGAACTCAACCAAACACAGATCCTGATGCATCACAATAGGCCACATACCCCTGTCCTGATTTTGGCATCGTCAAGATAGGTGTCGATGTCATCTGAACATTCAGTTCCTTAAAAGACTTTTGAAATTATTCTATCCATTAGATTGGATCAATATTCTTTATCAGAGCTATAATTGGTGAATCTAGTCATGAGAAATAACGCACAATGCATCGGTAGTAACCATCAAGACAATGAAATATTCATATCTCGAACACTTTATTCGGTTGTTTCTTTCTGATAACAACTTCTAACATTTTAGGATCAACAGAAACACCTTTCTTAGAAATGGCATGGCAAAGGAAACGTACTTTCTATATCCGAAAATCACACATTGATAATTTGGAATACAAATAATGATCTCTCAGATATTGGTAACACTATTTCCAGGTTCAACTCATTATCATAACATGTCTTTGAATAGACCAAAATGTCATCCACAAACACCACAAGAAAGAATACAAATATTGTTGAAATATCTGATTCATCAATGCCATGAAGACGGCTAGTGAATTTGTTAGACCGAAAGGCATGACTAAATATTTATATTGTCCATATCTACTTCTGAAAGCTATATTTGGAATATCCTCTTTCCGAACTCCCAATTAGAGATATCCTGATCTCATGTCAATCATAGAGAGCAACCGAGCTCCCCTTAATTGATTGAATAGATCATCAATGCATGGAAGTGGATATCAATTCTTTATCATAACATGTTTAAGATTACAATAATCAATACACAACTGAAGAGTTCCATGTTCCTTCTTCACGATCAAAACCAGTTCTTCCCATGGAGACTTACATGGTCGAATGAAACCCTTTCTTTCCAGCTCCCTTAACTGTACTTTCAATTCTTGAAACTATGTTGGTTCCATCCTATAACATGGAAGGGAAATAGTATTGGTCCCCAGAAAGAGATCAATCGTAAACTCCACTTCCCCTTATAAGTGGTAACCCTGAGAGGTTCTTGGGAAAGACATGTGAAAATTGATCCACAATAGCTGGAACACTATTTACCTCGATCTCTTCCATTGACACCAATGTCGATGCTTCCACTTTCTTAGAGATAATTCCCATAATTAGTGCCAACAGGCTCTTTTCACTTGTCTTTACAATCCTCTCTTCTTTAAAGAGATGCTCGATACCATCCTCAGTCATGAAACTAATTGTTCTCCTATAAAATTCAATTTGATCCTTGAACATTGTCAGCTAATCCATACCCAAGATTACATCATAGAAATATATATAAAACATCAATTTTTCTCATTTTATCTCATCTCCATCAACAGTTATATCACATGCTCCACACACAGAGGCATGGAATTCTCTTTCACCATGATGAGTTTCGGTTTCAAAACAGAAGGCAAAAATTTTACTTTTAAACCTATAAATTCAACATCATGAGAATAAATTAAAGAATGTGATTCCACAATATCAAACAACACTTGCACAAAGGTATAATTCAATAAAATCATACATGTAATTGTAGATGGTTTAGCATGCTAATCAACAATCATCTGCTTAGATCCATACAATTGCTTCTTCACTATACTGTTATCCTTGTTTCCTTGTTGAGGTTTCCTAGGTTAAGGATTCATGGTATTTCTAGAAACACCATGGCTAGCTCTGCTCTGATGATGAGACTGATTCAGATTTCCTCGTCCATTCGAAGCATACAATGCTTCCGATAACTGAGAAGTGTCTCGAGCACCATACCATGGAGAACTGAAACAATAATGTTGATGATTTCTCATCTTTTTAAAATTATTACATGCTCTAGGTTGTTCCTTTCAATCTAGCTTTATGTGGTGAAGATAACCACATTAAAAACATCTTGTTTTGCTTTGGGGTTGTGGAGGAAGGTTTACTGATCCAGCCACCTGATTCTGATTTCCACTTGCACCATGGAAACAAGTGTCCCTTTTCCTCTATTTCCTAGTGGTTGAGTTCCCACAGTTTCCTATAGGAATCATAATTCTTACTCCTATCGATCCAGAGATATCACGTTCTACAACAGTGGCTATGTTCACCATCTCTGTATAATCTGTAATACATAGCACCACATTCTTCAATCAAATATCATACCTTATCCCTAATTCAGAGATCTATTCCTTCAAAGACACACATTTTGCAAACTCTAGTGAAAAATAGACTAAATTCATGAACATAGATGCATACACTGTGATAGAGAGTCTCTCTTGTTTCCGACTAAAGAAGTCTATCATTTTATGGATTTTGAATGTCTAAGGATAGAATTTTTTGTTGAAAAATTCTTCCCAATCCTCCCATGTATGGCCTTCATCCAATTTATCCTACAATGCTAAATTCCACCGCTAACATCCATGATCCTCGAGCATATAATTCTCCAGCTTAACCTTGAGATATGATTGTGTACTAATGAAATCGAAGATACGATTCATCCTACATAGCCACACCTCTTCCTTCTCGGGCTCACCATCACCTAGAATGTTTGGTGGATTCTACTTCATAAACTGGATGGTATGATCCACATGCCTTTGTTCAATCCTCTGTTTCCTAATATCCACATCATGAATATCCCAAAAAATAATATGAAACAACTCTTGGTTCACCCGTGGTGTGGGAGAAACCACATTCTCCGTAGCTTCTTCGGGATGGTTTCAATGACGCCAACAAGGTTCCATTTTATAATCCACCAACGAACTCTGTTAATCTTACTCTCTAGCAACTGATGGGTTTGAATTTAAAATTCAATCACATCAACTATCACACCATTTTTTTCCAAAACATCTATTTTCTATGTTTAACTATTTTTGAAACCACTACACATGCTTCTGAAAATTAAACAATTTTCAAAAAATGACATTCATTCCCTTTTTCATAATCATTCATTTTAAAACCAATTCCATGCTTTTAAGAAATGAACACTTTTTTGTAACAACAAGAATCATTTATCGAAATGTTGTATGCACTCCTAGTGGGATGTAATTTCTATATAACGCATGTCATGCTCGTTTCATTGGCTAAACCTATGACAATGAGATTTCAAAATCCTAGAAGTGCATCTAACAACTTATTTACACAATTCCCTAGTAACATGAAGTTCCTCATAATAGGGTTATATACATCCTTTTATGAAATATATTTCATTTTCAGAAAATCCTACTCCTTTCTAAGATTCCCACCCAAGGAATAGACAATAAGGGTTATTATTTCAAATTCTAGGAACCTGAAGACTACTTGTTGGGCAGGGACTGAACAAGCTGATACCATTTGTAACATCTCACCCTTACATCATTGGCTTGAGGAGGTAGTGAGGGTTACTAGGCCTTAAGAGAAATTCCCATTATGCCAAAGGCCTGTAATAAATTCCGACGGATTCGAGAAAAAATTGGGGAATGATTTTCCCTTAAGAAAAACCCAACCAAACCATTCAATAACAACCACTATATGATGCATTTAAATACAACATTCAAGATTGTATTCCCAAAAGACAGCCAAGTTGTTCAACAATACAACCGAAAACCATAACAATTCAACAAGATATCAGAGTACAATGCCAAAACTAAAAAAGAGACCCAAAATAAAACAAGATACACTCCACGACTCCACCCCATGCTCCATGCCCCAAGAACCACCACATCTCCCAAGCATCACCATGAACCACTAGCAATGAGATGACTTACCTTACCTATGTCTCAGAATACGATATCAGAAATAGAACCAATGTTCCAAAGCATGGGTGAGTATAAAACTCAGCAGGGTTTCCCCAATTAATTCCCTATTCATGCCACTAATATAGAAAAGTTAGTCACATTTATATAAAACAGTGTATATAAAACAATTTACCAAAATAGTTTATAAACAAATATAATGAAGTTTCCAAAACCATTTATAACAAAAATAATCAAAGTGAAAATGGAACAAATTTTTCCAAAAATTTATTATTTTAATAAAAATAACTAAACAAGATTTTAAAACATTTTACAACATTCCTTTTTGGCATACCCAAACCATCCACAAACCCATACAACCAACCATGCATGCTGCATTATGATAGTTCCTTACCGATGCGTAGTTTCTCATCAGTATACCAAGCCATCAGAAGGTAATTATTTCCCATGTTCCTTTAACCCTTTGGCACCGAGCACAAGGTAATATTTCAACCAAGACCCGTGTAAGAAAATTTGAATGTTTAATTGAACATTTGGCACCGAGAAAAAGTTCATACTTTAACCAGGCCTCGTATGTGAAAAATGAACACACACCACATATTCCTAATGATCATTACATAACAACCATTTCAATAAATACACATTTTTATTTAAAACCATTTCCCTCAAAACCATTTCAATGCCAATCCATCTTAATGTCAATACATTTCAATAAAACTATACTTATATTGAAAACAAAATAATAAACCAATTTCAAAACAGCCATTTCACATAATTAAAACATACCCTTTTAATGAAACATAAAATCCAAACAAGGTGTCACAATTCCAGAAAACCCCCATTTTAAAATCTCTATTTAAAAATTAAGAACTAATGAACTCATTTAAAATCCCCAATTTACCAGATTTCACAACCATCACTCAATAAGGTTTCTAACATGTTTTTGAAAACCAAATCACAATCAATTCAACACCACACATTATATTTTAATGCATTACAACCAATTCTACTATGTTGAGTCACAAAAGAATCCTTATACCTCGAAGGTTTTGACAAGAAATACAATGAACGAGGAACGCACAAGAAAAACTGGTTGATTCTTCAAGAACCCACCTTATATCTCTTTTCCATGAAAGACCAATGAAAAATCACATCATATTTGGCATCCACTTACATAGATCTACCCATAACATGTGTAGATCTGAGAAACCATGAGAATATAAGTAGTAGATCTAAGAATCAGATCAAGAACAATGATGTACAATCACATATATCAACAATCCTGCTTTGATTCTCCAAGGTAAGCCTTCAGATTGCCTCTATAATTCTAGGTAGAGTTTCTCCTACCTCCAAGGGAGAGTGATCTTGTGTTATTTCCACATAAAAAGAAAAATGATCCATTTAGAGGAAAAAATGTGTGAGATCCAGTTTTTTAGGATCTCATTTTAGTGCCTACACAGTTAGTTCGCACGGTTTGACAATGTGTGTGCTAACTGTGAATTAGCCACTACATAGGAAAACCATTTATGCATGGCTTAGCCGCATGGTTAAACAAACTGTGCACTGCCCATGTGACTTCCCCTTTTCCTCAAAACATTATTCCAAGTTCTCCCGAATCTCTCATTCATCAACCTTAACATTATAACCATTAAAATAATTATGTAAGGGTTACATACTAGAATCTTAGGGTACTAAAAAGATGGTTTTAGATAATTAACATATTGTAATGAAATATCTATATATGTAATATTCTAATAATATAATATAAGCATGATATCATAAAAATTGAAGGTTTTGGGAAAAGAGGTAAAATAAAGACACTTTTTATAGAAGATGACATCATCTTTAGGTATCATACTTATGTTATCACTAAATAATTCAATAATTTGATATAAAAAAATGATTAATAGTATTAGTGTAGGAAATTTGGGAAGTTATTTTGAATTTTCCTTCCATAACTGATGTGGTTTTATTGTATAAAGAATGGATGAGAGTGATTACACTTCTATATTTGAAGAGGATTTGAATTCTTATAGATACCAAAAACTATTCAGTATTGGGATATATCCATAAAATCATGTTCATTAAAAATATATAAAAAATGGATGTTAGGTATTATTTTGTCTTTATAAACCTCCACCACACAAAAAATAATACACTATTATCATATTATTCATTACTCTCTTTTTTCACTAAATTTTACCCTTTTTCCAATAGAAACATGTATATTTTTTTAGCTATGTAATTTATCCATTATGAATAAAATTAAAATTAATTTTATTAGATAATTTAGATATGATTAGTTTACATATAAAGCCCATTTTATGAAAAAAAATCATATATTTCATTAAAGAATTAATTAAATAAAAACACATATAATGTGGAAAACAATTGTTTAACCTCAATTGTAGTAATTAATTTTAACTATGTTCAATAAAAATTATGGTAAATAATTAATATGGACTTATTATATAATATATAATATTGTGAAACTAAATTTTTATTCCATGTTTCCAAATTCAACAATTATTTGCGGTATAATTTAGTTTAAAATTAATCATGTAGATGAGATGAGAAATCATATCTTTAATGTGAAAATGTTCAAAATTTTGAAATGATTTTATATCCAAATTCCATATGAAATTCATCACAAGAAAATAAATTGGATTCATGGAATTAAAATTTAAATAATTTCAGTTTAAAGCCATATCAAAATATAAATAACTATTATAAAATAATTAAATTAAAAATAAGTGTTTAATTAAAATTTGACATTTTTGAAAACATAAAAATAATAATGAAACGGATTATAAAAAGAAAAATAATTATCCTATGATAATAAAAACATTATGAATTAAAAATTAAATAATTTTATCATTTATGTTTTCTAAAATTGGTAAAAATTAATTTTAAATTATGTGTGTAATGTTAGATAAAACAACATTTAGAAATAACTATTTTGGAAAAAACATTTGAGTTTATTTTAAATGATAATTATTTAATTACCATTACATAGATAATGAATAAAAATGTTTAAACTACATATTTTAATAATATATTTAATCATATGATAACATGTTTTTCTAAATTCTAGGAGATAAAAGTCATATTAAATATAAATATTAATAATACATTATTGTTTGGTAAAACTAGGCTATGTGTGTAATGCGAGTTTTCGAAAAAAGTTATTGTTGTGTTTAATGAAATCTAAAATAAATGTTGGTACTAACAAAAAACAAACATAGGGTTTAATGTAAAGTAATCTAAAATCATGGTTCAATCTCACATAAATAATTGAACAACATGTCATTTTTGTAGAATTTTAGTGTGTTGCATTCTGTCCGCCATAAATAAATTTCATCCCCAGGATTTAATCATGATCTTAGTAACCCATGGTTTGATATTTGAAAATTACATTATTGAAAAACCACATCACATTGGGATAATAAAAAATAATATTAACAATAGAGAAAATGAGGTATGATGGTAATGTAGAATTACTAATGTTAGGTTTCCAAAAAGGGAGAACATAGGTGGGTAGTGAAAACCTGGACATAGAAGAGAAAACTTCCACTCAAATACTGATGAATAGTGATAAAGAATAATTATCACAAGTGTGTGGATGATATATAGAAGGTTTGATACCAAAAATCCATTAACTAATGAAACATGGAAGAAGCTATATGTATCATCAAAAACTTTGATGAAATGATAGATTTTTTTCAAGATCATTTTCCTAATGTTGATGAATGTTAATATTAATATATTAATATTTTTTAAACCGATTTTCAATGTAGAACCTCATCCTAGGGATCTTCCTTGAACTATTTCAAATTTATCTCAAAGAACATGTTTCATCATATGGTGAAGTAATTCATTAATTTCTAAAACCTAATCTAATGTTAAACTTAGTTCATTCCATATATAGTTAACCTTAATGATCACCCAAAATATTACTGACCAAATCATTATGAAAGGTAACTATATAAAAATTATTTTACCTAGAAAAAATAATGTGTCTCTTAATTGTTACGTAAATACATGTAAATACAATTATTATGTAATCTCTTTATTTTTGATAATATCCAAAATTACCATATACAATTATTGAAACCATGAATATCTATTTATTGTATAATTAAAACACATTCTATTGGATATATTCCTCACGTAAAAAAAGGTTTTACACTCCCTTAAGGAGAGAATAAAATTCATTCTCACCATATACATAATTAGTTTTATGGTTTTTAGCACTATCTATTTTTCCTTATCCAAATTGATAATATATTTGTCGCATCATAATTATCTCATCATAAAGAAAATATTAAGGATTATATTTCCCCCAATTAATTTTGTAACAAGAAGTAAAACTTTTTAGTCAACCATAATTCAGGTTCATTTTTACTATTTAACATACACTTTCAAATATATAGTGTATAATTATTATTGTACAATCCATAATCATTTATCAATTATTATAACCATGAAAAAATTTATAAAATACAAAAATTAAATATTTATTAAATCCAAATACATGAACATTAATCATCACACTTTGGTTGTATTAATAACATATATTGGCCTTGATCTCTTAGCTTTTTATAAGGTGTATTCCGATGACTGTTGCGTAATTTTTTTTGTAGTTCCATTGATCCTTATAGATGAAGTATTGAAAATTATAAATTTGTTTGATTTCTGTTTAATTGAAATGCATGATGTCATTTCTCTCCATTCTTTTAGATAAATATGAATAATTTTAATAAAATTTGAGGGTTTTCATTCAAAAATTATCACATATTAGGAAATAATTCATCATCTTCATTCCATTATACATATTTTTCCTATCCATCTTGGAGTTCTTGTGATTCACACTGAATACATAATACATAGATAATTATTTACATCCCTTTTAATAATATGACATTATTCCATCATATGATAGAATGGATGGTAGACTGTTTCCCTTTGAAATATTCTCTTAAACCCAAACAATATATGGCAATAATTAATCCTTCTATTACATGAATTGATGAGTTACACATTCCCAATTTTTAACACCATTTCTAAATGATGAAAAATACTAGATCAGCTCATAAAATAGTGAATCAAAATGTATAATTCCAAATATGGTGTAACTCTTAATATAAAATAAAAATATATGAAAAGGTATTAAAATATCGCATATTTGGTTTTATTTGTTATATCATTACATAAAAATCATTAATAATATGTTTTGATGAAAAAGTGATTTCTCCTACGAATATCCCATTGGAATATGAAGAAAAGTGTGCATTAATTCCTATTTTCATTCACTTGGTGATGATCGAGTCATTATTAAAACACCCTTTTCATACATTTACCCATATGTACGTCTATGTTAGAACTAATTCAACTTGTACTATATAGACAGTGATATATTTAATGGAAAATAACATAATATCTTCCTTAACAAAAAATTTCTCTGTTAACCTATACATATCATCAAATATAATTAGTGTTATTTGATCCATAACTTATGTTATCCTAAATTAAGTTCTCATAGTTTTTACTAAAATTCATCTAATACTACCAGTAGTGAACCAAACCGTAGTACCCTAGTGGCAATATCTGCATAATTACATTGGAATAACATACAAATAATTTCATCCTAATAGAACGAATATTTCAGTAGTATTGGAAAACTATATATTGAGATAAATTTTGCATTACATTTCAATAAAAAAATACAACATATTTTAATTTAAGGAATAATTTCATTATTTATAGACTATCTATCTATAAAATTTATTGTGAACCTCATGTAATCCTAGGGAATGGAATTAAAATAAGGGTGATCATAATTTTTCAGTATGGGTTAAGTACAAAGGGAGCTATCATGGATCAATTAGGAATAGTTAACATTGAAATTTAAATAACTAAATGTAGATTCCATTTAAATAACCTAACAACATTAATATATAATGAATAAATAACATGTAAAGGTAAATAACTAAAACACATGAGAATTAATCAACAACATGAGCATAATATAGAAGGAATTAAAATTATCACATAATGCCATAAAAATAATCACATGATATTGAAACATCACCACTGATAGTATAACTGATATAATAATCACATATAATATCAATAATTTTGAATAGAATAATGTGGGATATATGATATATAACGATCTATCCTCGAGATAGTTATATTCTCAATCAATCCACAAAGCAATTTATGTGAATGGGTAGAAACCTAACTATTTTGGAAAACTGATTTGTGTCATGAAAAATATGTTTCATCAATAGGATTAAATTAATAAGTCCACAAACCATTTACTTTATATCTAAATCATTCATCATATTTAAATTAATAAATTTAATCAATAAAAAATGTTTCATATAAAATATTTGTATTCAGTAGTAGATACTGATTTATCGATATTTCTGAAGTTAATCGAATAACATTCGATGTAAACACCACCTATACAAATTTTATATTACATAATAAATAATAACATAAATCACTCCAAAATATGTACATATATGATAAATATAATTTTTATACAAAAATTATTGAAATAATTTTATTTTTTCTGGATGATGTTTCTAATCATTAAATAATGGGATATTTTATAACAACTCTTTCCATTTGGTAATTCTCAATTCAAATCACCTTGGATAAAATAATTATAATTTTATAGCAATATACCATGAATATTGAATTATTATTCATATTAAATTTCAAATGGAATGTATATAAACCACATAAAAGTGAATTGGTTCCTAATAATAAATAAGTCCAAATGGAATATAAATTGTGCTGAAATTCCTTACCTCACACTTACATTTAGTTAAAATTTATTTATCCTATTGTATAATGGTTTAAATCAGGTTATTAATTTATAAAATAACTATATTTATACTTATAATATCATACATGGTCTTTCCATTACATCTTATCACCCATTCATTAATATTCATTCATTACTTTGAGAGTTCTGGGTACTAACTCCATTATTTTTTCATACGTGTTTTATCATTAATGATCAGGTTCTTGTGCATATTATATGGTTTTAAAATATATATTATAATAATCATTAAATAATAATTTGATTTTTATTATCAATTTAAATTTTTAAATCAATTATGAATGATGTTCTTGTAAAACTAAGTATGTCAGGAACATACAGACGGTAGGTCTTACGTACGGATGAGTAACATAACAATATTCCAATAGTCATTATGAAGGGGAGGTAAGTGATATTTCATAATTAAAAAAAATAAATAATATAATTAATACCATGTTAAATAATTATCGACACAACTATGTGGTGTGGTGATGGAAAGAGAGTCATATCGCTTTGTGAAGGTGGTTGTCTACACGAACACTAACGATGTTATCAACTTTCATTGAGTGGAAATTTAGGAAAAAAATGAAACATTTTCTTTAATTAATTAATAATATTTCATAATTATAATAATTATTTAACTTATAATTCATATAATAATTAAATTTAACCTTTCCACCTTCCATGAGAATCTATCGTGAAAGACCAATCACACCACTTCTCGAGGCAGTAGTCGACCGTACACACGAGCGACACATTTGTATATCCTATAGAATTTAAGGTAACCAAATATATATTATATAATTAATATATAGGTATATATATTTTATAGGAATTATGTGTATAGAGTATATCCATAATCATACTCAACTTTGAGAAGTTTAGATGGATAAAATGAACGACATCGATTCGCAAGACAGTATTCCACTGTACACATGAACTATGATTTCATAACCCATTTGTTGGAATTTAATATTGTGTTAGGTTGTTAAATTATGGAAAAAATATTTATATGTAATATAATGAGTTTTTAATATAATAATTCTATAATAAATTGTGAAGTATGAGGAGAAATAAATAAAAATAAGGATTCTTGGTGAATAACATTAACACTTTTTCAGGTATCCTCCTTATTCTTCCACTACATCATTCAATGGTTGAATTTATTAAAAATATAAGAATTATATAATTAGGGGAGGTAATTTGGAAAATTTTATATTCATTTTTATTCTAAACCAATGTGTTTTGACTTTATGAATAATAGGGGAGAATTAGTTCCCATTTATAGTTGGGGAAGAGTGGGGTTCTAATGAATAACCAAAATTAATAACTTTTGGAGGTTTTCATTCCCTCATATGCCTCAAATATATATAAATAATCTATTTCCATATGACTAGGTTAATAAAAATCTTGACTAGACAAAAAAATAAATTTTTATCAAAGTATTGATGAGTCAATATGTTTACTCAAGTTTACCATTTTTGTTTTCCTACCATAACAACTATATTTTTATTTACCTAGGTAATTTATACATTGGGACTAAAATAAAAATGATTTCTATTAGATAATTAATATCAAATAATTCTAAACATAAAATAAAATTTATTAAATGAAAATCCTATATGTGTGTAAAATTATATTTAATACAAATGCAAGTAATATACCAAACCACTTTTGAACATTTATCATAGTAAATTTTTTTACCTATTTTCAGAAATAATTGTGAGTAAAAATTAATATAAAATTACTAGATAATAAAATTAATTCCAATTATGGATATGTAATAAGTTTAAAAAAATTAATCTTATATAAGTATATGAATTAAATTAAAAATTAATATCGTAGATGCGATGATATGTCATGTTTTAAAGTGAAAATTTTACATTTTTTAAAAAGGTTTTATATCCATATTCATTATGAAATTTGTACAAATGAAAAGAAATTTATTAATGGATTGAAATTGAAACTAATATTAAATTAAAAATAATTAAAAATATAATTTAGCTTTATAAATTATTGGAATTTAAATACTGTTTTCAATTAAATCACAAAATTATTCACAATTCAAAAAAATTTAATCTTCTCAGATAAAATCCCATAAATTATCTTGAAGATAAATTAGATATTATTATTTCAAATGTTAGATTTATTTTTTCCAATAAATTTACTAAAAATTAAAACATTATTTTTATTTAATGTGAGAAAATTACAAATAAATCCTCTTATATAATAAAAAAATTTATAAAACATTCTATTATCCATAAAATGATACTTCTTTTATTAAAAATAAATATATAGTTTACAAATATTTGTAAAATCTATATTCTCATAAGTTATTTCAACCAATTAAAATTCCCCATTCCAATATCTATGTGATAAATTTTATATTAAATAATATAATTAATAATATGTCATTGTCTGGTAGAACTTGACATTGTATGTAAAATAAGTTTTTGAAGAAATTCATTATTATGTGTAATCATGATAAACATAGTAATTTAGGTAAAACAATATAACATTATGGTTTAATTTAATGAATGAAAAATTCAATATTTCTTGTTTCATATAATATTGAATAAAATGTAATTCTATTAAAATATCATATTGTCTCACTATAACTACTTTTATTATGATTGTATTCACATTAAATTCCCTCATGTGGAATCTAAATTTTTTTAAAAAGTTTTTATCATATTATTTCCAATTACATTTATACTGAATGATATCTCCATTATATAATAATCAACACCTTTAAATGATAATATCATTTTATTTTGAAGATGATGTTATTTCACTATAATGAATGAAAACATATTTTTATCTTTATTATATTAACTAATGTATTTAACACTTCTTTCAAAATAATAATGTATAATTATCTATAGTCTATAATATCCCTCTCTATATCAACCAACATGTTAAGGATATCATAAATAAATTTCCAATTTTTTCATATTTTATTTGATGATGAATTAATGAAATAATTGTTGAAGCAATTAAAATATAAAATCAATATCTATATACAAACTCAAAGATGAAAGAAACATTTTTTAATCATTATTTTACATAATAATATTGATCACATTATTAGAAACTAATTTTTCCTATAACTACAATCAATGAGAAATTATTTTTATGTTATATAAATCCAATGTTATTAATATTCATTATAATATTATTCAAATTGAACATAATTCTAAAATACAAGATATTATTATGTATATTTATTAAAATAACATACAGTGAGGTTATTATATGTATAAAAAAAATCTTTCTTTGTAATACATTACTACAAATGGATATGAGCCTATTATCATTAGATACATTTTCATTCACTAATGTTTCCCCTATGGTTACATTAGGTATATGCATGGTTAAAATGATGAAAAAATTCCTCCAAAATCATAATAGATTATTCTCAACATTATAATTTTATTTAAATAATTAATTTCCAACATCATAATATTTCCTCTCTTGGAGCATTTTTTCAGGGTTTACATTTCATTAACATCAGAAGAAAAAATTATTTTCAAGGTTATCTATCAGAATTTAATCTCCAAAAATTATTTATTCAATGGTTATTATATATTATAATTTCATTCTAGTTTATTGTGATGACCTATGTCATTTTAGTTTAGTTATTATAGGAGGAATTTTAATTTTTTAAATTTTAACGAAGAAGTTTTATTATAATTTAGTTTTATTTTCATTCGCTATAATTCTGTAAGGGTGTAAGTGTATTACACCTCGTGGTTTCTGCTATACAACTTTTTGTTTTAATAAATTTATTTGAAAATGAATTGGGTGACCAAAACATATCAATTTAAAAAAAAATTATTTTTAGATTAATATATTAGTGGAAGAGTCATATATAATTGTTTTAATCCATTATTATAAGTTTAACGTGTTATTAAATATTTTGAGTAGGGTTGAGTATAACCAATAATTTCAATTTGGTTCTAGGTATCCATTAGTTATCCAATTAAGGTCCACCATGTATGAAATGATACTTCTAGGGGAAATATCCCATGGATCCTGACTAGCTTATTAAAGGAATTAGGCTTGGAGACCAATAGTGGAATGGGTAACTTGTATGTATGAGTTAATTTATCTAATTATGGGAGAAATTTCATTAAACCATTATCCCTTTGAAACCTTGATTGTATTCTTCTCCCTTAATTAATAAAAACTATGTTGGAAGAGGGTGAAACTCACCCATTTTACATTCCCCTGCCATAAATAGCATGGATATGGTGCAGATCAAATTTTTCACTCCTCCTAATTCAAAATTTTTTCTTTATCTTTCCCCATTTTTTTTCCATGTCATCTCCTAAAGGTTTTTTGGATTCTATTATGCATTTTAAAGAAGACTCAACAATAACATGGTCGAATCATCAAATAATAATATAGAACATGGTGGGGTTAAGGGGAATTAATTTGAACTGTTAAATTAAATTTTCATTATTGAATTTATCCTAAATATGTTTTATAGTTTTTGAAATATTTTATCTTAAATTTGAATTAATTTTTTTGGGGATGTATCTATATATTAACTAAAATTTTATTATGGTCATGTTGTGCTACTTTTTTATTCCAATAGTATTATATACATATTGCGATGATGCTCTGTGATATTCATGAAATTATGGACTGTTTTTTGATATTATTAATTAATTATAAATTTTTTAATTGATGTTTCCATGTGGTATGAATTAGGTGATTTAGTTCACAATGATAGACATTATCATAAAATATTGATGACCCTAGGTGAGTGTGGGTAAGGGATGAAAAAAATCAAAATATATTGTTATGTATGTAATTTCATATTTTCCTATAGAAGGCATTTTTTTTTATTTCCATGTGTGTGTCATAGGGTTTTCATTTATAAATTCTATGAAGGAGTTGACTGTGTCATGAAATTTGTTATTTGATAGGGTAAATCCATTTGTGATAGAATTGGGTTTTCTAAACATGGATTATAAACTTTAATCCATCCCAATGGAAATTCCACCAAGGTTTAAGGACAATAATAATGTAAACTGAATCTAATAGTGGCATAGTGTCATGCATTTAATTATAGAATGTAGTGGGTGTGGTTAGATAGGATTGTTTATTGATTCTTGAGTGGAATTTATTTTATCAATTTCAATGGTTTTAAAATTATTTGTAATTTTTTGTTGGGAAAAACATTTATGGTTTGTGGATCTAAAAAACATTTTAAGGGGGATAGAAATGGGTGTGTAATCTGTATATTCAAAGTCCCCAATTTTATGAAGCAATTATTTATTTTATCTAAATCTACATAGGTGGAATTAATTTTAGGGAGAATTAGTATATATCATGGTTATAACCATAGATGATGTACCCATTTATTGAGTGAATTTTTATCCACCACAACAACCACTAGAATATTTCGACTGTGTATTAGTTGGTGTTGATATTGTTATTACTTATGACTGATTTGAAATGATTTTGAAGATATGTTCATCTTAATAACCATATAATATGAGATGTATCTATAGATTATTTAGACTTTATGGATTGATAACAATGGATAAGATAGAGTGGTGTATCCCTTAATATGTGATTTGACATAGTACATGGGATGGTGTTTGAAATGAGACATTGAATTACTTATAAAACAAAAAAAATGATTCTAAGGGATTTTGGTATACCTGTGATGTAGGTATGTGATTTTTTGAGATACATCGATTTCTAGGGATGTTGTTATGATCCGAAAAAGGAATGAAGGGCTCGGATTTCCATGTCTGACTAATTAGTTTTGATATATAAATTTTTTATGCACCAAGGGCTTGGGATTAACAATAATATTCTGTTGTTATTGTTATCTATGAAATTTAAATATAAACCGAGGCTGGACAGGGTTGATTATAATTTATTAATATGGGTTATTAGATATATGATCCCTTTGTATAAATTGATGGATTTATGGGGATAGGGTATATGATATGTTTTCCTTATATGTATTTTATCATATCCTTAGAATGTTTTAAATATACAAATATGAGGCTATGGACTTAAGATAGTTGGGTAATGGTATGAATAATACCACTCATGTTCATATTCATACATTTTTTTAGAAGATCTCTATATTCGATGTCAATCCCTAGATTCTATACAACATGGGTTTGGAAAGTTCTCAAATTTCATATGATTCATTTTCTATATGTTTCACTAATTATGATAATATAGATAAAAGTTATTGTTCCAATAAGACCCTAGTATTGGGTTTTAGAGTTATAAAACTCATGTTTTTATTCTTATTGAGTACTGTGCAGATAAATGGAGTGTGAGAGGATCCTGGGGTACATTATAAGTCTGATATTGGATATTTCAAGCCATTCCATAATGATTTTACTCTATATGGTTTGGGATATGTTTCACATTTAAAATATAAATATTGTTTTTTATTGTCAACATTAGATACATTTCCTAAAATGTAATAAATAGACCGGTTTAGGTGTCATGGTGGCCTAGTTATCACACAATGAATGGATGTGATTACATATTATTTTCTTATTTTTTTCATTTATATACATATATTATATATTTTGATATATGATAAAATCAAAATAGGGTTTTTATATTAATTTTTCTACTCATACCTAGAATTGGAACCCTTATTCACATGAAAAACATAGGTTCTACATAAGGGTAATAAGTTTTATTGGGTACCAACTAAGGGAGTTGTGAAGATTCAATGAGATAGTATCAAGGATGGTACATGGGTTGTTTGGTTATATATCCACACATATTTGGTATTTCTATTATTTTATATCTAATTAATCTAATTTAAAATCCCTCTTATTTATGTTTATATGAACACAATTGGTTATTTTTAAACAATGTATTGATAATTATATATTTTAAATCATTTTTTGTAATAAAAAATTCATTAAAACTAATGTAATATTATATGTTACTTTTGATATTTATATAATAATTAATATTCTAATAAATTTATTATTGCTGACCTATAATGGTAATATTTATTCTATTGTATATGTGGTGGGGAATATGAGGTTATACTTCACCACCATATCAAATGTGGTTCATGATCTCTGAGGATGGGGCATTATAAAATGGTATCCAAATATATTTTTGGTTACCATTCTATTTTACAATAGTAGTTATAGGTATGAAATTATTAGATCATGGGATATACATTAAACAAAGTAATAACATCTCCATATATATGAGAATTCCATATTACATGGGAAGATATAATTTTTCATTAATTTAATTGTAATTATTGTGTTTTTTATTTATGAATTGTTCTCGGTTGTGGATGTTATTTTTAATTTATCTTCTAGACATTGTTGGAAAGTGGGTGCCACATTAGGTATCATTCTAAATCAAATAGGTATTTCATGAGTTCTTTTAAATAAAAATGGATGAGAAATTCTTTTTAATGGTGGATATAAATTAAAAAAAATTAACTAATTAAAACATAAATGGTATATTATTTATTGTTTTCCAAAATAAGTTATTACTAGTGTATTAATTAATATGAAACATAAATAGTGATTGGGTCTGTATTTTTGGTTATTTTATCATTACATTCATACAGATAGTACATGGAATCCCCCTTATGGTTAGGTTTGGGTAAAAGATTCTGGGTATTGTGATATAGGATTGTGTGTTATCCTAATGGGTTTTATTAGTATGGTATATTTTTGTTGGATATGTACCCAATAGTAAATTTGAATATTTTATATGTAAAACTAGGATTATGATATATGATTTACATGATTTTATTTTTTAAATACTATGGAGGCATTGATCGTGTTTTTTATATTTAGATAGAATGTTTTGGTACATTAGTAACTAGGATAGTTGGATCTGACTCTCCTAGGGTAAAAGTGAGCTTGTTTGTTTTCCTTGAAGCGAGGGAAGGTGCATAATTTAAATAATATTTCTATGTGAATATGATAGATATAACATGTTTGAGGGGAGTATGGATGGATTATTTATATATTGGGGTAATTCTAGATCACTATGGAAATGTGTTTGTTTTTTTATAGTATTAGACATTGTTGCATTATAAATGGATGAACAATTGGATCCTATGGAAATTTCTAATCACTTATAGAAATTATCATGGGGATTTTTCCCCATAATTTTATTTTGGAAAGTAGAATTGATTTTTGGATAGTAGTTTAGTTTATGGATCATGGGAAAGAATCATTGTTTGAAGAGTTTTGGGTAAAAAATTACTTCCTATTGGGCATAGATCTAGTTGGATCTCTTAGAGATTGATGGTTGAATCTGTGATCTCAATCTATTTTGATGAGTCAAACCCTTTCATCACAACTACTATATCTAGTTAGTTTCTCGATCCAAAATTTAGTAATTATCTATCCCATATTCGCATGGATGTAAATAAAATAATAGAAAAGGAAATTGATGAATTAATTTTTCCTTCCATAATAAAATAATCCTTATTTTTTCGTAACATTACAAAAAATAGATAAATAACTATGGATGAAAGTGAGTACCAATAAACTTGGTTATAAAACATAACATAAATATCCTGAAACTGGTTATACATCACATTTATAAATTTTCTCCATAATGATTGGTTATATAATAAAATCACAAATTAGTAACTATTTTTCAACCTAGTCCAAAAAAACCATTGATATAATTTCTGATATAGTGAATAAAAGATATCACTTTACTTGTAGTTAGTTATACACAAATTATAAAAAATATCCATCAACAAACATTATAGACCAACATTTTTACCCATGTAAAATATAAAAAACATAGAGATACCTACGAATAGATCATCAAGTATGGAGACTTCCTATATATCCTATTTGATTGAGGTTTTTCTTAGACTATGAGAATAATAATTTCCACCAGGTCATCCTTTCGTGAGAAATAATCATTTTTGACTTCTTATTTTAATACAACAATGTATTAGGAATTTATAAAAATATATAACTCACAAATCGTATTCCTTTCACTTGTATATTATATATTTAATGAGTATTATATTAATATTATTATATGTATTTATTTACAAACACTCAAGATATACATCCTTTATAAGAACATGATTTTTAGGATATTATTATTTCATTTAAATCCTATATAATAAGATAAATTACGGAATGTATGATCCATAATTATCTCATTTCATTTAAATAGATAGAAAAAAAATTGCTCTATAATTATCATAATTTTTAGGTAAATATTTCTTGAGGACACAATGATTTTTAAAATATTAAAACTCATTTAACAATCTATGAAAACTACTACTTTTAATTCCATCATACTTTTCACCTATATGTAACTTTGACATGGAATCTTATTCTTTGGTGTGGAACTCTTATTAGCTTATCAATATTTCCTTTGACTTTTATTATATTCAATATTGGATTACATCATTATCATTGTGAATGATCATGATGATTGAATCTATAAATATTTGGTTAAAATCAACATGTAATTTATATGATTATTAGAAATATTTTATGGAAACTCAAACAACATTTACAATATATCAGGGTTTTCAATGATACATTATTATAGGTTTAGATTAACTTTATATTGAACAAAAAAATAAAAATATTATTTATGTAAATAACAATTTTCACTAAATTATAGATCATAAACACTCTGCATCGATCATTATAAATTTTTTTCTCAATTTAAATCAAATAAATTGATTTTCTTGAATAACCTTAACGTCGGAACATACAAGTAAAATATCATATTATCACCAAAAATATTATACTCTTGAGATTAATTCTTTTTCAATTTATGAAAATTTAATAAGAGAAAGTCCCACATGAATGAATAACTATACACTAAAGGATAAATTCTATCTATATTTTTTTCTTCCACTTCATTGGATAAAATCTGTTAATGGACATAAAATCACATACAAATTGGGAAAATGACATGGGGGATTATTTTATCTCTTATATGAAGGGATAAACACCATTTTAATTTTATAGAGATATAGAAATAGTAATTATATAATTTACTCATCTCAATTAATGTTCTCTTTAAATAATTATAATTCCACCTCAACCATATCAAAAAACACTTCCAAATTGTTTTGGAAAGTGATCCTTCATTATAAAACTCTTTCCATTAATTGTTTTTATGATCATTCATAGAATAATCCAAATTAACTAATTTATATTTCAATAATTAATATGTATATATTAATATATATCTAATCAACTTCTCCATGACACAACCTCATACACCCACTATTATATAATATACCAACACCTCTTTTAACACTTCATTAAACTACTTCAACTCTGGTTTGTCAAAAAACCTACTAGCATAAATATAACAAAAATTCAAATTGAAACAATAATATCCACATTTGGTTTTGTTGTTAATTCATCATAATTAAAAGTCCTTGTAATTATATCTCATCCTCTTTATTCTAACAATTATTTATAATAAATACAAGGGGAAATTTTGTTGTCTTTTCGCCTTATATTTCTTCATCCAGAGATAAACATGATACAAAATGATTTCCATAGAAAAAATATTTTAGTCACAGAACTCTAATATTACATGGGCTAACCCTTTCATGAAAATAAGAGTTCATAACTATATTTTTAATTGATTTCCACAATTAAAAATAAGTGGTACTAAACTAAATATTCTCATTTCATGAGAATATATATTTTAGGAAACATGTCTCCCCCTCAAAAAAATATTACATTCAATAATAAAAAATCATTTTTGTGTGATTGGGGACCACATTATTAATATATTTCATTGGGATGGTAAGACATTTTTTATTTTCAAGATTAACCCAACATGTTATATTTTTATATCTCCACCTCAGGTTTTCCCCACCTAATAATACTAACTGGTTTTTTCACCACATTAAAAAAAGAAAAAATCCTGGACAATAGTTTCTTTTCAATTGAAAAATAAAATATTAGTTCCACCCATTTATTTACCTACATGACATATAATACACGAATAATAGAAGGGAAAAATAAAGACCCATTTGACTCATTTAGAAGAAATTTTCATTCACATAGTTCTCTCTCATCCAAGAGATATTACCTTTCCATTCTAAAAAATTTTCCTCCCAAAAGGACGATTATAATGTTTTTTCCGTATTCTGTTTCCAAAACTACATGCCAATATGAAAAAGTTATCCTTTCATTGTAATATGTAATGGTAACTTGCTTACATAATTATTTAATTGATAATATCATAAATTATTAGTTGGATAGAATCTTAGTCTTATATTTCTTATTGTATTACCAAATATGATCACTCATTTCATATAATTTATTTTGAAATTATATGTCACCACATGGTGAGAAGTTCTTATGAACTTTCAAATCTTCTTGTGAACTGACATCATATCATTTATGAGATATATATGTCCCTGTAAACTATATTTTTTGGAAATTTAAAATAGATCATGCAGAATTGTCATGAATTATTTCTTCACATTCTCAAATTTCATAGGTTCTGGAACTTCATTCCCATTATTGGCATGTTGGACATCTTATAAAGCCATAACATATATGTATCTACGATTTATCACCATTAGGTAAACATCTCCCATATACTTATTTTAAATTGTTAAATTTATTTAAAAAAAATTAAAATACTCATTTTCATGTCTCATTTTAATTATTATATAATCCTCATTTTCTTACCATACCACTCAATCTGTAAAATACTCATTGAAGGAAACCACAAGTTATGACTATAATAGTAAGAGTTAAGACAATGGAATTCATATATCTAGTCGAAATTTCTTACAAATTTTGTTATAATTTGATAGTTAAACTGCTTATAAATTTTAGAGTGCTAAATTTGGTAATTTTGAAAACAATTTTTATAATAATAGTTTTACATACTAGGAATTTTGACAAAATTAATTTGATGTGATTTTATTCATCAATATTTTCATGTCCCAAATAGGCTATGAATAATTATTGAAATTGATATTATTAAAAATTATATAATTATTTTGAGGTAGATTCAGTATATATTTTACATTCCTCTTAAAACCCATTTTTAATTTAAATGAGATACATTCAGCATTAACATTAATTGAATTGTTGAATATTATCTGACCTTTTTTAGTTCAATTTGAAAAATAATTCATATTGTTTTCTTATCTCCAATTTCTTCATCTATTAAATCTATATTTTATCCAATATCAATTTCCTTCGTCTCATGTTCATCTTATTTAAATATTTACTTATTACTCTCAAACTAAAAAATATATATTTTCTATCATACTCCTCTATTTTAGTAGAAATTTTATTATATTAATTAACTATTTTTATTATCTCTTTCTTGAGTTTCATTATTTTCATAATATTTGATTCTAAATTATCCATTAGTATCTATCTATATTAGTTGTTTCTTCAAAATCAGGGTCAATACAATCTGAATAAAAATCACTCTCAACATGATAATGGAAATTAAATTAATTTTTTGTTGATATTCTTGTGTAATATTTCTATTTTGTAATAATCTTTATCTTATTAATACTATAATTATTCTAAATAATCATATTATACTATTTTTATATTTAATACATGTTTTATTCCTCATCTAACTCAAAATAAATAGCCTACATTTTGGGACAGTCATTGGAAAGGTTCATGATGTTATCATTATTTAAAAATATTAGACCTTTTAGATCTTTTATTTTTTCATAATCCTTGCCTAAATAATTTTGAATGAAAAAAATTGTTCAACTCCTCATGGACACCCTCATTATAAGAAAAATATTTTTTTTCAAATCAACGTATATTTAATTATACATTATATCATTTTATCAAAAGCAATTTCATCATTTTCATTATTATTAATGGTTGTAGTCTTCAACTTTTTGTAGGAAATGAGATAATATAAAGTTAATCATCATTCTAATAAAGTATATCATTCATGTTTGAATCTATTTTATTAATTCAAAATCAATATTTTCACACTAGATTGTTAAAATTGGCATATTCATACAATATCCCACTAAATCCCTAATTATTTGTGTCTACAAAATATAACATGGTGATTTAGTCTTCAAAATTCTCTTTATATTTCATTTTAATATCTCTAAAAATTCTCTTATGAACAAAATACATTTATTCGAGGAAATTAACAATACTTTTATTACTTATTAAAAATATCTCCCATATTTACTTGAGGTTTTTAGGTACCATGAATTTTTTTTATTCTTTGAGAGACACATTAAATTTTTTTATCCCTTTTTATAATTCTTTATTGTTCACTTGTTTGACAGTGTTAATGAATATTTCATAGTGATGGGTGAAAAACTCACTATTATAGTATATTTTACATTTTTTCCATGTGATAGTTGGTATGGTAGCACCCTATTACTCCATCAGTGCTATTTTTGACCATTGAATTATGGATGTCCCATAAAATTCCAAAAATTTCTAATCATCATCCTAAACAACATTATGGATTTCAAAAGGGGAATCATAACTTTTCCTAAAAAATGTAGTGCCTATATCTGAATGGATCACATAGAGGGTGAGATATGAAATTGTTTCAATTTTTTATTTTTATGAGATTCTCACATTCATCCTGAACACTATAACTAATTATGGTCCAAAAATAAGCTTACATTACTATCTTACCATTACATGAAAACAGATAGTAAATGAATAGAAAATTAAAATAAAGATTTAAAATGTTGTTCCATAAATACATACTCCTTACCGGGTTGGCCAGTTCCCCAACACAGTTTATTCATTACCGATGCAAGTGATTAAAATATAGGTTTATTAAAAACCTCAATAATAATCACAAAAAACTAATTACAAAATCCAATTAAAAATATTAATAAAAATAATTACATACCCCAATCATAAATCTGTATCTAGTTAGACGCCCTAGTCATAATCCTCTTTCAAAATATGTGTGATATAATGAATGGAATCTATCAGCATTACCCTAGTGGCTTCAACACCACGTGAAAATAGATTTCACCCCATGAACAAGATGTATAAATAAGTCTAATCGGGTAAACTATTAGGAACACTGATAGACACATGATTATGTCTATCAGTTTATTTGCATCAACTTGACCCTATGTCATCTGGATTCTCCTTATACTTCCTAAATTATTCTGTTCACATAGAATCACATATTTGATAAAATCTTGAATTCTACCCCATCGTCTTTATATATATTCATGTATCAGTATTCTTATAGAATTCATGGTACATATTTATTCCACATTGCATTGGTAACATATATATTTATAAAATATCTTATGAACACATTTCTCATGATTTTTGTTTATGGATACACCACAAGTAATACCTTTATAAGTTTCTTATTATTGAGATATCTAAATTTTATATAATCTCATATAATAATATATTTGAAGAAATGAAAAACTACTATATTCCTTCACAACTTTTAAAATATAGATAATGACATTTCGAATCTTCACAATAAAAATATCATATAATTCTTCCTCTAGATCTCCAATATTTTATCTTTTTTTAAATCACATTTAAATGAATTTGGAATAAATTTATTTTTATTACTTCATAATGTCATTAGGTTTCTCACTAAAAACAGTACACTACATATTTAGTATGTAACTCTTATAATAACATTAGTATTTACATTGTATATTCATCCCTTTAATCTCATCTTGGGTCATGATCAATGTGAATGATCATAATGTCTAAATCCGTAGAGATCATTTTGAAATATTTTTATGATATTTATCATCACTTTATATTAATTATAAAAACATAAACCACATTTTCACAATATATTTAGTTCCAATGTTTCCTTTATATATATCTCAAAATGACTATTACACAACACACAAAAATCAACTTTTTAATTATGATAGTCCAAAAATTCCACAATTTCAATTATCCTGTTTAAAAAATCAAAATAGCTTAATATACATAAATGTTTAAGTTAACATTTTTAAACTAAATCGTCATATAGTTTCTTAAATCCACTAACATTTTAAAAATTATCATATGTGAAACTGAAATATATAATTTTTATGTCGAAACACATTTCCATTTCTTATGATTATCATATGCACGACACATATGTAAAGTAATTATCATATGATATAGGATAAATTCAATATCTTATTTTTACACTTCTAAATCATTGACTAAAAAATTTTATGGGATGTATTATATATTATGTAAAGGTGAAATATCCAATTGGATTTAACATATATTCCACATAGAATAAAACCCATTGTTACTTTTTATTGAAATATATATAGATGTTCAAGAATCCACTAAACTAAATTCTTGACCTAATAAAATGATGATGATATCCACACATACATCTTTAAAACACATCGAATTTTTCATTGAAATAATTCTATTATTCATTAATAATTTTAATCAATTACCCAGATGATGAAATAAAAAATAATTACAATATACATTCAATTATTCCTTGAATCATTCTGAATATCATCAAATCCTTTCAAGATAAATATCAATGTAGCAGCATTGTAGACCAATTTCCAAATTATATGTTGGAACCTATTTCATGTATTCATTAAATTAATTTTACATAGTTTTTTATACATTTTTTATATTACTATAATCTAAATGGACATAATAATATCCAATATATAGTTTTTATTACTTCATTATTTCGAGTAGGTCACATCTCTAATTGTTAGTTCTCTTGAAAACTGACCCAAAATTTATTGGTATGGAAATATTGAAATCTATTTGTATTTATATCATGAAGATAGATTTAATATGGTATTATTTTTGTTATTTATAAATCACATAATTATCATGGTGGATTGATGGGTGTCACTGATGAATAGGTAGGTGAATCCATGGTGGTATGAGATAATGGAAACTAGGAATATCCCAGTTGGAGAGAGTTCAGAAATTGGTAGTACATTCCAAGTTCTATATTGAATATATTCTATGGTTAATTAGGTATTAATTGGAATTAACGTATATGAACTAATGTCCATAGGGATAATATCAAATTATTTTGATGAATGATGCTGATAAACCCTTAGAGGCATGATTCTGACAATGATTTGGTGTCAGAGTCATATATTTATAGTATTAGGAATGGTCTATTAGTGGTATATTATAATTATCATAATAATGAACATGACATTTGGATAATGTTTAATGAGGTTCGATAATCATGGCTCATGTTGGGGAAAAACCAATAGGACATTGTTGTTTTAGTGAGATGGTATTAGTGGGGATATGATTTAGAAACTATTATGGTGGATTGTTTTCAAGAAATATCTTAGTGGTTGAACCTATCATCATTTAGGATTTTTTCAGTATATGTGTTGTGGAAAGGATAAAAATAACTATTTATTAAGTGAAACTAGATCTAAAAAGGGATATTTGTTTATTGAGTAACACATGGTTCTCAGATAATACTTCTTTCAAGTATTCCAATTTTTTGTTTTGAACCCTCTAAGATAATTTTTTAATATATGTGGATTGTACATGGGGAAATGGGTTATGTAGAGCTTGTGTGCCTCATCATGATATTAATTTATATTAATCATGTTTTAATCATATATTTGTATATAAATTATATTTTAAGAAAATCATCTAGTATGGATCTAAATCAATGTTTTGACATTTGATTAATGTAATAGGATTGGTTTTATATTATTTCATCAACTTTGATAATATATAGTGGTACTAAACTGTCATATTTTGCGTTATTGGTGAAAATAAAATATCTATATATTGGGTATGTTTGTATTATAGGGATATTTAATTGATTATAAGAATGAGTTTTACTGTTGAAATTTGATGGTTGAATTTTTAGAATTATAATCCTTATAGTATAGGGTTTTTAAAGACAAACTTTATTATAGGATAGGGATTTTAAAGAAAATTTAAATTTTGTGGGACATTAGTAAGAGGTTATGAATATTTTTGTATGTTAAAAAATGGTGGGTTAGGATATCATTTAGAGTAGTTTGTCTTGATTTTAGAAGTGTTACTTATTAGTGGAATTGTTGAATAAGGCCTAAGAGGCGCAACTGATGTATTTTATGTACAGGGATCTACTAAATACTTGGTCAAGGGTAACTAAATACTTAGGTAACCTTTAAAAGGTATTACACCTTATATCCCAAATAAAAATAATTGGATATACATTTAATGAACATTAAGTGAATTGGATGCTAGTATAACATGGATGGTCACCAATTAGGGAAGGATTTCGTCCATTTAATAATAGTGGAATAGTCATTTATCCCTCCTAACATTCAATCTATTATACAATTGTTCTTACAAAATAGTTAAAGGAGGATTAGGGGGTGATTATTTCACCATATATAATATATCTATTACCTCTCAAGGATGTTCTGTGTATAATGCTTATTATTCATCAAATAACCATGGTAATTTTCTAATTTTTAAACTTTTTAATCCACCTTATATCCTTATATATTTAAATTCCTATTATTATTGGGTTTAAATATGATTTAACTATATTGCAAAGAAATAATTATAAATTGACACGAATTTATGCTATAGATTATATATGTCATTAAAGGGTTATGAATGCCACTATATTCCCACTAATTCAACAGCGATACATAACTATCTGAGATATCATCGAGTTATAGACCAAAAAGAAATAAATTGGTGTTCATTTGAGTGTTGACTTCTATTTTTACCAAATATAGTCTCTATCCATGTAATATTTCATTTATAATTATATGTGTAAGTAGTAAAAAAACTGTTAACCAAATGAATTGCATACTCCCAAATATTAACATTCTTAATATAAATAAAAATTATATACATTATAGCATGCCTCCTTAAAACTAATTTGAATGAAAATCTTTAGACAATTATATGAAAAAATATTAATTTGAACAATTATATCCTTATCATATCATCATCACTATAATTATTTTTTATTCTTACTATAATAAATCGACCAAAATACTCTTCTTCTCAAAAAATTTTCAAAATAAATCTTTACTGTTTTTTTAATAAGTATATTTTCAATCTTTTCATTCCTAGAAAATATTATTAATTAAAACATTTTGATATGTCTCTTTTTTATGGAATTCCATGATCCCATGAGATACAATAATTTCAAAATTCTCTTCCCTTGGTTAACATTATTCATCACCAATATTTTGATATAAAACTGAACTGTTTTATCAAACGACATGTAATGTTAGAAATCTAAAAATCATTAAAAATTTTCCTTTCAATAAAACATGAATATCACACATAAAAATTAAACAACTATGAGAATTAGGAGTATTTATATAATGAAATGTCAAACTCGACATTTCATATAGAGGGATATACATACATCACTATCTTTTATAGTAACATGGTTTGGGATATATCCTTTCTGATGACCATGATACAGCCATGAATATTAATTGGTATAAAATTAGAAAGGTGTTAGATACTATATCCTCATATATATTATTTTTCAAGAATTGATAAAACTTATTCTAGACTAATGTTTCTTTTCAATAAAATGTAACAAATATTATGGGAAATTTTTTCCATTTCATCACATGAAGAAGTAATGATATAAACATTTCAATATGTGTGTTAACCATAAAAAACTCATTACAAAATGTAAATTTATATAATTTGTATGATTATATTCCAGTAATATTTTATTTAAATATTAATGAGATATGTTATACTTAATGAAATAGCGTTATAACATTCTATAAAACACACAGATTGTATCCCAAAATTTATAATGGTCTTCTCATAGGTAATGATATTCCCATATTAATTTATAATTTACAAATACTCTCTCATAGATTGTAGTTTTTTAAAAACACCTTGTATGTATTTTTAGTTAGATTTAAGCAATATTTTATCCAAAAATTTATTCTACCTAATGAGTAATGAGTAATGATATACTGATAACATTATCTTTTTTCTGATAATGGGAATAAATAATCTCAAATCACTACCAATATTATTAACTATCTATAATTTAAATTTTTTTATAAAAGTTCCCATAAATATTTCATGAAATAAATAAAATAACTGAATTTAGAAAACATTACCAAAAACATTCCATCATCCTAGTTGTGTCCAAAATTCCCTTATATTTATTTCTTTAGAGGATATTAAACTCACTTAGAGTATTAATCATCAAGCCAAAGAGTCAAAGACTCCCCCTATTAGAAAAATAAATCAATTTATGACGAAAAAACGGTATCCAAAAAAATCAATAAATATAAATAACACACCTTGTTAGAGGTAAGTATTGTTTTTAAGAGGATTATTTTTCACAAATATTTCTAAAAAAATGAAATTTTATGGTAAAAATTACCATTATTGAGAAAATATTCAAAACTAATATTTTAATAAATATGTATGAAGATCAAAAGTAGATAAAAAGGTGTATATTTAAAATATTAAGCATCATAATATGTTTGATCGCCATTTATTCCCATGTAATTTTTATAAGAATGATTATGATGTATTTTAGCAAGAATATCAGTTACTAGATTAGAAGGGAAATCATACTCAATCTTTACTTAGTTCATTGTGACCCTTATCTAAATAAAATATCACATAATTAAATATTTTACACTTTGATGTTTTATTTTATTCATTTAATATTGATCTCTCTATGGTTATAACAATGAATATATATAGTCATCATTCACTTTTTACCCAATTCAATAAGGTGATATTCCATCTAAATAAACTATGTGCAAGAATCAGTATTAAAAATGTATTCAACATAAACTATTGTAAAGTAAATAAACTAATTATTCATTCTTATCAATGATATGTATATATTACCTTGTAAGAAGACACCCACTAAATAGTGATTCATGTTTCATCATGATACATCAGAAAACATTAGTGAAATATATATTCATTGGATTATTATTGTCATTATAAACTGATCTATAATAATTTATGAAATTATCATATTTTTGTTACATTATTTTATAAAACCATATTACCCTCGTTGGGGATCTTTTATACCTAAAAACAAGATATGTTTTATAAAAAATATTTCACCTTGATATTTTTATTGTTAAAAAATTTATTTAAACCTTCTTATAATTTCTATTATTAAATATTATTTAATTATAGTAATTATCTAATTTTATTCTATTATCAATAGAGTTAAAAAAGCACACAGATCCCAGTAATATCTCATAATATTTTCAATCAAATAAATCAATTACAAAATAAATATTCCATTTTATGTTTTAACAATATGTATTCCAAATATGAAATTTCATTTACAAATTAGAGGCATATCTCACTCTATCTATATAATAGAGAAAAACTACTCAAAATAATATCATATAAATACACGAAATATTATACCTAAACATGCAGAGAGACCACTATTTAACCATCACATATCATATTACCATATTTTTTGTAATAACCACATCCTATGATTAACATATGATGTCCCAGATATGAATCATGTATTGGATATCATTCCCTTCATCTAATATTTAATTCATAAAATACATTTATTGAAATTGAAACCTTCATTCCATCATGATCTATCTAAAATATTGAATGTTAATCCATGTACACTTCTTATTATATGACTCAGTTATGAAATGAATATTTCACACACATCTAGAAAATTTCATAACACCCACTATGTAATAAAATATATAAATAATATAATAGAATTGATTCTCTACACTAGTGATAATATAAAAAAAAATTTCCTCAACATCAATATATCAAGAGCCATTACACACATGAATTACATAGTTTATGATTATATATTCATCACTATGATTTTATATGAAAACCCATTGGGTGTCTATAGAATTTTCATAAATTTATTTTAGAACCAAATCTATGGTATTTTTCTTTATATTATTTCCATGTTTCATATCCACAAGGTTAATAAAATTATAATCTTTTTCAAAACCATCTAAATTTTTTGGTTCAATAAACTAAAATAAATTACCATAGTATAATTTATATAAAACCTAAATTTATGATAGAGAATATGTATTGCCTAAAAAATACCCAGAAAAGAATAGCCAGAGGTGAAAACCCTGATAATTTATTCAAAAGAAATGAGAAGTTCAGGAAACAAGTACCACAGACCCAAAACAACCATTACATATCCTTGAAATCAAACCCATCACCACCTCGATGATAAGAAAATTCTTCAACAGTTTCTGATTCCTTCTCCGATCATTCGTACTTCTTGAGAACATTAGTGTACATTCTTCTTAGATTCAACCACTCCAGTGAGAGAAACTCAACATGAAATTTTCATATTCCTAACAGAAGATCTGGTATTCATTAGATTTGGCATATAGGAGCAGTCCTTCCTCATCTTCCCACATGGCAGAGCCATCATACGTTCCTAGGTCACTGACAATATCTTGTTCCCCCTGAACAATGTCATTGTATAGAATATAGTCTGATACTACATGGAATCATCTTCTATTTGAAAAATTATCCACTCAAATTACTCATTTCATATATCATTTCTTATATTCACTATATTTATAGTATATTTATATATTTCATATTCACTTTTTATTCCACATGTATGTGGGTTTAATGAAGAAAAACATATGAAATATTCCTTAAACTCCCCTATTTATGAAATCTCTTTTATTCCACTCGTTATTGATTATAAAGCTCTTAATTAGAAAGAATAAAAAATAATTAA
Organism: Viscum album; assembly: GCA_963277665.1. NCBI lineage: Eukaryota > Viridiplantae > Streptophyta > Magnoliopsida > Santalales > Viscaceae > Viscum > Viscum album. The sequence continues at coordinate 126,808,765 of OY728148.1, forward strand.
CAATGGGTTTCTTATTGAACTGAAATACACATGATTAACATATTAATTACCATTTCTTTTCTTTTTATTATACTCATATCAACAAAACCAATATGTTGTGACATTGTTTCTATTTTTTTGGTATAAATTCATTCTCTACTAAATATTTTTTTACTATGTGATTTTTTAATTCATTTTTCCAATCAAATATTTGCACAGAAGTTTTATATATATATATTTTTCAGTTGTACAATAATACCATTTGTTCTAACCAAGTATTTACATATTTTTATTAATTGGATTAATAAAGCCAATCATATTAGAATCTTCATAGAAATAATTGAAGAACTAACATTTTAAACCTTCTCCATCATTATTCTACACACATCAGTTGGAATTTTTTCCACTATATTAATAGCTATAATTTTTTATGATTATATGATTGGAATGATCACATGACCATTATATATATTTTAAATATATTTCCTTTCTACATTTTAAATTTTTTCACATATAGGAAAGCATTATGTCCTACCGGTTACTCAATGCATCCTAGATTAGATGCATATGTATTTTGGTTATTATTTTTTAATATTTATTGTATAATAGATATACCCCATCATATACATTATTTTATTTTATGTTTCTTTGAGCCATTAATCCTATTATATTAACATTAACATCTTATCCTGTGAACCTCAAACCATATCATGAAAATTAAATAACATATCTCATGATTTATATTTTTCTATTAGTTGATAGTGTGATAAAAATTCAGGGCAGTGGCTGTATATGTGTCGATACAATTTATTTTTAGCCCGTTGCACCATTTCATACAGAATAGAATAAAAAATTCAAACTATTTATATTTATATTAATAAAGAATCTAATATATTTGTTAAAAAGATTCTACCCTAGAAGGATATCTTCAAACCTAGTGTATAGTGGTTTTTATCTCACACAAAAATTAATTTTATTATTTTTCCAATATGAATCTATTGGAGAAGGTTTATTCATGAAAATAATAATACTATAGGAAATAAAATTTTAAAAACATTAAATGTGTATATATAATTAATAGAAAAAAATTATTAATGAATGGTCACTAAGGAAATTTTATGACTCTAATTGGCTGAATGAAATAATCCTATTTATTTTCAATTTTCTACATGAATCACATGGCATTTTATATTCATCTAATTTTTTTAGAATTTTTATATCAAATTCACAATGCATATTTCTTTTTCTAATTATTGAAAATTTAATTTTTAAAAATATATTATGTCTTCCTTGGAAATTTTTTATTTAAAAAAAATTGACATTATATTAGTAATATTTAGTATAATATTCTATAATTTATATATAAAATTTCCCACTTATTTGGAATTGATGTATTGTACTTTTGTAATACATACTATATTTTTTGTAAAACACCTCATAAAACTAGTAATTTTTAATATTAATAACATAATTCTAAAAATTCATATTTTAATATCCAAATTTATCAGATAGAAATTGGTATAAAATTTTCTATAAATTTTCCTCATTTTTTGGAAGAAAAAAAATAACATATCTTCTTAAAAACTACTCCTTTAATAATCCTTAAAAAATATTTTGATATATAGTTCTTAATTCCTTTAAAATTTCAATCAACTCTATATTAAATAGTATAAAATTATATTCTTACATTTTTTTATAATTTTGGTCATATGCATTAACAACTGAAAAAAATTCATCATATAATTAAGTCTAATCATCATTAATGATGAAAAATTTCAATAAAATTAATTTTTATATATTTTAAAAATGAATTTAATCAATATAATTGACATTTCATTCAACCTATTAACATATATTTGATCTACTATATTAAACAAAACAACCTTTTTAAATCACTAAACATTGATGTTTACTCTATCATATCTTCATATTTTATATTCTATTATCCAAAAATTCTAGTATTGTATTTTTTAGAAACACATATATTATCTTCAGTATCATCAACAAGAATCTTTGACATTCTCCAATGAGTATGACATAAACAAGTAACATTATAGTTACTCTTATATATGATCTAGATGATATAATTTATTAGAATACAGATGTCATGTATCATAGTGAAACCTTCTCATTAGTAAATATATATTCATACATATTGGAATGAGAACACTCCAACACTTTTAAAAAATATGTTTGTGGGATATTATAAAAATGATGTTTATTTGTTGTAATGTTTGTTTCCAAGTGGTAAAATATCAAATAGAATTTATTTAGATGTATTGTGATAGAGTTTGATCTATTTAAATCTAAATCTAAAATAAATATAAAAAATATGGTTCTGACAATAAAACATGCATCATGTATCAATGATTAGTTTTCAAAATGATAATTTTGGAATTCATAAGGTTTATTACTGAAATGAGTTCCGAGGTCACACCATATAGAAGGTATAAATATTATTTTACATTAAATATGTAACATTATGTTACCTTAATCAGGTTAGTTTTCCATATTTTAAATTTCCCTTCATGATTCATGTACATAGATGTTATTTTATGGAAATTCTAAAGACTGTATATTAGGTACACATTGTGTATTGACTACTATGAACTGGTACACATTTTCTACCTAAGGAACATGTCATATAAGAATTTAATGTCTGTTTTTAACCTAAGGTGATGAGTTTTTCAGCATATCTTATCTAGTGTGGCCTACACATCATGACCTATGGGTACATGTCATGACACATCCCACGCCTAGGTGAACATCATGCATTTTCAAATTTTGATTCTATCGTTCCTTTGGTTGTATGTTTCCCATGAACTAAAACTATCCCAAGGTATTTTCCGAGGTCTATCACCTTTATGATCACTCTGATCAGTTCTATTTCATCGTTACATCTACATTATGTCTCATCGGGTAAGTGTTCTATCTAGTTGTCTCTTGAAATCGACCACGATAAGCCCTAACCTCTAATTATCATATTTTTCATCTTTGATGAATGAATCTTGATATCTTCTTCAATATCCATTGTGAGATCACATTCTAAAGGCCCTGTTCCTTAATTGGTTATGGTGTGACAGTTTCCTACTTCGATGTATGTGTGTTTTCTCTCTACATCCAAACATTTGTTTTTAGATTTGAATAAATATTTTGGTGGATTGGAATCTAGAGTGTCTGCTAGTGCTGTTGATTTTTTTTATTTGGATTTTATTGAGGGCTTATGTGACCCAATATTTGAGGTAGGGGGTTCCGTATCAAACCTGTGATAGTAAACCTAATTGTTTATCCTTTCAAATTTATATATAAATGATTTACAAAATATTAATGATTGTTGTATGTGTTGAATAGGGGTTCTGAATGAAAAATGGGTTTTCCCGGATTTTGATAAATGGATTATAAATGGTTTTGAATTATTTTCATGGCATTGAAATAGGTTTGTGAAAAGGGGAACATGGTATACATTGGTTACATAGGTGGAAGGTATATCTTGAGGCCATTGTAAATTTTTTTGTTATTATATAAATTTTTTTTCTTGGTTATTGCCTTTTTTTCCTAGAAACATTGTTCTAGAAGACTAATATTGGCCTTTTGGGGGTTTTACTCATGGGGTATTCATCTGCTTCCTATTCCATTTGTTCTAGGATAAGATTTTTTCACTTGATTAATTTGGTATGAGTAGTCTTATACTTTGACATGTTGTATTATTTGGTGTGTGATACTTGTGCTGATATTTTGTATTTCATTGATTTCCGAGTAATCCTTGATATGCAAGATTGTTCTTGTAGAAAAATGGTATGGAAAAAATTCATTTAAACTATTGTACTTTCATTGGTTTATTATTTTGAAGAAGGTATATGGTTACCATGATTTCTATAAAACATAATTACTATTTAACATTCCATGTTTTATTTTAAAAATGAGCATACCTGATTTTTTATATAAGGACATGTTATGGTCACCTGTGTGGGATCCTACAGAGACTGCTAGCTCACTTCATATGAGCTGATTTGTTAGTGTGAAGACCTTTTTTACTATGTAGGGAATAGAACAATGTCATATGTAGGTGGTGAGTTTTGTGTTGGTTGGAATGGGTACATGATGGTGAGATGGTTGGAGGTCATCCACGAAATAGTTGGAGTGGCTATTTGTTTTTGAGTCCCATGCAGTCAAAATGGCTTTTGGAGTTTTTAGCTATTGTCGTAGTTGTTTTGTTTATAATATTTTCCATATAATTATGGTATATATTTTTTTACTTGTAAAATTTTCTATTACATATCTATAAATGTATTCCATGTTGTTTTTTTGGATGGGTAATATCATACACTCATTTTTTTCATTTGATGCCTGGGTGAATATCACTAGCTCATGGGGAACAAGAACACCATTAGAGTATGTGACAGATCAGGTCGGGTGCTGGTTTTTAGGGAAACCTAAGTCAGTTTGATAATATTTGGTACGAGAGGAGTTCTTCCATAAAGAATCTATTCATGGTATTTCTATTAGAGTAGAGACAAGATTTTCAGAACATGAGTGGTATGTTGTGATGACTGAATTCCTATCTCTTGTTGTAAAGAGGCTCAATTTACCATGGAAATTCAGTATATGTTTCTCCATTTTTGGTTTCATATTTGGAAAATATATTGTCATGTTTTTTATCAGACTTATGTTTCAGTGTGTAGTAGAATGCCTCTGAGCTATCTTCCATAGGTTCCTCAAGAAGGGGAAACTGATGAACCTCAAGGAAATACACCTATGTACTATAATCTCATCAAGCCGATTGTATGGTTAGTCCATGCAGTCAACCAGGATGTGCCATGATTCTAGAATGGAATGGTTGATGTAAATCCCAGAACTCGATGAGAATTTCATCGATCACGAGAGTTCTTGTATAAGAATCCACCATCTGTTAAATTGATGAATGAATATAATGTGGTATAGGATTGGATATAAAAGAAAAATAAAATATCTGATTTCATATAGACACATTATAATATATTTTTTTAGTATGAAACATTCAGACTCAAGGGTTTTATAAATAATTGGTGGGACTCTACTGTCTAGACATACATTCATGTGGGCTTGCATTGGAAGGGTTGCAAAACCACATTATTTCGATAATTATTTTTCTAGAGTCTTCGGTGATAGTAAAATATCATGAAATACTATCATTTATTGATGGAACATGTTTATGGTCAACCTACACCAACTGGTTTACTAATCATGTCTGTTTTTCTTAGGAAATGTTGTGGAATGACAACTAATGGTGCAGAAGTACCCGTAGGGATTGTGACTCGAAATTAGATCACAGATTTTCATGATGAATCTTCCTAACTATATGGGGATAGTGGAAAAAACAATGACATTAGATATGGACAAGGAATTAATTGTTGTTTTAACGACCAATTCTATTCCAAATAGTGAATGATTTAGTGGCATGCAAGGGATGAAGATGATGTGGAAGGACCATCGTAGGAGTGGTGGAGGTGGGCCTGAGCAGCGAGCCTCCTCTGAACAGTCCATTGCAACTTGAAGTGTGCCTCTGACTTGATAACAATGTTAAAAGTCAGATATAAATAGAAATTCTATTCTTATTCCCATGAATAACAGAAATAGGGGTGGATGTGTTGGTTATCTAAATATTTTTTTCCGGCTATGAGTACGCCTCATTATGGTCAGGGTTTGTTGACTCCAAATGCTATTGCAGTGCATTCAGAAGCATCAAATACTATAGGGATCCTATCAAAGGACTCATGAGTGAAGAAATTACACATATTAGATGAGTTTCCATTGTAAGTTGATTGAATTATATAAATAGTATGAGGTATGCTCAATATTACAGCTTCAGTAGTTACTATATTGTTTGATATTGGTGCCTCCAACTAATTTATATCTGCACATTTTTTTGATATTAGTAATCATTCAATGAAACATATGACCATTACAATGGAGTTAGAAATTCCACATTGAAAAAGGAATGTGCATGGCTTCTATTTTTATTTTTGTTCATTCATGATAGCCAAGATAGTGTTGGTCTAGAATTTTCTCATTCTTCATATAGATCTATTTTAAGTCATAATCAGTTTGGATTGTCTTATTTCTCATCGAGATGTGGTTGTTTTATATCGTCATCATGTTTTGTTTCTTTTTGTTGATGGGAGCTCTTGTGTGTTTTAGAGGGAGTGGGATCATAGATCAGGTCGTAGAGGGCCATCACAACTGGACCTCAAGAGTATGTTTCCTACCATTGGGGTTTTTCCTAATGTAGTTTTCTATGTTAGTGATCTACATAATGACGTCTGGTGAATTCCTTTCATTTTCCCAGACAATTTATATTGTCTTCATCTACAGATTTTGGTAGTGTATAAAATTTCCATATTGGTGAGAACATAACCAATATTGATGCCTTATAATGGATTGGAACCAGTGAAGTTGAAAGAACTCAATACTCAGCTGGAATATCTGTTATAGAAGGGTTCTATTCACCATAGTGTTTCTCTATTGGTATCCCCTATGAACATATCAATGAAAACTGATGGTTACCTTATTTTATGTGTGGGATATTAAATGTTAAATTGGTTAGTGGTTATGTAAAAATACACTTTTCTGTTTGTGGATGAATTGTATGATTAGTTTTAGGGATTAATGTGGTTTTCAAATATCAATCTGTGATCGGGTTATAATTAGCTCAGAGTCAGAGAGTCTGATATGCCCAAGATGGAATTTAAAATCATGTGTGTCCATTAGGAATATCAAGTGATTCCATTACGTATGACTAATGAAATTTTATTTTTCATGGAATTTATGAATTAGATAATCCACCTATATCTTGACAATTATTTGTTAGTGTTCATGGATAATATTCTTGATTATCCAACATCTGAGAATGATCATGAGTAGAAACTATTTTTTGTTCTAGAGATTTTTATAAATAACTGTCTCTATGGAATGCATTCAAAGTAATTTTTCTTGTTTTAAGAAGTGATGTTTAAGGGGACCAGAATTCATAGAATGTCATATCCGTAGATCCCAAGAAGGTAAATATTTTTTTGTCCACAAAGTAACCATGAAAATGTCAATGATATTTGAAGATTCCATGGTTTTTCATGATTATACCAATTTTTCATCAAGAATTTATAAAAGTTAGCATCACCTTTGATAACTCATACCAAGAATGCGGTGAAATGCTCATACGATGTGATGTTTCAATATTCTCTTGATGAACTGAAATGACTAATGGCATCGACACATATTCTAATCATACCTGATCCCAGTAAGGGGTATATGGTGTTTTGTGATTCATCTGGGGCTAGTTTGGGATTTGTGTGGATGCATGAAATCATTGGCTCTGGAATGCATTAAATGTGAAATTTCTAGGAATTATGTAAATAAATTTCTTATGGGTAAATATCATGAATAAAATCAACAAGGTTTTACATGTAATTATTATATTAATGGTGATGAAGAGACATGAAATGACATATGAAAGGAAATAGGTATTAAGGAAGGATATGATGGATTATAGTTAATGGTTTGAGAAATTAATATGGTGAATTAAATATTTATGTATTGGAATTAAAATATTATGTCATATTAATATTGAAATATATAATTATTGTTTATTATAATATATTAATTTATGATTTTAAAAAATCTATAGAAGGATACTGATAGACAAGATGTGTTATTCAGTGGAAAGCTTATATTTTGATAATTGGACGGTAACCATTATTATGTTCCTGATGTTTGAAAAATAATATTTATATTGGATATAGAGATGAATTCCATTGAAAATGAAAATAAATACTATTTCTGATCTTGAGACTAAAAAATGATATTTTGATATGGTTATGTATTTTATAAATGATGTAGTTCAATAAATTAATGGATCTATAGAATATATTAAATAATTTGTGGTTTCATTTAATAAATGGGATAGAAGTCCTGTTATCATTGAGGTTCTATGATAATTCAATGTTTAAGAGAGTACATCGTGAAAGTATTCACATGTATGGAATGTGACAATTAAGATCTATTTTTTCAGTTTGGAGGATTAATTATAAGCTCATTTTAGAAATTTACGGACCTTAATTATAATTTTTGGGGTTTTAATATTGTGGAAGGTTTATAAACAAAACTATTTATGAAATTCTTTATGATGAAATTGGGATAAGGCTTCAATGATTATTTTATTATTTCAGCATATGATGATTTAGGCATAACTTTTGCTAACAATATTTTTATGGTGATAAATAAATATTGACATAATGATTTATCAATCTAGTTATGGATCTTATTATCATTTAGTTATTTTGGCATAACAAAATCCACTTTAATTTCATAGAGTATGGGATGATTTATAAATTGATCAAGGACCAACCAATGTAAGAGATTAAACATATTTAATGGAATGAAATCAAGGAAGTATATATTCCATTGAAAATTCTTCATCTTTAGAAAAAGGATATTTGAATATAATGTTGTTCTGAAATGACAATTTTTATGTTATTTTTTATTTTTACAAGAATATTTGGTTTATGGTTTTGGGGTAGAAAAGTTTCACTGGATCACCCACTTTCTTGTGATTAGTTATCTCAATCACTCTCAATAATTATTTAATTTTTCTTCCATCTGAAAATAATCACCTTCCACCTCTGTTATCCTCCTTGTAAAACTTATATGCCTTATTCTATATGACATTTACACATCCCATTCTCTTTTGAAATATTATGTTATATTAACCATTTTTATGAGCACGGTTTCTATGATGAAATTTTCCAATTGTTAAACATTTGTTGACCAATACAAATTTCGTGTGTGAAATTTATTTTAACGGTGGTAGAATGAAACACCTGATATTTTGACAAATATTTTTTTCAAATGAATTAAAAATTTATGATATTTTTTTTACACAGAAAATATATTTTATCTTATGTTACATGAAACATCATTTTTATCTTGTGTAACACAGAACACCGAACCTATAATTCATTACATGAGACACTTATTTCAAATGTAATGTGTCATACTATTACAATATTACTATTTAATATTATAGTTATCATTTAACCATTAAAATATATGGTATAAATAATATTTATAAAATTATAAAATATATTTTTTACACATTTATATATAATTAATTATTTTTTAAAAACATAATTATAAATTAAATAAAACATTATAAAAATATATGAAATTATTTAATAAAAATACTATTTTCATACAAAATAATTTTTTTACCTCTATAAATTAAATAATTCAATTTTGGTGAAGGAGTTTAATTTAATTTATACATTATATATTGAATAATATAAGTAACATCCATATTATGTTTTTCTTATATAATAAATAATAATAAATCCAATTTTAAACTAAAAAACAATATTTTTCTAAATAATGGTTTTGTAACCTATTAATATCAAACACATTTTAAATAGGAATTTTTTATAATTTCCTGATATTTATTTATAAAATGTGCCATTTTTATATATATTGAAATATAAAAATTATCATAGTCTTAATTGTTTATTTTGTTCTAAATGGTTTCATTTGTTTTATGAAAAGCGAAAAAATTATGAATTTCAATTCAACACATTTTTTTCAATAATTTATTTATAAAATTATGTTATATTGAAAAAATGTTTCAATGGAAAATTAGTTTAATTTTATATCCATAAATATAATTTATGTAATTTTAATAATTGTTATATTTATTTTGATATAAAAAATTTATAAATGTTGCATCTTTTTCTATTAAAAACACACTCTCTCGATGTGTCTGCATGATTAAATTTAAATTAATTTTTTCCCTTTTTTCATTTAATTAATAAATATGTATTACATATTTATAAAAATATAATTTTCTTTAAATAATATTTTCAACATAATATTTGATATAAATGATCAATGAATGCAATAAAAATTAATTACCACGGTTGATGAAAAAATTGGTTTAAAAGGGATTTCACTAAAATGATATAGATAAAAATTACTTATAAACATGTATAAAACGTTTTTATGGACATATATCAACCATTAAATCTATATTGTTCGAAAGGGATCATTTTTTACACTTGAGAGGAATTAAAAAATCTGGTATCTCACAATTCATTTAAAAAATACCAAATATGTCCTCTCCCCCACTTATTAAAGGCCACCCATATACTATCTTATTAATAGTTTTAAACAATTTTATTTAAGAAAATGTCTTCTCAATACATTATAAAAAATTCCTCATATCATCCTATAATCATTATTTATTTTGTAAAATTATCTTAGAAATGTTTTACTTAATAGTGAAGGAGGATACGCGAAGAAGTTTTAACATTCATCAGGGGGTGTTTTCGTGTTATTTCTTCCTTCATCCCCTAAAATTATTATTATATATTTATAATACAATAAAAATATTATCATATATATAATATTAATTTTTAGGTCATATTCAGGACCAAAAACATTCTTTTCCTCAATCAGATATGGTATAAAATCATAATTTTCCTCTATGGTCGACTACCTCCTTGTGAACTAACAGAGTTCATTTTTTTACATTACCATTATAAAGGATGAACATAATGATAGATTTATTATTTATATAGGAAATTTATTATACTATTATTCATATTTAATTATTTTATCACAAATACCTTCATTCTTCACATTTTTCCAGAATACAATAACACCACTAATGTGTTTGGTGAACTACTACCTTGCAAACCAATGTGATTCTTTCTCACATTGAATGGAATATATTAAATATGGGTATAAAAAATATAGTTTATATGTATGAAATAAATATGATTTAATTATAAACATTGATTTGCATTTCTATCTTTTTATCTTATAATAAAATTGAAATAACATTCATTCATACGTTCATCCAACCGTCTCGTTGAAAAAAGTATTTAATTTTCTGTCTCTAAATATAATAGATTAAGATAAATAAATATATACTGAACATATATTATATTTATATCATCGTTAAAAGTTTTATATGATTAAATGAGGATAAATTTACTAGGACCAAAAAATAACAAAAAAACTCACATGAAAAACATATCGGTTAATACCTAAAACATAACTTTAAAATGAAATCATAAATAAACATGTAATAAAAGTTCATGAGAAAATAATATATGGAACAATATATTCAAATAATATTATGTAATAGAGTTACCATAAATTAATGTTTATTATATATGATTTTAGAAAGTGAATGACATAAGTCAAGACTTATACTAAGGGATTTTTTTCTCACTTTTTACTTATATGAGGCTCATGTCATATTCACCACATACATATTTTATATTGTGTATATACTAAAAATGAATGTAGTTTCTAATTATTATACTAAATATTATGTTTATTTGAATATATATTTTATATTATATCGTTCATGGTATTCATGTTTTAAATGTTAATGAAGAGGTATGTTAATTTTTTCTCAAATTGACATCTTTCATATATGTGTTATGAGAGAACCATTATTATTTCACGATGTGTATATAAATACCATTTGACATTTAATATAATGAATTTAATTATGATAATGATATATAATATTCCATTTTATTTTATTCTTTTATGGGTATTATGATTCAATATTACCAAATTGGTAGGAGTTTTGTTTTACAATATCATAATTTATAAGAATTGTTAATGAGAATGCTTCAAATGATGAAATATTATGGTATATATCTCATTATACTCATAAATTTTATTATAAATTGGATAATTTATAAATAAATTCCATTTATTTTACTCTATTTTTGTACATAAGGGTTCAAAATAATATTATTTTGAAAAATTTTCTTTAGGTCAAAAACACTATTCCTTCCATAACATTGTTTTCTAAGAAAATGTTTTCAAAAATATTATTAAAAGTGTTTTTAAAATTAAAAGGGATGTGTCCCTACTAAATTAATTTAAATGATTTTAAATAATTATTCTTAATCATTCATGTATTTTTAGAGGAATATTGTTTTCCAAAAATTTTATGTTATAAATTGTTTTTAACGATGAATGAATATTTTTCTCAATAAATGGTCCATGTGTCCTTCAAAAATTATTTTTCATGTATGATAAAATCCAATGATGTTAATTATTATTTAATAAGAATAATATTGAAGGATATCATTATTATTGTCTATCTGTATAATTAATGTTTTTATTGATTTAATGTTTACGAACCACATTTATTTTTCCTGCATTATAATATACAAAACTCATGACATGTTTATGAAAATTGCCATATTTACATCAGTTATAATGTGATGGTATATTTAATTCTTAATGATAATTTGGAATAAATATTTATGGGTTCATTTTGATATTATTGGGACCTATATCACCCTATAATGTATTGGTTAATGATTTATATCCCTTGAGATAATTATGAGAAACTACTTGATGGACTTGATCCTTTATGGGAAACTTGTGTATACTAATCCACAATAATATAAAAAAATTTCATGATCCACTATGTTAAATAGGTGTTTTTGTATCAAAAATTGGTAATAGGAGCATCCTGATCCATTATAGGAAACCCTTTTGTTAAGATACATAGTGGTAATTCTGAGTGTCATGATCCACAATGGGAAACAAGTGAAAAGTCCTAATACACTATGGTGATGTTCTTCATAGATTAAAATTCCATATGAATTTAATTTATATGTTTATAATTGTTCCGTACATTAATTATATTATATTATGGTTTATTAGTTATTTATGACGATTTATCACTCTTATTTCACATGTTTTGTGAATTTTTTAGTTTTTAAGACTTCCCCTAAATACTATTTTTAGAAATAATATTTTTAAAATGTCAGTCATAATTTTTTATAACATGAATCATTGTTATGATGTATAACATTTTTTGGTAATAAATTATTAATTTATGTTCACTATTACATACCCGATTTTTTATCTTATTATTTCATATGATCATATATTGATATCTCCTATGTTTAGACATATATAGTATTTTAACTTACCCTTTATTTGATTTAATTTACCCATGTTAAGATGATTGGGTTAATGTAGAGTATTTCTATGTAGAGTGCATAATAAAAAGATATTTTGGGGGAAATATGGGAGAAAATTCCCCAGATTAGAATATTATTTTCCATGAATTCAATGGAACTATACTATTATAGTCATTAGATTATGGTTTGTGTAATGTGATGAGTAATTATATAAAAATATTTAATATCTATGTACAAGGTTCCTGGGTAACTATGCATATGGTAAAAATCCTTAGATTCATTATGACCATATAATCAACTAACTATTTTTCTACATTATATGACTTGGGTTTTTCACCCAAGATGAATCATATGAGAGATGACATAAAAAATAATAGGGGAAAACTTCTTCGATTTCCAAAACTCATTACCTTAAGAAAAGATAATACAATATCAACATTACCATCTAATCTGACCAAATGTTGAGTCCTTATCTGGAAAAAACAAATTTAATTAATTTGTTTCCACCTCCATATGGAATCAGAAAATAGTTTCAGAAACATGACTTGAGTCATTGAGAGAAACTTGAAATAGATAGATATATCCACTATATAACCCATGGAAAATGGAACTAACAACAAATCATCCCATTTCTATCAAGGATCCACCATCACCAACCATAATGAATGAAGAAACCCACCTTATGAAAAATGATTTGGGGAAAATAGAACATCTACATTATCCCTGAAAAAATTATTGAAAACATATTTTTCAAGGGAAATTCACACCCAAGACCAAGGGATACATGCTATATTTTGATGGTATACATTCATGAAATTCTCAGACCAATAAATTTCTAAAAAAACACAATGAAATTTCATAATGGTAAATTATACTAGCCTATAAACCACCTTACAATGTCTTATGTTATTCTTTTCTCAAGGGTTAATCACATACCAATCTAAGGCACTACCAATATTATCTCTAGATACACAATACTTGTGTCTTGTCAGCCAAGATACCCCAATAAGGATATATAAAACTCCATTAGGGACACATATATTCTTGAACACTAAAATAGAGATTTCATTCTCTATTTACAAATCATCATGTAAGGCATTACATATAAAGGAACAATATATCATAATAAATATAAATATTTTTATTAAAAGTAGATTTATATGACACAACTAATAAGGGAAAAACATTGAATATGAAACATTACATATTCTATGAAATAAATATATAATAGTTTAGAAATGTAAATGTACACAAAATCCATACAATGAAAATGTGATATGGGATACCTACAAAAACATACAATAACATTTAAGTGTCTCAACACTAGGGAAAATACCCCACAAAACATTAGCAACCCCATATAATGAATAGTAATGATAAATACATTTCATCATTAATGTATTGATGCCTAATTCCTAGATTTGATGATGTATAATGCCTAAAACACTTATATGAAAAAATAGTATTTAGAATAATTTCAAATCCATTATAATGGAGTCATATAATTAGAATTATAGATTTAGAATATTCCATGGGAAAGGGATCCCTAAGAAAAATACCCAATATTTATCATCGTAGATGGTATATACAGATCATATCAATATAGGGGATCCAATTCATTATATAATGTGTATACCCACCAAGAAATATATATTTATCAATTATAAATTGATTAAATCCATATATATGTATAAAATATCATTGATTTTTGATTTATATTAATATAATAATGGGAGTTCTCGAAAAAAAATTGAGTAATGGAGGAAGAAAAAACTGATTACCATTAATACACATGAGTCAATTCTATAGATCCACTAGATTTGAAGTATAAATAGATATTAAAACAATAAACTAATAATTGGGTTCCTATGTTTGTGATCCCTATGAATAATAATATGAATGTTGGGTTTAATAATGATTTTTTGTATAAAATATAATTTTTAAATTCTTTAAAGCTTCTCAACTGTTTTCCCGGATGGTTTCCTTAATCATGTTTCTGCTGTTTGAGGATTTATAAGTCTTATATAAACCCACGTGGTATTGCCACACAAATTGAAAATCTATTCTGTAATAATTTTTTCACCTCTGTTATAAGATAAATGGTTTTCCAAGGAACAACACGTGATTACCCTAACCATGTGCCAAACACACACCCACTTAAGGGAATATGACATCCTATAAAACAAAATAAATGATACCTAAGTCTTCACCTAGGTATATAATATCTAAAAAAAACTTAATGAAGGTCTGAAAATAAGGTATAAGTTCTTTAATTCCCTAGGCCACAAAATTATCTCCCCTATAAGAAAATTTTATGCTTCATAATATTCTCTATCATTCCTCCTCAACAAACATGATAAATTTAAATCATACATCAGACTACCTCTCCCAATAATCTTTTTTAATTCATGGAATTTACCAAAGGAAATAGAAAATATCATTTTATTTCCTTGTGAAAAAATCTTTCTTTGGTTTATGATTCACATTGGACACTCCATAAAGGAATTGTTGGGATCTATCTCAAGATCCTCATAGTCAATCACATTCATCTGATTGGGCATGTACCTCTGAAGATAACATAAAATGAATCTACCAAGAATATACTGATACCATGGTTTATGATATAAATGGTTGTCCACTATCCCTATACACAATATAATATCATATTGTCTAAAAAATATAACCTGTATATTTCCTTGCTTCTATAATATTTTATTTCTTAATTGTAGAGTTTCCCAGAAGAAACCATATTCTACCACCAATAACAACAATGGTATCCTCCTCTGATATGCATACAAACTTTTTAACTTCTTAGTGGATATTAACAACTAATGGATCAGCCTCACTCTCTCAAATGTATATTATATCAATATTTACCCCACTATTTCGTCCTCATAATAAATTTTGAATCATATTGGTGAGATCCATGACTAGACATAAGGAGTCTCAAATGGTGACATCTAAATTATAGCATGAAAAGTTATGTTGTATTCAAAGTCAATATTCGTTTGTTTATCATCCAAGTATCCACAAAATTCTAAATCACATGCTTGAAAAATATCTTATAATATCAGGATCTCCATCTCTATCTCTCAATAAATTTATAGGTGATATGTTATTCATATTTTCAACTGTGTACACAAATAATTATTTAATCCCTATAAAAACTATGACCTGAAAAAAAAATATTTTCTACTAAAATTATATAAGGGACTATATGCAGACATAAAATATCTCAATCATGAAACATTATCAACACTTAAATTGAATGGGAATCCCATTAGAGAAAAAAAATTATAAACATTATTCAGATATTCCATTATCAACCAAATATTATCAACTCTCCTTATAGTCTTAGATAATCCAATCATGATGTCTGTGGTCATGAACTTCCACATATACAAACACATCAAATGTGGTTCAAGTATCCCAAAATGATGCTAGCTCTAAACCTTTAACATATAGAAGGAAATGGATCATGAAAAAATCGTTCATTCTTCTCTTTATTCCAAGATAGTAAAACTAAGGTCACATGGCATTGTAATTATTCTTCAACTCTGGAGAAATAACCCATTAATAATAATGATATTCTTTCATCAACTCATACCTCAAGAAAGGAGGTACTACTACTCACCCATGAGGGATAATTTACTTATTTTTTATCTATTCTATTGTATGTTTAGAGTTTCATGGCCACCAAAATTTTACTCACATTCTCACATTCTGGATCCATGAAATTTAACTATTGATGTTTGGCTAGAGAATCATTGATGTTGCAGTGCTGGGATCGTCCCATTGGCCCCATGGTTTCAATTATTGACAACATCTCAATTGCTCTGTTGATTTTGTTACCATCATCATTCAACCTCACTCATCTAAATTTGTTACTAGTTCTTTTTTCTATCCCCCACTATGGAATTTATTTCTATCAATACAACCCCAATGGTTCATTTTACGTTATTCTATTTTTTTTGATGTTCTGTGTGAGTATCCTATTTGTTTGACCATTCCCAGATTCTATGTTCAGGAGATCTATCAATGAAACATTAACCACTTTTCACTCACATATAACTATTATATTTCATATCATTAATTCTATTTTCCCCTATATTATATTGATTTTTTTATTTTTACTTATCTTGGTTGTTTTTTCCATGACCCCCTCTACCATTTCTCCTTTATCACTTGTTCTATACTCCACTATGGTCTAGATTTACATCTTTATTCATGATTTTGGTTATGTTGGTGGCTCCTATAATGGTTTTTAGGCATGGGGTTTTCTGTTAGTCTCTAGTTTGATTCTTTATGGGGTGGTGGATTCTGAGTTATCATTGTCATCCTCTAAATTTTGGGAATTGATTCTTGCATTGGTGGTTGTAATTTACATTGGGTTCCTTCCCTCATTGATGGATTATTCTTTATTTTCATGGGATTGGTTTCATCTGATGTTGGTCTTACTCTTCCCAATCATATTATTCTTCTATGAAGGACCCCAATGTGGTTAGGATAAAATATATCCATGGTGATTAAGGATGGTTTTGGTGAATCCTATAATTGTGGTCCCACTCTTACAGTTTCTGGGGTTTTATTGGTTGGCTCATTCATGATGTTGTTGTGGAAGTTGTGATAGGCTTCGCTTCCTCTCCAGCATATGGGGTCATTTATTCCAATGCATTAGTTGTGTTTTGGTGCTCTACATCCTGAGTCATGGTGAGGTACAAGATGTGATTTCAGGGATTGTGTTTGGATGGGATGCATCAGTGATTCAGTGATCATTATCTGTATGGGTCTTGTTGTGAATGTTGATTTTTCCTATGATGAAGGATCTCCATGGGGGACACACTGACCAAAATATTGGGGTTTTTCATTTTATGGTTCTCATATAACCTTAAGGTTTATTTTTTTTTTATAAAAATGTGAATAAAATACTCACCGATAATGGTAAATCATGTCTTCATCATGTAAAGACTATCCTTGAATATGTTAACTCCTTATTAATAATTACTAACTCATTGTACACATATGATATACCCAATAGATATAATTCAATTTTTCCTTTAATGAAGATTTTTCAATTAGTGTTTACATATTATTATTCCACCATAGGCTGATGAATACATTATCCACTCAACCATCAAACTCATCAAACACCGCTCTCCTTGAAAATTCCCTTCTCCATGCTCTCGTATCATTAGGATCATCATACATAAATCATTACCAATTATATTATCAATATATGGAGCATAATACATATTAAAATTGAATTTATTATGTTACTTCACCAAATTCCACTTCCTCGGATTGATATCCCACTAAGAAAATATGCATTTGAACCTCTTTTGGTCCATATAAAAGAAAATCCACTCCCAAAATAAAATAATACCCCCCACATTCCATGAATTGACCGTAGAAGCTAACTCTAAGTCCATAATTGTATAGTTTATCACATATGGTGTAAAACCCCAATATTGTTTTGTTATATTTTATTTTTAAATAATTATATTTCATCTATGTCTTCGGTTACAAAAAACAATTTCATATATTGCGTTATACGCAATATGGAGTTTCTAAAAAAATTATTCTATTATTGAAATTACTTAAACAATAAAATTATATACCAGCTATTAGAGTGAATGGTATGAATATTATTATCTGAATTATGAAATTGGAATTTTTTATATCTAATTAATTATAAATTATGATAAAAACAAATTAAAAGAAAATGATGTGTTTTTATGGAAATTTGTTTCCCCACAATGGTGTTTTATATTTCTAAATTTAATTTTTAACTATTATTGAACGATAAAAACTATATTAAGAGGTTATATATTGACTAATATGTTTTTTAACTTATACTATAAGGTTTATATTCATAAAATAATAAAAAAAATTATTTTTAAGCAAAAAAGTAGTAAATTTTTTTAAAAGGATGTTTTCTTGCCTTAAATGCCATACATTATTTAAAATAAAAAATTTGACACATTTATAAATTGCATTTGAAAATTATTATTTTTAATATAAATTTCAAAGTTATCTTAGGATGAATTTATGTTTTCTTAAATGTTTTTTCTTTTGATGAATAGTGAAAATACTTCTTTTTATTGGAAATTGTATTTTATTTTAATCAATTTACATGTTAATATTATATTTTTTAGTAGCATTAAATAGAAATTAATTAATTTAAATTTATAATGGTTATATTATGTTTTTAAAATATTTTATTCATGAATTTATTATAACACCATTTATGTTTTAAAATTAGAATTTTCCTGACAACTGTTTTTTAAGGAATTTTACTAGACATATTTTAATTTAAATTATGAAACTATAGTGTTTTTAATTTTAAAAAAATTTATTCCAAATTAAGATCTAGAAGTTATAAATTTATTTATTGGTTCGATTTATCTTTTTCCAATTTTAAGTGTAACCATGGTAAAGTATGTTACAATGGTAAAGGGTAAATTGGGTAATTATATTAAAAATAAAATGGCAAGGCCTATAAAATTACCATAACACATGCCCCGATTTTATTGTATGAATGTAACTATACACTTAACACCTAATGATAAATATCATTTTTAATGGGTAATGGTTTATGATAATGAAATATATAATATTTAAATAAATTAATGGTACAAAATGTCACATTCTTTGTCTTAAATATCCCTTATGTGTACTCTTGGGGAAAATGTGTGTTATGAAAAAATATAAATGCATGTTTTTATCTAAATTAACATATTTTCAATACATAATTTTAATTCTTAATTTCTGGGAAAATTTTATTATATTATTATATTTATAAAATATTATTTAATAAAAACATAAATAAGTCACATTCATGTTTAAAATACAATCACATTTTATATAAATATTGAAATAAATACAATTTGAGATAATTTACTTGTTAAACTAATTTTCGAGATGAAATTGAAATCATAGGTATATAATACAATATTCTATTAGAAGTCATAATATTATTGTTTTAATTTTAAAATACAAAATAATTAATATTGTCAAAATGGACACTAATCAATTTTTTTGAAAATAATATTTTATTAAATTATCTAAAACTCATAAAACATATTTAAAAATTAATCCTAACTATAATATGTTACAAAATATTATAAATTAACTTTTAGGTTCTATTTAAAATTACATATGTAATAATTATAATCTTTTAATATTGAAAATTTTGTTACCATTGTGATAATTAAAAGAGTTAACTGAGGGTTATTCAAAAAGATAAGGTCAAAAATATTTCCAAATTTTTATAATATCTCTTTATTGATGATATTAAAAAAATATATCATCTTATACTAAAATCCATTTCCTTTTGGTGGAAATTTTATGGATATTAAATTTGTTATTAATTTATATTTTATTTAAATTCCAAAATCACCCTTGAAATCAACTATAAAGGAGAAGATCCTCCCTCACTTATTCACATCATATTGAGCCATATATTTCGACCATTCCTTGAAATAAATATTATAAAATTACTTAGAAATATTATAGAGGTTCAGGTATTCTCAAATTACCACCCCAAGTGTCCCAAAGAAGAGATCAAAATGATGTTTTCCGAAGTAGGAAACCTTTATTTGTAACATACCAAGTATGTAATGAATAATAGATATTTTTATATATGTCTATTAATGAATTATATAGTGTTTGAGAGGCTTAAAATGAATATAAAACCAATCTTAAGCATGGAATACACTAATATTCTTAAAATATTGTTTTACTGCCTTTTGATGGAAAACCCATTTTGAATCAATATTTTGAAAATTTTATAATCTATATTTGTAAAATTAAACATATTAATTATGATTGGGACATTTAATTTTACATTGGATAAGTTTTTGGTATTTTTCTGACAATGTTCATTTTTAATGAATAGTGAAAAATACTGCATTTTACATCAAAACTTCTTTTTAATCTAATTTATTTATATGAATAGATTATCTTTTGAATTGGTTTTGAAGTGTAATTAGAATATATTTTTACCATTTAATCCAATGGTGGTCATTGGAATCAATTTCACTTTGAAATTGGACTTAAACTGGTGTCAATCTTTTGATACTTATTGTTTCATAAAAACACGCTATTTGTCATGACAGCGGGAATTAATTATTAAATTAATTAATGTGACTTATAAGTTGTGAATTTTTTAAAATAGACTTCAATTTTGAATTCGGAATATCAAATATAGCTTAGGGAGAATTTTTGGTAATTTTATGAAAAACATCAATTTTTGATGAATAGTGAAACCACTAAGTGGTACTTATAAAAACTGATTTTTCCATTTAAATGAAATTTTGCCATCATTGTGTTTTGAATTTCAGAAATCCGACATACATGGTAGTCATTAAGAAGTAAAATGTGGTTCAATGGGATTAAAATAATTTTTTGGTGAATAGTAACTTATTAAGTTCTTAATCGCGATTAGTGGTAATTAGTGTAGTTTAAGGTAAAAATAATGTTCTAATAGTATGATATGAGCTTGAAACATGTCTCACCCTCATTGTATGTGTCATGGCCGACCAAGAAAAGTCATGGGTCAACTTGGGGACCCCATGGAGCCACTTTGGTTGGGAAATTACATAAATAACTTTTTATTAAATGTTAAAGTAAAAATGACACAAACATGAGTTATTTTACTAAAACAATTTTTACATGGGGTTATACAGGTCAGCGTTTTGACTATAAATATTCATTAGAAATATAAAAAGATTTCCTACCTCATAGTATTTTTTTTATAATTTTTAGACATTAATAAAATTAAATTATTTATGACATCATGATGATGCAGTGATGACCTCATTATTTAACGATTTAAATAAAATGTAAAGATAATGTAAAATATAAAAACTACACATGGCCAAAACCAATCAGATGAGTGTATTTAGAAACCTTATTACCTTATCCTATAATTATATCAATGTGGGACCTTTTTAATCCGAAACTCATTTTAAAATAAAGTATCGTATCTTTACTTTCCAAGAGTGCCCCTCCTCTCCTCTTATAAAAGGCCCCCACCTCTACCTCCTTACCCACACTCCCAAAGCCTTTGACTCGGCCAACCCCTGCCCATTTTGTCTCTCCACTTCCATATATTACTTCTTGAAGCCTCACATTGGGCAGAAGTCTTCCCAAGGAAGCCATTGAGCTCAAACCAAAGGGAGTGACTCGATTTTAAGGTAATGTCTTCTTTTGAGTCCTTTTGTTTTATTTTGCTTCTCCAACCCCACAAACTATTTTTATTATTTTCTTTTGTAACAACTCCAGTATCCTCAATATACTAGGATTTTTTTATAATATGGTTTTGAGCTACACTTACACACACCTACATCTAATGGTTAACGAACATACTGTTTCTGTGGATGGTGAATTTATGCCTCCCGAAACGATGATTGTTCAACATTCTTTTCAAACCTTCAAAGGTGGCCATTAAGATGTCACTATATTTATATATGATATATTATATGTTTATATTTTACTTAATCTTCTTTATTTTTTTTTGGTCATACCATTATGGATTCCATTATGGGTAAACACGATATCTTCATTTAAGGAAGTGCAGACTACCGCCTTCTCAAAGTGATTTGATTCGTTAAATACCATATGTGGGATGTATAAAGGATGGAATTATGATATTATATATGATATTATACTGGAAATATAATATAACTTTATATAATTATGATTCCATTCTATAAAATATGAAATATAAATGAAAGTAGCGTTCATGCGTATGTACGACTTACCGTCTCCATGAATGGTGTATTTCATTTCTTACCTCTAAATGATTATGTAATATTATAAATACATTTATATACTGGATATATATGATATATACATCATGATTATAATTCTGGATATAATGGATACATGAAAAACTTGTAATTATAAAGGGTTTATTTTTGACTCAAGTACCAATGATCGTTAAAATGTTTGTTATTAACTTAAATAATTACATAGTGTTCATGACATGGTAATAAGTTATATAAAAGGAATACTGAACTTGAAAATTGTTCTTAAGGAAGTAGAAATTAACTCAAGTTTATTATTCATGACATTAAACAATGATCGAGTCAAGTCGGACCCGAGGTATGGGACTTCGTCTCAATCTCCTTTCATTGAGGCATATTTTGTTTTATACACAACCTTCTTTTATACGGTGTATAAACCCATTTGAATTTTACGTTTATCCAAAAGGAATCTTTTTTGTACGAAGCGTTTTACTAAGTGATAAAAGAGAATGTTTTTGTCGTACGTATGCGGCGACAACGACTTCTCTGCCGCCGTGACTGTTATTTGAGTTTCGGCTTCCTCTACAAGCCATACCTTCTTTTTAAAAGAAAAATAAATACCATGTTTTAATTTTCGTTTATTTTGTTATTGAAAATGGTTTTCATAATGTTTTTATATCAATGTGTTGTATTGATATCTTGTGATTGAATGGTGGAAATGTTATATTTCCTTTATGAATGTTTTAGGTGATACGATTATGTTGAGGTTCTTGGGCATTATTATGAAGACGGGTGGTTCCGTGATAAATGAAGGGCGGGTGAGCCCGATATAGCTCTCCAATGCATTGGGTAACACGATGGAGTGAAACGTTAAGGTTTCTCCTAAGATATTTAGGGAATATACTGTGATGGGTATTCCAAACGTAACCAAGAGGGTTACTCCCTACGTAAGGATGTTATGAATGCCTCAAGTTACCTTTATGTCTTATGATTTCTATGATTTATTCATGATTTGATGAGGTATGTTAAAATTCTTATGTTTTAATGGTAAAGTATGATCTCATTCTTATGTATATATGTACCCATGTTTCCTTTCCATATTTTTATATCCCTTACTGAGCTTTTTATGCTCATCCCAAGTTTTTTTTGAAATGTTTCTCACAGGTCCAGGGAAAGGTACATGATATGATGATAGTGTCAAGGAAGTGTCAAGAAATAATACATGTTTTATTTTAAATATGTTTCCATTGATGGGAATGAAGAATACTCTCTTTATGTTACCACTTTGTTTATATGTGGAATTTAATGAAAGGTCGGTTTAGATAAATTTAGGAGTTAGAATTCTATTAAATGATTATCCAAAAATATTTTTTTTTGAAATGATATAGCATTTGAAGATTACCATGTTGCTTCATCTAAGACATGTTTGTTCAGAATGGTTTTCCGCAAAGGAAACAGGGAAGCAGTTCTAGGAAGGCATACAAAAGGAAATAACCTTCCGAATCAGCATCCTTAGATGGTCAGAATTGGAACTGAACAATTTGTTGCAGTAATGGTGCAATTGACTCAAGCGATAAATGGCGGTGGTATCCATACACGAGATCATCCAGATCAACCGCAGAGGAACATGTCAGTGGTGGAACATTTCATGAGGCAACATCCCCCATCATTCAGAGGATCATCTGACCCTGTGCTAGCTGAAGTGTGGATTAAAGCACTGGAGATGATTTTTTATGTCATGGGGTGTTCAGAAAATCAAAAGGTTAGTCTTGATATTTACCGTTTGGAGGGAGAGGCAGATCAGTGGTGGTCTATGGTTAAAAATATCAGGGACGCTGATGAGATTGATGCTCTTGACTGGGATGAATTCAAAGGTATGTTTCTTGAGAAGTATTTTCCTAAGGCTGTTCGACATAGGATGGAAAAGAAATTCTTGGAATTGAGGCAAGAGGAAAACTCAGTGGCTACCTATGAAGAAAGGTTCACTCGATTGGCAAGGTATGCTCCAAATTTTATCCGATACCTTCATAGTAAAATCCATTGGTTTTACTTAGGATTAAATCCAAAATATCGAAGGTAATTAGCTTCTCGTGAGTTTAAAAGATATGAAAATATTGTTCAATGTGATGAGAAGGTGGAAATGGAGTTTTCCGATGATCAAGTGTTCTATAACAACCAACAGAAGAAAAGACCGAGGTGGCAGGAGAAAGGTAAGAATTCTTCAAAAAAGTCTGATGGTAAGAAAACTAAGTTTCCAGTTTTTGATAAATGTGGTAAAAGACATGCTGGGAATGTCTTCTGAATTCTGGAAAGTGCTACCGATGTGGTAAGATGGGACATAGGCCTCGTGATTTCACTGAAAAGGATCAAGGTGAAGGTAAGACCAAAATTTATTTACAATTAGTGAAATGTTATAAGTGCAATGAGATGGGTCACTATGAAAATGAGTGTCCGACAAAGAGCTTGTGTGATGGGAAGCAGTTAGACTACAAGAAGAAAGTGGTGGTGAAATCCTTTTCAACAAATTCAGCAGATGTCGGGCCATCAAATGAAGTTGTATCAGGTACTTTGTTTGTTTTTTCAGATTATGCCAGCGTGTTGTTTGATTCGGGGTCTACACATTCTTTCAGCTCTGAAACATTTTCTAGTAAAATGGGAATACCATCTCAAGAAATGACACCTGAACTTTTGGTAAAAACACCTGGGGGGAATGTTGAGGCAAAAATAATTTATAAGAATCTTCCTATCCTTATCTGTGGAAAGAACCTACTTGCAAACCATATTGTTCTACCTCTAGTAGAGTTTGATGTTATCCTGGGTATGGATTGGCTCTCTATTTACCATGCTAAGATTGACTGTAGAGCTAAAGAAGTTTCTTTTCAGAAAGACTTTCATTTTGTGTACAAGAATGAACCCTTACTGTTGATAACTTATCAAGAGGCCGAGAAACTTGTAAAAGATGGAAATGAATGTTACCTTGCACACATCGTTGAAAATAAAGGAACTGTTTAGATTAATGATGTGCCAGTGGTAAATGAGTATCTTGATTTTTTCCTGATGAGTTTCCTGGAATAATACCAGATCAGGAAGTTGAATTTACTATTGACTTAGTTCCTAATGCTAAGCCAATTTCAAAACCCCCTTATCGAATGGCTCAAATTGAACTTTTAGAGTTGAATGAGAAATTGCAAGATTTATTAGAGAAAGGTTTCATTCGACCTAGCACATCACCATGGGGTGCTCCTGTCTTGTTTGTTAAAAAGAAAGATGGTTCAATGAGACTTTGCATTGATTATAGAGCCTTAAATAATATCACTGTTAAGAACAAATATCCTTTGCCACATATCGATGATTTTTTTGATCAGCTCCAGGGAGCTTAGTATTTTTCAAAGATTGACTTGAGATCGGGGTACCATCAGCTGAAGGTAAAGGAAGAAGATGTTCTGAAGACCGAGTTCCGTACAAGATATGGCCACTATGAATTAGTAGTAATTCCTTTTGGGTTAACCAATGCACCTGCTGTATTCATGGACTTAATGAATAGAATTTTCCATGAGTTCTTGGATAAGTTTATGGTGGTTTTTATTGATGATATTTTGGTGTTTTCTAAAAGTAATGAAGAGCATGAAAGTCATTTAAGGGTTATATTGGAAACCTTAAAAGAAGAGAAATTGTATGGGAAATTCAGAAAGTGTGAGTTTTGGTTGCAACAAATTTCTTTCCTTGGTCATATTTTTTATAAAGATGGGATAAATTTTGATCCTGCAAAAACAAGCATTGTGGAAGACTGGCCAAGACCCACTAATGTAACTGAGATTCGTAGCTTCCTTGGTTTGGCAGGATATTACCGAAGGTTTGTTAGAAATTTTTCATGGTTATCTAGTCCAATGACTAAGCTAACTCGGAAGGGTGTTATTTTTTTCTGGACCAAAGAATGTGATGATTGTTTTTAGGAATTGAAAAGAAGAATGGTGAATGCTCCAGTTTTGGCACTACCTTCCAGGAATGGTGAGTTTGTTATCTATAGTGATTCTTCATTGAAAGGACTTGGTTGCGTCCTAATGCAGAATGATCAGGTAATTGCTTATGCTTCACGACAGTTGAAAACTCATGAGGTAAATTACCCTACACATGATTTGGAATTAGCTTCTGTTGTTTTTGCTTTAAAAATTTGGAGGCATCATTTGTATAGAGTAAAGTGTGAAATATATACTGATCACAAAAGTTTAAAGTATATATTCACTCGGAAAGAGTAAAAAATGAGACAAAAGAGATGGTTGAAATTAATCGAGGATTATGATTGTACAATTCATTACCATCCAGGAAAAGCAAATAAAGTGGCTGATGCTTTGAGTCGAAAAAGTAATGCTTCATTAGCAATGTTGTGTTTGGAACGTGATCCTTTGGTTAATGATTTGATGAACATTGGAAAAGAAGTTGTGGGTGCAGGAAGTTCTTCTGTTTTGTTTCAGGTATCAGTGAGATCATCTCTATCAGATAGAATCAAGCAAGCACAGAAGCAAGACAGTGAGTTACAAAAAAAGGTAGAGCTGGTTCAAAAAGATAAGTTGCTTGAATTCAACATTGATAATGATTGTGTTTTGAGATTTGGGAAGAGATTGTGTGTGCCTTGTGATTCACCGTTGAAGAGAGATTTGTTATCTGAATCTCATAGTTCTCTGTTTTCAGTTCATCATGGACGTACTATGATGTATAGAGATCTTCAGGAGTATTACTGGTGGGATGGAATGAAATGAGATATTGCTGATTTTACTGTGAAGTGTTTGAATTGTCAGCAGGTTAATGCAGAGCAGCAGTTAACGAAAGGGATGCTTCAGCCTTTACCAGTGCTAGAGTGGAAATGGGAGAATATATCCATGGACTTTGTTGTGGGATTACAAAATACATCTTGAGGTAATAATGCAATCTGGGTTATTGTTGATCGCTTGACTAAATATGCTCATTTACTTGCTATACGAGATACTTTTTCCCTAGATCAACTTTCCCGTTTGTATCTTAAAGAGATAGTCAGGTTGCATGGAGTTCCTCTCTCCATTATATCTGATCGTGATCCCAGGTTCACTTCTAACTTTTGGAAAGGCCTTCAGAACTCGTTGGGTACTAAATTAAATTTTAGTACAACTTTTCATCCTCAATCAGATGGGCAGTCAGAACGAACAATTTAGTCCATGGAGGATATGCTATGAGCTTGTTCTATGGATTATCAGGGAAGTTGGAACCAACATCATTCTTTGGTTGAATTTTCATATAATAACAGATTTCATTCCAGTATAAAGATGGAACCATTTCAGACATTATATGGGAAGCGGTGTCGAACTCCAGCTTTCTGGGATGAAGTGGGTGAAAGGATGTTGATGGGACCAGAATTGGTAGAAGAGATGGCAGAAGAAGTTCAGCTGATTCATAAGCACATGAGAACAGCTCAGATTAGGAAGAAGAGTTATACATACAATAGGTGGAAGGATCTAACTTTTGAGGTAGGAGATCATGTTTTTCTCAAAGTATCACCATGGAAAAGTGTGATGCGATTTCATAAGAAAGGAAAGTTGAGTCCAAGGTTCATTGGACCATATGAAATTCTGGACAGAGTTGGATCAGTTGCATACCGAGTGGCTTTACCTCCGAGTTTATCTTAGGTACACAATTTTTTTCATGATTCGATTTTGAGAAAGTATATGCTAGATCCATCTCATGTTTTGAGTCCAGAGGTAGTTCAGCTGGAAGAGAACCTATCTTATGAGGAAAAACCGGTCCAGATTCTTGACCACAGGGAGCAAGTGTTACGGAATAAGGTGATAAATCAGGTAATGGTTTTGTGGAAAAACCACATGATGGAAGAGGCAACAAGGGAATCTGAAAATGCAATGAGGGATAAGTACCTCCATTTATTTGATAAGTAAATAAATTGCCGGGACGCAATTTTCTAAAGGGGGGAAGGATGTAACATCCCAAGTAAGTAATGAATAATATATTTTTTTATATATGTCTATTAATGAATTATATAGTGTTTTAGAGGCTTCAAATGAAAATAAATCCAATCTTAAGCATGGAATACACTAATATTCTTAAAAGATTGTTTCACTGCCTTTTGATGGAAAACCCTTTTTAAATAAATATTTTGACAATTTTATAATCTATATTTGTCAAAATAAACGTATTCATTATGATTGGGACATTGAATTTTACATTGGATAAGTTTTTGGTACTTTTCTGACAATGTTAATTTTTTAATTAATATTGAAAAATACTGCATTTTACATCATAACTACATTTTAATATAATTTATTTATATGACTAGATTATCTTTTGAATTGGTTTTTCAGTGTAATTAGAATATATTTTTACCATTAAATCCAATGGTGGTCATTGGAATCAATTTCACTTTGAAATTGGACTTAAACTGGTGTCAATATTTTGATACTTATTGTTTCATAAAAACACGCTATTTGTCATGACAGCGGAAATTAATTATGAAATTAATTAATGTGAATTATATGTTTTGAATTTTGTAAAATAGACTTCATTTTTGAATTCGGAATATCAAATATAGCTTATGGTGAATTTTTGGTAATTTTCTGAAAAACTTAAATTTTTTATGAATAGTGAAACCACTAAGTGGTACTTATAAAAACATATTTTTCCGTTTAAATGAAATTTTGCCATAATTGTGTTTTGAATTTCAAAAATCCGACATACATGGTTGTAATTAAGATGTAAAATGTGGTTCAATGGGATTAAAATAATTTTTTGGTGAATAGTAACTTATTAAGTTCTTAATCGCGATTAGTGGTAATTAGTGTAGTTTAAGGTAAAAATAATGTTCTAATAGTATGATATGAGCTTGAAACATGTCCTACCATCATTGGATGTGT
The DNA here is from genome assembly GCA_963277665.1 of Viscum album. NCBI lineage: Eukaryota > Viridiplantae > Streptophyta > Magnoliopsida > Santalales > Viscaceae > Viscum > Viscum album. The sequence continues at coordinate 126,838,369 of OY728148.1, forward strand.
AATGGCCGACCAAGAAAAGTCATGGGTCTACTTCGGGACCCCATGAAGCCACTTTGGTTGGGAAATGACATAAATAACTTTTTATTAAATGTTAAAGTAAAAATGACACAAACATGAGTTATTTTACTAAAACAATTTTTACATGGGGTTATACAAGTCAGATGTTTAACTATAAATATTCATTCGAAATATAAAAATATTTCCTACATCATAGTATTTTTTTTATAAATTTTAGACATTAAATAAATTAAATTATTTATGACATCATGATGATGCAGTGATGACCTCATTATTTAACGATTTAAATAAAATGGAAAGATAATGTAAACTCTAAAACCTACACATGACCAAAACCAATTGGATGAGTGGATTTCGAACCCTTATCACCTTATCCTCTAATTATATCAATTTGGGACCTTTTTAATCCGAAACTCATTTTAAAATAAAGTAACTTATCTTTACTTTCCAAGAGTGCCCCTCCTCTCCTCTTATAAAAGTCCCCCACCTCTACCTCTTTACCCACACTCCCAAAGCCGTCGGCTCGGCCAAACCCTACCCATTTTGTCTCTCCACTTCCTTCTATTACTCCTTGAAGCCTCACTTTGGGCAGAAGTATTCCCAAGTAAGCCTTTGATCTCAAACCAAAGGGAGTTACCCGATTTTAAGGTAATGTCTTCTTTTGAGTCCTTTTGTTTTATATTGCTTCTCCAACCCCCTAAACTCTTTTTATTCTTTTCTTTTGTAACAACTCGAGTATCCTCAATATACTTGGATTTTTTTATAATGTGGATTCGAGCTACACTTACACACACCTACATCTAATGGTTAACGAACATACTATTTCCGTGGATGGTGAATTTATGCCTCCCGAAACGATGATTGTTCAACATTATTTTAACACCTTCAAAGGTGGCCATTAAGATGTCACTATATTTATATATGATATATAATATGTTTATGTTTTCCTTAAGCTTCTGTATTTTTCTTTTCGGTCATTCCATTATGGTTTCCATTATGGGTAAACGCGATATCTTCATTTAAGGAAGTGCGGACTACCGCCCCCTCAAAGTGATTTGATTCGTTAAATACCATATGTGGGACGTATAAAGGATGGAACTATGATATTATATATGATATTATACTGTAATTATAATATACATTTATATCATTATGATTCCATTCTATAAAATATGAAATATAAATGAAAGTAGCGTTCATGCGTACGTACGGCTTACCGTCTCCATGAACGGTGCATTTCATTTCTTACCACTAAATGATTATGTAATATTATAAATACATGTATATACTGGATATATATGATATATACATCATGATTATAATTCTGGATATAATGGATACATGAACAACTTGTAATAATAAAGGGTTTAATTTTGACTCAAGTACCAATGATCGTTAAAATGTCCATTAATAACATAAATAATTACATAGTGTTCATGACATGGTAATAAGTGATATCAAAGGAATAATGAAATTGAAAAAGGTTCTTAAGAAAGTAGAACTTAATCAAGTTTATTATTCAGGACATTAAAGAACGATCGAGTCAAGTCGGACCCGAGGTATGGGACTTCGTCTCAATCTCCTTTCATTGAGGCATATTTTGTTTTATACAAAACCTTCTTTTATACGGTGTATAAACCCCTTTGACTTTTACGTTTATCCAAAAGGAGTCTTTTTTATACGAAGCGTTTTACTAAACGATAAAAGGGAATGTCTTTGTCGTACGTATGCGGCGACAATGACTTCTCCGCCACCGTGACCGTTATTTGAGTTTCAGCTTCCTCTACAAGCCATACCTTCTTTTTAAAAGAAAAATAAATACCATGTTTTATTTTTATTTTATTTTGGTATTGAAAATGGTTTTCATAATGTTTTTATATCAATGTGTTGTATTGATATCTTGTGATTTAATGGTGGAAATGTTATGTTTCCTTTATGCATAATTTATGTGATACGATTATGTTGAGGTTCTTGGGCATTATTATGAAGACGGGTGGTTCCGTGATAATCTAAGGGCGGGTGAGCCCGATATAGCTCTCCAATGCATTGGGTAACGCGAAGGAGTGAAATGTTAAGATTTTTCCGAAGAGATTTAGGGAATATACTGTGAAGGGTATTCCAAACGTAACCAAGAGGGTTACTCCCTACGTAAGGATGTTATAAATGCCTCAAGTTACCTTTATGTCTTATGATTTCTATGATTTATTCAAGATTTGATGAGGTATGTTAAAATTCTTATGTTTTATTGGTAATGTATGATCTCATTCTTATGTATATATGTACGCATGTTTCCTTTCCATATTTTTATATCCCTTACTGAGCTTTTTATGCTCATCCCATGTTTTTTTTGAAATGTTTTTCACAGGTCAAGGGAAAGGTACATGATATGATGATAGTGTCAAGGAAGTGTCAAGAAATAATCCATGTGTTATTTTAAATATGTTTCCATTGATGGGAATGAAAAATACTATCTTTATGTAACCACTTTTTTTATATAAGGAATGTAATGCAAGTTTTATGATCTAATTCTCTAAAACTCTAAACCTGAAAAGATCCTCAATGTGTAATCTTGTAATAACTCAAGATTAAGTAAGGTTTAAGGCTGGGGCCTTATATTATTAATGACTCTTTGATGTGTATTTCATCGTTTAATTACACATTTTGTTTCTTAAATGATATAATAATAAAATATAGTTAAAAATATTTTATTAAATTCCATTATTATTATTTAACTACTAAATTCTAACTTTTATCCATCCTATAAAAAATGAAATCATCGTGAGTGTGTTTGTATAACTTACCATTTCAACATCGTGGATTAATATGTTTTTCATCACTACTTTAACTAGATGGGTTTAATGATGGAAATATTATATATATATATATATTATAAATATAACTTGGAATTATCTCGAGAAAAAATAATATACTAACCATTTCAACATTATGGGAACAATATGATCTCTCGTGCAAATGTATGACCTACCATCACAACGACATGATGCGATTCATTTTACAATATAACAATTCATGAATGATAATATGGATTTACATAATTAATAAATTTGATATCTATGACCATAATATAAATATCTATATTATGTAACTATTTCCATTTCATATGAACTGAGACTTACACATGAACACATATAATAGAAAATGAAGCAGTGAACATCGAAACGACGGGTAATAAAAAAATATTATTATCAAACAGGTGAAAATATGATTTAATAGTATCATATATGACATCATAAATATTATAATGGTTCAATTATAGATTTATAACATTATTTACAACATTATATAAGAGGTTCAGGTATGTTTTAAATAAATCTGGCCTAATGAAATGGGATTTCAGGTCCACATTTTATTTCTTCAATACTTATTACATATTCACCAATAGTTTATTTTGTGTCATTTATATAAATAAAATTAATATAATTTCTGATACTATTCATTATATTAATGGGTAGTTATATGTCAATTTTATTAAATCTCTTTCATGGTTTTTATGGTTAAAAATTTACCAAAATGGTAGTGGATTTTTTTTCAATTTTCCTTCTCTGAGACACATATTACTTTATACACCTAAATTTATATAAGACGTGTTTATAAATCCCTTCGACATGTTTTAAAATGAAAATAATTCATTACATTACACTATATGTTTCATGTAGTTTTATTTTCTCTTTTGTTAGAAATATGTGTTACTTAAAAAATTATTTTCAAAAAATGTTATAAAGGTGTTTTAAAGGATGTTTTAAGAAGTGTGATGGTAAAATAATTACAAATGTATTTAAATTTTATTATTAAATAGTGATTTATATTTTTTAATGGTTATGTTAAATGATAATTTCTTCAAAATGTTTAGCGATTTATGAATATAATTTCAATATAGATAGAATATTTTCCACAAGAATTATTTGAGGTGATTTTTGAAAATTATTTTCTATATATCATAAATTTATTTGATGTTACATAAGATTAAATGTGGATATTATTAAAGTAAATTATTGTTATTATGTCATGGTTTGTTTATTTTTATATGTATAAAAACCATTTTTTCCATGGGATATTATATGATTGGATTTTAATAAAACCTAAATCTTTTATGGGTTCTGATATATTGAACGATGACTATTTTTATGAATCACAGATATATATAGTTTTTAATATATTCATGATGATACATAAATATCCATAAAATTGTTGGGGTAAATATTTATATATCCATATATTTACCGGACTGTAATAAAAATTGAACCCGATTCAATAATATGGGACTCGAAATGTAGAAAAATCAGTTCGATAATGCATTATTGGAATGAGGGTAAAATATGATTAGTTATACAGGGCTGGAACAGGGAGTGAACACGATTCAAAATGGGACTTTTATATTACTTTGGACTTAACAATAATCCTTGACTAATATGTAAATGATTTTATATTCTTATGTAAATTCAATAAGTTTATTTATTATATTATTCCCTCATGGAATATGTTCATAGATATTTTATGAACATATATGATATATTACATGACATGATATCATTATCTATATTATTTAAGATATATTTTTCTATAATTTCATTATGTACTTTGGACTTATCATTATTTTATTATAGTTGTTATTAGAGAAAATGATTAGATTACATATAGAAACAATGATGAGATATATAAAAACTACCCTAAGTTCATGTGTACGATAAAATCACAATGTTTTGGTAATCATTATTACTTTTTTAAGTTAAACCGATGGTTTAATAGAATATAAAAATTTAATTAATCTCCCTTGATTATGTGGTTTTTCATGTATGATTATTACTTATCATACAATTCTTTTTTAGTTTGAGAAAATGGGTGGAACCTAAAGGATTAATGTTAATAGTGAATATGAATGATTGTGGAACACTATTACTTATGAGAAACCAAATGAAATAGGTGTTGGAAGGAGAACCCGTTTTATTATTCCTAATCGAAAATCTCACAATATGATAAATAATATCTTTGTCGGGGTGTTTCCCAGCCCATGTAATAACATAAATATAGTGTTTCATGCTGACCATAATGGAATGAATGATCAAATATCATCATGTAAATCATTTGGGAAGAGGAATCAAGGATAATGTTTTTAATGAACTTGAAGATGATTTGGGTGTGGAAAAAAAGGAAATAAAGAAAATAATTTCAAAGGTAACAGTTTAGATTTCATAATGGATAATGATAAAAGTATTTATATGGAATCAATGATAGTTAAGTTTTTTAAATGTGAAATATATGGGAATTACTTAAATAAAAACCCTATGGGGGAAAGATCATGAAGATATTCAGCAAGGTTATATTATTAATGGTTATATTTATAATGATATATAGACTATTATTGACATTTGAGATGAAATATTTTTTAGGAATAAAATAAAGAATCCTAGTTTATGGTCACAATGATTGTGAAATGATTCCGTGTTTATGTATTGTAAATCAAGATTAATTTTTTGCAATGTAAGTTTATTGGGTTATCGAATAATGAAACATCAAAGTATTTTTACACTAGAGTTTTTCTTTATGTATTTTAATTTATATTCTAAATTCCACTAGTAACTATGAAAATTGATTTAGTTTGTATGGCAGTATCATTGGAGACCACATTATTAATGAAAAGACAATCCTTGTTATATGTATAATGAAATTTTTTATGGTGACAAAATAAATGTGATAGTATTGATGACTTTGGAAATGATGAATAATATTATGGAACGGTTGTTTATGGATTTATTTTATTGATGTTTTAGATTTGTGGAGTGAGGAAATTGTAAATTTTTGGAAAATTTCATGTTTTCACTATGTTTTTATTATTATTAGGTATATTACCATGTTTCAAGAGAATACATTATATTGGCCTTCACATTATTGTCTATGATAATTTATAGTACATCATGTTGTTTATATAATATTAATATAAATATTTAGTACTGTTATTTTAGACGGTTTTGGATTTTAATATTATGGAAGAGTCATAAGGTTAACCACTTATGAAATTGTTTACATTGAAAAATTTATAAGGTTTTATAGATTAATGATTTACATTACAGTATGAATATTTATGCATATTTGAGAACCTCTGCTAACATTTTTTTAAATTTTTTGAGAAATAATCAATAAGTTTTCATCCAATTATTGGTATTATGATCAACAAGATATTATGGCTTTATAATATCTACCATATTTCATTGTGTTAGAGATGAAGTTGAAATAGGTCATAAAAACTACTGATAGAAAAATATTTTTCCTGACAAAAATCGAATTAAATCAAGTAAATATATAATCTTGTAACAATTATTCAACATTAGGAAAATTATCATGAAAAACAATATTCCAAGTACTTTCATTTATGATTAATAAATTTTTCATTTAGATCATTATATATTTATCATTATGATATTTTATGATTTATAAATACTTGGTTCTATATCACTATCCATAAAAAATCTTGATAAAAACTAATTGAAAAAGGAACTGTTTTAATGAAAAAAAACTTATTCCCAAAAGGGAATAATATCCTAGTAAATAAAATTATCAGGTGTAATGAAGAATATTAATTATATTTATACATTATATACTCAATAATATATTTTTAAATTCATTGAATATGTTATGTAGGCATAAATTACGAATAAATACATTTTTAGGTATAAAATGAAATATTTTTTCTGAATGGCTCTTTAAGGCCCTTTTAAAGGTATACTTGATTTAAATCAATATTTTCACACATTTATAAATTTTATACAAAAAAAATATTTTTTAAGTGGATTGTCCAAATGAATATTGTATGCATTTTTGTGGTTTTTCCTTTGAAAAGTTTATTCTTCTGATTAATTGTGAAAATACTAATTTTTATTAACAACTATATTTTTTTAAATGTATTTGCAATGTGAATATATTTTTTTGGGAAAATATTAAATTTATAAATATTTATTTTTAATTTAAAATAATATAGTTATGGTTTTTGAAAATTATTTTATTCCATAATTTATTTAAAAACATTTTATGTTTTAATATGGCATTTTTTTAAAATATTAAATTTTCATGGTGTTTTAAATATTGTACTTTAAATAAACTTCATCAACTTATGTTTTTGGAATTTTTAAAACTGGATTCCAAATTTGGATTCATAAGGTTGAAATTTAGTAAATATTTACCTATAATATTTTTCTAGTATGAATAGTAACATTGGTAAATTTTGTTACCATGGTATAATGTAAAATGGGTATTTTTGTTTAAAAATAATAAGGAATATAAAATAACCCTTCTACATGCCAATTTTTTTTTGAAGAATATAATTATACCATTAACACATAAGGATCTAAATTAAGTTTTTTAACAGACTCATTTATATTAAAATGACTTTTATAATATTTAAATCAAAGAAAGTCAAAAAAATATAACTTTCATTGTCGTAAATATCCATTATGTTTCTACCTGGTAAAATGTATCTTATCATCTAATATTAATCCCAATTTTTATATATATAAACATACTTTCATGATATAAATTTATTTTTGAATTTTTGGGCCCCTGATATCAGATTTTGATATATATAATATTTTATTTAATAAAAATTTAATGATTTAAAATTCGTGTTTTAAATAATATATAAATTTTAATATTGAGTTACCCAAATGTTAAAATAAATTGTAAGTATTATCATGAAATATATATTATCAATATTTAGAATGGAAGTTTTATTTTTAATTTTTATTAAATTGAAAATTATAATAAATAATTACACAGTGCTGATTGGGTAGTTATTTTATTAATGGAAGTTACAAATAAATGTTACAAAAAATATTAAAATAAATAATATTCAGGTAATTAATGTGATAAATATACTTTAAATATTATCTTTATCTATTATGGATATAAAAAAATATTTTTTTTCAAGTGAACTTGTTATATTTATACTTTTTAACATCCATGTAATAAATAGTGGTAAAATCAAAAATAATGATTTTTATCGAAATAATATTTTTTTAAATTTTTTGAAACTAATAAATAATTTTTTATAATTTTTTTTAATATTGTGTAAAATCTTCTAAATTTTTCATTTATGGATAATTTAAATTACAAGATTAAAAATTACATCTTTTTAAAACAAAATATGTTTTTAGCTTGGTTAAATATAAAATAGTTTAATTAAGGGTTAATCAAATGGATAATGTTTAAAATATAATAAATTATTTTCTAAAATATTTTTTTGGAGGATATTAAAACATGAACTCATAATTTTTCTTAATCTATTTTTTTGATGTATTTGTATTTATATTGAATTTATTATAAATTAACATTTATTTGAAATTATAAAAGTTCCCCTCCCCAAAATTTTAAAAAGTCACCTCTGCCCTCACTTCTTCACAACATATTGAGCCTTAAATATATACCATAACTTTTATTTTTTTTATTTTAATCTTTAATAGAAATGTTCAAGAGATTTTTTCTTTTCAAAATACAAACCCTAGTGTCCCTCATATGCTGTCAAAAGAAATTTCACTATGGAAGATGTTATCCACATTACTGACTCTTTTATGTTTATTTCTACTTATTCATTAACTTCATGTGTTTTTTTCATTATTATTTAATAACTATATTTTCACCTATATTTTTAGATGTTATTGTGATTTTGGAACAACAATAGTACACATTTTATTCATCTTATGAATTCCGAAATCAACATGCCTGCCTACTTATAGCCTACCATCTCCATAACATGGTGGAATCATCTTTCATCACTACATTACCAAGAAGGGAATAATGTTGTAATATTATATATATATATATATATATATATTAATAATTATAACATTATATTTATTCTGAAAAAATTATTATATCATTCATTTCCTCATTAAGGGAATCATATGATCTCTTGAGCATACACACAGTCTATCGTCAACATGACGTGATGAAATTCAATTTAAATTCCTAGCATTAAATAATGATTATATAAATGTATATTCTTAATAAATATTATATCAACTACATTTATATAATTATATATATGATGTATCTATATCATATTCTCAAGAATCGTGACTTATAATAGAAATAATCTATAGAGAAATGAGGTGGTTGACACCAAAAAATAATTTTAATAACAAAATATTATTAGAAAACATATGATAATATGATATAATAAGAAAATATATGACATAATATATATCAATATGGTTATTTTTTAAATTAATAACATTATTCAAACAAGTGAACATGATCATTAGATATGAATGAACGAAATTAGACCTAAAGTAATAGTATCTATTGTGTAACTTTTATTTCATTGAGAATCACACCATATTCAACTATTATTTATTTTATATGGGTTATATACATAACATTAATGTAATATATAATAATATTATTTATATTTGTGGGTATTAACATAGCTATATTATGATATATTTTTCTTGTGGTTTATGGTTCTAAAGATACAAAATCGTTAGGGGATTTTTTTTTATTAATTTTCATTCTTTGAGACATATCTTATATTATGAAACTAAATTCATTTATGAGGATTTGAAATGACCCATTGAATTTTTTTCATAAAATTATTTCATTTGATGATATTATATGATTCATGTATTTTTATTATCTCTCCAAAGAAAAATATATGTTCCTTGAAAATATTGTTTTATTAAAATGGTTAAAAGTGTCATAAATGTTCTATTATGAATTTTAAGGTAAATTGATTTAAAATATGTTTTAAATGTTTTTTCAATGAATAATTTATATATTTTAATTTTTTTTAAATTATAATGGTCATTAAAATGTTTCTTTATTTAAAAAGTGTATTTCAAAATAGAAGGAGGAGTTTTTTAAATAATTATTCATAATTGATCAATAAAAATTATTTTTCATATAAGATAACATTATTTAATTTTACAAATGTAATTTTTGGTGTATTATTCATGGAAATTATAAATATTTGTCTATGGTTGGTTTATATTAATATTTATGAAACCCATTTCCTTTTCATTGGTTAGGCTACGATGAATGTTTTACAAAACAAATATATTTTTATGTGTTATGATATGATGTATGAATTTGTTCTTATAGAGAAAATTGGTATGGTTTTAATAATAGGTTAGGTGTGACCAATATCTCCCTCAAATGAATTGAGTAAATATTTTATCACATGATATAGACAATACAAAACATAAAACTGTACTCAGTTCTGTAATATAGGATTGCAACAGGAGTAATATATGTTCAGTAATATAACATTAGAACAATAGTAAACGTGGGTAATTATTACTGGGGTTGAATGGGATGCGAACCTAATTCAGTAATTTAATTTTTACACTATGATAGTATAATCAACGATCCATGACTAATGTGAATTCTATTTTCTATTCTTATGTGTATGCTGAAATTTCATGTATTATGTTATGCCCTCATAGAATATGTGATTTGATTTTTATCAACATTTATAATTTTTACAAGGATATGATATAATGATCATTTATATTAAACATTTTTATTTAATTTTTTTATTTATTTACGTATATATTATGATTATGTTTTGTTTGATATATCCCTTTTTTATCCATATTGAGAATTTGATATCACCCATTTCTTATGTTACTTTTTATTAGGTTATGATGAAATCTATTGAGAATGACATTTCAACAGTGTTCCTGTTATAAAAATAGAAAGTAGAATATGATGATTTAATATGAACAAATTTTTTATATATCCATGTTTCCAAAGACAATAAAAATATATTATTCTAAAATGTATATGGGTAATGAATGAAATATTATGAAAGCATGATGTAATACTTATTTACTTTATGCATGTTCTGTTATATAGGGTTATAGATAATGTATCCCCTATGTGAAAAAATCATCCCACCGAATCAACACAACTCCCAAACCAACAACAAATGCGTCACAATATACTGTGTATGCAATCCTAGGCTCTGGACAAATCAATAATGGGGTTTTATTCAATCTTTTCTTGGGATATAGGAAAACCTATTAACTCTAATTATCCCACTCAAACATTACACCCTTTTAGTCTACTACGCCACCAGTGATGGAAAATGGGAGAAGTCATGGATAAATTATCTATAGTACCCATCATGACCCACAAAACTCATTATGTGAAGCACATTCCTAGGGAATTCCCATTACATTATGACCATTACCCAATCCATGAACAAAAAAATCCCCAACTAAAAAATTATATTCCCACAAAATTTAGCAATATGATTCATGATGTTCTATATCAGAAAACATTCATAGTGAGGATTTACTTGTTGTCTACCACATACAATATCAAGATTCCCGAATGTTTATTTGAATTATATGAATATATAAGGATATATTTTCTGAATAAAATTTTGAATTGTTTAAATAATGGATTTAAATTATGATTCATGAGATGATTGAACACTCCTATAGAATATTTGATCCTCAAAGGCATGGAATTTTACTGATTCTCCTTGTATCTAATCTTAAATGATGTCGTGGGAATATCTAACTATTTTATGAAGCTTATGGGGGATTAAATTAATATCAATATAGAAAAAATAATTGGCTACCCATAAATAATCAAACATAATTTTAATTCTTGGTAATGTGTATCAGTTCTTGACTATACATAATTTTTCATCCTTTAGATTACATAGGCCTCTAGACTACCAATTAAATTCATAGAAGGAAACACTAGAGAAAGCCAAAGAGATTTAATTTTTCTAATAATTTCATCTTCTTTTAAATACTATATATTAACATTCAATTGCCTCAAATTATCCATTTCTATAATATATAAAAGAATCATAATTTATTGATCCCAATGAATAATCTCAATATACAAAAAATTCCAGTCTAGTGGAATGTTTGAGAAGATCTAACTATTCTGTCATATCATATATATAAATCACATAATTATTCCATAATATTTCATATATTACAGAAACACATGAGAAAAGTCCATATTACTTTAGTGCATTTGAAATGATGGGACAAAAACAACTGGTTCATAATACATTGATATCTTCTCCAGCTAATTTCATCATAATAGTTAATCATTTTATCAGGCCATAAATAATACTTTTCATGGTATACTGGGGAAACAAATCATAATAATTGTAGAGATCAAATTTTATATAAGGGTTTACAAAGGAAATAATTATTCAAAATAGGAAAATAATTGTATGAGAACATAAGCATGAAATATGAAGAATATAATCTAAAAAGAAAAGGTAATATACACGATTCACAGAATATGTATTAGATGTTCGTGATAAATAAATCATAAACTATTCAAGAGGATATTCCATTAAATAATAATATAGAAAATATGAAATAGGATTGTAAAAGGAATGTATATATATAATTTTTTTTACATTGTACTCATTATTTAAAACCATATCCATATTATTTGTATGGATTAATTCCCACTAACCAACTTATTAGTCAAGGATCACCCCCAAAACCATATTAGTAGTCATAATTCTCTCCCAACACCATCTTAGAAAACCAATTTCTATACTAAAATGAGTTCACTCCAAATTTCCTCCATGTATATCGAATTAGATATAAATAATTATATAATTCAATGAAGGTATTATAGGTCCCACACATAAAATATTTAAATCATAATTATTTATGCTACAAGAACATAAATTACTCATTAACATAAACTGACCATCTAAATAATAAGTATATTATCATTGTATCGTAACCGAAAAAAATATTATATGATCATGAAGGAAATTAAATTTACAACCTAGTAAATAATAATATTACATTAAACTTATAATATCATTTAATTATTTAAATTCATGATTCAAGATGTAAACTGGTAGTATATACCCATTTTAAAATAATATAGGTTCATAAAATAACATGTGTTTCAAAGAAAGAAAAATATAGAAAAAAATTTCATACCAATTTGGTAACTTATGAACCATAAATCCAATGAAAAATATATAATAAAATGGATATTTTACACCCCATAAATTTATGTGATAGGATAATATATTACATTCATGGTATTTATATTCACAACACAAAATATATGACCTAACAATTGGCATAAATCTCGCAAAAATAAATGTGTGACAATAAATACCCATACATTAAGACTTAACAATATTCGTGCACATTAAAATATAATTTATTATATTTAAAATATTATTTTAAATAATTCATTTAAAAATATTTTTATATTTATATTTCCATATATTATTTACTTATTACTATATATTACATTTTTACTAACAAATCCATGTTAAAGTGACTGCTTTTTTCATACATGTTTTGAATCGTTATTCTTGGTCCTCTTATGTACATCATGGTTTCATAATCATCAGTATGATAACAATTATATTAATAATATATTTATATATTCATTATATATGAATTTATAGTGATTTATAAATGATAGAGTGAAAAAATAAAATACACAATTCATTGAGACAATTAGTCATTCATACGCATGAACATAATTTTCATATTCTTTCCATATTAACCGAATGAAAATTATATAATATATTATTATTCTTGATTAATGTTTATTCCATATATATCATAAATTTTTATTAAATCCATTCTTAATATATTCAATTTAAAATGTAAATTAATCCCATGGCTTGGGGAGGCGGTAGTCAACTATACACATTAACGACATTATCGTATTCCAACTGAATGTTAAGAATGAATGTATTTGTGATATAAAAAATAAATAAATCATATGAAAATAATATAAATAATAATATTGAATATAAAATATTAATAAAATATCCAATATGAAAAAAATTATAAATATTAAAAATAAGAGTGTGACATTTTTTCACACACAATGATTTTAATAATTTCGATATATATTTCATAGAAAATATCCCATTAAAATTTATATTTATAAAATTAGTATTAATTAGTAAAATTAAATTAATCTAATAACTTTTGTTCAAATTTTTGTGTAATTTTATAATATTTATAATATTATTTTTACCCTTAATTACTTATTTGATCGAAAACAGTTGTAAAAGAAATTACTAAAGTCACTATTAAGATTTTCTAAAAATAAAATGGAATTATTTTTTAAATTTGGAAATTATTATTAAAAATATTTAATCTATTTTTCAAAATTTAATAGAAATAAATGGTTAAAATTATTTTACAATTAATCTCATATATAGGATTAGGAAATTGTTTTTTTAATAGAAAACATTGAAAAGACTGAATTATTTTTATATCCAAATTCAATGTTAAATATATTCAAATGAATTAAATTTTATTAAATTATTTAAAAATTTTATAATTAGACTTTAAAAAAATCTAAATGATTTTTTAACACTTTAAAATATTTATACCAAATGTTGTTTTTAATTAAAATTCAAGAATTTTCCACCATTCATCAAAACATAAAACTTATCCAAAAAAACCTCAGAAAAAGAAACAAATTAAAATTTTATATTATTATTCAAAATAAAATTTTTAGTTTTTCATCAATACTTTATAAATTTTAAAAATCTATAAAAAAAAATTACCATCAAAAGATATAAAAAGGAATTTTTAGAAAAATACATCTTTTAGGTTTAAAATTGGATTTGTTCTTATATAATTTCAATAAAAAATATATAATGAATGTTAAGAAATAAATTGACTATTGAGAATGCAATTTTTTTCATTTAAAAATTTTTTCTTAAATAAATATACATTTATTTTAAAATGCCATATTTATTGCATTTATAAATAGTTGGTCACTGAAGAATTAATTTTATATATATTTATAAATCATATCTTCATAATTAAATTAGTTTTTTTATACCTCTAATTCTAATGGCTAGGTTATAGTTTTATTGTTTAAATAATTACAATAATTAAATGATTCGCCATAGAAACTCTGTGTTTCTGGTCACACAATACATCAAGGAAATACAAACATTAAAAAATATATTTGATGAAAATATTAACTTTTTATAGAAGTCATCTAGTAAAACATTCAAATAAGGATCCGCTAATATAGTTTTTATATAGGTGGATACTATTGATTCGGTAGGAATATCCTAGGATTTTTCTTATTCTTTTATATACATATTATCACTTTGGTCTAGTCTCATCCATTCTCCTATGAGACTCTTCTCACCTATAAAAACAATAATCTGTCATTTAGGTGTACTAAAAGATAAACATCTCTAGTCGTAGCCAATATGATCTTGATAATTGACTAACTATTCCATTATAAATATAAAAAATAAACAAGTAATATCATAGATCATGAAGTACCAAAATTTTCTATTGATAGTAACAAATATTAGACCTTGATTACATCTCCATAGATGGCCTACCTTTATTCCCAATGGTGCGTCAAGAGAGTGAAACATAGAAGATAACTTTATTGGAAATTGTAGTCTATCAACAACATGATATGATATAATTTTAATGTTCTATCACATATAAAATATATCATTATAGAGTGTAGTAGTAATAATTAGTATACCCTTAACTATTTAAGGCCCTTCTAAACTAATACTAAAAACTTCTTCTATCCCCTACATCCCTCCCACCTCTAGAGCCTGACTGTGCATCTGATGTGAATGACCTACCATCTTTATCAGGATCTGTTGTGCAACAACTAATACTGAGGTCATTTGAATATGCTAAGATAAGATTCTAGAATCTTTATGTGAAACTATAATATAAAATCATTCCAAATAACTCGCCATTCGACATTGGTGACACATAGTAGGTGTCTTCACATATGATGTACTAAAATGTACTTTTAATGCATCGTTATAACAATATGTATAACCTCCTATAATATAGGGAGTAGAATAAACCATACTATTCTCTATATATCTACCACCCTTATATAAATCCTAAATTTTCACATCACACTATTAGAATAGAAACACATAATAAATATCGGAGTAAAATGAACAAGGAAATATAATCTTGAAACAAACCTACAATCTTTTCCTCCTCTATCATCTTATCGAGATTCATGTCCATCTGATCCACTTCATAAAATTTCATATTGATGAAGTCTGTATCCTAAAATCTAAAATTTGGATGATGTAAAATATCATACCTCCTACACTTATTTATCTCAATCTCATCCAAAATTAGAGAAGATAAAATGAACCATGTAATATAGGTAGTGTAACAAGTAATAGACATCTCCCCCTCTTGAATATATATATAATCTATTTCAAGGACTATCATTAGTGCGTCAGTAAATAGATCTCAAATAATATCTGATTTATGATATCCCCTGTAAAAGCATCATTTCATCCTCCCAATATTATAAATCTCTACCATCTACTAGAGGTTACATGAATAAAAAAGGTAACTCCCTTGACCATATTATCCTTTAGAGTCTCTAATAGAAACAATATCCCCTCAATAATATTAATACAACCTGTAGTATCCTGGTAGCACCAGTATCATGGAAGGTTTTATGATATTGGAGTTATAAATCATGGTCATAATTAGCATCATCCTCTCTACCCACCAACCCTAAGTAGGTTCATTCTGAAGGACTCCATGTTGGGGTTGGTGGACTACATAAACGACCAAATAATGAACATGATCTTACTAAAGTACATCTTCATATGTTTCCTATTGAGGATCTGGACAATCCTATCTAATAAGATTATTCTATCAAGCGTCACGAGGAGGTCATTTGACAAATCTCTGGGGAAGTATTTTCAAAAATATGAAACAAACATTTAAAACACTATAAAAACATTATTATTTATAGTACATAAGTATTTATAAGTCCAATACAATAAATTTCTATATAAAGGTAATTATTAGGAGATACACACACACAATGTACAACATTTCTAGTTCTACCCAAGGCTCGATCCAAGTCATATACACTAACACATTTTCCAAAATCATATATATACAAAACATTATTACATTCGTAAGATAAAATAATTAATTCCAACACATCTATTATAGGAATGTTGAGAATACATATCTATTAGAAATAGATAATAAAATTCTATAATACAATAAAAATAACTACTATGAAACTCCCAACATGTTTACATATGATATGATACATTGCATAAAAATCCATGATGTCTAAACACACCTAAATCCCATAAGAAACAATAAGAATCCATTAATTGGTTTGTATGAGGTCCATTAAATTGAGATTAAAATTTTTATGAAAAGTCAGCCATGCTAGTTCCATAAAACATATACCATTACCACTATATCCGAAAATATCTATAAATAAAAATTTAATTAAATGCTCCAATAACATTTTCTAAAACCCCATCTCAAATCACTATGTCTGAGCCAAAGTCCCACATGACCTCATTCACACCTCCCCTTATACAAGAGGTTTCGAACTTGTGGTGAGGGTTTAAATGTGTTATGGTAATACTATACAATTGGTAATTATATCCACACACCATAATTTAAAAATATACACATAATCCATATAAATGTCACTATGGATAATTATGTAAATATATATAATTAAAAAAAATGTAATTTTAGGTTATATAATAATTAACCAATAGTGACCTAATGTTATAGGTTAAAGAGTATAATAGAGTAAATAAATGTAAATAAATAAAATAAATTTTGTAAATTATTCAAATCCCATCACATTACCAAATCCAACTTATATCTCAAGGCTTCTCTACAACCTACTATTGGGAAATTTAGTGAATATATATCCCTGATCATAGAGAATTAATGTGAACTGAGATACACATGTATGGTGTGAGTATAAACTCTGCCGAACACCACCAATGTGTTTTTAACACAACTGACGATATGTGTATCGAGTTTTATATCATAATGGAAAGGTAAATGCACATATAATCATATACATAGTAATTGCATGATGACCAATCCACATGAGCCCCAGTAATACCTTCATTGACACTTTAATAGAATAATGATATATGTTGTCATTTTATGAAGTAAATGATTCTATGTCTCTATTCCCTCCATTAATGACAATACACAAATGATTAAATAAATTCTTTTCATTATGGGAAACTCACACCCAATTACTATTATTACATTTTATATACTTGTGGTTCAAAAACATGGAATACATGAAACAATATAAACATATATGTACACAAGGATATTCCACAACGATACATCATTCCATCCTACAGACCAACTTCCAGTGAAATATATCACTCTTCTATCATATTTCAATCACATCATATGCTATCAATCAACCCATTCAATATCTAAATACTTAATCCACAAGTAATTTAATCCAGGATTCCCATATATGGAGTAAGACAAATCCATTGAGTCCACGTATCAATCTGAACACTAATACATAGATTCCATTTTCTATAGAAAAATCATCTCATAAGGATTTATGTGTTAGAGAATAATATATCACAATAAATATTCTATATACAATGAAAAATACCCATGTAAATAAGAACATAAAAATAAAAAATCATGGAATATCAAACATTCCATGCTCTATTAAATAAATATAGAATAGGTTTGACATAGAAAGGAACACATAAGACAAACCATGAAACCAACAGACATGAAACCCAAAAAAAAATTCCATCATATAATAAAATGAATGGTTATAAAAAATGGGTACAAACACACAACCATGATTGTAAAATAGATCCATACAAAGACCCAATATGATATGAAATCACCACATTTAGCATATTGTTTCCAAATTCTATGATCCATTGAGGGAAAATACCCACCTAACATCCACCAACCAACATTCACTATAATAGAACTCAATACAACATAATACATTTTCTTGAATTATAAATCTAGGAAGATATCATGGTAATGGAATGAAATTCATAAAAAAATACAAAAATGATTTCTCTCATCAATATTTTATCTAGATCCCATAAAATAATTAATACAGATTTTCACGATCTAGAATCTATAAAAACGTAAAATAATTATACATTATATTATGAAATAATACCTAAATATAGATATAATATTTTGGTTATATGATTCATTAGAAGAGATAAGTGGGAGAAATTGGATATGTTTGAATAATATAGAATGAAGCAGGCTCATATAATTAATTCAAATGATTAAATACTCTAAATCCATCAGATATAGAGTATTGGGGGTGAGGAGACACCAAGAACCACCATTGGATTCCCTATATTTTAGATCCATTTTTTTATGAAATATCAAGATTTTCAGGTATGTCATTGTATGTGAGGTTCTATTTCAATGCATTCCCACTTTCCAAAGGATGGTGTATTTCATCACTTTCATTACATATTTCTACCCCGTGATCAAAACATGATGATGTTATGTTAATTTTTTCTTCCATGGATTCCCCTAGGGAGATATTGTCCTCATCTAGGATTCCCTCGTATATTTGATTCATGGTCATTTAACTCATTATAGTATCCATCTCAATGTGGAAGCTAGTTAATTAGACTAATTCTATATTGACAGGGAAGAAACATTGATTGGATTTGATATTAACATCAATCATGTATGGGAATCATTGAATGACTTGTCATTTAGGAACCTATAAAGAATTATCTCCTTTTCAAGTTGGAGTCAACACATTTGAGGAATCATAGTAATGAAACATATGAAATCCCAGGTCATTCTTCATGTAGTTTATGACCATTAAGGTTTCCCCCTTTTAGTGTTGAAGAAATATAAGGCACAAAACCTAAGGTTCTATGAGAATAAGCATTCCAAGGGTTTTTACCTTATGTATCCCATGTTTATTACATGGTGTAGAGATTATAGATTAGTACATGAATTTTAAACATTCTAGAGACTAGAACAGGATTAATGTCATGTGGGATGGGATGGGAATGACTTTATTTAATCTTGAGCTGGTATGATGTTTGATCAAAACCACCCATGGAGGTATAACAAAAATGTGTATCACTTGAAGAGAAGATGTCACACCTGGGTTTACCAATGAATCATAACAACCCATGGAGGATAATCAAGGAGGTTAATCCTTAGGAGTAAAGATGTCACACCTAGATTTACCAATGGATCATAACAACTTCTTAATGAAAATTTGGTATGGAAATATCATAATTATGGTTGTAGTGGATCTAATTAGTGTGGTACTTAGATGTATGATTTGACACTTAGGACTACTAAAATATTAGAACACCCCATGGTGGTGGATCTAGAATGGATGAAAAAGAATTACATGTGGAGGTTGACTAATGAGGTGTGTCCCTATGATAAAAGATATCACACCAAGATATACTATTATTGATATTGAGCCCCAAGGATGCATCATACATATCCTATATCAGAGATAGTTATTAAAAAAATTAGTTTTATGTCATAGTTTATGGTAATTTTATAGGATTGATCCCAAATGTTTTACGTCATGAGGTAAGTATGATTATGTCATGATAGGATCATTGATGAGGGGTGGTTTTTTGGAATACTCATGGAATCATCCCTTCCAAATAGGATCATGATTTGGGGAATTGTGTGGGGATTATGTAGGTATGGTTTCCTAGGGAATATAAAAGTATAGATGTTTTTGTGAGGGCCTAAAAATGGAAGCTTCTCGTTATGCCTTCCTCATGTCAGGTCTTCAGGAAATCCCATGGTCATGGAAAGGGAAATGATTATAGTTTAACATCAACAGAATTATCATCGTATTTTGGGATTATTCTCTTATCTTCCCATCATTTCATCTTAATATCAGGTCAAAAGGGAATCCAAAGTCCATTACATATGGAAAAAATATAATTTTACCTCATGTCAATCGACATGGTGTTGTACTTATAAATTGATTTACCCATCATTTCATCATCATGTGTGGTCAAGACGAAACTCCATTTTTATTACATTGGTTATGATTATATGTTAGCATCATGTGAAGGGACACTGTATGTGGGGATTATATATTAATATTCCCATATTTTCATCATCATGTTGGCTAATTTGGGTATCTCATGTCCAATTCATGGGTTAAAATTTCAGTTTAATTTCATGTGAATAAATGTAGTGGTTGTATCTTATTCATTTATCATACCATCATGTATTCCTCATGTCAGGTCAAGAGGGAATCCTATTTCGATTGCATGGTGTATGATTACCACTAACATCATGTGAAGGTATGAGGATTTTGGGGCATAAACATTGATTTTCCTATCCCATATTCCTTAATTTCGTGTCATGATGGAATCCCATGTCTATTAAATGTTGTAAAATTGTAATTTAACATCATGTTAAAAGATGTTGTTGGTGGGATTTATCCACTAAGTTTCTTATTCTCTCTTCTTCATGTCAAGTCATGAAGGAATCCATACTCACTAGTGGGTCATGTTTTATTTTTGGGGCTTACACATGTTAAGTAGGCCCAAAATAGTTCTTTGGTTGTCTTCTCATAATCATTACATGAGTCATCATGCATTTGACTCACATGGATTCTCGTTGTTTTCAAAATATGCATCACATTCATGAATGATATAATATACTACATGGTATACTATAATTTTACATCATATAAAGACAACCACTAGGTGGAATATTTCTACAAGTGGATTATGTGGTACATTCACACAACAATCCCTCCCTAGTTCATCATGGGCTTGGAGATAGGTGATTAGGTGTTAAGAGATTCATGAGTAGTGTTTCAACTTAAGGCATTAATGGAATCTAAGAGGATAATATCAACTACTGATAGATGAATGGTATGGAGAGGAGGGGGTATACTAAAGGTATTTCAAGGATTGAAGAGGAGTATCTAATCTCATGGTATTTTATGTGTGTATATTGGGCAATATAACACAACAATCCTTCATTTTATCATCCCATGCAGAATAGTTTGTCATGTAACATTCCATCTTTAATGGGGCTTAATGATGATAGTGAAGGTACCAAGACTGTGGAATGGGACTGTTGGCTAGCACTGATCCCAAGAGGGGGTATGAGGGTGCATCCACCATGGAATGGACTAGAAAGAACATGTTAAGATGTTTTTGTGTGGAACTATTCATTCCATCTTTCAACTCGGCACCATTTCAAACAATTATGCTACTGGTAATAGAAAATGAGTTAGTGTGAGGCCCAGAATATAAGTGAAATTAATGAAATCCAGTTTCATGCATATTATTTTAGTTTCGTGAAATTAATTTTTTTAGTGAAATATAGGATATTTTATGAAATTTTTATCCTATTATAAAGAGTTTTTTAAAAACCACATAAAAAATAATCACACTTGAGAGACGTATCATAGATAATTGCATGGATCATTGGGGAAATGGGGGTTTCACAATGCATTAAAACCTATGTTGCATGAGAAAGAGATCAAATAATATATTTAAAGAGATTCTTTCAAATGTGAGGTGTTGATTCCGTATTTGAGGGAATTTTTTCATGTCAAGCTATATTTATTTTTCTCTCTACTCTAGGCCTTTCGCAAGCATCTTTTTGGATTTTTTATGAATATTCCACTATTTTTATAGGTTATATAATTTTTGATTGAAATTTATATATTTTACATTTCATATTATGTGAAACATTGTTGAATTACTCGGAAGGAGTTGTGTGAACTTGTGTAATTATTAGTGAAAATGCATAATTTTCCCGAATGTAAACACAGATGGACACATTCAGATGTCTGACTTCAAAAACCCATAAAATAAGATCTTTAACTCAGGATTTGATCTTATTCTGTATAATTCAATCCTCTAAAATTATATAAACTCTTGGATTGTTACTTGGGGTTTGGTACCTTCTTATTCACATTTTTCTAATGCCAAAAACACCACGTCAATATATTTTTTAGAATTGAAATCTATATTCTGGATAAATTGAACACCAAAGAATGGTCTGGTCGTAGAGTTTCCTTAACCCTACACCAACCAAGGATAGATTTTAACCACTTTTATTAACTCTTATAGTCTTGACATATAGTTCTATAAACTATGTAATAATAATATTTTTCACTCTTACCTCACGTAACAGTGTTTTCTGGGGATGAATAGATGGTTTCTTCTTACAATATACCAACATTGATCAACCTAAAAACCCCTAAAAAGTATTCAAAAACAAATATAATATATCTGGGACTTCACCCAAGTGAATCATAACTAATAATCACTTAACTAATGAAAAAATTAATGAGTATGGTATCTAAAACGCATCTCGTCCATTATAAGATTTAATGATTTGAAAATAAATCACAATGAAAATGTGGATGGATTCATTAACTATCTCACTAAAGTGGTTCATTATATATGGTAAAATGATTATGATATAAAATATTCTGATATAATAAAGGTCATTATATAGATATTATAAAATATAAACAATAAAAATGTTTGAACACTTCAGAAAATTAACCATGGAGAGTCTTATCTTGATGAGTTACATAAAAGCCAATTGCATATGAGAAGATGGTGAAACTAGAAAAATATTTATAAATTTGATTTAAATATAATAAATATAATGTTTAATGGAATAAATTGTTTCATTAGTATGAAAATTAATGTCATTTAAGTGACGAATTTTATCACATATTAAATGAATGTTAAATATAAGGAAATGATGGGATTAAAGGTAAGTTATTTAATCAATTTTTTTATAAAATGATAGGATTAATCACTAAAAAATTCGTAGAGTTTTTTTATATGGAAGGTGATGAGTTTTTAATATAAAATAATAGAATATTAATTTTTATTATATAATGAATATAAATATTTGAAATTAAATTGGAAATATGTTTTAAATGATTGTTATAGTGGTCAAATAGGTATAAGATCCATTAGAACATCCAATAGAGAGAATAATGGTTAAATTTATTTTATATGATGATTATTATATGATGGAAAGTTTGGAAAATTTTAATGTGGTAGTTTAAGATAAGAAACTCATTTTTAGGGAGTTTGAGACTACAAAATTGATTTAGAACTATCTTGGGAATATCATTAGTTCTACATGAATAAAAATAGAAAAATTGTAGTTTTTATGTCATAATCAAGGTATATTAATGTATTTAAAGTTGATTTTAATCATTCGTAGAATGTTTTTATTGAATGTTTTAAGAAAAATGTTAAATAAGAAGTAGTAAATTTTTATTTTATAATTGATGAGTTGGTCAATATAATTGATTATCATAATATCAAATTCAACAACAAAGTTAGGGATATTTAAACACATGAAATATAAATTTATTCCATGAGTAATAAATTTATTCCAAAAATTAAAATTTATTGATTAAAGATGAGGATTTGTTTTACTATATTTTTAGAATATGTTGTGGAAGAGGTGGATAAATTAGGAATATTTTGTTTTAGAAATTATGAGTTATAAATGACAATATTATATAGGTAGTTCCTATATTGTCTTTTATAGTGAAGCATCAAGAAAAATTCATGAGGGAATGAAGAGATTATGAAAGAATATTATGTGATAATGTTCTCAATCATCAAGAAAAAATAAATAATTAAATAACTACTCTATAGATTGTTATATGGGGAATGATTTATGTAACATAATTTTTCAACTCATGAAGTCTGAATTGTGGGTCTTATTAGGACACACTACATCATTCTATATAGAGGCACAAATTAACCGGATATGTAAAGCTATTAAAATTAATAAAATTAATGTTGTAATATAATTTGTATATCAAAAAAAATTCTCTCTATGGTTACAATTTATTCTCAAATTTTAATCTTAAAGTATAATATCTAGTTAGAAAATAGGGATAATCTATTTGTGGAAAATACATGAAATAATATACAAGTATTTCTAACAAAATTCCTTTGAATAATGTTTCCATAACATTAATTATGATGAATTATATCTTATTAATTATAAATGAAATAATTATAATACTCTAAGAAAATTTTCAACTCAATCAGTAATATCACAAACTATGATAAAGAAGACAAACATGGTAAATTTGGATTAAATTTCATTGATAAAATCGAGTAATAGTATCACCTTAATTTTGGAAAGTTGGTGTTCCTCTCATAAAACCAAGTATATGAATATATTTAATAATACAAATGAATTTTTGATTTAATATTGGACTTTTGAAATGAAATAGTATTAAAGACTGAATTAATTTGAAGGTCATTAATTTCTAATTATAAATTAAAGAATATCAAGTTACTTTATGTGGATGTAATTCGTTATAATTTGTTATGTTCTAGAAATATATGTGATATGGATTTAAAAGTCACATTAAGTCAAAAAGGCTGAATCATAAAAAGAATGCCTATGAATCTTTTGAAGAATGGTCGATGAAAAAATTGAAATTTATATCTTGTATATAATTGATAAAATTAATTTCATATAATAGTTTATGATTGTAATGATTTTCACACAAGAGGCTATTAAAGTTTAGTTAATAAAGTGTAGATAATTTTTCAAAACATTTCTCTAAAATAATAATTTCTATAATAAAGTGTTCTCTAGAAAAAAACTTGAGGCTTTTTTAAAAGGATATATTTTCCAAAATATATATCCTTGAATAACTTATAGATCACATAGTTTTATGAATTAGTTTCATAATTAAATTTAAGTATTAATTAAAAAAGAAGGTTCCTATGGTAAGAGGTATTAAATATTATTTCTGGATTATTATTATAAATTGATATGTTCCTTGTTTTATGAATAAAAAATGATTCTAAGGGAACAAAAAGATATAAAATAAAGTATAAAATGAAACTAGAAGAATAAAAATTATTTGAAGGAAAAAAATGAGGAACACATGATATGAGGTTATAAATTACCATGAAATTAATGGTATGAAATATTAAATTTTCTCAATGGAAACACATCACGAGATGGTTGATGTGATCATATTTAACCACATAATAAATTAAATGAAAAAATAAATTTTCAATAGATCATATAATCAAACACCATTAATGGAATGAATAATTTTGTGTGGACTTATATTTTAAAAATAGTGTGTTTCTCATTAGTGGTGGAGAAGATTACATAAGAAATTATCAATATAAGGAAACCCTCTATTAAGTATCTCAGTGTATTTAAATGAAAACGATTCACCTAAAATAATGTGGGAAATCACAGAGAATATAGTGATATTTTCGATGGAAGAATTTTATGTGGAAGAAAATATAATGATAAAGGAATAAAAAAAGTTTCTATAAAAGGAAAAATAATTCTTTAGATCAATGGAGTGAATGATAATAAGAATAAAGAAAATATATATTATAGAATTCCTCTTTCCAAAGAAGTGTTTGTACACAGTGATTAAACAAATTTTGATGTGGGGAAATATGAAAATTCTAATTTTGATGATAATTTTAAAATTTAACGAGTTTAAGTACAAATTGATGATGTAATTTAACTTATGACTCAACAAAGAAATATAATGGATCATGTAAAACGTGGAAATATTATTGGATACATGCCTATATAAACCTAGACATATATGTTGAGTATAATTTATAACACTATGTTATTATGTAAATCCAAACCCACATAATTTGATGAAGATAAAAAAATTAATCTGGGTAAAATACATGAAAGAATAATTTGAACAAATTTCTAAAATGAAAAGATGTTAGTTTTAGGAAATAAACAAACAAAAAAATGTGATTTTTATAAAATGGTGTTTAATGAATAAAACTGATGATAATAGAAATGTAATATAAAATTAAGAAATGATATTTTAAATTTTTTTCTATGGTTTATGGAATTGATGATAAAGAGACATTAAAACTCATGGCATGGATGGAGTTTATTAGAATCATCATACTAGTTGGTTTGCAAACAAGGTTATAAATATTTCAGATGTATGTGATGAAAATAGTCATTTATGGATTTCTATTTTCCCCCAAATCAATTATATTACCGTAAAATTGGGTGGATGAATCAAGGGACTACTGATATAAATTTTAATCCCTTAAAAATAATATATCCCTCTCAATTTACGAAACACGACTTTATATCCCATTAATTACCTGTATGATCAATGATTGAAATATATAAAAAATGTGATTTTATATGGTTCACCTAAACCAGTCCTGTCCAAGGATACTATAATAGATATCTACATATCCACTTAGGAAACTAGATCACAGGTCTTTATATTGGATTACCCAAAAGAGAAACCACTTCAATACTTGAAATTATCCATTAGAATGACTGATAAAATATTAATTCACTCCAATAAATCTAGGAACTCACTACTTCTTTTATTTAACCCTTATTCTATTGGATGAAAAAATGAAATAATTCACCTTGGTGTTTTTTTACTTGTATAGAACCTGAATACAATAAATTTGGTTGAACCTCTATCAATAAAAACATTATCTATCACTTAAAATAAAAAAATAATAATTAAAATCACCTCTTAATATATTATCTATAAAAGGAATTCAATACCATCTTCAACTCTATATATATTCACATCTGACTAAATATTATTGGTTGTTTTAGGACATTCAACAACATTGATTTTACACAAGGGATAATGTTTATTAATACTTCTGTTTACTTATTATGATCATTTCATGTGTCATGTCCACCTGAATTTGAAGAATAAAGAAAATTTAATTCATATTAATGTCCGCAAATAATTTTAACATGTACACTATAAAAACATTATTTTTTTTGTAAATGACAGTTTTTAGTGTTATTACACAAAATAATTAAAAATCTTCTTCTTCAAATGAATTCAATAAAGCATAAGAACTTGGTTTGGACCAAAATGATCTATCCGATCATTGAAAGGTGGGTGAATCAGTTATATTCTCTTTTTATATATTCTTATATCTTAAAATATCAATCTCCTCATGATAGAGAGTTTTGACTTATCTGAAAATAATTAAACAAAAACATTTCAAATGGGAGAAGATATTACAAGGTTCACTACTCTCTATGAGTATCTGGACTTTGGAATATCCTACAAACAATTCAAGCATATAATAAACTAGAAATTTTATATATGGTTATGATAATTAGATAATATCCATATAAATTAATTTCACTATTATTAGAACTAAAGTTCATATTCGATCTGCATAGATATGATGTAACAAATATTTTATAAAGTCACTTTACAACCATCTCCATCATGTTATTCTTTTTTTCAATATGAATATTTTAAATTTTTCAATATAGATATATATAGAAGATATTATTCTTTAACATAATGACCATAAGTTGGAAAGAATATAGTTCATGTATTTTTTGTAGAATGCATTCATCAGTACTCAGGTAATCCCATTTTCCGTTCTGCAAATTTCATTTTCATGACTTCTGATAAACATAGTAACTTTCTTTCTCTTTGTTTATGTAATCACAAATGAAAAATAACTTCTTAATTCCAATTAATATAAAACAATATCATGATATTTCTTTATACATTTTTTCATCATAAACACCATTGTTCAATACCAACATGTTCTTCTTCTTTAACAAAAATAATCCTCTGTTACAAACATAAATATTAAAGAATCACATTTCTGATTTCATCATGTATTTTTGTATAATAAAATTTTTGAAGCACTATATCTTTTTCACACATGAATAATATAACCCATCAAACTATACTTATAACCTATTAACTGATTCACAAGAAGAAGAAATGTCAGTATATCAAATTTTATTTCCTTCTTAATAAGAAAAAAATAAATTCAAATATCCCACTCTGTAAAATTCACTGTGTTTCTTCTCACGGAATTAAGATAATTCATTATGCATCTCGTTTCATTG
The DNA here is from genome assembly GCA_963277665.1 of Viscum album. NCBI lineage: Eukaryota > Viridiplantae > Streptophyta > Magnoliopsida > Santalales > Viscaceae > Viscum > Viscum album. The sequence continues at coordinate 126,867,081 of OY728148.1, forward strand.
GGAATCAGATTCATTTACAAACAAACCCATCATTATTGATGAGAATCATGGATCATCCTCTAATGATATTTGGAACATTTAATGATTAAATTTCAATCAACAATTATAGTACATTTAAAATAAACTGATAAATATCTTTTGAACCACTAAAACTTTGTAACAATAAAAAAACATCAGGTAGAAACATAATAAAAAATCATTAATTTTATGAAAATATTAAAAATCATTAATGTAAAAATGTTATAGGGACATCATGAATGTATTTCTTAGATAATTTATTAATCCTATGACTAGAATCATAAATAATCGAATTATAAGTTCATAAGAAAAAATCCATATAATTAATTTTTTTAAAAAAAAATTTTGATTGATAGCTTCATCCATGGATCTGGATTCTTTTAATGGTTTTTTTCATGTGGGACATTGATTATTTTGACTCTATATAAGTTTGGATTCATCCTATTTGGACTTCATATGAATAAATTCTTTTAAAAAACTCTTTAATATTCAAAAAAAATCTTCTCAACTTTCTATATAAAAATTTATAGACATTCATTAAAATGGGTTCTTCGACGAACCTATTCTGATAAGGTATTGTCTGATACCATTCCACACCAGCACCCATTTAACTCCAGTATCATTCCTCTAATTTAAAAACGTCATTGACGTTGAACACAATCATCATGGTATATACAGTGTAATCACTAACAATTTTTCACAACTTTTTACCTAGGGAAATTTATATCCCATTATAGTAAAACATGATACATGGTATATTAATTCATTCAAGATATTAGGAATGTAGGAACATAAAAAAACACCAGAACATTTCATTCATAAAACATTATGAATAAAACAACATGTTAATATCAAAAAAGATTCACCACAAAACATAAATTTTTCATCATTATTTTTTGAATGGATTTGATAAAGAAATATTATGTCAATTTTATTCTTCCAATCAAATAATGTCATTAAACCAATTTTTTTGAAAACTTATCAACATAATATGTGTTCAAAATTGATAATAAAAATCAAAAAACTTAATCAACCGATCCTATTAATATAATCAGATTAAATTCTTCCAACACCCACGAAACACATCTATAACTTTAGTCCCAAAAAATTCCCACTTTATTGTTTATTAAACTATGGATAATTAGAAACAAAAAAATATTATTTCATGAAACATTTTTTATCCAAAAAATCTATACCTATGTGGGATAACTAAATGTAAGAGAAACAAATCATTGGACAATAACACTATGATGTCTATGGGTAGTGATTCAAGATATAAGTATATTTTTTTCAAATTTATTCATCCACAATAAAAATTCATCCAAAAAAATACATATATCTACTTCAAAAAAATTGGATAAGTGTTCACAGATGGTGAAATTACCGCTTAACAATTTTAAAAACGCCACTAATATGTATGATCTTAACAAAAAGTTTAAGCACATACCAATGGATTGATTTTTGATACAAACTTTCCCCCCTTTAAAAATCTATATAAATTCAAAAATGAGAGGGGATGTAAGTCACATACATTATCCTTGAATATAGGGTTTTGAAAACCCATTTCTAAATGTTTCATTAAAAAAATGGTTTTTAATATTTCACCAACATTTTATATTATAGGGATAAACAACAACTCAATTTCATTCTTCTCCACATTCTCTTTGAACTACCATCAATCACCGCAAGGGATGAACCGACCATTATTAGTTCTAAGAAAAAACAATGATCAAAGGCGGGTCTTTATCATTTATAGATAAAAGTGATTCTAAATCTACCCTCTATCACTGCTAAATAATCACTGATATTAGTTAACCCTTTATTAGAACATATTAAGCCCAGATAAAAAGTATATTTATCAGTTCTATTGTCAACATTAATATAAATTTATATAAATAATATTATTAATTTATATAAAATTATTATATTGGTATTCAATATTAATGTTTATTAATTCAAATTAAATAAAAAAACATGTTTATAATACATATATATTTATAAATAATTCAAATATATATATAATGTTTTATAAAATTGATTATAATATTATAAATATATATTCAAATAATTGTATGATTATAATAAATTTTATTATATAATAAATTTTATTCTATAATAAATTTTATTCTATAATAAATAATTTTATAATATTTATAATTATACATTTATAATTATACATAAATACATTTTATATTTAATATATATCATTATCAATATATATATTTATATATATGTTTCGAAAGATTTTTGTCTACAAATTCACTGATACATGAGTATAATTGGTCATACGATATATACTCATCTTGATTTAATGTTCATTTATATATTACACACATATTATTATCATTCATGTTGACCATATGTGATAAATAATTATTTATTATCTATATACATTACAAGGTATTTAATTCATTCATTTTATACCCACAAATATATTCTCATAAATCCTTATAAAATTACAAATAAATATATTTAAATAACAAATATATTTATTTTTTTTAAATATAATTTTTTTATTATATATAAATATTTGTAAAATATATTTAATTATTATTAAAATTAAAACAGTAAATATATATTTAAATAGTTTTAAAATTATAATACACACATCTTTTATAATTTGGTAAATATATATACAATATATTTATAATTATAAATATATATACATATATAAATATCATTTAAATTATAATAACGAGAAATATTCTACTCATAATGTTTTAAATAGATGTACTTAAATAAATATATTTATAACTATATAAAATTATTTATAAACAAATAAAAATAAAAATTATTATAATTCAACATAAATATATATATTTAAATAATTATAAAATTATTAAAACTATATTTTTTATATAAATTTATAAATTTATAAATATAATAAATATAGTTTTTATAATTATATAATTATTTTAATATATATGTATATATAATTATTTATAACTATAAATATATATATATATATATTTTAATAATTATTTAATTAAAAATGAATAAAATATTTATTTAAAGTTATAGAAAAATGGAAACACCTTAGATTGGGTTCCAAGACACCGATATTTATTAAATAAATGTATAGGTACATAAGGACAAGGAAGAAATGATCAAAAAGTGATGACATCACACCAAAATAATGATAGAATGTTTTGCATAAGTAATAGATATCACCTCTTCCTAGGCTGATCCCGACCTCAAGCTCCCACCTAAGGCACCAGATGGCTCCCTCTTCACCATTACATTGGCTAAAAATATGGTGCATCGTGTGTCATATCTAATGCATCCTCCACTTGAGCATTGGAACCCATATCATTTGTTATCTTCTCATAATCATCATGACCAGCCTGTCTGTCCTGGACTGTCACCTCCTCCTATACAACCTGGATTGCCCCTTATCACCAACCTATTTTTGTACATTTTGGACTACCACCATCTATTGTGAAGGGGAAACTAACTTCAACTCTACCAACTGTACACCCTGAACAAGTTCCTTTTTCACAGTCTCGTGTAGGAAAAGTACACCCACATTTTATTCATTACTAACTACTTTGTTAGGGGTCAAACTATTTATATAAACCTCTACAAATTTAGCGTGCAGTAAATTACCATATTTTTTGTTCCAAAAACGTGAACTCTCATAACAATCATGATTGATAAAGTCAAATTCAAATATCATAAAATAGTATAACCAGGTAAAAATATTAAAAAGTTCTTTATTCGGACCCTGTGAATGTTTGGTTGAGGTTTGCAGTGAGAATTCTCTATGTAATTTGTGGAAATTGGAGGTAGCATCAGCTTTTACATCATCCTTTGAAACAGGTTGTGCATTACTCTGGATAGTATGTTGCACCTCACCATGGATAGGAGATGCACCAGCCAGGACAGCAGGGTCAGAGGGCCCATTATAGGAAACCATGTGTGAGTCAGCTTGAATAGAAGGATGAGTAAACCTCTCACAGTTCCTAATGATCACTAGTAATATCCCAAAAAAAATATCATATGCCACTTACACACATTCAATCCATTCAACAGGGGGGTATCTTTTTTATCATCACCAGCTCATATCCAATAGCTTCAAGATGTTTCATATTTCCTTTACTGTGAGAAGAAGCTGTCTCTACATGACCCATATAAGTACTAACATTTTCGTGAATAACTACCTTCTTGGTAAGACTCATTATCAGCCAATTCGGCCAAAGTTTTCTTATAAATAGTTGATCCCCTAGCAGAACCAGCTGCAACATTCAAGGGAGGCACCAAGTCATCAACACTACTAATCCCAGCTTCAACGTGTTGTGGTGGGAACACATGATCCCCACCAAAAGGGCTCTTAGTAAATACTTTTTTGAGTACCTCAGAAAATGAGGATGTACCCTTGTTCCTAAAAACCTTATTTACAATGAGTCAATTACCTTGTCGTACCCTAATCAGCAGAGTGGCCAACTAATTTACATAGAACACAATTTATGGTCCTTCTACATTGATCACGCAAGTGGCCAATGCATAGACAAGAATCACAAAAATAAGGTATCCATTTAAATTGAATTGTGAGTTCAATATTAAATAAATATATATTTCTAAAATTATAAATATAAGAAATATAGTTTTCAAAACATTATAATTACATAAATAATTTTATTTATAATTATAATTATAAATATAAATAACTATATATTAATAATTATACCAGAAAATGGAATATCTTGGAGAATTCCACGATCATCAAAATTTATTAAGAAAAAGTATAACAAGTGAACACAAAGAGGGAAGGGTAAATGTATATGGAACTCCACCGCACTAGATAAACGATTCATCATTTATTCTTTCCACTCATTCCATGAAAACCACATAGACCTCTTGGATTTCGTTCTCTCCTCTATTACTAAAATGTTAACTAGAAACCAACCTGATCATTAGTGTCCAATGGTTCATCACAAACTTCAATGTTCTGGTCAGTAGTAGCCTCCATAAAATTCTCAACACGGTATATTTTAACCAACATGTCCTCATTTTAGGACTGCCCTATTTGCAGATCCTTTGCACCATCTAGTTAAGTCATTAATGGGGAGACATCAAGCACATGTAATGTTTAAATTTTTATATATTTCCTTCTATATATCTTCTTATACGTCTCAATAATCTTTTTGGAGTTAATGAACTCCAGGATGGTGTTGAAATTTTTATTCACAACACCATAATTAGACGTAACCACATGTAAATAAGTTGTTAACAATATAGCTTCATCTGCACTGTTTAATGAAGATAATTATACACCTTTATCAGCACTAAAAAGGGTAGGATAAAAAAAGTATATTATAAGTTATAAAATTATAGCACTGATAAATCCTCCTTTTATCAACACTTTTTTCACGATGATAAAGAGTTATCATTATCAGTGATAAAAAGGAACTAATAAAGGTTGGTTTTATGAATAATTCTTATTTTAGAACTATTCAAACATACCTTTATGAGTTCCTTTTTAATTGAATATGATAAAAGCTATACTTGATTTTTTAAATGTACCATAATAGTAAAATTCTTCTCTCTCACAGCTCATGATCTCAAGGAAGCCAACCACATTCCTTGTTGATCCCTCCTCTTCTGCCACTAGTCCCTCCTTTATCACTGACCCCTCCTCTATCCCGAACACTCTTAAATCACCGCAGATCCATTGTCCATAATGAACCCCAAATTCACTGAAAACCCCTCCTCAATCACATAACGAGCTCCACTTCTGTACCAATCACCTCCTCTATCATGAAACAAAATCCATTGTGATCTTATAATCCACTAACATTCCCCACCACTACTATGAACCCCCACTACCACCAGGAACCCATTTCTATCATGAATGACACCTCTAACGTAAACCCCCATGTGGCTTGCATCGCCACTACCTCCACTACATCCCCCACCGCCAACCCAAACTGTATGTCCACTACACTGTGCATCAACTACCCGACCTGAAAATTGATGCTATTTTCTCATTTTATGGGGAATTCATAGATAATTAATAATTAATTATCGGGTTTTAGTGTTCTATATCTTTTTTGTGTATTCATTATGAGTATGGTTTGATTCATTATTGTGTGAAAATGGTTTTTTGATTCTTAAAGTGTTTGCCTTATTTTTTTGGATTTCAATGAAAATTTTTATAGTTTTATATGAAAATTAATTTTGGAATTTGGTACAACGAATTTTTTTGAATTGGGATTGATTTAAATGTGAGAATATATTTGGATAGGGTGGTCTTAAGAAATTATTGGAATGGTTTAGGTGAAAAATATAATGATTGGAATTATAATGAAGTGATTCTAGTTAGTTTTTGGGATACAATATAATTCAATAAATGGATAAATAAGATAAAAAAATTTGTGTTGCAAAATATAATGAATGTGGGATCAATTTTTATATAACATTTTGAGGATTGATTTGGGATAAATCGACATGATTTATATATATGGTTTGGAAATATATATTTCAAATTTTATCTGGTTTAATTATGTGTTTTTATGTGTAAGTGGATGCTTCATTGGATTTTATACAATGTTGACATTAAATTTTTATAAATTCTTTTTATCAATTATTAGTGTTGGGAATTTATAAAATTATTTTTTTAATGATTATGTAGAGATTTAAGAATTCTTGAGAAATGAGTTATAATATTATAATCACATATTTATTTTACCCCTATCATAGGTCTCACAACCTCTACATAAATTTTATTCTTGATGAGTCGATTACTAGTGACTTGATTAAATTTCATTTTTGTTGCAAAAATATTCTACTGGGGTGATTCCCCAAATAAGTCAACATATATTATCTCCTAACCCTTTGGTAGGAAACCTTTGTGTTACATTATTGATATTTTATTATTATTTATTTCTTATGGTATTATCTCGGTAAATCACATTTTATTTATAACAAAATTATATATATTTAGTTATATTTAATAATCCATATGTAATAAAATTATTTTCATTATTTTCCTAAAATTATATTTTTGTGGTTTGTCTTAAAAATTGTATGGTATTAAATCTTTGATGATATACTACTAGGATCTTAGTTCAAAACAAAAATATACACATTGTTGAATATAGAGACTAATTTTTCTATGGTATAGGTAAAAGGAATGGGGCACAATTTCATATTGCTGTAACATAGTAAATTGTAAAATATATAATGATAATGGGATATAGAGGTAACCATATGGCATAAAGAGACAATATTCATATTGTGTTATATGAAGATATTTTCTATAAAGTGACTCTCGTTATATTAAATTTAATTATGTTTAAAAATTAAAATCTGGATCATGTTTAAACATTTTATAGATTTATATTTTATAAAATGTTAGTTAGATTGTATTCTTGTTAATTTAAAAAGTTCCTCTCTTGGTATTTATGTGTTTATGAAAATTCCAATGTCGCGCTTTTAAAATGATTCAACTATTTTGAAATGTTTGTTAAAAATATAAGTGTGTTTTATAAATACACTTTGTGGTTCTAAATATATTTACAATTATTTAAACCCTACTCATGGACATAGGTTGTGAGGCATGTTTTTCTTAACTCACCTTATTTACATTAATATAGCGATTTCTGTGTTTTAAAAGTGTATTTAATGCTTTTTTCATCTTAAAAATTGCTATGTAATGTATCAAATTAAAATTTGTAAAATATGAAGCATTGTTCATTATTTTAAATGATAATGAATGTTGGGTCATGAAGTTTCCATGAATTATTTAAAAAATTTATGGTTTTCTGAAAGTACTTAGAATATATTGGTTTATATTAAAAATGGTGTGTATTTTAAATGATTAATTTGTGCAAATGGTTGGTTTGTTAAATAGGATTTCATGTTTTATTTTATAAATAATTTTAAATTGAAATTTGAAGTGTATCTTTTTAAATATTATTTTATGATTGAATTTGTATATAATAAGGATATCCATTACATTATATATGTAATACATGTATAAATATAATAACACCATGAAATGATATATCACTAAATCAATTCAACCCATATGATATCCCTCCAGGTATCACTCCCTCAAAAGGTGAATTAATAATAAACCTCATCATAACTTCTGAACCTAAATTGTATTCAACATCACCTACATGGTTTAATATATTGGAGTCATCAACAATTACATATTCTATCAGGTATTGTGTTAGCTTGTAATGGGATGATTCTCAAGGAAAAAATTAAATAATAACTATCAAAATATGTTGATTTCTCCTTAATTTAAATCCCATCTTTCCCATTTTTCTTGTTAAATAGGGGAGTTTGATTATACATCATTCCAGGAGATTATTTTTCATGGAAAGTGGGATGATAAAATGAGTTAGTTAAAATAGTTGTATTGGGATTCAAGAATGAGTATTTCACAAAGGAATGGTACAATGATGAACCATTAATAATGGAATCATAGGTAGTACATGTATTTTATGTTCTAGATCCTGCAAACTAATAGTGTTCAATTATTATGTTGTCAAAAAAACCATATATGCGGTGTATGAAAATTAAACGGAGGATGAACCTTTCATAGTGACGTCGCAATCATTATTCTGTATTCCCAATATAGACACCATTTTGTATGATAGATGAGACCAAAATTAATGGATTTGGATGATCGATATTGGGGTCTAATCCCTTCAATTTTTAAGAGAGTTCAATAATCATGTTATAATTTTTGGAATATAAATCGTGTTACCTCACGCTATTATCGAAGAACTGTAACAATTTTTACTAAATATTTAATTTTAAACAGCATCTATAGAAAAAGACTTCCTCAAGTGTTGGTTGTCCTAATGTCGAGGAATAAAAAATCTTTGAACTAGCTATTTCTAATAGTGTATTGGAACAATGACCTTATTGCATGTACTAGTGCTACTAATACTATGAAAAATGGGATTGTCAACCTATTGATACTCCAAATGTAGAAGTACAACGATCATCTGAACATTCCAATGAAACCTCTCTAGAGAAAGATATTGACGATGATGAATCTAAGTAAATGTTATGTGATGAAGGATGGTGATGTAGAAAAATAAGATCACTAAAGTTCGATGGTTTTATAAAAACTTCATTATTTCCAAAATCAAAGGAATCAAATATGAAGTTGGATGGAATTTGAAGTGAAATCTTGTTAACCCAAAAAAGGCCATATTATGTAGTTAAATTTGAATCTTTACAAAAAAACTCATATTGGTTGATGTAGATTCATCGTAGTAGGTTATCTTCCAGGAATACAAATTTGATGTGGGAAGAGTATATATAACATTATGATATCATTAATTTATTTAAAAAAAATATAATGTAAAATTGCCTTACTCTATATCATCTATTATAGACTAAATTTATATTAGATGACTCCCACAAGAAATATGTATAAATGTTTTAGGGATTGATTCTAATATTAATTAACAAAATTATTATGAGATATTATTGTAATGATGATTAATGAAAGATAACCCTCCACCTACCACTTATCTATGAAAATCTAATAACCTTAGATGTAGGGGATTTGTTTACCTCCCATCATGTAGATGTGGCATTTTAGGTACATTGTGACTATTAATACATTGTTTAATGATATGTAGATTCATCACAACGATTGATATTTTTTGTGGAAATAAAAAACTGATTTCTAAAAATAATGTACTGGAAGAAACACCAACTTAACCCTTCAATAATTCATGGATGGGGAACACTTCATTGGAAAAAAAATTTATGTGACATGAAATAAAAAATAAATTTTTTCTTCTATTTATATGCAGTTTGATGACTCCGAATCTATGTAAACTGACATCTGATTCCATGTTATATAAAATAAAGAATGTTTAAATAAATATGGGATAATAATATATCAAATACTAAAATGTGTTATAAACTTGTGTATGTATAGGATACTAATATGTTTTAATTTAAACTGCTATTACATAACAATGACAAAATATTTTTTATTATTTTATGTCTGTCATAGTCCCAGTAATTTTCAACACCTATACTAGATGACATCCTAATATCAGTATCCTTGAAGAGGTCAAAATAGTATAGGAAATTCAAAGTTATATGTTTTGGGGTGACACCCCAAACATATTTTGAGAACACAACTAGATGAGGATCAAAGATAAGGAATTAAACAAATGAGAGAAATAATAAAAATCCTTAAAGAGAAATTCACAAGGGATAGGGAGTTTTCAAAAAAATTAATTGAGGGAATTGATGTGATGAAAAATGTAAATAAGAATAATTTCATAAACATCCCATCCCACCCCTTCCCCATCTTTTAGGTGAGACAGTCCCCTAACAAACTATCTTACTCGAACTAATCAATTTTCTGATAATTCAATTTGTGAAACATGAATCATGTTGACATTGATACATATAATTTATTTATAATATATATGGTTATAATGAATGTGATTTATATCTATCAAAACCCACCCATCTCCATGTAGTAAGGGCCACAATGTTAAATATTTAAAAGGTCATGTTACACTACAGACCGCTTCAAACATGTAGTGTTAGACTATCTATTAGCATAACCCATAAACCGAGCTCTGAGATAATTGTTCCAATTGATGAGTAAAATATTCATAATGAAGAACAAGTTATTGGAATATTCATCGCATGGCCATAAAATCTTCTAAAAACATATAGATAAATATGTATTAATTTATTATTTATTTTCAAAGCTAATCCTCTAATAAAAAATGAAAAAATGCTTCAACTGGAAGAATTTTATCTGAAAAAGACAGAGATAATGATGATAAATGAACGACTAGTTTAAATCCTTTTAAATGATTTACCAAACAATCAACAATATATACCAAAATATCAATTACCTCACCCATTCAATATCGACATTTACTATTTTTGAAGGATCATGTGTGTACAATGTTAAAAATAGTTGTTTTCATATAGCTTATTCTGAAGAAAATATATACATATAGAATTTTCATGACTACATTGGTGTTGAAAATATAAGTGAAATCATTGGCAATAACTGGCTAGGAATCTCAGTTATAAATGTATACAAGAGGTGTGTAACCATGATTTGATTTTCCAAAAGATAATATACTACATTAATTATGAATAAATAAGTTTTATAATTTTTTATGACATATAATTTAAAAACAATTGAAGGGACTTACCCATAAAATATTGGACTATTTATTACTTACAAATCCTCTACAAACCAACCAAAAATAGATTCCTATAAAATGGGTACAATGGTGGATGGACTAATAATATTGTTTGATAAAAAATATACTGATGAAAGACTCTTATTACTACCAACGATACATGGGTAAAACTCCACAATTTACTAATATAAAATATATTTTTATTTTATTCATTACTTATTCATTTTTGTGTTTTTAAGAAACTTATGGTTATCATTACGATCAATTTGGATTCTCAAATGATTCATTTTCTAGATTCAAAGCATGTATATCCATGAAACTGACAACACATGACAGTGTGTTTCGATTTTTAATTAAATACAACGGAATTTTTTGAACATAACATCAAGGTTTATAATATAGATTATGGTTTAATGATGATTATATTATTATAAGGAAATGCATGAATATAATAAAAACAATTAATTTTTCCAGTTTCTTAGAATGTGGAAAATGATGTGTTTTATGACATGTTGAGTATCATGTTATACATAATACGATTTCAATACCCAATAAAATATTAAAAAATTAATTATTCCCCACAATGTTTCTGCAGTTTCTGAAAAAATACAATGAAAAATATTATGGTTATTATGTTTGTAAATTTATGATATTGTTCACATTCCATCAACAAAATTTCATTCTTGAAGAGGTATTTTTGAAGAAAATTACTATTTACATAAAAATATTTTTTAATTCATTGTTCATTTTTATTTTTTCATTACAACTTTGATTATAAAAATGATTCATATTCCTAAGATGATATAGATTTTATTATAAATGAGTGGGAAGCATAATTTATAGAAATATGTACCGAAATAGCATGAGAAAGTTACATCCATATAAGTATTTGATTTTTTCATATTTATGATTAATTTACTCAATTTTTATTACTCAAATATGAATTGTTTTTTTACCCGTGGATTACTTTGTTCGAATCATGGTCATTTGTTAGAAGATGCTCATGCTGGTGAGAGATGGGTCTTCGGGGATACAACATAGAATTCAATGTGATGGTAGGGTATTTTAATATAATATTTTTACTCATATGATTATATGTTACCTACTACATTAACATAATATATGTTCTTTTTTATTTAAAATTATATTTAATTTTAGTAAAAGAGAGAGTTGACGTACTAAATACTGAGAAAAAATATTCAGAGTATTTTGAAATTTTTTGAAAATGGTCTCTATGTCATTTTCTAAATGTAATTATTAGTTTCACATAAATATAATGGTAGGTGTGGCTGGTATAACTCAATATTTTTATTTTCATTTAAAATTGGGATTTATTTTAGTAAATATAAAAAGTGATATAATGAAAACTGATAAAATGAATTTATATTGTTATAATAATTTAGGAAAAAAGTCCTTCAGTCATTTGAGATATAAAGGATTCAACAACACATCAATATAATGCACAGTGTTATAGGTATGACTTCATGTGTTTTATTTTATATAAAATTTTCATCAATAAAAAAAAGTATAAGCAATATACTAAAATCTAGAAAAATAGTTTTGGAATATTTTAAAACATTATAAAAAATGATCCATGAGTCATTTGAGATGTGTATAATCAACCCTTCCTGAATCTGATGCATGGTGTGACTCGTATGTCTAAATGATACAATTATCAATTTAAAATTAAAATTTTAGTTAAAAATTCATCACTCAGTAAAGACCATGAAAAATTTCCCTTGTTTTAATAATAATTTAGTGTATTGATTCATAAACATGTATGATGTATTCTCATATCAAACCAATACAGGATGTGAATAATATTAGTCACATTGTGTGTTTCTAGTTTCGAATGAAATTTTTGTAAAAAATAGTGCCGGTATACTAAATACTGATAATACAAATTCAGAGTGTTTTTATAATATGGTAAAAAAATACATGTGTTGCTTTTTATGTGTTTGAGTAATATTTATCTCAATATTATTCATGATGTGACCGGTATGACTGTAAGTGTGACTTTCTATTTACAATGGACATTTTTTTTAGAAAAAATGACAAGTGACATACCAAAAGCTGAGAAAATGAATTAATATTGTTTGGGTACTTTATAGAAATTATATATGGGTAATTTATGATGTGTAGGAATCAAGAACACCTTAATAATATTTATGGTTTCACTAGAATTTTAAAAAATTTATGTTTTGAGTTTAAAATGGAATTTTATTTTAAAATGTGTCTCTTATTGAATACAATTAAAATTTCATCTAATTTTCAAGATAACATAGGATATCTATTCATAGGTAATTCCTAATGTGTATGAAGTATTATCACATCCAATCGATGCATGATGTGACCAGTATGACTCGAAATTCATATTTCTATTTTTAAATGACGTATTATTAAACCAACACAACTGGAATATAGAAAACAATGAAAACTCATTGGTATTATATTTATACATTGGGGAAATGATATATAGGTCAATTGTGATGCGTAGATATCAAACATGCTTCAATACGATGCATGGTATGACTGGAATAACTCCTACTATGACTTTTTATTTAAATTATTATTAATTTATGTAAATAGAAAAAGTGATATACTGAAATCGAATAATACTCATTATAATAGATTTTAAACATTATTATAACGATACATGTTTCATTTGTAATATATAGAAATCAAACCTACCTCAGTATAATGCATGGTCTACCCAGTAGGACTAAAAGTGTTTGTGAACAGTTTAAGATTAATGTTTTAGTTCAATATATGTCACTCATGGAAAACCAATAAAACATTATAAAATTTTATTATTAATTTTTTACAATGATTCATAAGTAATTTTTGATATATATTAAGTAGTCTCATGTCAAAATTATATATAATCTGACTGGTTTGAATTAAAACGTGTATTTCTTATTTGAAATGAAATTTCATTAATAATGAAATTTCATAGTGAATGCTAGGAAAAATCATTAAGATTATTTTTATTGTTCAAAACCACAATCCATGATAAATTTGTTATGTTTATAAATCAACCATCACTCCAAACGACTCACTATGTGAGTGATATAACTCTATGTGCATCGTTTTATATCAATATGATATCAATATTAGTAAAAATAACAAGTGACATATTAAAACTAAGAAATCACATTATATTTTTTTATTCTTTTGGAAATTGAATCGTGAGTCATTTGTGATGTATAAGAATCAACCAAACCACAATATGAAACTCAGTGTGTCTTGTGGCAATGAATACCATGGGAGGACATTTTTGAGATGGGATCACATGTGTAAATATATTAAACCTTATTTTTTTAAATGTTTGTTGGGAAATTTTGATTGTAATTATATAAAACATTTTTTAAAATATATGTAGATGTTTTTTTATATACCCGGGGAGGAACTTTTATTCAATGACTCACCTTAAATGTATATAACATTTTTTGAACTTATAGGTTTTTGCTAGGTGTGTTGTTATATTAGCATCACATCATAACTAACTAGGCTTTTACCTACACTAAAAATATAATCGATAGAGAGTGTCATTTATCACCTCTAAAATAGCACTAATAAAGTATTTCATTTATCCACCCATTTCATTTCCCAAATAAAGATCCAACAATATCAAAACTATGATTAACTGTTCATTATTAGTACAGTTAAAATACATTTTCATTATATTACTGGGAATATGTTTAATAGTATTCATCAAGTGACATTTTATACCAATGTTCTTAAAAAACAACATTTAACTAGATTTTTAGTTAAATTTATAGCACTATGATACGCATAGCTCAGGATGTGAGGAATCATCATATCAACAAAAAAGTCTAAAAACTATTCTTTAATCCACATAAATTTTATTGCAACTTTTGTTTAGGTAACGTACACAAATTTGGATATACATAGAGTTTCTTAATTTTGATTCTTATTTTTTATAAAAAAACATATAATTATTATCTAAAAAAATACTTAACTATATGTGGATGTTCTCTTATAAATATATCCTTCCCATTATACATGTGTATAACTGTACAAATCAATCATTCCTAGGCTATGAAATTTCAACCAAAAATCTGTTATTTCGTTGATGTATGTATGAATTAGTTTTCCTATTACGAGATGGGATTATATGAGTAGAAATTGATATATGGAATAATTTGAGACTACATAAACAATATATTTCCTCAAGTATAATAGATATAATAGTATTCTAACTTTCATTTTAAACTCATTAGAATCTCTATCATTTCCTTCACTATTTTTGGACAATTTTTCTCCAACTAAAATCAAGGAAAAATATGGTTTTTAGTTTTAAATTAATTTTATTTCTATAATTTCCATATAATAATTATTAGGGGATAAGAAATTATTATTTTTTTTTTGAAACATTTTTAATCTATAAGGAAATTTAATTTTTCCCAATAACGGAATCAGAAAAATTTTATTCATTTCCTCAACAAACTATTAACATGTTTCTTCATCCTTCCCTGTGAATATTTTTTTCATCAACATAAATAATAAAAATGTGGGTATCCACTAGAATAATGAAATTTATAGGTTTCTATAAACTCTTAATTTCTTATGTTCATCTTCTTTATGAATTTATCCGACATTGAGTAAAAATCAATATGATCTATATTTACCCCATTCAAATCCTATTTTAATTTTCACAAAAAACATAAATCCTTCTAAAAAACTACATCAAATTTTTGGTCAATATATAATTCTTCATCAAATAATTATTTAAGAAAATATGAATTATCAAACATTTGGAATATTTATATATAGAATATTCTTTAGTATAAAGAAATAGTGTTTCACGTTTTAAACTTTATACTACAGAAAATGTCTTCTCTAAAAAAATGCCTTCACTTTTTTGATTAACAATTACAAACCCATCATTCCATATTTATTATTACTTCAATTTTATATTAAATCTATTTGGGGAAAACCACACTGTACCAATCACATTTTATTATTTGTTATTGTTACGAGATCCCAAATATCAATCATTTCAATCTGATCAATCTCTTCATTCGTAGCCTCAATACAGTCTTCATGTGTTGTAGCTTCATTAACATAGTTTTTCCCAACTTCTGAATAAAAGGGTATATGTGATACTATTTTTTTACTCTTGTAGTATTAAAATATTTTTATTGAACTCTAATGACTTTATAAAATTCCATGGGATTACTAAGAGTAAGATGAGATGAAAAATATTAGACCTCATCATGGGATATTTCTGAGCCATAATCACCACATTTAGTAGTATCAAAATTGAAATTATCATTATGAATGTTTCACATTGATCAACTTTATCCACCTGATCTTCTGTTTCATCCATTTATGAAATTATCTTGGAATTGTTTTCTAATGAACTATTCAAAATCATTTACATCTTTATAGTTAATTCACATTATTTATTCTTTATTGTCACATATATATCTACTACCATTTACAAGGTGTTGAGGAAAGAATATATCAATACATCCACAATCAATAATCTTAATAATTTAACCCTTTAATTTTATATTTTATGGTCTATTGAAAATCTGTGGGAATATAAAATGTTGTAAAACATTATAATACACATCACAATAAGTTGTATTCGAGTTCATCATATAGATACATCATCTTAGAATGTAAACTACTACTCTGATAGATTATATCCAATCATAATGAGAAGTATCATGTTTGATGAACATTTTTCATGACATCTCCAAAAAACATTTGTTTTATCATTTAGAAAAATCATTTTTCTATGGTGTCTGTGGAGCACTCAAATCATGTTGAATTTGATGATTTTAAAGAATATATATACACTCTAAAATTTTATATTATCCACCATTATTAGCTTGAACATTCTCCAACTAAAGTCCACCTTCTTTTTCTAAACATATTCGTAAAATCATAAATTTTTTTACAACATTTTATTTTTATTTAAAAATAATAATACTTGTAAAGAGAATAAAGTAATAAAAAATAAATGAAGTAATAATTTCCATGGGTTTATTATTTTCTCATGGGACCAAAAATATCAGAATGTATTAGAACTAAAAGATGAATAAATATAACTCAATACTCTTATATACTGAATTAGTTTTCTATAATTTACAAAAAATTTCACAATAGTAATAAATTATTAATTCCATAATACGAATATCTTGAATAAGTTCTCCTTTTTATGATTTATCATATACATATGACACTTATTCTCTATCCTCTTCTATGATAACATAATTGGTACCATAAAGTTCAGATAGAATGAACTTTTTGAATCTCCAACATGATACAAGTTTCTATTTCATCTTTGGGAATTCATATTAATATTCCCATATTCTATATATTTCACAAAATAACTATATTTTTATGAAAAAAATTAACATCATCATAACATTTAAAGAATCCTAAAAAATTATGTTTTATCCCATCAGGGAATAATTCTTTTTTTTTTGTATTTTTTCTTTCATTTCTAAAATTACGAGATCAAACTCCGTTTATTTGGTGTGACTCACTCAATAAAAATGTCACTTTATGTTATTTTAAATCATTCAAATTCATAAAAAAAATAAATTATATTTTAATATGTGAAGAGAAAATACTATCTAATATCTAAGGTTGTTCTTCTTTTCTCTCTTTGATTTATGTGTCAACAAAAAAGTAATTTTCATCACCATTTTTATTATTCTCATATATCTTTTGAGAGTTTTTTCTGAAAAACATTGTTTAGTTAAAATCGTAAAAATACATACATTAATAATATTTCAAATTTAATCACATAGTTCATAAATAGTATCCAATGGTTGGAATATATTTTCAACCATCATACTAAATTTATTATGTTGTCTCTTTTTAGTGGGTTGAATACCCATTCAATATTCTTCTTCATATTCTCTTGGAATCTCCATAATTTTGTTAGTTATAACAATACATATATTATATGGTCCAAAATCCACCACAATTAAAAAGTACCCTTAAAATTTTTATCTCCCTATGTAACATTTATACTAATTAGATTTGTGTTTTTCCTTAATATCAACAATTTTATACATTACTTTGGTATTTTTTTGACACCAAATATTTTTTTCCATCCTACTATTTTTCACATAACCATATATTTCATCCCATTTTTAATAGAATAACTTGAATTAGAATCTTTGGGTCAATATTCATAACCTTATATACACTAGATAATTCGACTCCACCTATTGTAAAATTATAAATGATTTTCTTAAAATAATTTTGTTTTTGAGGCTCATCATTCTTCTTATCAGGATTTTTGGATAGCTATTTTTTGATATATTGTAGTTTTATAATTTATAGAACATTCTAAATTTCCTATAAATAAGTCTATTATATTGGTCACCTCTTGAAAAGATACAATAAGATGTTGTTGAACAAGTTCAAACTCCTCCTCTATTATATTCAAATTTCCTTCCTGATTTATGTTTTGGTTCATATTTTCATCCACTAACATCATTAGTTTATCATTATCTTTTAATAACATGTATTTCTTAAGAAGTTATTAATATTTTTATAGTATTTCACATAATCAACTTCTTGTTTCCCCTTTCATGTATTATTATTTCCAAAATACTTTCATTAAACTCTCTTTTTATCATAATCTCTATTTGAGTTACTTATTTTTCAAAATTAATAAATTCAAAACATGTGAATTTCTCATCTTTTAATTTTTCCAAAACATAATTGGAATCATCACCCATGTTATCATCATATTCTTCACTATCATTATATTTTCCAAACATATAAAAATTCATTCTCCATTTTAGATAGAAACATTATATATGTTACCCTATTATGGGACATGGATTTGAATATTTTTTAATGAATCTTCTTGTAATTTTTTCATCTCCATCACAATCTTTATCTTCCTTACATTGAGGGTAATTTATAGAAAAATACCCTATAGCTTTAAAACAAAATAAATATTTAGTGGTATCTTCCCATAATAATTTCTTGTGAAACTATTAACCTTTAATAGATAAAAAACATAAATAAATCAAAATTTGTACAACAAACATCTTCAGTTTTAGAGTTACAAAATTTTATTCATAAAAAAAATTGATATATTTTCCTTAATTAACATATTTGAAGGAAATTTCTTGATCATAATTTCATTATGGTTCACCCCTTATCTATTATCTTATTATATGTTATTATTGTCTTATATATATCATATTGAGATAGATTTTCAGGGCTTATAACTTCTATTGATGAAACTTCTTCATAAAATTTAGTAGGAACAATTCTTATGATCCTTTCAGTATTGGATGGATATTAAAAATTCTCACTATGAAATATTATAGTGATAAAAATACCATTCAAACATTTAATGAAATATATTTTATAATCATAAAAAACTAAATTATTATATTTTTACTTCATCCTCTAGCTATTTAGATGTTTCTAATACAATTTTTTATTTCTCTTATTGTGATTTCTACATTTCTGATATGCCTTTATCTATTTAAACTCATTTAAATCTATGAAACTCAATATCTATGAGTGAGGAATGTATATCATTTATAAATCTCCTAAAATTACTAAAAAATTATTATTATCTATTGTTATGGGAACTTCCTTAGTTTTATTTGGAAAACAATATTTATCAACTTTGAAAAATATTAACTAAGGGACATAACATATTGAAAAATTATATATTTTCAAATATGATATTTTTATCCATAAAAAAGAAGAATACCCATAAAAAATAGAATATTTAATGTTTGTGGAATCTTATCTTTTATTCATGATTCAGAAAATAGTCATTGAAGGGAACCATGTTCTTAGACAACTTGATTGTACCCCAAATGACTTGTTTATCATTAATAAGGGGAGAAGTTGAATCTGGGATCATTAGTTTATATATATTTTTTACTACAAATAAAATCCATTATCTCTTATTACAATGTTATGAAAATGATGAAATAAGAAAATAAACACATTTTGAATGTACACAAGAACATATAGGATCACAATTTAGTAATGGTAACTAGTCATTAACATGGTTTGAAAGTAATCTAGTATATGGTAGTCAACTATAAAAAAACATTTTATGTGATTAAAATAATTAAATATTGTCCTTACGTATTCACTAAACTATAATAAAAAATATAGTGAATGTTAACTCTTCATAGATAATATGTAAAAATTATTTTTTAATAATTTCGTTAAAAATTTAACAGATATCTTTGTATTTTTGCACTATTTTATTTTTACATCCATTACATTTTCCCCTTATAATAAAAATAATATTAACATTCATCCCTTGTATCAGGGAAGAACTTCCCATATGTAATTTAGTATAGAACTTCACTCTATTGATTAATCATCGATTTTTTCAATTTTATTTTTCCGTCTATAATTTTATATCTAATGCTTTCTGATAAATGTAATGACTTTCATACACGCCTTCTATCAGACCATCATTGTAGAAAAACTCGTGATTCAACATGATATAAATGTTTTCTTCGTGATGTCTATCTCTTACTTCTTATAAAAAACCTCTGATTAATACAACTTATTCGTCCTCAAAAAAATGATTTCATAGTTGGAAACATCAATGTTCAAACTTCTTATATCAAATTTCTTCTAGTATATCTACATGAACAAATTTCTATAGCACATCCCCTTTTTAATGTCAAAATAGTAAATAACTTCATACTATACTATCACCCTATTCATATATTCCTGAGAAGGGGAAAATAGGGATTTATAATTTGATTTCTATTTAAATGGAAAACAAAAAATTCAAATATCATTCCAAATGTAATTCATTTCAATGATTCTCAATTTATTTACAGAATACATAAGATATGTCATTAAATTCATTATTCACTTGTTAAATAAACTTATTTCTTCCTTGTTAATATTCAAATATATTCCTCAAATGATATTTGGTTTAAGAAAAAATCTTCTTTACAGCAACACATTATTTTTTTTTATAAAAACATTATAATGAATTGTTGTACGGAAAAAAATTTATACCATTGGAAATTTTTCCCATAAAAAAATTGTAACAAAATATTCATAAAATTAAAATATATCTCCAATTTCTCATTTAAAAAATTCATAGAAAATTATTAAATGTAATTATTATATACCTTTTTCATATGATTAAATTCCTTATAAAACATACATATGTGACTTTATAATTAATATTATTCTAGATAAATATCATATATATCAAACCATTGTCTGGTGAATTCATCTAATTATCCATGATAGTCTAATAGTATTCATTTTGTGAGAGTTAGTCTAATTTATCATTATTCATATTTAGACATTATCTGATTTGGAATTTTTATTAATACCTTCCTCATAAAATTCTCATTTTACTTCTTAAAAATTTTTTCTTACAATTTTACATATACATTTTATAGATATTATTAAAACAGATTTCTATGAAGTACTTGATATTATTGGATTTTATCTGATGGAATTCCTCATTAAAATCATTTTTTACTTCTTAAATTTTATTTTTAATCATGAAATTAAAAAAATTTGATCTGAATGTTCATGATATGTATTTTTTTCATACGAATGATTTTCATTCCCTTATAACATTAGATAATTTATTCATCTTTATACATAAGATATATACATGATATGTTTCTTCATTCATGATACTATAAATATATAAACTATAATGAATAAATCAATTTAATTCATAAAACATTCCTTCTAAAAGAATATGTAATAATAATAAAAATTTATATACCTTACATAATACGTAGAAATTGGTTCATTATATAGACTTTATTAATAAGAATTATGTCAATTTTTGTTCGCTTGATCACCTAATGTTTCCCAATCACCTTTTTTGAATGTCATAAAAGTAATTTCATTTTAACATTGTCCAAATAATAAAACACATAAAAAAAATTTCCATTCAAAAAGAATAACCCAACTTTATCAAAATACCATGACACATATATAAAATCATTATCCCAATATTCATAGATAAATGTTCAAGATTAATGCTTCATTCAATTTATCTACTAATGTTCTGATCCATTGTGATGTGAATTATAGTGACCCATTATATTTTTACTGTGTAAATATATCCTCTATGAACTAAAAATTATCACACCGTAATCTCCTCTGACTTTCTAAATCCCCTTACCCACTATAGATTGGAAAATTACAATATGTCATGATTTCTTATAGGATTGGATGAAATAAAATCCATTACAATAACATATTCACACCCTACATTCCATAATTAGTTTTAGTGGAAAGGGAATATAACCTGTAATCATTATCATAAACTATCCTCGATACTTATTAATGTATAGGTTTTGATCAACCCCTCCTCTATAGGAATTATTCTTTTTTAGACACTATTGCAATCATGATTACTAAGACCTTTTTCTTTCATTAGTGCATAAAATTCAATCTCTAATCAATACACATTTATTTCAACTTAATTTATGAAAAATATATTTGGTTTCTCAATATAGAACTCATATAAAAGGACTCCATTCAAGAATTATTATTGTTCATCCATTTGATACACCTCAAATTTTTTCGGGACTTCCATAGCCAAAGATTGTTTTTTACCTTAATGTATAGCAACCAGTGAAATGTTTTCATTAAAAAAAGATTTCATCAATCTAGGAATATACTATTTGGATTATACAATCATTATTCTTTATCACTATAACATTATGATTGAGTTTACTATAAAAACCAAATTTTTTTATCTTTTCATTATTTTCACTCCTAAACTAAACTTCCCAAGTCGTTCCTTTATCAATATTTTTAATCTCATCACGCATTTATATGACCTAAATTTTAAATATATAAGCTTCATTAAATGATTCTGGTTCAAAAATAGTTAATAGTAATGTTTTTTTATTTCATGTCCATTCACCCTTACTAAAATTGAGTTGTCTTATCTCCAAAAATTTTAGGTGATCTCAAATATATAAGATACTCTATTTGATCTTCCATATCAACTATTTTCTACACATCGCCATAGCTATAATGATGTTCATTATATCATCTTGAACTCACATAGATCAATAAAAATACTCTACACTTTAATATTTGACAATTAGATTTTTTTCTATAGTAGATTCTATTTGGAGGATTTTCCTAAGATGGACATAACAATACATTATTTGATATATAAAATTTTTTTATAACAAATTATTTCTTGTACTTTACATATATGATAATTTCAATTATAATAGCCCAATAATTATTTTGATAATCTAACATAACCTCTCAATAACTTCATTATATTGGGTAATCATCACTATAGACACATGGTGCAGAATCTCATCTTATTCAAGATGTTATTCAACTTAATTATTTGAGAATTCCATACCATTGCTGGAATGAATCATTTGAATTTTTACACAATTCAAATTTTCAATATATCATGAATGTTGGGTGATATACTTTAATTCCTTTTTTTTATGAGTAATCTCTCTTAACCATTTTTTCTATATATCATAATAAAATTAGCATTTTCTATCAAGATATTTTGCAGTGATTACTGTATAAATAACAAAATTAGAAATCTACTATACTCCTAATGACATAAAATTATTTACAAAAATATGTATTCTAGATAGTATTCACCATTCTTCAAGAATCAAATTTATGGGTATTGTCACATGTGTGCTTCATGAAATCATGTTCTCTGCTATTATTTAATATATCTTCCAATATGTTTTTACAAATTTTCTAGTTTTCTTGTTTCATAGATTATATTATTCTTCCTTGGGTAGCATAAACTTATTTTATTTAATAATGTGGTAAATATTTATTCTTTTAATTATTCATTGTAGAATATATGAACCATGTCGGGATTTATTAGTGAACCCATTCTTACTAAATTTAACAGTATGTCCTAAATCACATAATTCACTCACAACTATCAGAATGTTGGTATTTCCTTATATAGGATGAAAATATATCTTTATGATATCCTTCCTACAAACCATGTCCTCTTAAATGAAAATAATCTTGATTTATTATCTGTTAAAAAATTAATCACTCTCCCATTGTTTTGTTTGATTTCATTTATATTATTTTCATTTTTGGTCATGTGCGACGATAACCAACTATTTGGGACCCATAAAAAAACAATACAATTTCTATCTAAGAAATCATAGTAATGTTATGTTTTTATTATATTCATTATTTCATCAATTAACATTAATTAAATTATGAACGATATACCTTTTACCCACCTACATCAATAGTTTCAAATATATCTTATAAAACTATGATTTTTTTTCACCAGGTTCATTGAGGGTTCCGACTGTTGACTTCTATTTTAAAAATCACTTGAGATATTTCCCCTTGAAATCATAGTTGATAATAAGATTCTACATTCCCAATACATTCACTCTAAAATAAATTTCCTTTAAAATCATAAGAAAAAAATATAAAACCGCTTTCTTATTTTTTGTTTGGTTTCCCACTATAAATAATTTATCAATAAATCATACATACAAAATGCTTCATAGTTTTCCAAAGGAATAACAAATAAATTTTTTATTATCCTTCCATCAATTACATCAATATTATTTTAATTTTATTCTTTCCCAAAATCGACTTTCTTTTAGGCAGTGGATGCTTATGGTTTAACAATAGTCAAATTTGTCTCTTATTTATGATCATTTGTGAAAAAATATTATATTTTTTATTAATATGATAACCTTTTTGGACTCATTATTCCCATTAGTAGTTATCCCATGGGTTTCTTTTTTTTTATAAATATATTTGATCATCCTGATGTCATACCAAGAGTGTAGAGTATTTAATGTTCTTCCAAATTTGTATTCCATGTCATAAATTTTACATCAGGATCTTTAGTCATTTTCACTATATCTTGTTAAAATTTAGATAGGAAATTTATTATTCGGGATTTTTCTATAATTTTGAACAAAATTAAACTTATTTTTTTGGATTTATAGAAATACTATCATTCAGTTTTTAAAAATATACTTTGTTATTTTGTATTCACATCTTCTTGTTGTTATATATATTACTTTGATTCATGAATAAATAAATTAGACATCTTATTTTTACCCCTCTATTTGTGATTTTATTCAATTATTACATGATGTTCATCCCAAAGATCGAATCCTTCTATAGTGTCATAATTTTAAATTAAACTTTTAATAGATTTTTTCTTATAAGTAATACAAAACATTTATATATCCACCAATGTAATTGAAAAAAATAAACCCCCCCATAGTGTCATGTATTATATTTTAATCATCATAGGATTATAGGTTGTAATTCTAAAATAATTTCCACAATGGATTTATCCAAGTATTTTAACCCTTTAATGGGGGGTTCATGGATTAAATATCCTCCTAAACTTGAATAATTTCAAAAAACGTCTCCGTGATATTTCCAACATTTCTGCATGAAAAATTAAATGTGGAATGTTTCCTTTAAATTTTCAATTTTAACATTCATTGTTAGTCCAAATTAAATAAAAAACATAATTAAACTCATATCTAGGTGTATAAAGTATTATAGATAACTTCTTCCTTTATTTTAACACAGCCACCTATGAATTATCCTTCACCCTAACATCAGTATCATAATTAGACATTCAATATGAGAAAAGTGTTATGTTAATAATATAGAGAGTTACTTATATGAGACACTTTTACAAAAGTATAAACAATTTCAAATTTGAACCATAGAGGAAATCCACTCCAAATTATTTATATGGTCATCTAATCATAAATATTCTCTCTAGGGATGTGCATGTGTTCTATAAGAGAATATATATAGTCAAAAAACCCTTAAATAATATTTTCCAATATAAATTTTATGGATTTTTATTGTATTAATTTATGTTAAATCATTGCCTCTTAAATTTTTCTAATTACCTTAAAAATATTCAAGAGTCATTCTAATATATGATGAGTTTTTTTTTCAGGACAATTAATTGGTGTAGATATGGTAATAAAATCTCCCCCTAATGATTTCAATTCCTTAAAATATGAATCCAATTACTTGAGAATTATTTCTTATAAATATATAACTTAAATTCTCACTAATATATTATTATTGAATAGTATACAGACATACATCCCAAATGAACTAATGTAGAATTTTATCATATTTTCACAGAAGAATAATTGATCCACTTATAAATTATTATTCCATTATGATTCACTACCTCAACTGCTACCATGATCCTAAAAAAGATAAAATGACACCACCAAAAACTTCCTCAGATACAAATTTTCCTCCTTTATCCGGGAGGTTACATTTAGAGTAGTTGTGAATTTGGGTATTACTGAATTAAATCACAACCTTTAACAAAATGATATTTTGATCAAAATATCAGGAACATTTAGATACACCGTTTACAATATATCGATGAGAGATGATAGAAATATTGAACCTCATACATCTTACATAGTATACCCAAACATAGATATTCTAACGATCATTCAAAGGTGATGTGCATATGCACCTAAAACACTTGAGTACACTACGTTTATTTGGATTACTCAAAAGAACAGTCTCTAGATCCCTCTAAATCCAGAATACAACAATTAGAAATATGTCATTACATTCTATAACAAATATGAACTCAATTCTCCTTCCAAGAAGCTATAATTATTTTGGATATTAGAATGGAAAAAATAAAACTAAGGTACGATGTCATTTTTAACAACCTGATACTGATATTTTGAGATCAATCATGTCAAAAATCCCTATTCTCTATAACATCAAATTTTTAAAATATAATTGAAATATCATCTCTATACCTTCTTTGAAATCGTTTGATAGTAAATCCAACAATTATTTTCTATTCACATAAAAATAACTGTCGTGTTCTACTATACAAAATTAAATCAATTAATTTGATATAAGGGAATGAATCAATTAATACTTACTATCACTTCCTCTTATTATTACATGTGTCATTCTATTATGAATATATGGAATAAAGAAAATTTAATTTTCCATAAAGGGTACATATTCCAAGAAAAAGGTTGTTTGTCAAAATTTCATATTTGACTATTACTTATTGGTTGTGGTTGATCACTCAAAATAAATTATATAAAATATCTACGAAGGATTTCATGATGGAATAACTTTTTCCCTGTAAAAAATAAAATATTTTCATTCAAATTATATAGTTATAATCCTATGGATTTTTGTGACATCAGATTACCATATCTTGTTAACTTAATCATAAAACTCATACTTGAACTATAGAGGATCATGCCATAGTCCCATAGAATTTCATAACTAATTAAAACTATGGTGTTTCCATTAATATTAAGGACTGGGATCCTATAACATTAGAATAAATAATATCAAATACACCTCTAGATTCCCACCCTCCATATATACCTATTTTTTTATATTAGTGTTTCTTCATAAAAATTATTTCATATCTTGGCCTATATAGAATATTACTCCGGGAAAATATAGTGATATTAAAAATATGATGGTTTTCCCATCATACATCCTCATAGAACATCATTACCTTCTATAATGTATGAACCTATAGACTGGATGAATCACCAAAACATCTACCCTACCAAAATTATAACTTCCATGGTGAAATTATAACTTGTTATGTCCACATCACTTTTTTAATTTTAATATGATCCATGATTTAATCCACAATATAATATCCCATGAGAAAACAACTACATAGATGTTTAGTGGATCACATCATACAATGTAGTCCCATACAGTTAGGTTATAAAATTATCCTTTAAGAATCAGTTCATTAAAAATAATTCTCTCCACTTAATTAAA
Source organism: Viscum album (assembly GCA_963277665.1). Classification (NCBI taxonomy): domain Eukaryota; kingdom Viridiplantae; phylum Streptophyta; class Magnoliopsida; order Santalales; family Viscaceae; genus Viscum; species Viscum album. The sequence goes on from OY728148.1 coordinate 126,895,049, forward strand.
AAAATTAAATTTCCAATAAATAAAACTAATTAAACCATATAATGGAATTTGTAGAAAATAGGTTTGAATGATGATTTTTATATCAATCAAATTTCTAAATTAATTATTCGGAATGAGAATTATAAAGTATGTTAGTTGAATAAGGCCTTGTATGACCTAAAACATTAAATAGATTATTATGTCAAATTCAGTATCATATCCTTATGTAGATTGAGTTTAAGAGATGATATCCTTATCAAAAAAAATATATGAGTATATATGAAGATGAATTTTTCAAGGTATTTGTGTACATAAACAACTTTTTATTTAGTGATATTAAAAAGAAACATAATTTATACGATTTAATATAAATTAACAGTGAGTTGAAATATTTTATCAGGATGTATGTTAATTAAGGTGAAGGAAATACATTCAACTCATATCTAAATAAAAAAATGATGTTTTAGATAAATAGAAAATAGTGGAATAAACATCTGTTTCAAATATTATTATGGCTGGAAAAATATATAAAATTAATTCAATGAGGGTGCAGTATGAATAATATATATAATAATCCTTAGTACCTTTATATATATTACTATGATTATACTGGATATTTTCTATATATGTCATTGTTAGTATGGGTTCATATTTTTCCTAATAATTACAATTTAATTTCATTAAGAATAAAAATGATGTAATAGAACAAGACATTACATTATGGGTTTTTGTTAAAAAGGGAAAAATGTGGAAATATTTTCACATTAAAATGTTTATTGTACAAGAGACACTGTGGGTCAATAATCCATATGTGGATGATCATTTTATATTGGAATAAATTATATTGGAGAGAAATCTATGAAATTGAATTCTGTTTCATTATGTATAGAGGAAGAAAAATATAACTCAGTCACAAAATATGGTATAATTATTATATTTATAAATTAATTGCTGGATGATATCAGTGAATTTTTTCAGTAATCAAATATTTTTCATTGTAAAAATTAATATTCTATTGAGCTAATTAAAAATCTAGTTCAATACTCTAATATTATGCTCAATAGGATTTCCTAAAATTTCAAATAGTAGATTTTCGAGAATAATGTCACGAGGATAGAGTATATTTTGTCATAAAATCAAGGGGCATATATCTTCACAAAAACAATAGTGTTTTATGTCATTAATTATAATTAGTGAATCCTTAGAATTCAAATTATCTCCATGAACTATGATGTTTGGATTTACCCTCTCCCCATTGATCCCAGTTATATAATGTCTTATTGTTTTTTGGTGGGAAATTAATTTTTATATATGAAATATGACATGGGAATATAAATTCCATGTGGACTTGGAATAATAAATGGTATGATCAGTATTATGGGGAAAAACTATTGTATTTGATTATTTCTCTTCTGTTTTACATCGATCATTGACTAACATAATTTGTGAGAATAATTTTATTCTATTATATAGAATTTTGTATCAATAGATGAATATAAACATTTTTTACTATAGTTTACGCATAATGAAGAGTCTATTTTTAATTTTATTTTTAATTTGGTGAAGGGATTAAAGGAGAATTAGTAATGACTATTGGAAGAAAACAATTTATGGCTTTTTTAGAGAATTATAATATTGAACAGAGAGTTTTAGGAAGTTATAATAACTACATGTGTAGATTAATGTGTCAATTTAATTATTATTATATTATATATAATAATAATAGTTAAGAATCAAGGGGGATTTTTTTAATCATGTGATCATGATTGACAATAAAATCTAAATGGTGGAAGTTGTCGCAACTAGATGGTATTACTGTTTTATTTTACTATATAGTGATTTTTATCCATTAGATATTAAATTACAGAATATAAAATGAGATTAAAAAATCTATATTTGAAAATAAATGCATTAGAAAAAGGTTCATTAACGATGTGAACCATGCTTGACCCCAAAAAACTTAGATTTTATTGGATTCATTTAATTGTTTGAAAGGCTTTTTCGCATGTTTCATTCAATGATAACATTGAAATATAGTTCTACATAATTTAATTCGTATCTTTTTTTTCAAATACAGTGTATCAATAAATTTGTTGTTACATAATAGGTCACACCATGAATAATATTGGAGAATATATTTACTAAATCAATCTAATACAGTGGAAAACTGTGAAGAAAATTATTTTTCTATTGATTGTGGAATTATTTTAGTTATTCTGGAATGTAAATAGACATAATATGACCCAAAATGTCATGTTGTGAAGAATTATAGAAATATTTGAATACATTTAGAAATTGGACTCTATTTTCTTATAAAGGTAATCCACATTAATAATTTATATATAGATTTAAATATATTTTTCATGGAAATCCAAAAATCATGAAGATCTATGTAATGTCTGATTCTATCATGAAGTTGATAGGGGTTATATAGAAACCTATAAGTTTCACTATAATGAATTAGGATTCCTAATGATTTTTATTTTCATAAGAATTTATTGGTTGTTAATGGAGTTTTAGTTGTATATATGATTTGATATTATTTAAACATATATTAACTTCCATATTTGAATTCTATAGTTGAGATGTTATAAATTATATTTTTTTTGAGGAAGATATTATGAAAAATAGATTGGGATGTTTCTGATATTTTTTATTTCAAATTTTAAATTTAAACAAAATATATTATAGAAGACTTATTGTGTAAAATTGAAAACATTAATATAAATTAATATTGTTGATGATCTATACATCTTGATGAATAGGGGATTCAAAATACATGATCATTGAATAAAAAAAATTTGATATTGAACTATGTGTGATAAAATTCCATTAAAAATGATATTAGATTAATGATTGGAATAAGGTATTATTCTGAATTTCATTCATGATCCATACTTGAATATTATATCATCATATAGAGCACCCTTATTTTTTATGTCATTTAAATTTATTAAAATATTATGAATTTAACATCATTTCTATTACATATATGTATTATGTGTGAATATAGTTTGAGGAATAGAGTATGTTTCCTTAGACCTTGGTTGTTTATTGAGATCTTTTTAAACCTTCTAATTATATACTTGTGGCGTATTATTTAATTGTAATATCAAAATTTCATTGAGAAGTGGTCCTTTGATGTATCTTTTTATGGGGTACCATGTAAAGAACATATTTTCACGATATTTAACATTTTACATCCTCTTGTGATTAAAATATACATTCATGTTATCTCTTCTAATGTGAGAACACTAAATAGTTAATATAATGAACAGATGAAATTTAATGTAACACTAATTCACACACATTCATTGGTGTTTAGTAGAATCACTAAACACAAAAATGATCTTATGTAATTCCTTGGCCCTAGTTAAACATAGTCGGTGTATTATTAAATAAACTTTTCATCATCACAAAAGACCAAGTCTCAAATGACCAATTAGTTTAGTAGCATTGGAATTACTAGATAAATAATATGTTTTACATTACATCATGAAAAAAACATCATTGTGTCCCCTTTTAACAAACTCATATCATTTAGTCTGTCCCTGATGGATAATCATAATATACTTCTTTATATACTGGGAAAAATAAAACAAAGAATGGGGTGGGCTCAGATGATCAGTAAGGATAATAATATATAGGAAACTATCATAAATAAAAAAAACATTAAAGCAACAAATAAGACTAAAACACAATCCTTTTAAACATAATGTTTTCTATAATATGGAAAAGATAAATCAAATAATTCTATTTATATATCAACATAGATAATCTACTAGATGAATAATAACATTAAATATCAATCGCCAATTTCATAATGATGGAATGCATAATGTCAGACATCATAACTGCATATTTATAGAGTCATTCCAAGACTAAAAATATTATTTTGTCAGGTACTTGTTCCAAGACACTACATTGTCTTAAGAGACATACTGATGCATCGAGGGGATATATCAGGCTCAACGCGTCACTTAATAAGACTAATTCATTCCCCATATGAAAATGTTAAATCATAACATAAACATTCATTTTAAAAATAACATAAGAAATGTTAATAGATAGAACATAAACCATGAATTGTATAAAAATAACACATCCACAATAAAAAATATAATAAACCCATCAATATAATATTTCATATTTTATGATAATGAATTAACTTCAAACAAATGTAAAATATATCAAAGGATATTGAAATAGATGAAATCAAACCATTTTCATGGAAATATCTCTTTTTATTTTAAATTCATTTAAAAGTCATGGAATTATTAAAGAAAAACATCTGTTTTGAAAATATTCTTATATGGTTGTAACGGAAGTATCAAAGGAGGTATAACGGTGGAAAATAGGTGCACTCGCTGTATAAGTTACAAAAACATTGTTACCTTAAGTCGTTGAAAATGTAAAAATGTACATTCTTTGAAAAATTATATAATGATTTTTTTCAGAAATAATTTATAAAATCATAAAAGGTGTATTAATGACTTTAACCTATGTTATAGGAAATAGTAAAACTGTTTTGAAATATAGTTTTGAGAATCACAGACGTGGATGATAAATAAGCCCCCGTAGATACTTACATATAAACAAACTCAGATAAATAACTCGATTATAAAATTATCCCTTACCTAGTACATTTCTGTAGTTGAGTGTAGGTTAAACTCTTATATAATGGGGAGATCATTTTTATTAAATTATACAAAAACCACATACAAAAATATGATATCATATATGATCTTCCAATATTTATTTGCTAATAATATTTCAGCAGTATCATAGTTTAGGTGTTTTCTAATTCATTTTCCTTTATATGTTTTGTTACAAAGATATTTTTTGTTATGGATAGGATTTATTTTAATTCATCTCTAGAATTACATTATGTTCTTAAAAAAAATTTGATCAAAAATTAAAAATTATTCTTGAATGGTTATGATGGGGAAATGAATCTTTTCGTGTTCGTGGAGATGGTAATCCGTACGTACGCATGAGCGAGAATATCATTGTTTTGTTTGTAAAATCATATATAATTGGAAATTATATCATATATACAATATAATTTAAATGTTATATTTAGTATTCTCATTATTTATACTCATTATTATACCCATCAAATTAATTAAGTATTGAATAACAAAACACACCACGACATAGAGATGGTAAGTCATATGTACACACGTATAGTGACTTTTTCATTTATAAGATGGATAGAATAATGAATATAGTTGTACCATATTTATAATAATATCGAATTATGTATAACATACTAGAGATATTATTTTGTTATTGAAACAACTAACAAAGAGGTAGTTGTAGTATAAAATAACATTGAAAGAGGTGATAAAATTATTATCTCTTCTTCGGGTTCTTCACTTTGATTTTATCAGAATGGATACTTATGTTGGAATTATGATCAATTTAAGGACTTATTTATTAATTGAGGGTTTTTGTGAGGATATTTGAGCAGGAGTTGTATGATACCTATGACTTTAGAGGTGTTATTTTGTGGGAAGGGGAAGTACCCTTTTATAAGAGAGGTCAGGGTCACTTTAGGAAAAGCTTGAAATATAATTTTCTTATACAATCATGTTTGGTTTATAATGGCTCCAAAAGTATTTATTTCGTGATTAAGGTGGAGTGGGGTAGTAATCCTCTCAAAAAAAAAGGTTTTATAAAATATTAGGTCACCATTTTTAACATATACATTATATTTAACTCTTCGTCAAATGATTTAACTTTTATAATGTCTTCCAGTATTTTTATATTACATGGTTAATAAACACACTATAAAATTCCAAGAGAACCCCAAGTGTTTCATTAATGACATATAAATCATTATAATATTCTTCCGGGGGATCTATATTTTTTTATTAATATTATATCATATAATAATATAGTACTTGTTTTACAAATGCATTTATGTCAATTTTGACACTATTTTGTACTCAGTTTTCTATAAAGTGAAAACAACATTATCATTTCGAAAAAAAATTATATAATCAACTCTAAAATGTCATATTAAACTAGGAAAGTAGTGGAATTCATAAAAGTCTTAATTTACATTTATTTGGATATTTATAATATCAATTATTTTAATCTTTCATTAATAAGCTAATTACTGTAATATCATAGTGTCAAAAATAAATTTTAATTATTTAATTTCTAAAAATTATAAATAAATTAAATTTATGTATAATTATTTTTATTCTTATTAATGAATATTTATAGTTGAATATATCTTATATACTACACTATATTAAAAAAATTTAGTAATGAAAATTTGAATTTAACACTTTTAACTCTTCATTATGTAAAATAATAATAAATGTCATAATATAATAATTATGGATCAAAGATGATCATATTTTACACCTAATGTTGATTTTGGTCGAAAAACCCTTATCCAATATAATTAGGACATGTGTTATGGTAATTCTAACATCAATTTTACCTTTAATTACACTTTTTATTTTGAACCGTGGTAAAAAAATTAAAAAAGTATTATTCACCAAAACTTCTTTTCATCCCATTGAACCACATTCTATTTACTAATTTCAAACATTTCTCTCATATTTTATAAATTCAATTCACAAAAGTGTTAAAATTGTGTTTTATTCAAATTTGATAATGTGCCTAGAAGGTGGATAAAAAATGTTAAAAAGTTCAATAAACTTTTATACATCTAATTTTATTACTAAATTACTCTAATTAATTACATTAAATATATATAGGTATTATGTATATATTTTGTCATAAAATAAATTTCAACAAAATAATTAATTATTCAAATAAAAATTTTGTTTTAACCAATAACGTGGTTTTTTTATCTATTCCTCAAAAATTGAATGTTTTCTGAAAAATAAAAAAAATCACCCTCAGATAATTTTGATATTAAAAATTCAAAAATGAAATATATATTACCTAATTACAACCATATAAGTTTAATTAATTAATATATTATTAATTCTTGTTGTAAAAACTAAAAAGCATTTTTTTAAAAAAATTAAAAACTATCAAAATATTGACATTTGATTATGACCAATTTAAATGTAAAATATATTATAATGAACAAAATTATATTATATGAAAAAAATAAATCATAATTATACTTTAAAACCACTCAAATTTATAATTAACACTTTAAATGTTTATGATTAAAAAATGTAGTTTTCCATTAAAATTTATTATTTTTCATTATTCATCAAAATATCAATGTTATCAGAAAAGAACCAATAATTTATCCAAACTAAATTTTATATGTCTCTCTTATAAATAAGAATTTAATTAAACTAAATTGAATGTATAAAATTGTTAGATATTGAATTTAAAAAGAATTTTCAATTGAAAAGGTGGAAAGACTTCATTTTTTGAAAAAAAAAATCTTTTATATGAAAATTGTATTTTTAGTTATATTATGTCTAATAAAAATAAAATATGAATGTTAACATTATATAGGATATATTTAAAATTCAAAATGTGGTTAATATTATTCATAAACACTTTTTGAACAGCTAGTTTGGTAAGTTGTGGTGCGCTTGAACTCAGTTTTATGTGTACTGCAACCTATTGAATTACTTTAAAGATGTAATGTACTATGAAATCATGTGGGGTTATATTCTTCACTCCTTCAAAAGACATCATTCTCAAAAATTGAAATTTTTCTTCTAAATAAAATGGCTAAAAATAGATAATACCTTTGTGGAAAACCCACATCAGAAATAGGGTTAATAAAATTTTGTCTTAATTAGAGGGAAAGGTAAATGAGAGATTCACCACCAAATTTGGATTTTCGGATAGGATAACATTGGTGTAAATTATAATTGGAAGAAAAACACAATTATTAATAGGGATTGATTTAGGTCATCAATAAAAAATAAGTGAATGGATAATTTTCGGCATCGAATCCTTAAATATGTGATGATTAAAATGTCGTCATTTCAATAAAAAATAAAGCATTAGGATAAGACATTTTTGGTTTTAGGAACTATTCCATAAAGATTAAGAATTAATTTATTCATAAAAAAAGAAAAAATAATCTTTAACATGTATAGTTCCATTATTTAAATAATTTTTACAATAAAATCATCTTTCACTCGAAATGATTATAGAACATAAAAATATTTTATTAATCCTAATCGTATGGGGTTTCAAAAAAAATATATTTAAAATTAATCTATCAGATTATTTAAAAAACTACATTTCAAAAACAAGGACATCTCATAGGATAGTTGTAGGTGATTCACCATTTTCGCCCTTCAGTTGCGGCTCCAAGTCTTGCCGCCTTTCCAGAAGCGACGAGTTATTACCCGACCTCCGAGTTGTCCTTTTTATAAAAATCCAATAATTACCTTAAAAAATGTAGTAATCATAAACAATATAATCTAATGCCCAAAATAATTCATTGAAACCTTAATAATTATCCAATATACTTTTGTCTAAACTCAGATTCCAAAATTTATATGGAAGGTAAACAAATTGAAGATCTCATTTTCCACATAATAACATGTGAACAACTTCATCACGTATTCTCTTAAATCATGGTAAAACACATAATTACATTAAAAACATATTGACTACATTCCTAATCCCTTATAATTTATTTAATACTATATATACTTCTTATATCCAAAAACATTGATTATTATTACAATGATGGGACAAACAAACAATTAATCAGTTCAATGGTAGTCAACAATATCCAATATAATTTATCCAAATGAACCATATATTATTAAAAAATCACTACAACAGTATCCGGACAATATTATGGTTTATATTTCCATTAACCATGTATTTTAAAAAAAAAGTAACTTTCTATTGATTCAATTTTGTTAGTACTATATAATCCCAAATCCTTAATGAAATAGTACTAAAGAACAATCATTATTTATTTCCATAATTCATATAACATCTTCATCATTGATAAAACACTAAAATGAAATCATTCTTTAATAACAACATAATTACACTAGTAATTTCTCATCATCAACAGTAGTATCATAACATAATTACTTTCCAATAGCATCATTTGAGGCATATTATGATGATTTGGTCGTTGATTCGCATAGTGTCCCAACTCCTTGTATTTTAGGCATTGAACATTTGAACCCTTTTACTTACCCATGCAATTATGTATTTGGTGTCCATTTTCTTTACAATTATAAAAAATTACAATTCCCTTCAAACCATTACCAAGGGGATTCTTTCCATACTTATAAAAAATGGGAATTTTTTTCCCTTTTTCCCATTATCTATATTTCTCTATACCATCTTCTTCTTCATTGGATTCCTTTCAAAGACATAGGACATCGATAATTTTTTACTTGTCTTATTATGACTTGATATTATTATTAATATGATGAGAATACGTGGGAGACTAATTCCCTTCTAAATGTTTGCTTAATAACCTGAAATATATGATCCTTCTTACCGTTTGGTTCATTCATATTGTTGGGGTTATCATTCATTATATTGGTAACCATTTCTAAACAATGACAAACAGTAGGTTATTTTATGACTTTCAATGCAGAATTCTAAAATTTTATATTACCTAACGTAAATAGTTTATGTATATAATCAATAATCACAAAAAAATGTTTTCTTTGAGTAGTATTTACTGATAAATTATTCATAATGGTTTTTAATGAGAATGTTAATTGGCCTATCCATATACCCTGGGAGAGTGATAACCAAGAATGAAGCAAATCCCATTGTCGGGTAATAAGATACCTCGGGTCAGGCTCGAAAATCCTTGTTGGAGTATTCACTCCATGGTACATCTAGGATAGAGCCTCCTCTACCTGATCTTATCCAAAAAAGTATGTATTTCGAGGAAAACTTACAAAATATCTACATTACCAAAATTCTATGATTTTCTTTAATACTAATCCACAAAGTATATTTTAGGCTAATATTTTCTATTCGATTTTTTTCTAAATCAAGTTTCCGTGGTTTCAACTAAACTTTCTATGATACCAACTATAACGCCCTGGCCCTATTATCCAAGAGTTGGTATATTATTACATAACATTGGCATGACCACAAGAGATCACGTCTCAAAAGACCGATTAGTTTAGTAGCCTAGTATGTACTATATATATATATAAAAGTTTAAATTGCATCATGAAATAAAAAAACATTGTGTCTGCTTTTAATACACTCATATCCTTTATCTTATCCTTGCTGGTTAATAATAACATACTAATTCACTTCCTAGGAGAAATAAAACATAGTAAGGGGTGAGCTTAGATTCTCAGTAAGGATAAAAATATTGCAAAAACTATCATAAATAAGCATATACATTTAACACAATGTATAAGATTAAAACTAAAGACTTTTTAACATGACCATTAGTATAATATGGTAAAGATAAATCAAATAATTCCATTTACATATTCACATAAATATTATACTAGGAAAATAATTTCATTCAATATCAATAGAAAATTTCAAAATGATGGAATGTATAATTCCAGATAACGTAACCACATAGTCAAGGCCTCAAACCGAGAATACATATAAAATTTTGTCAATTCCTTATGCCAAAGAACTAGTATTCCTCATTAAACCTACTGATTCATTGTGGAGCTATATAGGGATCCACCCATCACATACTGAGTCCAATACATTCCTCATATGAAAAGGTTGAAACATAACATAAACATTATTATTAAAATTAGAATACGAAATGTTAATACTTTCACCATAAAACATAAATGGTACAAAAATAACACATCCATAGTAAAAAATATAACAAAAACGCCATTCAATATGGAATATTGTATCATAATAAATCAACTTCAAAAAATAGCAAAATATATTAAAGGATATTAACATAGATAAAATCAAAACTTTTTGAGAGAAATATATCTTTTTATTTAAAATCAATAAAAAGACACGTAATTATAAAAGAAAATATTTATTTTGAAAATATTCTTATAAGAATGTAAGGAAATATTTGAAGGTGTTGTAATGGAGGAAAATAGCCACACCAACCGTATAAGTTAATAAACAATCATACCTTAATTCGTCGAAAAGGTAATAAAGTACTTGTTTGGAAAACAATAGAAAAATTCCTTCAAAAAAATTATAAAATGTAATACAAGGGTATAAATGAACTTAAATCATATTATACGAAACTATAATAATAAAATTTTAATAAAATTTTAAGAATAGCATATTTGGATGTTAAATATGTTTAAGGAGATACTTGCGTATAAACAGCCTCAGATAAATAAATAGACTGTAAAATTTACCCTTTCCATTTAATTTTCCTTAGTTGAGGGTAGGTTAAAATATTGTTTATTTTTCAAATCGTTTTTATTAATTTATGAAATTACCATATACATAAATATGATATCATATACGATATTCTGATATTTATTTGGTAATAATATTTCAGTAGTATCATTGTTTCAGTTGTTAACCAATTCGTTTTCCTTTATATGTTTGGTTACATTAGTCTTGTTTATTATGGATATGATGTATTTTTATTCATATATAGAATTATATAATGTTCTTAAAAATTATTTTTAATCATAAAATGTAAATTATTCATTAATGGTTATGATGGAGAAATAAATCCTATCCAGTTCGTGAAGACGGTAATTTGTTTGTACGCACGAGCGAAGATAACAATTTTTTGAAAGTAAAATCATATGTAATTTGGTGGAATATCATATACAAATAATCATTGACATGTTATATATATATTATTAACATCTATTATACACATTAGTATACCCATCCAAATAATTATGTGATGAATAACAAACTACACCACGATATGGAGACGGTAAGACGTACGTACACACGTATAGTGACATTGTAATTCATAGGATAGATAAAATAATGAAAATGGTTGTGCCATATTTATAATAAAATCACACTATATAGAAGGTATATGATTTATTATTTTTTTATGGAAACAACAAATAAAGATGATGTGGAAGAAGAAAATAACACTGAATGAGGTGATGAAATTATTATCTCTTCTTCGAGTGTTTCTTTTTGATTTTATAAAAAGGGCTCCATAGGTTGGATTTCCGATCAATGTTAGGAAACTAAGTTTATGTTTTTATTGTTGGGATGATATTTGAGCAGGGTTTGGCTGATAAAAATGGATTTGGAGGTGTTATTTTGAGATAATGGGAAGTATCCTTTTATGAGATCGGTGAAGGTCACATTAGGAAAAGCATGAAATATTATTTTATTGAAAAATCATATTCATTATATAAAGGATAAAAAAGTGTTACTTTCAAGTATATGGTGGGTTTGGGTCAAAATATTTTCAACCAATAGGTTTTAGAAATGTTTCGATTAACATTTTAACCTTATCCATTAGATTTAACTCTTAGTTAAAATGTTTAACTTTTACAATGTCTTCTTGTATTTTTATATTAAATGGTTAATAAACTCGCTATTAAATGGAAAAAGTTCCATAAGTGGTTCATCAATGACATATCTATCTTTATAGGAGTCCTTTGGTCGAACCATTGATTTTTAGTAATATTATATCATTTAATAATATAGTATTTTTATTTAAACCCATTTATGTCAATTTTGACACAATTTGGTATTATGTTTTTTTTAAAGTCATAACAACATCAACACATCCAAAAAAAATATTTAGTCAACCCTAAAAGGTCATAATAAACATTGAAACCAGTTTAATTCATAAAATGTCTTAATTTACCTTTATTCGGATATTTTTAATATCAATTATTTCAGTCTTTCATTAAAAAGGTAATTACTACATCATCATTGTGTCATTAATAAATTTAATTATTTAATGTCTGAAAATTATAAATATAATACTATTATGTAGGAAATATCATTCTATTTATAATTAATATATATATTAAAATTTATCTTATGTATTACACTATATTAAAAATGTTTTATTTATGAAAATTTAAATTTAACACTTTTCACTCTTCTTTAAAAATAATAATTATAAATATCATAATCGAATTAACGTGGTCCAAGGGGATAATATATTATTCCTATGGTTGATTTTGGTCAAAAAACACTAATCCAATAGAATTAGAACACGTGTTAGGGTAATTATGATATCATCTGTACCTCTAATTACCCTATTTACTTTTAACCGTGGTTAATAAAAATCAAAAGTAATTATTCACCAAAAATTATTTTCATCCCATTGAACCTAATTTTACTTACGTATGTAAATTGTGTCTCTAAGATTTTTCAAAATAAAATATGAAAAGCGATAAAATTATGTTTTCTTCAAATTTTTTTATGTTCCTAGACGGTGGGTAAGACATTAAAAACTTCAATAAACATTTAAACATTGAATTTTATTATAAAATGAATCCAATGAATTAAATTGTACTTCTATAAATATTATGTATATAATTTTACTTAAATTAAATTTAAATAAAATAATTATTTATTTAAGTAAAAATTCAGTATTAAACAATAACGATGCGTTTTTCACTATTCATCAAAAGATGAATGTTTTCAGAAAAATACCAAAAATTCACCCTAAGTTAATTTTGATATTAAGAATTAAAAAAACTCTATTTTATCTAATTTGAAACATAGGAGTTTCATTAATTAATTTATAATTAATTCCCATTTTCAAAACCAAAACGAGGGGTTTTTTCAAAAAATATAAAAACCATCAAAAGATTGACATGTGTTTATTTAAAATTTAAGTATAAAATTACTTATAATGACCTGAGTTATATTAAATGATAAAAATATAATATAATTATATTTTCAAACAACTCAAATTCATAATTTTAACAATAAATTATTTCAATTATTTTTTTTCAATTAACATTTTGTATTTTTTATTATTCATTCAAATATGAATGTTATTAGAAATGTTCCAAAAATTATCCAAACTACATTTTTATGTCCCTATTATAATGAATAATTTAATTAAACTAAAATTAATATATAAATGTGTCACATATTTGATTTAAAAAGGGTTCTATATTAAACTGTAGAGAAACAATATTTTTTAAAAAATACTAATTTTATCTAAAAATTAAATTTTTAATTTTATTATGTATATGAAACACAAAAGTTGAAAATTAAAATTATATAGGCTATATATAAAATTCAAAATGTGTTTAATAATTTTTATAAACTTTTTTTGAATGGCTAGTTTGGTACGTCATGGTGTTCTTAAACTCATGTTTTTTTATTGTTCAAGCTATTCAATTACATTAAATATGTAACATAATATGAAATCATGGGGTGTTACATGTTACACATTCCATTTAAATTTTTCTAAAAACTCACTAATATTACACATGATTTCTATATTTTTAAAATTAATTGAAAAAACCTTACAAAACATATTTCCAAACATCTCAATCATCTCCCCAACAAATGATTTTTAACAAAAATCATCATTTTTTATTTCAAAAAATTACAACAACACTCTTAATGGGTTTAGTAATATCACACATTAAATTTTATTTCGTTAACATAGATTTTAATTTAACATTATTTTTAAAAAAATATTTTAAATTACTCATTTATGGTCCACATTCATTCAAAATAAAATGTCAACCCACATTTATCACAATTATAAAAATATATTAATGTATTTTAAAATGAGTCGTATAATTATTCCTAATAAAATTAGTCATGAATAAATAATAACCATATTATATGTGAGATAATAATTTATAGAAAAAGAAGGGATTAATTATTACATTTGTTCCATCTCTAATGTAGTCCATTATTCGTTTTCCACATATATTTTTATATTTGTAATCTTAAAAAATTATTTATCTAATTAATGACAGTCAATATAATAAATAAATTAAAAAATTGAATAATTAGGTTTCCACTCTAAAAATTTGATATTATTATTAATTAAAATTATTTCATATTTAAAATATTTGGGAAACATAGAATCATACCTTGAATATTTTATGAAATCATATGGAAACTCATTTGAAGCCATGGGTTCTTAATAGCCTTATATTAATGCAGTTTTGTTATAATATTGTAATTATTTCCTATATATGAATAAATTTAAATAATAAATATACCTTTTGGACACATTTCACGTCATTAAATAATAATTAATATCAATGTGTTATAATGATTAATGATTCACTAAATTGATGGATAGATTTATACCACATTGTTTATCACATCCAAATTTTAGTGGTTAAAAAAATGAATGTCCCCATGATGAAAATTCATTAAAATAATTTTTAAGGTTCATATGATGCCTCAACATGATTATAACTAGTGGAGATTTAATTTATTGAATATATTTTATTATGATTATTTTCCACACATCCTCCACATAAAAATAAATAGAATATATCCCATGCATAACCATGGTGATATAATTCAAATATAATTTTTGAATGTGTTTTAATGGTCAGATTTGTTAATAATTAATATTACTTAAAATATTATAATCGTACAGCTTTAGTGATAGATTATAATGAAAGGAAATTAAAAATAAGAACATGTATTTCCAAATATATATGAAAATGAATGAAAAGGAAACATCATGATGTAAAAATTTTCAGAAAAACATGACGTATCTTTAAGAATTTGATGTGGTGTCTTTAAAAGGTAATTTATTATGAAGTTCATATTTTTAATCTATTATCGTCATAAAAAATTTTCATTTTAGGATTTTATAGAAGGAAAAAATTTAAAGAAGAAAAAAAGAACTGAGTGAAAGATGTAAATGAAGTGATTAACAATGGCCTCAAAACTATATTAGAGGATTAGTGGAGGCAGATGAAGAAGTGTAAGAGGATACAGAGGTGGAGGTAGAGGTAGAGTCGAAGGACAATGAAAGGGAGGATTTGGAGGCCAATATGATGTATGCACATGGAGAGGGGGTTATCAATATTACATTAAATTCTAAAGGATTTTTTTGACCACTTAGAAAACATCTATTTTTTTACAAAAATATATCTCATGAAACAAATAAAATTTCAATAAGCAAATATAAGAATATAAAAAAATGTAAATAATGTAATATATCTCAATTTCAATGAAAAATAACTTCTGGAAGACTTATTATGAATCAAAATTCTATGGAAAAAACCAAAGATGATCAAAAATACAATACTAAAAATGGAAATTACTAACGTAATGACTCAATTCCACCAACAACATTTAACTAGTTAGCTTTTAGTAAGATAAATACACTATAATGAATACTTCAATGATAATATATTGAGTGTTTCCCTCACATAAACCCTCCAATGAATCATTACAAATGTAATACAAAGAATTAAATGATCAAAAAAGGAAATATTATCATGGTGATCGCTGCAATACACTTTTGGGTACTATTGGAACCACAAGGTCTTTGTATGAGCCTTCATGACCAAATCTATGTTTAATACTTTCACTAAAGGAATTTTATAATCCGAAAATAGAAATAGTGATTTTAAGTACTAAAATGAAGATAATGATGTGTTCCATGAATATCAAAATTACGATTAATTAGATAATGACTTTTTAATAGATTAACACTTCAATGGAAATATTGGTGCAATAGAATGTTTGGTGCATTTTATAGGATTAATTTTCAAAAGGAACATAGAATCCAAGAATTAAATTTCTTATCATGGTGACACATACCCGGTTGTAATAAGAAATTTCCACACCATTTTATTTGTAGTGATATACTGAGGGAGTCCCCTTGTCTCCTTGGGTTTGGGTAAGATGATGTTGTTGTTAGCGTAAGGTTTTATTTGGCTACATGCACAATGTATTTATAGAAGTACCTATACAGATTAAGAAAATAATGTAAAAATGGTGATGAATAGTCTACCTATATTCTTGAAAATTATAAACACATACCCATATGGGTAATCTGCAACAAAAACACTATTCTTAAACTGCCAGTTTACCTATATTTTGAATTCATTGAATTTTCTAACATTGGGGTGTGTTTATTAACATATAATTCTATTTGTTTTCATGCACCATGTTTCCACTAAAGTGCCAATACAAAATAAATAATTTATGTAATATGGTGTTGTAAAATCTGTGTGTATGAAAAAAATGATAATTAAAACACCAATACAGGTAATCTATAACATAAAACACTATTTTTTAATAGTCAAAATATCTAAATTTTTCATTGATTGGATTTTCTAACATTGGGTTGATTTTGTTAACATATGGTTCTATTTGGTTTCATGGGATGTGTTTGCACAGAAGAACCCATAAATAATAAAAAATATTATGTGAAATGATATTAGGAAATCCGCGTATATTTTGAAAACTGATTACAAATAGACCCATACTAGAAATCTACAACATAGAACACATGAAAAATGATAACAAACACACCCAGTAGTAGAGTCAAGAAGACACATAACAGGGAGGATATCCATTTTCTTTCTACAATGAACATACCCATCCTAAATTCTGATCTTGCACATGTTAGAAAGGTTGCAGGTAATCTAACTCTACAGGATGTTAATGGTTTTAACTCTCTCTTATCCCCATCACACCGTGTTACTCAGGTGGTGTGTAATGAATAAGTTTTATTAATCCAAAAGATAACCCTTGAATAATTTTTTTTCAGGGGAACAGAGTTCACCAAGTAATAGGAAGGGTGGAAGAAATTGTTTAGACAAATGGGTAACTCTTTTTCAACCTTTGGTTTTATCTCATGTATTTTATAATAGCGATATAGAAAAATCAAGATATATATATCATAGAATTTGCCAAAATTTTAAATGAAATTTCATATAATTAAGAAAAATAAACAATATGAAAATACCTAATAGAATACGATGTGCATGGTAAAGATAAATCAATTATTTTGCTAAGAAGTTTCATTATAGTAGTCCAGCAATAATTTTATCTTCAGGAAAAAATAAATAATGTCACTAATAGATAAGTTATTATTATATAGATGAAATTATTTATATATGAATATCATGCTCAAATAATAATGTTTCAGCATCACTCTACTACTTATTTTGAAGGTTAGGTTCCTTTGGGGTGAGAAAAAAAATACATTAATGAAAATGGATTGAGAAATACAATTTCAATATTGTCTGAAGTACATATTGTTTATACATTGAACTAATGTATGAACTAGAAATGGATTGGTCATACCATTGAATATACTATTTGAACTGAAAATGGATTGGTTAGTCCCATGAATAGACAAAATTCATCTGCATTTTCATTAATTCATATTTAATTTTCTAAAAATAACTGAACTAAAAAAATCCATCTCAATTGATTATTTATTACTATATATCTATTACCTAATATGTGAACTGCATAATTTTTTGAACTTATAATGATGATGAATTGTATAAGACCCATCCCAATGAAGAAAACGTTCCATTTTTAGAATAACTACTCTATTAATTAAAAGTACAAAAAATGAACATGCATTTTGTTGTACAAACGCAGTATAGATCCTCTATTGTTTGAACCAAACATTTTTTGGTCACATAAGGGCTATATATACATTTTTTTGTAACACAAATTTTGTACATGATACATCCCATATTTCCAATCAGACCAAATTAAACCTATATTTTTATATCACTTAATTAAATAAATTACATGAAAACCTAAAATAAGAATTATCATGTTTCCATACCTACCTCAGTTAGATGAAATTAAATATGATATCATGTATCTTAAAGTCATTCAACGATTTTATCTGCATGAAAAAAAAATAATGTTACTATAAGAGAATCCATGATTTCATAGAAAATATTATTTATATATAAATATCATATGAAACTAATTATGTGTCTACGTGACTCTAATAATGGTTTCAAAAAAATTGGATTCCGGATCCGTAGGGGTGAGAGGAGAAACTCCATTACTAAAAATAATCTAGGAAAATACATTTTTAGAATTGTATGAACTACATATTGTATACAGAGTGAACTATTGGATAAACTAAAAATGGATTTGTTATTCCATTGAGTAGACTATTTTTTTCTGAAAATGGATTGGTTATTATATTTAATAGAAAAAATACATGTTCATTTCTTGTATTTCATAATTAATGTACTAATAATTTCTGATCAAACAAAATTAATGTTAATTTAATCATTCAGTACTTCATATTTAATTTATGAAACTACTGGGGAAAATAAATAATTTTGTGAATTTAAAATATACATGAATTATATATGAACCATCCCAGGGATCTAACCAATCCATTTTAGGATTAATGACTCTATTAATTGAATGTATATAAAATGGACATGAATTTTGTTCTTCACACACAATTTATATCCTATGATGTTTGGCCATAAAAAGTTTTGGTCTCACACAGACTGTATATTATTTTTTATGTCACTCACATACTATACTGAATATGAAAATTCTACTTCCAATCCCACCAATTAGACCAACATATATCTATATTTTTCTTTTCATTTCATTAAATACAGTAATTTAAACAATGTGCCTGAATGAAAACCACTGAAACAGAGATCAAGTTATGTAAAAAGAGACAATTTTGATCTATAAATGAATCACTAACTAGTATTATTTGTAAATTAGGATTAGAAACTGACAGAGATAGATCTTCAATCCATTCATGATTTATGTTTTTATTGATAACCTGAGTCTTCAGTTTCTTCATCGAAAAATTACATATTTATACAAGAGAAGAAAACGAAAAATTATGCCAATAGATCAAAAAACTGGTCTCTATTTGATTTGGTATGAGGCCTGTGACTCCATTAAAAGAATTTATGAAATAAAATCTTATGAGGCGGAAAAATAACATCCCTTCACATAATGATAAAAACATAAGGATGGTTAGTGAGAACATCTCAAATTAAGATATTGATTCAATTTTTGACCCAACCCCGATGGAGACCCATGAGGCTCCCTATCCGGATGTTGGGCAGATGGTGGGGGAGGTTGTCACCTCATACCCTACCATCCCCTCAAATCCTTTAGAAGGAGAAATTATTTTCTAAATAGAATGACAACGGAACATCAACATTACCAAAAATCATTACAGCATAATTTTTATTGTCAATCCTGATTCCTAGGTAGTACCTACATGAATAGGAACATCCATATATAAGATTCCCAGATTGATGGACCTAGAAAACTGGGTCATTAGAGAAACCATAACTAAATTATTGATTTTCTTTTAGAACTGATATTATTTATCATTTATAGTTTCATGATAGTAAGAATGGATTCTTCTGTGTTTATAATTTAATTTTCATATGGGATGTGAAAAAATTCATCACCTGGAAGCAGTAGTATTCCATATGACATCCTTGTTTCAATATAGGCCAGTGTCATTTCCACTATTCAATATAGAATCATCACATGTTTCCCTGCTAAACAAAATATATATATTCATTAATATACTAATATTTAGGTATACCAATCATTAACTAAATCTTGTATGTATATATATGTGTGTAAAAGGGGAATGATTTAGAAGCATTTTTTTTAGTAGTATAAAGTTATTTCCATCAAAAATCAGAAAATTCTTACCCCGTAATGAAATACCATACAATTATATAAATTTTATTATTCTTACCTGTGATGTGATATTGAGTTCTCTTAGTTACATAATTTCCCACAAGAAAAGATGTACAGATCTCACAAAGAGCCATCATTTTCTCTAGAGAAAACACCAAGACATGGTCAGTCTATGCTTTCTGAATCAGCAGTTTCTTCTCAGCATTATGTACCTAAACCATTATCATTTGTGGATATAATAAATCACCTTTTCTTTGCCTCAATGTTTCTATACTTGTTCTAGGAGGTTCATGGTTTTTTCCACTGTAAAAAATAGTTGTCCAACCTTTTCAGCTGAGAGTGGAAGAGGGGGTGAGACATTAACATCCCAATCAAGGAATTCTCGCCCACTCCTTAATCTTCTGCCATGAATCCAATTAGTGTGGCATTTAAAAAGCTGTTACATATAGTATTAAAATAAAACAGTTTCAGTGAACTATTAATTCATACTAATAAAAAATGTATGAATGTATAGTATGATACTAGACTATTTTCTTTAATATTACTAGATGATGGAACGTTAAACAAGTTTGACATTCCACTACTAAAATAATTAACTAATTCTACAAACAAGGCATGAAGATAATAGTATAGACTACCAAAATTCAAATATTGAAGACAAAAAAATTGACAAAAAAGATTCTTCTTAAAGAGGGAATTGGAATAAATTAAAAACATAGAAAAGAAAGTAAAAACACAAACCATGATGTTTATTTACACTTCCAATAATAGTATGATTTGATATTCAATAGGTTCATGAGGGGATGTATAGATTTTTTCCTACCCAGAAAACAAAAGATAATATGTTTTTATATAATAAAATAACTAAAGAAAATAATATAAAAGATAAGTGACAAGATTTTTTGGGTTTAAAACCCCAAACATGTGATTTAGTTAACCTGTCCATAGCAAGATAGTTCCAACAAGTCAACCACAATCCATTAATAGGTGTGGTCATCAGATTAATAACCACAACATCTTGTTTCTATTGAGTGATGATTGTAGTTTCTCTTATACTACATCTTGAGTGAAGTCAATACGATTTCCAATAAGACCTGTCACTAGATCTTCCTGGTATACACCACCTTGACATCAACATGACATATTATGCGACTGTTCTAAAAAAGTAATCAACTAGAACACAATTGTTTAATAAGATAATAAATAGATGCATAGACATGTATATAAGAGTTTATAAAGAATAAATTCTTAACCCAAATTTTTTTGGTCTTCTTCCAGCCAAATAAAAATAATAAATGAACTGCTTAATCATGATCCATAATAAAATAGTAAAATCAAATATGGAATATCAATGTTTTTAATCCAAATAATTGTATAAACATAATTATCAGGAAGGTCAATATGGGCTACCAATAGAATGAATATTTAGAAAAAACCTATGAACATAATAGTTTAATTATAGTAATAAGAAACTAATGAACATGCCAAAAAGTTATTTTTGAGTAAAAGGGAGACTTAATAGTACTTTGTTTGCATATTTATTTTTCTATTTAAGCCTATATTACTCACATAATCCGTAAATAAAACATCTTAAAAATAATTCATAAGTAATATTGTAGAGGTTATATAATTGATAATAAATATATGTGAATTTATGTTCATTAAAACACAAATATATCCAAAAAAACTATACGCAAGAACACAAAAATAAGTGACTCATTCTTTGATTACCTTTACACCAAATTTTGGTCATTCATTCAAATTTTATATTTTTTAAAAGGAATAAAAAAAGTGAAATAATGTGTTTCATATGAAAAAAAAGTATATTAGTCATCTCAGTGAACTAACTAGGGAATTTTCTAGGTTACAAAAAAATAAACTTGTAATGTGTGAAATCGATTAATCATGAAATGATCAACCCATCATAGAGGATCCTTGAACACATAAAAAAGTTCAAACCAAGCACCAATCCATTGGGAAAACACAAATATTTATCTCAGATGTTTATTTTTGTTAAAAAAAGTTTTCACATACAAATACATTAATAATATTGTTTTCATAGAATGTTCTATTAATATAGTATAAGCTATAGTTAAGAATGCAGTTGTGGAGAAAGTAAAAATTGTGGAATTATAGTCAGATATGGAATATTATATTGATCACTTGAAGTGGTAAGGTTATAGTCGAAGAAACACTGCCAAAAAAGGACCTGATTGCGCAAAAATAAATGCATGTTTAAGCTGGTTGGTATCCTCCATATATTTTGAAGATGCCAAAACATACAGATCTATATTCACTAGTTCAAAATATATTGTTAAAATCATCCGAAACAATTGAAAAATACCAAAATAGGCATGGTGATCAGGAAGGATATATAAAAAAATGAAGACAACAATTGAAAGAATGAAATCATACCAGATGGAAATTGGAGGATGGATTGAGGGTTTCTGGGAGAGGTTTGTAGTGTTGGTGGAGGTAGGGATACCAAATTCCTTCGATGGAAGAATCGGTGGAAACATGTTATATGTGATATATAGTATCAATCGACGAGTAGACCGAATAGTAGGAAGTCTTAGATTTGCGGGAAATGGTGGAGGAGTTGAAGAAAACTGGGATCCATTTGCATTGTAGGTGTAGGTAGTGGACGGAAATAATGGTTGATGGTTGGTATAGGCGTTTGGGTAGATTTGATTGTAGAAAAGGATGAAATAATTTTTTGATTCATTGATTGCCTATGGTCGAATGAATAGGATATGAAAATATAGGTAGAAGTCGACACGATAATGTTGGCTGGTCATGGGGTTCGAGCGTGAATAGAATAAATGGGAGGTGTTGATGGCCAGAGATTGAAAGGACATGATTGAGTGCAGGTTGAAGAAAATGAAACCATGTATTGGGGAAACATAATACAGAACCATGACTAGGTATGGAAAATTGAGATGCTGAGGAAACCCTAGATTGGGGAGACTGAAGGGGGATCACACTGCCATTTGGGATTTGCGGAAACCCTAGGTCATGAAGAGGTAAAACCGAAGCCTGAGTGAGAGAAGGAAAAATAGAGAGATGAGGTGAAATCAGGATAAGGAGAACGTTGGAGATGGAGGAGGAAGTAGTGCTGTGTAATCAGGAGATGGAGCTCGAAGGAGGTGGGGGTTTGTGGGGAGCGTAGGTCACGTAAGCTGAAACCCGAGCATGAGCTGGAGTTGGACGATGAAGATGGAAGGGTATGGGTGCAAAGAGGGTCATGGAGCCTTGGTCTATTGACACTATGGGGAAAATAGATGTGGATGAATGTAAGGTAAACACATTATAGATGGAAATCAAGTATTTTTATATATAATATAATTTATTCATTATGTGGACATTCAATCAACAACATGACCTGCAAAATAATTATTATTTTTAATCCCTACATGTTCATATCCCATTTCATCTCATTTAATATGATATTATTAAAAATAATATTTAACTAATATATAATTCTAATATATTCTATGAAATGTGTATAATTTGGATTTGATTCATAAGTAACACAATGAGAGAGATCAAAATCAATATCCGTCTCTTATGTAGTCTTTCACACAATATGTTCAATCAACATTCTATATTATTTTAACATGGAAAAAATAACGTCATATGTTTTATCAATTTTTTATATATTTGAATTATTATTATGAAACACTTATGGATTATTCCTAACATAACATTCTCAAAAATTACATTCCATAAATTTAATAAGAGATAAAAAGGTCACCAAAATCATAGTTTATTAGAAAGAACAAAAATAATTTTATTCTATAAAAAATAATACACCATATTAATTCTTTATTTTTTGGGATATTATTTTTACAATTTCACCTCATCACTAGGAATGATAATTTCATCAACATAAAAATAAAAAATGTGTCATGTGGTATAGGTGTTTCTCTCTTAAATGATCCAATCCAGATATACATTATATAATTCCATGTTTCCAAATAAAATATATTTCATGAAAACAAGCTGTTTTGGAATTTGTCAACCAATATATTGATTTTCTATATTTAAGCTCCTTTTTCCATAATTATAAGCATGAAGATTTTTTTATACTCTATAAGTACATTTTGATTCATCTCACATTAATAAATTTATACTTTATATCCATTTTATATACTTTGAATTTTTATTATGTTGTAATGTAATAGAAAATTTTGATCGTTTAGTGTCTACATAAATGTGAAAACGTTTCATTAAATTTATTTGCTTTAATTGTTAGTAACCCTTACAAAATAGACTAATTTTTTAAATCTAAATTTCAATTAAACATATTTCTAAACAACCATTTTATGATAATAATATTTTTTACTTTTTACCATTTTACATGACAGGACACGACCAATCGGGACCCCTCATATGTCAGTTTTATTCATGGAGTTCCATAGCCATCCCACCTCCAACAGGACAATGTTAGTCCAATAATACATAGAATTAATAACCATTTATCATAAGCCTTAAAATATATCATCTAGTAACATAAATTAATATATTATACAACAATATTTTAAAACATTTAATATATATATACACTCATCTAAACCATATAAAATATAATAATGGCGAATCAATAAATATGATTAATACTATAAATGAATAAACTATAAAATAAATACACTTTCATTAAAAAATTCGCCCAAATTCAACTGACTCTAGGAGTGGTTAAACACCATCCCTTTATATGAAATGATGTGTTTAAAATTATTTCAGATCATCTCCCAACCTATATCACCATCATCCAACATATGTAATCTATATTGTGTCTAATTTATTTATATTATCCAAGGTCACCTTTTATCAAAGTCATATCTATAAAGAAAAAAAAAATCAAATGATGATAGTGTAGGTGTGAAAATAAATATACCTAGTATTATTCACAAAAACCCCAATGTAAATATAATAAAATTCATTAGATCACATCCCAAAAATATAAAATAATAAATTATATCACATGGAAAATAGATATTCACATCTTATTACATACATGGGAAAGTTAGTCCCCTATTATTGTTAACTCATATCCATGAATAGTCATATCTCAACAATAACTGCAGTTTCATAGTATCACAAAAATATATAATTTTCATGACCTATCCCCCAGAGCCTATGTGGTGACTACCCCAAGACCACCTTACATAGGATTGGGGAAGGCGACTAGCACCGAAAAGACATATCCATCTGATGGAAATGCATTTCCTTTAAACCAATACAAACACACAATCCAAGAACACATCAGGTAGCAACCAAAATGTAAACTGATGTAGTAAAAATGGTACTAAATGTAAGGGTCTGGAATACAAGTCCAACATAAAAGTACAAGTACAACTGAAAAGAGAAAAAAAAATCTTGGATTGTCCCCTGAGGATCCTACTAGAAGTGTAGGTAAAACTGACGATCAGTAGTCACTACATCACAACATGTCAAATGGTCCACCTCTGAGCATCATCCACTCCTGGCTCCCTCGGCCTCGATCAACGATGTTGGTCCACTGCATAAGACACAACAATGTGCAGGCATAGATCATGTAGTGGTGAGTATAACAATAATCATTAGGGAACCGGAGACCCCTGATGGTCTTCCAGAGTTCCAAAAAGGATAAAACACAAAGCAATCCCTCAAGAAAAAATCATGAAGAAGTAATAAACTCTACTTAGGTATATTCCCATACATACACCTATGTTATCCAGATATACTCATCTCATAAGGAACCAAATTTTAATACTTCATCACAACTGATCCACAAGGAAAAAATAAATAAAGGTAACACCAGGAAGGTAAGATTAATACAAAGGTAACACCAGGAAGGTAACACCACAAAGGTAAAAGCTCCACAAATGTAACAATACCAAGGTAACACCATGAAGGTAGAAGTAACACAATGGTAAACATTCCACAAAGGTTTCACCATGACTATAAAACCATGACGGTAAATGTAGCACAAATGTAATGTCTCAGCTCACACCATGTATATAACTCATGTACAAAAGTACATATGATTAGTCGTAAATCTATATCATCTTATTCTATCGAGAGGCTCTGTTACTGACCCACAAAATATCGATAGATGATGACCCACACAGGTTCGATGAACCCTGACCCACAAAGGATCGATAGATACATAACCTCATAAGATCTTTAAAAGCTGACCAAACAAGGTCAATAGTTTCCGAACCCCATAGAATTGATGTTCTTTCTTCACGTTATAGCCATCCATGAGATTCACGTACTAAGAAAACTTGATCCCCGCAGGATCCTCTCCTCAATACATAGGTCTAACCTAATTCTCCCTTAAGTTCCAGGAATAATTATTCCAAAGGACCTCAATGTTGTAAGGGTTCCATTTCCATAGACGACGTGTCAATCAGACGCTCGTTCTGTAACGTATAAGCATTTTTGTAATGAGGGCCCTGTTGGATCTAGGTTTGACCCTACCCTGCCGTACTAAAACCATCAATAAAACTCAAGTGGTGTAAACCAAAAGGACCATCCCACTCCAAGGATCCTAGTTCCACAGACAGTTTGTCAATCGGTCACATAGTTCACTTGTTATAGCTCTCTTTGTGAAACTATCCCTGAAAGGGTCCATGTCTAGTCAGACTCACTTGGCCCAACGAGGTCTAGGTCTGACCTAGCCCAACCCAACCAGACCTAGCCTGGACTAACCCGCCTGGTTGGTGTGCCCCATTGAGCTAGCTTGACCCGGCCCAAGGAGGGGAGCAGCTTGCTGGGCTCACGTGGCTCGGATCGCGGAGGTCGCGGCCCACTGGGCTAACCTGACTCGGCCCGATGGAGGCACGACTCACTTGTGGCACAACCTGATAGTGTGGGTCCTAACCTATCTTTATTTAGTGGCCCTTTTATCCCATTATGATTCATATCAGCGGTGCCATGGGATGCCTCCAAGTCACCGGGCGGACACGCAGGGAGCGGGTCTCGGCCCTCCATCGCGACTTTCTAGTCGTGACCATCTTCAGTGGCATGAGACGGCATGCTGCTCACCTCCATATGTGTCCATCCAATTCCATCATCCAATGTTCACTATGAATATATGTCATAGCCCCCATATATGGGGGCTTACGATGGCGCACCACCATCTCCTCTTCCGCATGTGCCAGTTGCTAGCAGTCTTCCACGGGTCACTGGGTAAGCTCCAGTGGCCCGTTTTCCCATCCAATGGTTCAAATGAACTCCTCACAACACCCTCTTCTTTGAAAAACCCACCATTATAGGTTTCGTCTGACAAGAATAAATTTCTCATTAAGAACATGTCAAATTTCAACCAATGGCGGAGGGTTTGGTATTTGTTTGTTTGGCCCTCTCCCTCCGCATTAGCTTGATAGAAAAATGGTAGTATACTCATTCAAAATAACTTTAATTTAGTAAAGAAATAAACCATACCTCAATATTCATTTACAAACATCCTCACATAAGGAGGAGTTTTTGTTCATCGTTTCTTTATTTGGTGGTGCTCATCACCGCTTGCTCAGATCAGTTTCATCCTCTATGTGGTTGGAATCACAGTACTTTTCTAGAGCATCGTCTCTTGTTGTTGATTTCGCAACATTCCTATCTGTGTTCCATATAAATTGGAGTGGGGGAGGGTGGGTAATGATGTTGGGAATTTATGAGGTTCATTTAATTAATGAACCTCCCAAATCCTAATGGTTTTGTCACAAAGATTGAAGAGTCAAAGAAAATTAATGTCTTGACATGTCATTGGCCCTGCAACTGTGGCTTGTCTGTTGGAGGAAAAAAATAGATAAATACAATAAGAGTTTTTATTTTATTATTCATTTAAATGTCCACAATATTACATTTTCACCCAACCTACTATGGTCTAAGTGAGGCTTTCCATAAGTGAATCACCGCACTGCAGATTCTATGGTTCTCTATGATTTTTAATGTGAGCACTGGTTCAGATATAAGAAATATCTTCTCGCGTGTTTACAGAATGTACCTTAAAAAAGCTCCAAAAAACTTTTTCAGAACACTGGGCCTCAAAATCATGCACCTTCAATATTTGAAGAATCGTAATAATTCCAAATATTTAAAAAAATACATGGAAAATTTCTGTCTTTACATTCTCCCTACATTTGGGATTTTTTTCCCCGAAAGCCACAACATAGATTAAGGTACCATATGGGAGCTTGAATCATGAATCTGATCCTCCTGATATCATGTGCTTTCCTAGAGGTTCTCGTGCTACCAAGAAATTAACACCATATAGATCGACAGTCCATAAAGGATTCACACATGTCTATCCTCAATCTCCACTGGATCCTATGTAAATGTCACCCCATCGTCGATGTCCATATTTCCCCAGTTGATGAAATGTGTTGGATCAAACATGTACCTCCATAGTTGTGACATGTGGAAAAAATCATTCACCCTGGGAATGTATGGGGGAAGATACTAGTGATACGCTCCCTTTCCAACTCAACTGAGAACCTAAAAAGGTATGATGATCCTCAGAGATAACTTGTCGCCCCGGCCAAATCTCTGTAATCTTCATCGAGGTGAGACCCTTAAGAAGACAAAATCTCTCTCCATGAACTCCAAAGGTATCAATATCATGTCATCATAAGACATTAGTCTTCTATGTGTAGTCTTTATCCACTCTTATATGATATGCACATTCTCAGTGGTACCTAGTACATACTCTGATCCCATAAGTCCTGACACCCAAGGGTTTATTAAACATAGAGAGACCTACATGTTCGACCGTACAAGGCCTAAAATGGTGCAATAAATATTGGGGGGGTGATATATGTTGTTGTATTTGATCTCTACAAATGGAATGTGACCCTCCCAACTACTGCCAAAATTTAGGATGCAATAATGAAGCTTCTCCTCAAATGTCTGTATGGTCTACTTCGTCTGACTATCCATCGTAGGATAAAAGGAGGTGCTCAAACGTAGCTGATTCCTGAATACCTCAGGTAATCCCTTCATCAACATAGAGGTAAATGTGTGTCATAGTCATAGATGATAATCGATGCCACCCAGGAAGTCATACAATCTCTTGTACATAGAGGTTTCACAAACCCTCTACTGATCCCTGCTCTCATATGGGTAGGAAGTGGGACGACATGGTGAGTCGGTCAAATATAACCTATATAAAATCATTCCCACTAGTTCTACGTTGAATCCCTATCAAAATTTCCTTGGATATACCATACCACTTCCTCTATGGAACCTCTAGAGGGTAAGCTAAGCCTGTTGGAACCTGGAGCTCAGTCTTCCCTTGCTGACAAGTGAGGTATCATGAAACAAACTCTGCCCCTAATTTCTTCAACCATGACCACTAGTGCTAAAACCGGAGGTCATGGTAGATCTTATCCACACTAGGAGGAACTTCCAGAGGGGATGTATGGAACTCCCTCAACACCTCCTCTCGTGGTTCCAATGGTACCATTGTCCGTCCTCTGAAGAGAATGATGTTCTACCCACTTTCAAAAAATACATCATGTGAGTGTCCTAAGGAAATATGAGCACGTCTAGACTCACATTCAATGTCTCAAATCCATGCCACCCAAACATGCTAATGAATTGGGGGAGTGATAGTCAAATAATGTATGTAAGTTGCTCCAACTCTATCAAAAAAGGATATCTACAATGGGGCTAGCTGTTATGTCACCTCACTGAGAAATTATAGACTTGACCTCATGTTTAGTGTGTTTAGTACTACATTCCCCTTCCCAATAGTATAGATATAAAAAAGTAACATTCTTGAAGGAACTCTATTCTTAGCTATTGTCTCGGGTTCAGATCCTTCCATGACAAGATATAACTTGATACTCTTTTGATCAGAGTAGACTATAAAATGTTCACCCGTCAAGTAGTGTCACCACAACTTCAAGGATAATACCATTGTTGCTAACTCCAGGTCCTGGGTTGTGTAGTTATAATCATTTTGTCTCTGCTGTCGTGAACCATAATCCATCATTGCTCTCTCCTGCATCAGGAAACATCCATGTTTGGTCCCTAAAATGTCAAAGTATACTCCATTCCCAACTCCCACTTCTGGTAGCCACAACATGGGGGCAGTAAACATTCTCTACCTCATATCCTGAAAACAATGATTCCATCTCTCTGTCTATATGAATGCTTGTACCTTCTTCCTCAATGCGGAAAAGGGTTCATTATCTTTGGAAAAGTTAGGTACGAAGCACCGGTAGTACCCAGCCAATACCAGGAAACTCCACACCACAGTCATACTCCCTTGGGGCTCCCAAAAAATCACTACATCTATCTTCACTGGATACATTACTACCCTATCCTATGAGATAATATGACATAGTATATAGTCTTCTTATATCCAAAATAGGAACATTGAGGGCTTACCATAATTTTTGTGCTCTCTGAGTGTATCCAGTACTATCTGCAGATGATAGGCATGATCCTCCATCGATTCAGAGTTTATCAAGATGTATTAGATAAATACCACCAAAAAGGGATCATGGTATGGCTAAAAGTTCATGTTCATGGGTCCTACAAAATCTTAATGGACATTGGTCATGCCAAATGGCATAACCAGAAACTCATGTAGCCGTAACAACATCCTTAGGTTGTCTTCTTCATATCCTGATCTCGTACCCTGAGATGATGATAGCCTTATCTGAGGTCTATCTTCGAAAACCAACAACCTCCCTTCATCTGATTGAAGAGATCATCAATCCTTAGAAGTGGATACTTGTTCTTCATGATCACCTAATATAGCTGTGGATTGCCAACACAGAGTCTCATTATCCCATTTACCTTCTTGGAGAACAAAATAATGGATTCCCATGGAGAAACAATGGGCCTTTTGAATCCCTTCTTCAACATGTCCTCCAACTATACTCGTAAGAGAAGAATCTCCACAATAACCATACGATATGCTAGTCAATATATCAGAACTGTCCTGGGTTATGGGTCGATGTAGATTCCTACCGCTCTGGGAGGAGGTAGTCCTAGAACATCATCAGGGTAGACTTCAGAAATCTGGTCCACCACAATTGGATATCTCAGACTCTAAACATTAACTTCTCCAAGGGTACAACTATCCAACTAATGTGTGATCGGCTGCACCCTCTTTAGGATAAGTTCATCCTGTTCTTGTTCTTAAATGGTTCCCATCTCATTAGTGAAAGAAAACCCAATCTCATCCTCACAAACACGTCACACATTATTCCTAATACAGAAAATCTGAACATGGACTGCGGATAAACAATCCATCCCCATGGTGAAATTGTAAGGCCTTTACGCTGTTACTAGATAATATCAGTTTAAGCGTCCGCCACATATAGTATGGTCACAATGCCTAAACCTGTGTGTAATCATAGAATCTTCTCTAATAAGAGTCATTAATCACAAGGATCGAGCCAAAGTCTCCACTGGAATGTCTGACCACTGAACGAGAGTCGTGGAAATAAAAAGGTGATTGGAACCTGTGACTATAAGTACTAAAGAATGGTGGATTAGAAAAAGATCATACCTAGAATATTCTATGGAGTTTCATGGTCATAAAACTCAGTTTCCTAGAACTAAGCCCGTCCTTTCCCACCTATGCCCTGAGGTCGGGTTGGAGCACCTGGAGGTAGTGGTGGGAAAATTTTTAGTCACCACCCACCACTCGATGCATGACTAGCTCCTCTTCCAAGTCTATTGCCCTAAAACCCACATTTTTTAAACCGCGTCCTCTACTTTGGTGGTCCCTCGACCATCTTCCAGTCTTCTGTACAAAAGGTTTGTCCATCGCGAGCCATGTGACCCTACCCACTGTCCGAGTTGCATTGCCTGATCTTCATCTGTCTTAATCTATCCTGTGACCCCCTCACCACTGACCATGTATCCTATCGTCTTCCACTAGATGGTCTGGCCCACTTGAGAACATGCATCATTTGACTACTACCTACTGTCAAGAACTCTGCTACCTGAAATATGATGGTGGGTTTCATTGTTGGTGCCTTCTCTGCTAGTAATCTGTCCAGAAAAAGTTCATTTTCAAGCACCACATCTGGTGATAGAATGATGAGGGAAATCATTGATGCTCTGATCTCCCATAAAATACCCAGCACAATGATCTAGGCCCAAAATAAAGGGTATCATTCTTGTTGGTGGAGTAGCAGGAGAGAGTAGTGACCCTCCCCGAGTACTAGTCCATGGTCTCACTTCCCAGCTGTAAGTGAAGTAGCTCTTGTATATGCACCGAGTGTAGGGTCACTTGGAAGACTTCTACCTAGAAAAAATACCTTCATGTCTGCCTAGGTTAGGGTCTCCTTAACATGAAACTAGAGTTTTATCCTCCACAGTCTCCCAGCTGGTCCCTGGATAGACTGGGTACTTGGATCACCATCAGATTAGCTATCATCCAATCTAAGAGAAAAACTCAGTCCATAGCCTCCATCCAGTCCTCATCCAATGACTTATCTATCATTCCTAAGAACCTCTGAGGTCTCTTCCACTATAACTCGTGTAATGCGCTCAGATGTCATGAACCCTCTGGTGGTGGGGCTAGTGCCAACAACTTGACAATGGATAATGGCGTTTCTGGTACACAACCCGACGATGCTGACACAATAAGATGGCTCTACACTAAGGATTCATCATTCGGTGGGCCCTCATTACCTAATCTCTTGGGAATCCTAACAGGCTATCTATATGGTGACATCCAATATATAAAAAGGTGCAACACAATCAAAAAAATTTACCTGGTTAGCTGACTCAATGAAATCATAATAAAAACATTTCAAAACACACGCAGTATGTATCTTTGTGCACTGAGTAAGAAATTATAATTCAGGGTACTGGTGTATGGATACGTTGGCCGCCATACAATCATTGGATTCCCCAAAACTGAAATCCACACTCATAACACTTAACACTATTTCCACATTGAAAATATCAGTGACATAATTCTTTAGTAGAACTGACTCCTCTAATACCACTTTGTCACGACCCATCCCTCAGGGCCCATGTCGTGACTACCCAAAGCCCTCCTTCCTTACCAGTGGAGAGAGACTAGCACTGAAAAGGAAAATCCCATTGATGGAAACTCATTGCCTTTAAACCTTTAAAAACAATCAATCAAAGAACACAATATGAAGCAACCATGAAGTAAACTGTTGTAGTAAAAAGTGTAATGATATTTAGAAGCCTGAATACATGACCAAATGAATTGTACAAATACAACTGAAAAGAGAAAAAAGCTTTTGGATCATCCACTGAGGATCCTACATAAGGGTAGGTACAACTCACCATCATTAGTCACTGAATCAAATCCTGTCAAATGGTCAACATCTAATCACCGTGTTGTCCAAGATCTCTCATATTCGATCAACATTGTCAGTCATCTGTATAAGAAACATCAAGGTGCAGGAATATCCTGTGCAGGGGTGAGTATAAAAATACTCAGTAGAGACCCCAAGACACCTGATGGTATCCTAGAGTTCCAAAAATGAAAATCCCAAAGCACGACCTACATCACAAAGCACAAAGCATTCACCAAATCTACTCAGGTATATTCCCACACGTATACCTAATATATAGACATATATTTGTATCATACATGAGGAATCATAAGGATCCAATTTTTATGCCATTAGACCAAATAATCCAAGAAGGAAAAATACCACAATGGTAACACCATGAATTTAATAGCTTGAAGGTAAAAGTACCACAAATGTAAAACTATTAAGGTAACACAGTGCAGGTAAAATATCAACAAAGGTAACACCATGAAGGTAAAAGTACAGCAAAGGTAACACCACTAAGAAAACACCACAAAGTTAAAAGTACCACAATCGTAAAAAGTCAGATCAAATAAGTTATATAACTCAAGTACAGAAGTTTAAAAGATTATTCGTAACTCTATATCATCTTATTTTGTCGAGATTCTCTTATACTAAACCACACATGATCGATATATGTTGAGCCACACAAGATCTCTAAATGTTGACCCAGAAAACATCAATAGATACTGACCCTCATAGGATCGCTATGCACTAACCCACATGGGATTGATTGATGTAGACCCTCATAATATCTATTTACTTTCTTAATGATATATCCTTCCATGATATTTCTTTACTAATCACGCTTGATTCCGGGATAATCCACTCCACAATCCACTGATCGTATGTCAACCTCCATGAAGTTCCACAAAGAAGTATCCCAATGTTATTCCTTCTATTAAGGGCTCTAAGATGATATAAAATCTGCCAATCAGACGCTCGGTGTGTGACTTTTATGTGTTTTAGTACTGAGGGACCGATTGTATTCAAGTTCAATCTAACCTGATCACACTCCAACATTTTTCAGAACTTATGTGGAGTATACCAAAAGGCTTTTATCCCTCAAAGGATCCCATCTCTGTACAAGGTTCATCAAACAAACACCGATTCCATAATTTAGGTCCCTTTTAGAAAAATTGCGCATGAAAGTGTCCAGGTTTGTTGTGAC
The DNA here is from genome assembly GCA_963277665.1 of Viscum album. Lineage (NCBI taxonomy): Eukaryota > Viridiplantae > Streptophyta > Magnoliopsida > Santalales > Viscaceae > Viscum > Viscum album. The sequence goes on from OY728148.1 coordinate 126,929,972, forward strand.
AAGGTCCGACCAACCTAGCCCGACCCGGGTCTGACCCAGCTCTCCCCAAAAAATCCTGGGCTGGCCCTACCCACCTAGTCCCTACAACCTTCTGGGCTAGCACGAACTGACCAATAGAAGGATATGACTAGTCCCACAGAGTGTGCAGTCTAATGGACTCACTCAGCCCGTCCAACGGAGGGGTGTGGCCTGCAAGAGGTGTGTCCCAGTAGAGTGGGGCTCTCTCTAGATATCATGGGGGTGGGGGTCATTTCCCCCTATTTGGAGTTGGAGCAGTGGTTCTATTGTCCACCCCATGTTCACTTAAGGGACCCACTGGGAGTGGGTCCCGACCCTCTGTCGTGGTATTCGATCCATCTCCATCTTTTGTTGTGCACGACGGCGCACTGCTCACATTCTTCCTCATATGGAAGATGTCATCCGTTGTTGTCCACCACAGCGATAGGTTGTGGCCCCATTCACCATTGGCATCTGATGGTGTGCCACCGCCTCCTATTCATCCTCTTGGAGTCGGTTTCCATTTTCGCGTTTCGTGGCTATGGTTGGGGCCTTCTATGCTAGGGGAATACAACAGTGCACCACCATCTTCTCTTCCGCTAGTGTCGGTTGCCGGAAGTCTTCCACGGGTCACCAGGTGAGCTACGGTGGCCTATTTTTCAATCCGGTGGTGCTAAAAGACAACCTGAGACACCCTTTCTTTTCTAGACACACCGTTCCAGGTTCTGTACAACCAAAATAAATCACTCGTTATGAAGATGATGTATTTCTACAAAATGTGGATTGTCTGGGCATTGTTTTTCTATATCTCGCCCACCGTTATTTCTTAATAGAAATAGAGTAGTATACTAATTCACAACTCATGAATTTAGACATGAAATAAAACATACCATAATATTCACTGAAGAACATCAATTTTTAAGGAGGATTCAATGTTCATCTGTTAATGTTTCAGTGTTTCTCATCACCGCTTGCTGGAACCAGTTCCTTCCTCCATGTGGTTGGTGTCACGGTACTTTTCGAGAGCTTCGTCGATCGGTGATGTCGTGCCAACACTCCTCCCTGAGTTCAAAATAAATAGGACATACGGAGGATGAGTAATTCCACTGGTAATTTAGGATGTCCTTTTTATGAATGAACCTCCCAAAAACCATTGGTGTTGTTAGAAAGACTAAAGATTCAAGAAAATTAATGGCTCGACATGTCGTTGGTCATGCACCAGCCTCTTTTCCATTGGAGGAAAAGAAATAAAGAAATAAATAAAGTTTTTAATTTGATTTTTTATTTAAATTCCCAAAATATATCTTTTTCTCCTGACCTACAATGTTGTTAGTGAAACCGTCTTTAAGTGGATCCCAGAACTAATGATTCAATGGTGGTCTCCAATTTTTTAATCTCTACACTGTTTCAAAAGTTAGAAAACTCCACTCACGCGTTTACTGAATATACATTAAATAGATTATAAAAATAATTATGCCTACACCAGGGCTCAGAATCATGCGCTGTTAATTTTTGTTGACTCGTAATGATTCTATATAATTATAAAAAATACATTTAAAATACAAGTAATTATGATATGAAACCCATATTCAATTTCCCAAATGCTACCTAGTTCTAAAATGAAACCATAATGTATCCAAGTATCATTATTATCTTGTAGAAAACATCAGATAAAAAATCATTCTTTGTCCCATGACACCTATACTACTAAAAATCAATATATTATATACCACTACAATAAAATAATTATATAAGAGACACATTATTAAATCATGTTCATATCAACTGAGGGAGTGACTGGCCCATGTTGGGGAAAATGAAAAAAAATGGGAAAGTATATATTCCATCGATGGAGAACCATACCTTGGTATATAGGGTAGTGCTAACTCCATGGATGGAGGGAAAAATCCCAAAAACAGGTTTAACTAATCTATAATTGATATATAGGGCATTGACCCTAATCATGAACTCAATTCTAGGAGAGTAATTAATCTGAAAATTAATATGACCATACATAGACATTTGGGTACATTTTGGACATTAAGTATGGTCTAAGAATATCACATATGAGATTTCATCACATAAGTTGATCAATGATCCTAAAAAATCCCAATTGATAATACGTATTTCCATTAATGATAAATTATATCATATGGTCATGCTCTACACAATAATAAACAAATAATGGATGGATTGAATTCATAAAAGAAACAATCATGGGGGAATTCATTAATAATACTATAAATATCTTTTTAAACAACAATCCTAGTATTGTACACATCATAAAGAGTTACATGGTAAGACTAGTCATGTGATGTCATTTCCCAAATCATGTCATCAAAACATCCATATAAAGTATATTATCAAAAAAATGTTTATGTATTAAATATACATGAATTATTTCTATATATGTAGAATATGTTTGGATTTATTCCTATGTAGAGTACACAATGATTGTAGAAGGGGTTACAAGTATTATAGAGAAACTCAATATGATTGATTATAATCTGGATATACATTGATTCACCTCATCATCTACCAATGGTTTCATTACAGAATACAAAAAATGAAACAATTACAATGAGACTCGTGATGTACATCATGTACATGACAATAAGCTCTTGAATGTATTGAGAGTGTGTGTAAAGGAAATTTGTTGTGTGTGGTTCCGTATTATTATACTAGATTTTATGGGGTTACACCCTGATGTGAGTGATTATGAGATACATGACATGAGAATAGTGGACACATGGTGTGTATTGTTTAATATCACAAGTTACACTAGACCCTAAAAGTCCAAGTCAGTCAATGTGATTATTTGGTGGGATACATGTTAGGTGGAGGTAAATATAATTTTAAAACGTAAAAGGCTTTCATATACATTGTGTATTCTAAGAATTAATTTCATATACTCTTAACAATTATTGAAATTAAAAATATTTTTTTTTGAATTTATTTAATGTTTTGATCCCCATTGTTACCTAAAATTACATCCTCTCCCCTATTACAAGCCTAGTTTGTTCCCTATATAACAAAAATCCCACCATGAAAGAGATTTCACTGTCCAAACATTATTTTCCATTACATTTATAAAAATATTCATCAAACAATGACCATACATGTTGAGTCATCAATTCCTTGTACCCAAAATAATGATTTCTCTAGTCATCCTCCATTATAGCAACCCAATATTATATTGAAATTCATAAAATTAAAATGGGAGATAAACCATCATGAATTTGGTGGAATGAGGAATATTGTTTTATAATGCCCCAAACCTAGTTACCCAGAGTTGGTTCTTTATTACATAACATTGGCATGTTATAAGTAATCTTGTCCTGAATTACCGATCTGTTTAGTATTATTGCAAACAAGATACATACATAAGTTCAACCTTACAACTTGAAAAGAAATAAAACACTAATTTATTCCATTAGAAACATTCAAGCCTACTAGATTATTCCTACAATTAAATCATAACTACATTATTAATATCCTTGGAAAATGAAACCTAAGAATGGTGTGACCTCAAAAACTTAGTAAGGGTATGAAATACATTGGAAGATAACATAAACATTAGGCATGGTGAATTATTAAAAACAAATTCTTTTACACATAATAAATATTAACCCTTTATAGAAGGAATATGAGTAGAGTAAACAATTCCATAATAAAACAAAGTCATTGGTATTCTACTAGTCAAATAACCACATGAACAATCATTATAATTTTCATAATGAGGGAATGTATCATGACCGACATTCTGAAACATCATGTCAAGGCCTCGACCAAGACGTCTAAAAATTATTTAGTCCTCAGCCAAAATCTTATTTCAAATTTGGAATGGCCTTGACCAATTCGATGCCTAATTGTCTCATGAGCCCTACCGATGCATCGATCAGCTATAACGGGCTCCACCTGTCACATACAATTTCCAATACATTCCTCATATGAAAATTTTGAAACATAACATAAAAATTTGTATTAAAACTAGCATAATAATGTCAATATATTAACCATAAACCATGAATGGTATAAAAATAACACATACATAGTCAAAAATATTACAAAACAATAAATACAAAAGTGAATATTTTTATTATAACAAATCAACTTCAATAAAGGGTTAAATTTATCAATGGATTATGATATAGTTGAAATAAAAACTATTTGAGAGAAAAATCTCTTTCTATTTTAAAATTGGTAGAGACCAGGTTTTTGGCCTAATAAGACTTTGAAATATTTGTAAGAATATTTCCAGAGCTGGGGGCTGAGACAATGTGTAATTTCGAGGCCCGAAGTTCCTGGTATTAATTTTATAAAAATGGTATGTGTTTTTATATTACGCACGCACAGTTAACTAATGAAAACACTATACCTAGTCAACGGTTGGTCAGATCAGAAATCTGAGACCACTGTTGTGTCCGTAACGCAATGTTTCCCCTAGGAGAAACATAAAATAAGTCAACACAGGATGTTCGGATCCCTCACTCATTGGTTGTGTATTAAATGGATAAATTAAATAATTAATTTATTAATTTATTATCTCAAACCTGAATATCTCTAGAATAGGGACTCAGATGAAACATATGAGGCCTCTGATAAGCTCAGAACATAGTTTTTACCCTATAAAAGGTATAACCTTTATCTGTATTAGGTGTTTGGCATATGCGCCATCACGAGAGAATAATTAAATAATTAAATAATTTTTTATTTAGTTATTTAATTTATTTCTTTTAACATATAGAGAGGTTATAAATTCGTTGTTTAGAGGGTGTTGGCCTCATAATTCATTTTGGCGAATGACGGTAAACCCTCCCTTCCTCTCCTCTCCTCTTCTCCTTGTTGATGAATGACGGATGAAGAACAACGAAGCCTCGGATCCAAGCGAATCGTAGAGTGACGAACGCAACATCTTCTTCTCATAATTGTGCAAGTGTTATCCTCATCAACATTGAATGCTTCATGATGAATGAGATCTTCCCCAACGATCAATCCTAACCTGAGGTAGGATTTATCTTTGTAAATTCCTTACCTGGTTGAATTTTCATGACGAACGCTAATGAAATGAATTAATTCGCGGATCGAAAAACAATGGATTGAATAAATTTTTCCTTCTCATTTATCTTGAGATTAAAAATCGTGAAGTGTGATAAATATTTATTTACCAATTTTTTGTGTTCTTGATTCTCAAAATTGATGGTCAAACTAACACGGCTATTGATTCGCACTTAGACTATGATCTTTCATTATTCGTTGTCCACACATTCTTCACATGTTCTTCATCATAAAATAATTAAGCGCGTCAAAACATCAATGTTTCATTGAGAGCGACATGCGAACATGGAGATATTGACCTGAGGATCATGAATCTACGCTCGCCAAAATTTTCGGGGTTAAAATGAAGATGCAGTCGATCCTAGAATGGTCAACGTAATGGTGTATTTTCAGTGTGGCGAGCGGACAGGGGCTAGGTGATGCGGCTGGTTTGATGCGTGCCTGCATGGGTAGCTGGGGGCGGTGCAGTGGTGCGGTAGAAGGCCGGGACGGTGATAGGCCAGAGCCGGAAGATCTGGCGTGAGAGGCAGCCGCGGGAAGGCCAGGCTGGTAGGGTTTGGTGGAGATGAAACTGTGAATAGAGAATGAAATTGGAGTGAGAAAATGTTTAAAGAAAATAAATTAAAATTTAATGAAATAAAACAATAAGAATCTGAGAATGGTGATGAGCACCAATTTTGAGTGAATTGGGATTGTGGCTTCATGGATTGTGGCTTTGATAAGTTAAGGAATTAAATTAAAATTTAAAAAATAATAAAATAATAATGTTATTATTATTTTTGTTGTAAAAACCGTATTTTGGTGGTATGTTCTTCGTGCGGCCTCAGTTTCATGAACTGTCAGCGGCAGTGCGATCCTGACTTTGAGATGGAATTTATAAGTCCAATATTGGATGTCTATTTCAGGTTTTTGTATTGGGTACCCGACGCGCTCGGAAAATAATAGATTTAATATTATTATTAAATCTTTGACCCGCCATAACTCCAACATGCGACAGCCGATTGAATGGCCATCAGCGGCGATGTGACCCTGTCTTTAAGACGGTCGATTCAAGTTTAATTTTGGGTATAAAATTCTTGTTTGTCTCTCAGGTCCATGAAAAACCGAATAATAATTTTATTATTAGTATTACTAGATCTTGTATCCGACATATCTCCCTCATACGGTGTCAGAATGACGAACTGTTTATGACATTGTGGCCTGAAATTAAGACGGACGATTCAAGGCCAATTATGGATATTTATGTTATGGTCGAGGCATGGGCCCCACGAGCCCCGGTTCCCACGTGTTGCGGTGAAATGAAACTTTTTCACCGGCTATCCATTTTAGACAAATGGGTAGTCCATATCTTGTGTTTTTTCGTATGGATTGCAATGGTGTGACTGGTATGTTTAACCGGTGTCGTTTGAAGTACGATCGGGTTGGAATAGAACATGAATCCAACCGGGCCCCCGGTACAAAAATGCTTATATCTTACAGACCGATCGTCCTATTGACGTACCACCTGTCGGGTCAGAACCTATAGGACGAGGCAGTCCTTTTGAGATACTCTACGTGGCTTTTATAGAATGTTGGAGTGTGACAAAGTTGGATCGTAGATGAATCCATCCGGGCCCTCGACACTTAAATGATTATAACTTAAAGACTAGGCGTCTGATTGATGCATCGTCTGTCGTGATGGAACATTTATGAAATAGTGGTCCTTTAGGTTGATACCTTCTGTAACTTCTTGGAGGTTGAGGTATGACTGATAACCTAAGGATCATAACTAGGGTGTTTCTTTTAATGAGAGTTAGTATGACTACTACCTTGATGACTCAAGGCATGAGTATTCCTTACTCCTTTGCTCTGGTAGAGACGGGAATCCCCATTTTATGATTGTGAGTTCATTTTTCTATTAGATGGATTTCCTATCTTTGGAGACAGTACTCCACCACATGACCTCCCTTTAGACATGGGCCATTGTACCCGGGCAGTACACGGGGTCAAAAGAAAGGGTGTGTGACAGTTCTACACATTGTGTGATTCTAAGTACATGGTGTGATCTTCATGTCCACCATAGCTTGGACATTTTTCATTTGGGTTAGTGCCCCTTCTTCTCGATCCCCTGAAGATCAGGCATCGTTTCCTTCTACAGCATTACGATCCCTTCAGTAGGACTTTCTGTGATAGAGTCGGCATCCCTCCAAGAGGCCTGGAAAGAGATCCTCTATCCATTCCTGACCCTAGGTAGAGTCAGACATCGACGTGACCAACTCTACTGTGCATTTATCCTCTACCTAGCTGTTGAATCACCTAGCTGGTGAATCCAGATGAGTCGCGCAATTCGTCATGGCCCGGGAAGTGATCCTCATCTGTGTATCGTGACCTTTCCCACTTAAGAGTGGGTATCCCATAATTTTTGCTTCTATCTATTGTGATATTTCTTACCCAGGAGTGTGTTCACCCGTAATGATTGTATCTACCGCTCGTGGATTTTCCCGAAGAACATCGCTTCTTGGACGCATGTTATCCGAGCTATGAGACTCGTGGAGTGAGTTCTCCCAGATAAGTGCTTTATAGAATCTTCGAACTGGATCTCTATCGTGGGTATGTGGTTGTGTAACTTGTCTCTAGACTATAGGTATGATTTACGAGTATATCCAGTTTCCATGGGTATCTGTATGGTCATATACCTAGTGTGAGCTATGAGATGAAGATACCCTTACTCTATCATTTGGGTTTCTTTGAGTGATCATATCTATTATTGGGTGGAGATATACTCTTATTGATCACACATATTGTACCTTGTTCTCTCTTACTGCTCTCCTATTCAGTACATCTATTTCTACTCTCTCGAGCCTTCGGGCATATTGATGAGTATTCTTATACTCACCCCTGCTTGGGCTTTTCCCGTATTTGGTGTGCCCTAGCAGACGATGAATAGGTTGATTGTGACATCAGAGGAGCTTCGGGATACGGTGTGCATGGACCACATGTGGTGGTCATAATTGTGGATTCAAGAGAGAGACTCTTCCAGCTGTTTTACTTTTTCACCAATTGCCATGTTGTGGCACTTTTCTAGTTGTGTGTGTATTTTTTCCCCAGTCCCTTTTAGATTTACTTTTCTTGTACTTCTATTGTTAGAGGTCGATGCATTTTAGTTTGGTTCACTTTTTATAGTATTTTGGAACGTTTCTTTTTATTTCTCTTCACTTTTTCATTGAGTTATATGCATGTGTGTTTAAAGGTTCTTCGGCAAAGGCCTCCCCGGGTTTGTTATGGCTTCGGCACTACTCGCTAGCCCTTGACCTATAGAGACGGGCTTGGGGTTGTTGCGGCTCGAGCCATAGTATGGGTCGGGTCATGAATTTAGGATTGACATAATTATATAAGAAAACATTTATTTTGAAAATATTATTATAAGATTATATGGGAAGCTTAGATGATGTTATAATGGTGGAAAATAGTCTCACACGCTGTATAAGATAAAAAATATTCTTACCTTAATTTTGTCAAAAAGGTCATAAAGTACTTCGTTTGGAAAATGACGGAAAGATTCCTATCAAAAAATTTAGGATCATATAATGGTATAAATGAAATTAACCCATATTCTAGTAAATAGTAAAAAATATTGAAATACATTTTTAAGAAAACACATATGTGAATGATAAAGAGTTCCCAGTAGATACGTAACTAAAAACAACCTTTGATAATAAATGGAATGTAAAATTAACCCTTACATTGTACTTTTCCTTGGTCATGGAGACATTAACATCATGTATAATAATTAAATAATTGTTATAAAGTTGTACAAGAACCATATACATATATATGATATCATATACGATCTTCTAATATTTATTTGTTAATAATATTTTTGTATTATCTTTGTTTCAGGTGTTAACTAATTCATTTTCCATTATATGATTTGTTACATAAGTCATGTTTTTATGGATAAGATGTATTTGATTCATATCAAAAATTATCTTATGTTAATTAAAATTATTTTTAATAATTAAATGAAAATTATTTTTGAATGGTTATGATGGGGAAATGAATCTCATCGCGTACGAGGAGACTGTAATCCGTACGTACGCACGAGTGACAATGTCATTATATTGATGGGGAAATTGTATGTAATTGGATGTTATATTATATATATAGAATAATTATGATTTTATATCTATTATTTACATAACTTATACTCATTATTATACCCATCCAAATAATGAGGTGTTTGAATAACAAACAACACCACGATGTGGAGACGGTAATCCATATGTATGCACCTATGATGACTTTGTCATTTATAGGATGGATAGAGTAACAAATATTTTTGTACCATATTTATAATAAAATCACATTATGTAGAAAGTAATAGATTTATTATTTTTTTATGGAAACAACATAGAAATGGGAGGTGGATGGATAAAAGAACTTGAATGTGGGTGGTGAAATTATTACCTTTATTTTGGGTGTTTCCTTTTGAGTTGAACAAAAGGTCTCTTTAGGATGGCTTTCTGACCAAATGAAGTACACTAGGATGAAGGGAGGAAGAATGGGAGGATATTTGGTCAAGGGATGGTCAAGCCAAATGGCATTGGAGGTGTGAAATAAATAGAATGGTATGCACCCTTTTATAAGAGGGGTGACAGTCAATTTTGGAAAAGTTTGAAATATTATTTTATAATAAAATCATTTTGGGTTTCTAATTGCTAAAAAATGTTTTATTTGGAAGATATGGTTGTAATGGGTCTAAAAAATCTCAACAAATAGGTTTTATATAGGATTAGGTCACCATATGTTATTTAACTTTTCGATTTAACTCTTTGTTAAATAGTTTGACATTTACCAGGTCTCCATGTAATTTTTATATTATATGCTTAATAAACATACTATAATAAGACAAAATAACCCCCAGTGGTTCATTATTAATATATATTACCTTATATTTGACTTTTTACCAATACATATATTTTTATGAATATTATATCAATTAATAATATTTATTTGATTCAAAAACACAATTATGTCATGTTTGACACTATTTAGTATTTTGTTTTTTTTGAAAAAAATTTAAAACATTATTACTTCAAAAAAAATATTTAATCAACCCTAACATGTCATATTAACATATAAAATTATTTTAAATCATCGGAAGTCTCAATTTACATTTACTTGGATATTTTTAATATAAGTTATTTTAATATTTCATTAATAAGGTAATTACTGCATTCTCATTATGTCAGAAAGAAATTAAATAATATAATGTTGAAAAATTATAAATAAAAAACCATTATGTAGGAAATATTTTAATCTTTATATTGAATATTTAGAGTCCAATTTATATTGTGTGTATCCCTATATTAAAAATAGTCTAGTTATTAAAATTTGAATTTAACACTTTTAACACTTCTTTAAATATAATAATAATAAATGTACTAATCCAATCCATGTGGACCAAAATGGTTATATTCTATTCCCAATATTGTTTTTGGTCAATTTACACTTATCAAATAGAATTAGTACATGTTTTAGGGTAGTTATAATATCATTTTACCCTTAATTACCCTGTTTACTTTTAACCATGGTAAATAATATCCAAATGTTACTATTCACCAAAAAATATTTTCATTTTGTTGAACCAAATTTTACATACTGATATTAACAGTGCCCCTATGATTTTTGAAATTCATCTCAAAGAAGTGGTAAATTCATGTTTACTGCAAATTTTCAAATGCTACTAGGAGGTGGGTAAAAGACAGTAAAAGGTTAAATAAAATATTTATAAATCTAAAATTGTTATAAAATGAATCCAATGAATTACATTGACCTTATAAAGGTATTATGTATCTTTTTTTACCTAAATAATTTTAAATAAAATAAATAATTAATTAAAAAAGTTGGTTGTAACAAAAAACGTAGTGTTTTTCACTATTCATCAAAAATTGAATGTGTTCAGGAAAATACCAAAAATTCACCCTAATATAATTGTGATTTTCTAAATTAAAAAATAAAGTCCATTTTGATAAATAAAATTTAGAAAATTTCAAAAAGTGGTTATTACTATTCATAACAGCTAGTTCGGTTGGTCATAGTGTTTTAGAATCTCAATGTTGCATACAATGCAACATATTGAATTTTTCAAAGGGAAACATATTTTGGAAGCTTGGGGTGTTACATTCTCACATCCTTAAAATAATTTTATCCTCAAAATTTATAGAATATCACTATATAAAATGATTTGTGGTGTACATCATCATTAGTTCCTCGGTTCCCAATTTGCCTCTTCAATATTATGATTTCTCTATAGAACTTTCACCATACGAGTCGTTCATTTTCTCGACACTTGTTCTTTGGTGTAAAAAATTCTGATAGGCTCTTCACAATAATATATTTTAGGTTGCATTTCTAATTCATAATAGGTGAGTACATGCATTGGGTCAGACATGTATTTTCTCAACACTGATACGTGGAACTCATTGTGGACTTTGGAGATACTTGGTGGCATTTCCAAATGGTAAGCTACAGTCCCAATTCATTCTAGAATTTTGAAAATTCCAATGTACCTGGGACTTAATTTACCTTTCTTAGAAAATCATATAACTCCCTTCCATGGATATACCTTCATGAAAACATGATCTCCTACCTAAAATTCCAAATCCTTCCTTCAGTTATCGGCATAGATCTTCTTCCTACATTGAGTTTCATTGATGTGGGTTTAGATAACCTTCACCATTCACATCGTTTCCTCAAAAAGTTCTGGTCCAATGAGTTTTCTTTCACCAACATCATCCAAAGAATTTGGTGTGCGACATCTCTTTCCTTTTAACGCTTTATATGGTTCCATCTGAATACTTCAATGGAAGCTATTATTATAGTAAAATTATACCAGAGTTAAATATTGATCCCACATACCTGGAAATTGAAGTGAGCAAGATCTAAACATGTCTTCTAATGTTTGAATAGTCCATTTGAATTTTCCATTAGTTTGATTGTGGTAGGTAGTGCTAAAACGAAGTTTTATATCCATCTTGATGTAAAATAGGGATCATGATCAGAAACATTTGATAGGGGTACTCCATGAAGTCTTAAAACTTAATTAATATACTGTCTTGCAAGACATTCAAGGGGTAAATCTTCCCTTATAGCAAGAAAATGTGCTGACTTTGTATGATGATAAACAATGAATTATATTTTGTCTTTCCTTCTATGAGTTTTTCGTAGCCCCATGACAGAGTACATTGTAATATCATCCCACTTCCACTCATGAATGGGAAGAGGGTGCGTGACTCATCTAGGTTTTTGTCTTCCTTTTTTCACATGTTTCCAAATCACAAATATTGACCCAAAATCAGTAATCACTTGTTTCATGTTGTCCCCCAAAAAATGTTACTCCAAATCTTTATAGATGTTGGTGCTCCCAGGGTTTATAGAGAAATTGGATCTATGAGCATCATCCAACAATTCCATTTTTAGATAAGGTATATCAGGAACACAAGGTCTCCTCCAAAATATCAAAATTAAATCTTCATATATGAATTCACTCAATCTCCAATTACTTACAACAGTAATCTTCTTTTTAAAATCCTCATCATACGTCTTAGAAATGTTTTTCCTTTCTAGTAAATATGGTTTGGCAACCATTTGAAAAAGTGTTGATGTTTCACCTTCCATGGTTATTCCCATATCCCTATTCAAAACAACCATGGGAATATGATCCCTTTCAACACTCATCTTGTTCAAAACTACATGGTCCATTCTGTTCAAAGCATCTTCCACCTTATTTTCCTTCCCTAGGTAGTAGGGTATTGTGAAATTATAATCCTTTATTAGTTAAAGGAATCTTCTTTGCCTCATGTTTATTTCTTTTTTTGAGAAAATATTTTTCCAACTATAGTGATCAATATAAATCTCACATTTTTTCACCATAGAGAGAGTGTATCCATATCTTCAGAGAGAAGATTATACCTAATAACTGAAGATCATGAGTGGGATAGTTTTTATCATTATTTTTTAACTTTTGTGATGCATAGGCAATAACTCTATCATTCTCCATAAGGACATAACCAATTCATTTCTTTGAGGCATCAAAATAAATAACAAAACCATCGTTCTCTAATGGCATAGTCAAGATAGGAGTGTTGAATAATTTTCTCTTCAATTATTCAAAACATTCTTCACACTCTTTTGTCCAAATAAATTTAACCCCTTTTGTGTGATCTTGGTTAATGGATTAGGAAACCAAGAAAAATTCAGGCAAAATTTCAATAATAACATGATAAACTAATAAAATTGTGTATATCAGATAAACTAGTCCATGCTGGATATTTTTGGATTTCATTCTTCATTTAAGGATCAATATATATTTCATCAATAGAGAGAATTTGGCCAGGAAAAGGAATCTCTTGATGCTAGTATTCACACATGATAAACTTCCAAAATAATTCCTTTCTTTTAAGAGTCATTAGAATAATGTGCAAGGGATATTCATGATCTTTGTAGATGTTGTAATATAACAAGATATCATCAATAAATACCACTAAAAATTCATGAAGATATTTCTTGAAAAAACTATTAATTAGTTCCATAAAGACAGAGGGTGAATTATAAATATAAAAGGCATTTCTGCAAACTCGTAATGGACGTACCTGGTTCGAAATGCTGTTTTTGGAATGTATTACTTCTTCACACACAACCAATGATATCCAAATTTGAGGTCAATCTTTGAAAAATAATGAGAAGAATGGACTTGGTCGAATAAATCATCAATGCGAGTTAGGGGATAAAATTTCATTATTGTTATATCATTGATCTCCCAGTAGTCAATGCAAAACCTCATAGATCTATCATTATTCTTAATAAAAATGATAATGGATCCCCATGAAAAACACTAGGGAAAATAAATCCACATTTTTCTCAATTCTGACTGTTTTTTCTTTAGATCGACTAATTCCACAATGGCCATTCTATAAGGTGTTGTTGATATTGTCCTTGACCCAAGAATTAAATCAATGGAAAAATAAATTTTTCATTCTGGAGGAGGACCAGGTAAATCGTTTTGAAACACATCAACATATTCTTGCACAATCTGTGCGTCCCCTATTCGATAATTCTTTTCCTCACCCATAATTATTTCATTCTAATCATCCCCAATAATTTAATTTAGTTGAGCTACTAGGGGTGGATCTAGATAAGAATCGAATGGGGGTGTTTTGTCTTTAATGATAAGGTACCCAATGTCATCATCAAGAATTGTAACCTTATTCTTCTTACAATAAATGGTCCCATGATGCTATGAAATCCAATCCATACAAAAGATTCTGTCAAATTTAATCATGGGTATGATGATTATATTAGTAGATAAATATTTTTTATATGCTTTAATGGGCACTGATTCAAAAAACCTTATTGCAGTGATAATTACCTTAGGATTTCTTACTGACATGTCCCTTATTAAATCAAATTGGAAATATATAATTTTCTTCGAAACTGGGAAGATATAAAACAAGGCGATGATCCAGAATAAAACAAAGTATTGGATAAGCATGAGGAAACCATTAAATTACTTTCCACCACATTATTTTGAGCTTCAACCTCAGTAATAGTGATCACATAATCATTACCTTGATCAATTAGCATTTACAGAGGTATGTTTTCCTGATGTTTAAGACATTCATTTTCATAATTCCCCATCTCTCTGAAATCGTAGAATTGAATATTGGTAGCATCATTCATCCCCTTACAATCACAAGAAGGATGGCCTTTTGTCAAAATTTCTAGAATACTCTTTTCCCTTTTTGAAAGGCACCATGGTGCATCCATCCACAATTATCACATGGTATAAATTCAAATCTTCCATTATTCCTTGATTCCTTATATAGTTTCCCATAGCATTTAATATATCTCTTCTTCTCTTACTTTTCGTTACAGTTGTATGTCTTAGAGAATTTATTTTCTATCTTGATAGCACATGATACAATATATTTATATGATGTGATGGATTGTGAGACCAATACTTGAAGGAGAAATGGTTTTAATCCATCAATGAAATGATCAATCTTTCTTATTTTGTTATGTATATAATCTACAACATTACTTTCTAGAATTGTAATGTTATCTTCATATTTTGCGACATTCTCACCCTCATTTTGTCTTAAACTACGAAATTTCCTTTCCATATCTACACGATGGTCATGAGGGAAATTTATTTCTAAGAAAAGATCTTTAAACTCACTCTATTACATACATATAATTATTGATCCACCATTTTTTTGAATTAATTTCCACAATTTATCTGTATCTCTGGTGAGGTAATAAACTGCCACGAAAACTTTATCCTATTTCGCTACTTCCCAAAGCATAAAATATTTTCTACAAGGAAGATATCCATTGTTCGTATAAAAATGGATTTATAGACCCAATGAATTTTTTTTTGATGCCACATGATGCGTTATAACATTGATCCTCCATGTTTTGGATCAGGGTGCTCTATACGGGTAAGGTTATTATTCATAACCTATGTGAGTTGACCCAGTATGGTGATAAGATGAACAACACCAGTTGCATCACCATCTCTACTATAATTATCTTGAGTAGAAGAGAAATCTCTAAATGGATTATGTGTTTTCATATGGTTTTTATTTCCTCTACTAGGCTTCATTTATAAACAATGGCATACACTATATTAGTTTATTAAACAAAATACATAATTCCAAACTTGTAAAACAATTAACATAAATTGAGCAGTTTATGGATATAATCCATATTCATACAAATTATTTTTTCAGGAGGTATATACTCATAAATACTTTATAATGGGTTGAAAACAAAATGTGAATTATCCAAATAATATCACACGGGGAGTGTCATAACCAATAGTACAACAAGGCCCATTTTTTGTACCATAATACCCTGAGTCATGCCCAAAACTCCTTGTTGGTGTATTCACACATAGGTAAATCTGTTCTAGAGCTGCCTATACCTACTCATATCCAAACAGAGATTTATATCTTGGGAAACTCAAAATATATATACATTACCAAAATTCAAGGATGTTCTTTTATACTAATCTTCAATGACTATCATAGGGTAATGTGCTCTAATTAGAGTTTTACTAAATCTAGTTTATAAGGTTTTTACTGATCTTTCTCAGATAACAACTATAACACCCTAACCCAAGTTACCATGAGTTACTACTTTATTACATAACAATTTCATGATATATGGAATCATGTCCCGAATGACCGATCAGTTTAGAATTATTGGATACAAGATACACAAGTATGTTCAAAATTTCAACTTGAAAAAAAATTCACAAATTATTTATTCCATTAGAAACATCCAAGACACATAGATTATTCCTTCATGTCACTCATAACTTCCATTTTCATATCCTAGTAAAATGAAACATAAGAAAGCAGAGTGCTTAAACACTTAGTAAGGGTAAGCAATACAACACAAGATAACATAAACAATAGGCATGGTGAGCAATTAGAAACACAAGCCTTTAAAAATAATAAATATGAACACTTTATGGAAACAATATGATCTATGTAAATAATTCCATAATAAAACATATGAATTGGTATTGTACTAGTCGAATAACCAAATGAACCATCAGTATTATATTCATAATAAGGGAATGTATAATGTTGGACAGTCTGAAACATCTTGTCATGGCCTCAGCCAAGACATCTAAAAATGATTTATACCTCAGCCCAAACCATATATCAAATTGGTAACGGACTTGACCAATTCCATGTCTAATTATCTCATGAGTCTTACCGATGCATCAAGGATCTATAGCAGGCTCCACCCATCACATTCTAAGTCTTATAAATTCTTTATATGAAATGGTTGAAAAATAACATAAACATTCATATTAAAACCAGTATACGAAATGTCAATACGTTAACCATAAACCATGAATGATATAAAAATAAAACATCCATATTCAAAAATATCACAAAACCTTAAATACAATATGGAATATTTTTATCCTGATAAATAATATTCAAAAAGTGTAAAATTTATCAAAAGAAGTTTACATAGATGAAATCAAAAATATTTGAGAGAAATGTCTCTTTCTACTTTGAAATCATTTAAGTGTCACATAACTATAAAAGTAAACATTTATTTTAAAAATATATTTATAATATTTTAAGGGAATATTTGATGTGGTTATAATGGTGGAATATAGTTTCACCTGTCGTATAAGTTAAAAAAATATTCTTACCTTAATTTTGTCGAAAAGGTCATAATTTACCTAATTTGGAAAATGATGGAAAGATTCCATTCAAATAATATAAAGAAAAATAAGGTTATAAATGGGATTAATCCATAGTCTAGAAAATAGTAAACATGTTTGGAAATACAATTTTAAGAAAACATGGATGTGGATGATAAAGAGGTCCTAGTAGTTAATTACATATAAACAACCACAGATAATAAATAGATTGTGAAATTAACGCTTACAACGTACTTTTAATTGGTAAAGGGTACGTTAAACTCCTGTAAAATTGTTAAATCATAGTTATTTATTTATAAAATAACAATATTCTTAAATTTGATATCATATAAGATCTTATAATTTTTCTTTATTAGAAATATTTTAGTATTATCGTCATTTCGGGTGTTAACTAATTCGTTTTCCTTTATATTTTTTGTTACATAAGTCGTGTTTGTTATGGATTTGAAGTATTTAATTCATATCAAGAATGATATTAAATTCATAATTTTTTTTAATAATCAAATGGAAATTATTATTGAATGGTTATGATGGGTAAATGAATCACATCACGTTCATGGAGACTGTAATCTGTACGCACACACGAGCAACAATATCATTATATTGATGGATAAATCATATGTAATTGGATGGTATAACATATATATAAATAATAATTAACATGTTATATTTATTATTTTCATCATTTATACTCATTATTATTCGCATCCAAGTAATGAAGTGTTTGAATAAGAAACTACACCATGACAGGGAGAGGGTAAGTCGTATGTATGCATGTATGGTGACTTTGTCATTTATTGGATGGAAAGAATAACGAATATGGGTGTAACATACATATAATAACATCAAATTATATATAAGTTAGTGGATTTATAATTTTTTTATGGAAACAACAATGAAATGGGAAGTGGAAGAGGAAATGTACTTGGAAGAGGGTGGTGAAATTATTACCTCTACATCGGTTGTTTCCTTTTGATTTGGTCAAAGTGGATCCTTAGATTGGATTTCTGACCAATGTAAGGCCTCTAGGATGAATGGAGGATGGTTGGGAGGAAATATTTCAGGGTTTGGATGATCATAATGGATTTGGAGGTGTGAAATTAAGAGAAGGATTATTATTCTTTTATAATAGAGGTGATGGTCACTTTAGGAAAAGCATGAAATATTATTTTATAATAAAATTAGTTTTAGTTTATAATGGACTAATATTTTTTAAAGTATAAGATAAAGTGGATAAGGGTTGAAAAAATATAAACCAATAGGTTTTAGACAGGTTTGGGTCACCATATTAACCTTGTCCTTATATTTATCTCTTAGTTAAATAGTTTGACATTTAACATGTCTGTTTGTATTTTTATATTATATGGTTAATAATCATAATATTTCAAGTCAAGAGAAACCCAAGTGGTTAATTATTAATATATATAACCATATCTAAGTCCTTCTACCGAACCTAAGATTTTTAAAATATTATATCAATTAATATAATAGTATCTGTTTTAAAAACTCAATTATGTTAATTTTCACACTATTTAGTATTTGGATTTTGAGAAAATCATAAGAGCAAGATTCCTTTGAAAAAAATTATTTAGTCAACTAAAAAATGTCATATTAACCTATAGAATTAGTGTAATCTATCATATTTCTCAATTTACATTTATTTAGATATTTATAATATCAATTATTTTAATATTTCATTAATTAGGTAATTACTACATCATCATTGTTTCTTAAATAAATTATATTATTTAATTTCTAAAAATTATAAATAAAATAACATTATGTAGTAAAAAATTTTATATTTATAATTAATATTTATTTCCTCATTTAGGTTGTGTGTATCCCTATATTAAATATGGGATGGTTATTAAACATTGAATTTAACACTTTTATCACTTCTTCAAATAAAATTATAACAAATGCCCTAATCTAATCCAAGTGGACCAAAGGGATCATATATTTTTTATAAGGATTTTGTTTTCAAATTACATTTATCCATTTGAATTAGGATATTTGTTAGGGCAATTATAAAATCATTTATACCTTAATAAACCTATTTACTTTAAACTGTGGGAAATAAAAGCCAAAATTTACTATTCACCAAAAATTATTTTTATCTTATTGAAAAAAGTTTACTTACTGATATTAACCATGACTCTTGTATTTTTGAATTTCAACTCACATAAGTGGTAAAATTATGTTTTATTCAAATTTTCAAATTCTCCTAAGAGGTGGGTAAAAGACGATAAGAAGATCAATAAAAATTTATATATCTAAACTTATTATTATATGACTCTAATGAATTAAATTGATATTATATTGGTATTATATATATAATTTGACCTAAAATAAACTTATTTAAGAAAATAATTATCTAAATAAACAGTCGATTTTAACCAATAACGTATTTTTTTCACTACTCATAAAAAATTTAATGTTTTCAAAAAAAATAACAAAAATTCACCTTAATCTAATTTTTATATTATGAATTCAAAAAAGAAGTCTATTTTGAAAACTAAAATTATAAAATTTCAAAATGTGGGTAATACTATTCCTAACAACTAGTTTTATTGGTCACAGTGTGTTAGAATCTTGTAGTTGTGTACAATGGAAGCTATTTCATTATTCAATGGAAAATGTACCTTAGAATCTTGGGGTGTTAAAAATTCTACCAATGAATGATCCCATGTTCTGGTTAATCAATGAACCTATGAGTGCGACTCGAATAAAGTGGTTGTTCAAAGAGGAAAACTATGAAACAAATATAAATATCCAATTAAATGTTTAATTTACAATGATTTAATTTTATCAATAGTTAATAGAAATTATATTTTGAATCAACTCAATGGATATTTTTTATTCATTACAACATGGGTCAATGTTTTAATAAAAAATCATGATTAACATTGATACTTCATCAGAAAATGATCCCTTTATTTTAATTTTATAATTAAACAAAAAATATTGAATGAACATAAATTTAAACATATGTTTAGTACAAGAGAATATTTTCCACTTACAAAAAAATGTAACATTATTTAACTTATATAATCCAATATCATTTTAATCCACATATATTCCGTATTATAAATGATCATATGTAATATAATTCATGAAAAAACGGATAACAATGTCATATTTGTTAAACATGCCTTCAATGAAATTGAATGATACATTAAAATGTTATCCTTTTTTGAAAATTTAAATATTATTTCAAAACAATAATCATGTTCAATATTATAAATTTTTTAAATGAATTAAATTTAAAAAAATTACCTTTATTCTCTGAATATTATTATTTTAAAAGGGAAAAATTATAAAAAAAATTATTAATATTTAAATCCTTTTTTGTTTTACCCCAATGAAAATTCATGACTAAATTGAAATAATTTTTTAAATTATAAACATTTTAGACCCTTCACTATTTTTATGAATTTTATAACCCTATTAAGATATGTTATTTGATCATAGGTTGGAGGGGATCAAATAACTAAACATATTAATGGTGGTTAAAACAATTGGATCTCCAACCTTGATGGATTATATTATCTATTAAAAATCATGTCACATTTCATGACCAATTTTTCATCTACCATTGAGAAGAATGTGAATAATATCCTTTAATAGGAAGAGATATAGATAGATATAGATATATTATCTAGTTCTTGCACCTATAAAAAGGGAGAGAGATATAGTAGATTTTCTTAATGATAAAAAGATAATTAAATATAATAAAATTAATTTCCTTCCATAAATAACAATTAATTTTCCAAAATAAATAAATTACAATTCCTTACATTAAAATCTCCTCATAATTATCAATACATTGAAATTATTCTAGAATTACTATTTTTGACACCTTTTAATATAAATAATAACATGTTGATTCCCCATCACTACCATATGGATAAAACAATTAAAAATAAATAGTATATAGAAACAATATTATATTATTATTATAAGATACATTTATGATGCTTTTTTCTTGAGTCAATATCATAGAACAACGTTAATACCACTCCTATGTAAATAACCCATCTGTGGGACACAATAGTGAGGTTTATGTTTTTTTTCTTGGAATATTTTAGGGGTTAATAAATGTTCACTCTCATGAAAAAAATATTATTTAGTTAATAAATATAAAATTTTATGAAAACCATAATTAAAAAAAATCCATCCCATTGGTTAATACAATAATATATGTTAAATTGGACTGTTATAAATTTTTTCTCAGGTAAAATAATCTGATTTTATTTTTTTTTACCCTCTTTATGGGGTGGGATCCTCAAAATCATAAATAAATTTAGTATTTATTTTTTTAAAAATATTGTCTTATAGTATATAATCACATTTATCATTGTTTTTAAACATATTTATTTATTTGCTATTTTCTTCAATCTATTATTTGTGTTTATGGGAATCATTAATACATTGGGGGATAAATTTTATTAAGTAGAGTAATATGATTATTTGTTATGATTTATCTATATCTTAATACCAATTGATTCTAATACCTAATTATAAAGATACAATTGAAATTAATTTAAGTTATATACCATTATGGTTCTCATTTATATAGCCTCATGACTTGAATATGCTTTCAATACATAATATTAAAAAAAAATTGTATTATCTCTATGTTGTGCATTATATTAAACAAGGAAATTATCATCCTTACTGTAATTTATTCTAACATATTTTGGGTTTTTTATTAATATGATCTACCATTTTGTTTATAACCATTAAATTTATGATTATTTTATTTTTCCACAAATTATAAAACACCTACAATCTCATGAGATATCTAACATAACCAATGTATTAGAGGATTATATAAGATACTGTATTTAATTAAAAATAATTATTAATGCAATATAAAATCAAATATCATCAATTCATATTGAACTCATACAAATAAAATGGGTTTCACATCCCATTAAAATTGAATCATATTTGGGAAACCCTCATAATGTAATAAAAAACATGATAAACCCAGGGAATATAAATTGTTATCAAATTATACAAAATATATTTCATGATATGTGACATTGAATTAAATATATGGTTTTTACAACATATATATACTATCTTTATTTTTAGCTAATAATTTATCTAATCATTCTATGTTTTCTATCTAGGTGAATATTCCTTAATCAAGAAAATGGGAAATAAGGAATTCACAATGTAAATTCACTGATAGAAATGTAATTTTTATACATAATTATTTATTATAAATGAAATATGTAGGTATAGATCACTCTTATAAGTGAAAATAACATTTCATGAGTTTCACTAAAAAAATAATTTCTATTGTATCATTTGATGTATATAGTTGATGAATCATAATATATCACAGAAAATGATGATACTTGTTAAAAACACTTGGGAAGAATATACTTATACTTTTGAAAATATTTATTTTTAAAAATATTCATTTTATAATAATTTTAGGATTATAATTTATTTCATAATCCAATATAGTGATGATAGGATGTTTCATTGAAATGATAAATTAGTTGAAAGATGTATTCACAATTAAAAGGATGGAAAACAATTCCTTTCAAGAATTGATATAAATAACCCATATGGAAAATGCGAAAATTTTATTTAAATTTTCATAATGAAATTAAATGTAGTGTATAATAATTTAAAAAAATTATTTATACAAAGATATGTAAAATCCAAAAAATAATCCAATGAAAATAGAAATTGAAATTATATGTTCGAAACAAAAAATAAGAGACATTTCTAGTTTCATAAACATGAAACACTTCTGGTAGAATAAAATTGAAGAGGAATCAAAATGTTTAGGAGAAATTTAAAAAACAATGAGGAACCATAAAAAATGGTGGGGGATTTATAAGGAATTATATTTCAGTAGATGAATTATATCTAGAAGAAAATATTTATTTGAAAACAAAAATTGAGAAGATATTGTTTTGTTTTTTATAACATTTATGATGAATGAATTAATAATATTAAGCATTGATGTATATATATAATACATTTGATTTTAATCAAAATAATGATTAAATTAAATCGATGAATTTATATACCGCACAATAATTAAAATAGATGGTTGATATAACATAATTCTCAATGTATGAAATTCGAGAACAGAAACCCTTACAACATCAAAATCCATTTAATCGAATGTTATTTAGTGATAGAAAAATATATGGATCATCAAATAAATTAATTTAAATGAATATGGTAAAATAAATCCATTAGATATTAATCATATAATATGAATTATATCATGGTGCATAATATTAAATATGTTATAAAAATTAAATTTTAGACAAATAAACCCTATCATAATTCATGACTTCTACTAAAGAGATTTATTTTACTGTATAAATAAATCACTATCATAATAACCTATTTATGAACCGTATAAAAATATATATATAAATTTATAAAACTCATCTATAATTATTTTCTATATAAAATCCAATGTTTTTTAATAGGTTTAAATTGAATGTGAATTTGGGATTTTTTTGGGATGGTCCAAATTGTAAACTCAGACATAAAATGTAAATTTATGCATTGGAAGACATAAATGTGATGTTTTATGATGTGTATAAATGATTGATTCCTGAATATAACATTTATTTTAATTTCAACATATTCGGTCTCTTAAAACAACGATTTTAGAAAGGCTATATAGGAACCCTATTAGTAAAAACCATGAACCTCCATCATGTTTCCATGTAACAGGCATCACATGGTATTAAAATACTATGCACCCAAGACTTAATGATCATGTGAGAGTCCTAAAATAGATTTTAGAGGTGGAGGAAGGGTTTAAATATGGTTTTTAATACCTTGTGCATAACTATTCAAGGGGTATTTGACTTTGGACAGTAGCACCAAATTGATGGAAAATGGTTTTCCAAACCGTGCAACCAATCCATGTTATGTATACAAGTTATTAAAATGGTCATTTTTCCCTTATGTCCAAAATTATATTCAATCAAATATTTGTCCTATATTAATTTTAGTATCTCCTCCCTTGCATGGTATCTCTCCATGGTCTCATACTAAGTTTCCATGGATCTCCTCTATCATGAGTCAAAATTGAACACTATTGGATGCATTCATTATCCCTATGTATGCCAACAAGTCCCATTAATTATTTTTCTTATTTTTTCTGCCATCTTTGGCTCTATATTTGTGAGAGGTAATACTCCCAATTTTTTGGTAATATTATTATCATTTGTTTCTCGCATTTTAGATCGAAAAAGGCAGATAATGGCATTGTGATGCACCATAACTATGACTGGGGGGGTTATTATATTCACCAAATTTTTCAACATTTATTAAATGTTTCATTGGGGTACACTTTGGACATCCTATGTGTCTACCATAAAATAATAAATTCCTTAAATTAATTCTTGGAGAACAATTGAGATGTTCTTTAGACCCATTACATAGTTGGATATCAATGAACCCCCCTAAAACACATATTATGGTGAGTTTAATAACATGTATTTTCACTAGCCTAAGAATATTTCTTAATCCACCTAGTGTATGTGTTAATTAAATTTATTATAATTGTTAAAATTTCCATAATAAATTAAATTTTTTTAAATAAACCACTTGTTTCTTGATAACAAAAAAAATTTATTGACATTATAAATCAGATAATTTTATTTACTTAATATAATTGGGATCTATTTAACAAAATTTTTCTGTTTGAATTATACTATGGCATCGATTTTTCTCATGGAATTAATTTTTTTTAAAATGAGATAGTATAAATTATATTGAAAAGACTTGTTTTATATTTTTGAATTAATGTCATCTTTTGGATGATGACAATTATTTAATGTGAACTAGCAACACATTTATATTAAACCATAAGACAACCATGGATTCCCATTTAGTAATTCATTGGATGGGATCATAGGTGAATGGAATGACACTGCACTTTGATGTATACTACATTCCTATTTATGGAATTACATTTTAATGGGATAATATGAAACATGGTATTAAATAATGAATTATTATTATTTAGTGGCCAATGACGAGGTTGTTGAACATCAAGTTTGACACCCAATTGATCTATGATGTTGGAATTTTCATTTCACATCCATTTAAATGGTTGGATAGACATTTGATTCCCTAATATTAGGTTGATGAACTTTGAATTTCACAACATTTATTGGGATGGTCGTGCATATATCTCTGAATTTCTATTTTGTTGTTGGGATCATATTTACATTTACATTGTGAAACTCTTATGATAATATTTTGATTATGAATGGATGTCAAAGTTATGAATCATGTTATGTAAAGTACAATATGTGTATATATATATTATCACATATATAATACATATATATACATATTTACCAATATCTATAAACCTATATACATTGTGACACATATTTAGAGAAACATCTACTAAGGAGGAAAGAGGTTTGGTTGGAAAAGATTTTGTGAGGAACCTAAGCCCAACATGATTACATTTATTTATTCACATCCTTTTATTACACCGGTACACTTCCTGTAATATATTAAGATGATATTTTTCATTAGACACCATTGATGTTTTCCTAATGAGTTTAACTTGCACCCTATTAAATCCATCATTTGGTACCCAAATAGACTCCATGGTTTCACATTTAGCATCATTGATCATGATTTGTTTTATTCAATTTGGACTAGGACTATATATTGGTGTTTGGGTCATGAGCCAACCCGGGTCGAACCTGAACCGATCTCCCGAGCCGATCCGCGACATGGCCAGAAGGGTGTTCTTAATACCCCGGGCTGCAAACTAGTGTCGGGAATCAAAATTTGAGTTGTTGAAAATGAGTTTGCTGATGAAAAAAACAAATAAACAAGAAATAGGTAAATATAAACAACTGATAAACATAACGCATGCAGTGGAAAGAGAATAAAACCGAACATAACTCTATGTGACCTCTTAGGTCACCTCCCAACCAAAGGATGACTTTGCTCCAATAACGAGCAACTCTGCAAAGAAATACTTAGCATAGATACCTATAACTAAAATAATAAAATAGGTGTGATAATTAATAATGATCCATATGGATGCCAAAATAAACCACAGAATCCAATGACTCCTTTCCCAAAAAAATCCATTAATACATTTTTTAAATACAGCTATAAAAAAAGGTTTTCCAGTTTAAACAAAATAACACCTCTTTCCAACAATGAGAATCAACTCACGCCATGTGTTATTTAAAAAGAAAATAGTTTACCATTTTATAAATAAAACTAAACAATTGATATTAGGGTTATGAAATGGGGAGAAAGGTAAATAATACATAGTTAAAATAAATCAGTGTAATAGAAAATAAGCAAGAAAAACAAGCTGTAACCATGGGTGATCCAAAAAATCCATAGAAGACCCCTGGACGTACTCAGTTTTAGAACCACCTAATGGTGTATAGTGAAGCTCTTATGTCTATAACAAACTGGCCACCCTAACTGACCAATCGAGTGCCAAATCTCGCCTATCCTAACAACAAATCTTGGGGTACCAACCTGTCTAATCAGGGATGGCCAACAACTGTCACTCGATAATCTAAAAGATGCCCAATAACCCATGGTGGTTGTGATAATAATGTGTAAGTGAGAAGGACCTCGCACGCGTGACTCATCTCATCGCACTTTCCAACCCCAAACACGGGCGCTTCTTGTGCATTCACCCATAAAGGGATACCTTAGACAAGAGCTCCCCCAAATACACATTGAATCATTTCTCATTAACAAACTATCAACTGATAAGTCACACCATCTAACATTTAAACCATTTCATAACAATGATCAATGATTCCAATCAGGCCATTCCATGTTTTTCCAAACAATATTTACATGAACAAATTGACATGCATATCACATTAGTTCCAATCATTTTTTTGAACGAACTAAAAGGAATTCCATTGAGCACATAGTTTTCAAAACCATTTGAAATAACCTATCATTATTTTTCTTTCATGGAAATTATACTCATAAAAATAAAAATATAGTTCTATGATAATAAACAGTGTGCAAGAGCCAACCATGCAACTCAACTAATGTTTATTGTTTAAAAATCAGAAAATGCACGACAAGTTAAAAGTCCACTTTTAAAACCACACACACTGAAATATCTCTTGAATGACCAAACACACGCCAACACAATTTCCCAAAAAAAAACACCACATTTATATAAATGTTGCAAAATTGAAACACACAATGCACATGAATTTTCCAAACAAGCCCTTGTGTTTTGAACACACACACACCCCATGAATTTTAGAATTTCAAAAAATGTGCCTTAACCTTTTCAAACACACACTAAATCATTTCCATAATAATTAAACAAATATTTAATGTGATGATGCCTTTATAAAACAAGCCAAACAATTTATCAAAAACTATATAATCAACCCAACCTGTTTACAAACAGTTTTATCACAAGTTAACTGGGTTATGAACAAAATTTATAAACAAAACAAAAAAATTAGGAAAACTATAAAACACAATAAAAATTATTTTTACAATTCTATCAACCATGAAAACATTAAATCATATTTAAAATTTATTTTTAAGAGGCACGAATCAAGTATATGAGTTAATTAAAAACAACCAATCATTATATGCACTAATTCAGAAAGACAAATGCAGATTCACATACCTCAAACATACATAAAAATAGTTAAACATCAAGAAAGTGATATCCACACCCCATAAACTAACTGCACACTCTACGCAGTGACAAAAAATTCGCAAATTAAAAAAAATGGTATTGTAGTTTGGCTAAATTGAGAAAAAGACAACAATGAATGAAATATAGTGAAGAAAGGGATTTCATGTGACATGTGTCGACTATGAAAACATTGGAGAGGGTGTGGCTGAAGCCATGTGAAGTCGAGGTCATGTGAGGGGGTTGATGGCCATGTTGCTAAGGAGAACAGAGGGAGGCGGGGTCCGATAGGTGAGGATGAGTGCTGAGAGAGACTAGTGGAAGATGGGTTGGTCAGAAGGTTAGAGCAAAGGAGATCCGAGGGAGTGGTGGAATAAGGCAGGCCAGGTGCAAGCAGAGGGCTGACACGGCGGTGCAGAGTCAAGTCAAATGTTGGCTGGGCGAGGTAGCGGGGGCCATTGTGCTGGTGAAAGGAGGAGCCGCAGGGGCTCCTCGTGCTGTTGGAGGCCTAAAATGGGGGGGGGGGAATGGGGGCGCCACCTTGGTAGTCTAGGGATAGTTTATTTTTTTAATTTTATAACAAAAATTATAATAATAAAACTAATAATAAAAATAACAAATTTATAATGTTAATAATTCAATAATAATAGAAATATTAATATATAGAATAATGATAATAAAAATAATAATAATAATAACAACAACACAATGATAAACGTACAATAATAGTTATAATAATAACAATATCATTCCTAGAATTAATACTCATAATAATAATCTTAATAGTAATAAAATCAAAAATGTAATGTTATTATTATTATTATTATAGAATATTTTTTTAATCTTTTTATTTACCTTACTCTAAAAATCGGTTCACCTCATGCTTGTCGCATGACTTGATAAACCACAAACAAGTTGCATGACTGAACTCAGACCACTTGGATATTTTCAAAAGTTCTGCATGCGATTATGCTGCTACCACCCACCGTGCGGTGACCATGCACAATCCCGAAACCCACTAAAAATATTAAACAAATAAAATTTTATTTGGGACACACCTTGGACGTCGGTGCGAGAACCTGAAGATAAGAAATAATAAAATTAAAATGAACATAAATGTCCAACTGTGAAAATTCTCTCCATCACAGAAAATTTATGCACCCAGAAAGTCACCCATTCAAACAATAGGCAAAACAAGAGTCAATGCCTGACTAATACCGAAAAGTACCACAACACAAGAAAACGGGGTAACATGAGAGGGTTCTCCCCATAATAATAACTCAATTGGTGCTGAAATTTAACACTCAATAATACCATCCCAGAAAGGGGGGCGACGTGAGAACTCACAACTAATCCAAACAATCTTCTATAGCACGAGCGAAACAACACCTCCACTGAAACATGGAACTCTCGACCCATTCTAATAACCCATAACACTAGACAAAAACCTCCGAGAAGAATATGATCACAACATTATACCTGAGTATATCTACCAGCCTTAACTCCTCCGCAGACTCTAATATCTCCAAACAAACACCGCTAAACCTGGATAAACCCCGACATGGGCCAACTTTTTTTTTAAAAAAACACACGATTCATAAAAGCATAATCAGATGAACAATAATATTCAATTACAACATAACATTTCTACTATAACACCATGATGAATCAATGGACCTACAAAAACATCAAAAGTTTAGCAGTAGAAAAGTGAATATAAAAATACATTAAATGTTCTACTACCAACACAGAACACAAGATGTGGACTAAGGTTTTAAACCCCTGGCTACTTATAACTAAGGGCAAGCATGACCCCAAGGCCTATGGCTGGGTATTAGTTGGATGAAGCATATCCTTCCTCACAGTCATACATTATAAATTCTCTAGTCACAATGTCTTCTTTAGATGATGCTTCCTGCAGAACATCTCCAAGTGACCCAGACAGCCACAATGATGTCATTTATTTGGAGGGATGTGACAAGACGTTTCCATGTGCCTGAACTGGCTACACTGGGGGCACACCACAGAACAGCATGACGAAATAGAAGCTAGAACCACTATAAATGACTCTTTAGAAATTGGATCCTCTGGAAAACCCTGCTCGCGAGATGGGGAACCTTTAGGAGAAACTGTATATGCTGGATTGCAAATCACCTATGCTCCGGAGACCAGTTCTACTAAGAACGCCTCTTCCAACATCTTCTCGAAATGATGGTCTTTAGAATGGAGGACTTGCTCCATGATCTCGTTACAAAGACCCCCAATGAACAGATATGTCTTCATTAAATCCTGTGACACTACCTCTGTAGAAAATAACACAATATCCTTGAAATTTTCAACATATTCCTTCACCGTTCGTTGTCCTTATTGAATATTCATGTGCTATTCCCTTTACTTCATCATCACCTCTTCAGGTATAGACCATCGGGCAAAGATGGATTTATTGACTTCCCACGTCATCCAAAATTTAATAGACAGTGGGGAAAATAACTCCCATTCGTCAATAGATTTAACTTCGAACAAACCCAAAATGGCCTGCACTCTGGCATCATCAGGAGTTCCTAATATCCTGAAGATTCTCTCCACCCCTTCAAGCCAATCTGCTACTCTTAACGGACCCCGATCACCGAAATGGATATGCAATGTTAAAAAAGGACCAATAATTGGGCATGACTTATCAGAAACCTTAAGGACCTCATTGGTTGGAATTTCCTAAAAAACATATAAAAATATAACCAAAACCAATATCATGCTGAAACAATATCATTGAAATCACCATCATCAGAAAACTATCAGCTCAAAAAGGTACAAAAAAATACAAACATATCCCAAAATTCTTTTTTTTAAACCCCTTTTTATTTTAGAGCTCAAAACCACCTTCTTCGATGGACTTTTTTTTCAAGTACCAAACCCACATTTCAAACCAATTTCAATTTCCAAAAATCATTTTATATTATTATAATAGGATTAAAAAACGAGTTCAATCCTTTAATTCCAAGTGAACGCCCCATTAATCCCATGAATTTTTGCACATGTCTTCACCCTCTTTCATCCATACACACAAGCATGCACTTCACATGCATTCCCTCACATGTGCAAGGTTCAGAAAGAGTATCTGAGGTTTCACCCAAACCATATCTCTACCAGTTTTGAAAAGCCATCTGGTTTTTAGACCAAGATCCTTTAGTTTTAAAAAAATCATTTTCACAAATTTTATGCCATCTAAAAGAAATCATTCTCATTTCAAAAACCATTTTTTTCATTTTGAAAAGTGACCTTAAACCCACAAGAACTAATAAAACAGACAATTTGAATCAAATTACCAAAGTGAGAGACTAATAGTTACTCTTAACTAGACGTCTTGGTAGTGGGCCATGACCCATGTATGTGTCATCAATGTGGTGTAATTTTAACCATGTACTCAGACTCTACATGGGTCACTACTCCAGGTAAATTCAAGATGTACCATCAGTTTTCCTCCATTGTTATCCCTCAATCCCAAAAAAAGCAGAAGACTCAAAACCCGAACTACCCTTGGCAACTCGAGGTTCAGAATGGGTGACGGTTCCTGATGTCCTTCCCTTACATACCTATCGAGTCCCAAATGTCTTAATCTCCATCTACCGGACAACCAAAGAAACAACCTCCTCTGATACCAATTTGACACAAACCAACCCGGGTCAACCCTGAACCGGTCACCTGAGCCAGTCCGCAATATATCCTGAAGGGCGTTCCCAATCCTTGTGGGATGGAAACCATGTCGGGCACCAAAATTTTCATCATTGGGAATAATTTGGCCCATGAAAAAAAACAAATAAACAAGAAAAAAATAACTATAAAAAGACGATAAACATAATGCATGCAGCGGAAAGAGAATCAAAATGAACATACCTATTTGTGACCTTTTAGGTCACCTCCCAACCAAAATCCAACTTTTCTCCAATAATGAGCAACTCAACCAAGAAGTCCTGAGCAAGGAAACCTACAAATGAAATTATATAATATGTGTGAGAATTAAAAATTCTCATTTGGGATGCCAAAATAAACAATAGAATCCAACATCTACTTTCCCAAAGTAATCCATTAACACAATTATGAAATAAAATTAAAAAAAAAATAAGGTTTTCCCATTTAAATAAATAAACACTCTTTCCAACAATGAGAATAAACTCATTCGATATGTTATTTACAAATATAGTTTACCATTTTATAAATAAAACATAACAAGTGATATCAGGGATATGAAAAAAGGAGATAGGTAAATAATACATACTAAATATAAATCAATGTACTAGAAAATAATCAAGAGATAAAAGTTGTATCTAGGGATGATCCTAAATATCCCTAAAAGACCCATGGATGTACTCGGTTTCAGAACCACCTATAGGTGTATGATGAAGCTCCTATGTCTATAACCAACTAGTATCCCTAACTGAACAATGCAGTGGAAATGCCCACCGGGCATAACAAAAAAATGGTGGTACCAACCCATCTAATCAGGGTTGGTATGCCACAGTCACTCGATTTTCTAAAAGATTCCTAGGAAACCATGGTGGTGGTAATAATACTATGTATGTGGGATGGACCTCACACGCATGACTCATCTCACCACACATGCCTACCCCAAACACAGATGCTTCCTGTAAATTCACCCATAAAGGATTACCTTAGGTAGGAGCACCCTTATATACGCATTCAATCATTTCATGTTTACAAAGTGTCAACCACAACGTCACACAATTTTACATTTAAACCATTTCATAAAAATGTTGAATTTCTCCAATCGTTCATTTCAATATTTTTCAAAACCATATTTTCACAAACGACCAGACATGTATATCACTTTATTTCCAAAATATTTTTTGAATGGCCCAAAAGGCATCACATTGAGCACACAATGTACCAAAGCAAAAGAAACACATATAATCATTTTTCTGGAATGGAAATTATACTCATAAAAAAATATCCTTCTATGATCATAAATTGTGCTCAAGAGCCAACCAAGAAACATAAAAAAATTATTTTTGCAAAACCCAACCAAAACACACAACATTTTAAAAATACACTTTTGAACCATGCACACCCAAATCAATCGTGAAAGACCATAAACACCCCAACACCGTTTCCCAAAATAGAACACACCATATATACATAATTATGGACAAACTAAAATTCCCAAATTATATGAATGTGAAAAAAATTCCATTGAGTTTTGAACACACACACAAACCCCAAGAATTTTACAATTTCAAAAAAGGCCCTTAACCACTTCAAACACATACAAAATCATTTCCATAAAAACTAATCATTTATTTAATGTGATGATTCCATTATAATACAAGCCAAAAAATTTATCAAAAAACTATATAAACAACCAAACCAGTTTATAAAAAATTTTATAACAACCTAACTAATTTGGGAACAAAATTTATAAATAGACCAAACAAATTAAACAAAACAGAAAAAAAAAATTATTTTTAACAAGGATAACAAATTTGAAATCATTAAATCATATTGAAAAATTAATTTTCAGATTCTCGAATCAAGTCAATTAATTAATTAAAAACATGCAAGAATTATATGGACTTATTTGGAAAAAAATATCCAGATCTTATTACCTCAAACACTTGCGAAAGTGACTAAAATTCAAGAATGGTGGAACCACTCCCCGTAGAATAACCACACACTCAAATTAATTAAAAAAATTCATGAATTACAAAACAAGGATTAAATTTTGGTTAATTTGAGAAAAATACCATAATAAAAGAAATATATCGAAAAAAGGGACTTGCATGCGAGAGGTGTGGACAGTGTGAAGCTGGGAGGGGATGAGGATGAAGCAATGTGAGGATGAGGTCCTACGGGGGGATTTTGGCCTTGTTGGGAAGGATATCAGAGGGCAGAGGGCCCGACGGGTAATGGTGGGTTCTGAGAAGGGCCATGGGAGGCTGGTTGGTTGGAAAGCCAGAGGTGAGGAGATTCGAGGGAGAAGGGGTCTAAAGAAGGCCGGATGCTGGCAGAGGGCCGGGACGGCAGAGCGGAGCCCGAGACAGTGGTGTAGAGGCCAGGTGTGGGTCGGCTGGGTGAGGTAGCGGTGGATGCTAGGCTGGCGCAAGGAAGAGCCATAGGGGCTGCTCGTATAGGTGGAGGCCGAAAACGTGGGGGGTAATGTGGGTTCCACATGTGTAGTCTAGGGTTTGTTTAGTTTTTTCATTTTATTATAACAATAAATCTAATAATAAATCTAATAATAATAATAAACTAATAATTATAATAATACAATAATAAAAGAAATAGTAATATATATAATAGTGATAATAATAATAATAATAATAATACCATGATATTAATACAATATTAGTGATAATAATAATAATATCATTAATAAAATTAATACACCTAATAATAATCTTAATAATAATAATAAAACAATATATTATTATTATTATTGAACATTATTTTATAAATCCATTTATTTACCATACTCTAAAAACCGGATCACTGCACGCTTGTCGAACAACATAATAAACCGCGCACAAGTTGTGCCCCTCAACTCAGACCACTTAGGAATTTACACAAGCACATGGGGAGATCGTTCAGCTACCTCCAACCATGCGGTGACAGCGCATGGGCCTAAAACCCACTAAAAAAATTAAATGACATAAATTTTAATTGGGACACACACCAGACCTTGGTGTGAGAACCTGAAGCCAAGATATAGCAAAATAAAAATGAATGTAAGAGTCAGTGTGTAACAGTTTAGTAGTAATGGTAGAGATTGTAATTAGACTAAATTCCTGATATTGTTCCTTCAATGGTTTATTGACTTTTTCATTAAACCCATGATTATTATATATCATATTAAATGTCTACGATTTATACATTATTGTATGATAATACATGGTTCTTTATTCATTATTTATTAACTATTAGTTTTTATCCTCAACTATATTTATTTTTTATTTCATCATAAATATGAATCATTGATTCAGAGTGTATAGTCTACCCACTACACAAGCATTAGGACCTCACTAGTAGTTGAGAGGCTCTATTGTATAGGAAATCATTCTTGAGGCCACGTGGATGACTGGATCGAGGCTATATTTTAGTGGCTCTCAAGATGGGATGGTACTAGTGGTATTGGAGAATTATTCTTTTCCATTATATTACTATTTTTTTATGAATTATTAGATATTGGAAATGTTGAAGAACATGTAAAATAGATCATATATGGGTATGTATGACCCATTCCTAGTAGGAAGACTATATGATCGTGGATGGAATTATTGTTCTTTCTATTGATATTTTTGTTGTGTATTATTTCAAATTGAGTGATAGATTGAATTTTCTATAGCTTTTTGATATATGGGATTTAGGGTATTTACCCATCACCTGTTATGGTAAGGATGTAGTGTTCATGCATAATTATAGGCACTCAAATATTTAAATATTAGAAATTATTCCAGTCTTTGTTTATTTTAGTGTCTTAATTATATGTTATGTTAATATTATAGTTGAATTGTGTTAATATATCATGTAGGAAAAAAAATTATAAAATAAATCGATTATTAATGTGTTTTTCGAAACATAAATTTGTTTTTTTCTTTATATCATGATGGTGTCGCCCTAATTAACCAATTATGACTTATTTGATCCATGGACAATTGGTTTTATGGGTTAAAACATTACTTTTTGTGGTGAAATGGTTGAAAATAAATGTTAATGAAGTCTATGGGAATTTATAAGTTTGGATGTGTGTCCTATATAATAAAACCATAAAAAAGAGTTATATTCTGAGTCTAATGTTAAAATACTATCTAAGGTTACATTAATTCATATTGTAAATTATAAAAGAAATTACCTTTATAATTTGTGAACGATAATGCATATAATAGAGCCATGATATTTATAAAGTGAAATTCTTATAAAATAATTGTATCCATTAAAAAATAAAGTAGTTTTATTACATGAAAATGTTGACATCTATTATTGACTCAATAAATAAAAATTTCTGACAAAGCAGGTTAGTTGGTGCATGTTTCTTATGAGAAAAACCCTCAATTGATGTAATTACTTTTAGAAAAATTATTTCCATTGTATAGTAATTAAATACACATAATTTTGAATGAAAAAACTCTAGTATGTCACCACATATTTTTATGCCTTAGTTCTTGACCCCATGGGTGTATAATCATTATATAAGATATGGTTATTTGATGTTTCATTAGAAACATATATGTGTTATGTAAATATATATCGTGGAATCTTATTGAACTAATCTTCATTAATACATATTGTCCTTTTATTTTCATTTATTATCTATTGTATGAGGCTTTTGAAAATTAAAATTATACTTATAACCTAAATTATTTTTCCACTATAGCTAAAAAAATTGACATTTTCATTATCCAATCTTATTTTAATGTATTTTGGATGATTTAATGTGGTCAAAAATGAAATTTATAATATAAAATTGATGTTATAATATAAGGTATCATCTGAAAATTATTCAATGTAAAATTTGATAAATATTTTCCATTATAACAATTAAATAACTTTATCTATAGATATATTAGATTTTCTAAATTTATAATAAATGAAAACCGATGAAATTTTTTAAATAAATCTTTAATTTGGTTTTTATATTCATTTTTTGGTAAGTGTTAGATTAAAATGATTCCTTAGTCAAGAAACATAGATTATAGCCATAGGTATCATTTGGAATATTTTACATTTAGAAAAATAGTAGTGGTTGGGCCTATAAGTATAGTAAAATATTTTAACTAACCTAGATATATGGACTATTATTTTTGATTTAATAAGGGGATATACCAGATGATTATGTTTCCTCTATTGTAAATTTCCATGTTTAAAATTTTACATTATGTTTTTTAACTGATTGTTTTTTAGGATTTTTTATAACAATTAGCACTCTTGATTTATAGAATAACCCATGGTATGATGGATAATCATGTTCTTGATGATCCACATGAGACTCATGAGCATTATGCAATTCTCTAGTTTAATGGGTTAGAAATTCATTTTGCAAAGTCATTCATTTTGATTCATCATCAGAATGTTCTTATTATATAAGAGAATTTTTCTCGAGTGTCCTTTTCCTAATAACAATATCATAGATTACATGACTATAAATTGACTGATGTGTATTCTATCTCATTATATGAATGCATTTCACATGTTATGTGGATTTGATATCACCGTAGCACAATTGTTACACTCAGTTTTCATTAAGATAGGAATTAATGCATTAAATAATATATTTTTTGATAAATAATGTCACATAATACATTAAAAATGTGGCTTCATGATTACATGTAAAGAATCACGAGTACTTGAAGGGTACATTCATGTATTAGATTCAAAGAAGAGAGAGCTAAGCATTATAGAAACTGACATATCCCACCACTAGATAATGACATTGGGTATATGAGAAGGTATTATAAGACTTATAATGGGATTTGGTTTGGGATTTTAACTCTCATATAGTAAACTTTTAATGTAAACATATTCTCTCCCCATTAATTTGTAAATTTTAAAATCATGTGGGCCACATATGTAACCACATTTTGGTGGGAGATAGAGTGTGTTCCCTGGGTCGAGTAACAATATTTTAAAAACAATTATGTCAATTATAATAATAATATGGGGAGAATCTTGTAAAATAGGTTTAATTGACTCTATCCAATTTGAGAAAACACGCCCATAAAGGAATAATTTGAAATGGTCAGATCTACTTCTAGAGGATTTTAAATTTTATATTTCATGTATCAATTTTGGTAATGAGTGGGTGAACATTATAGTGTCATTAAACTAAGTATATATGGTAGATATTGGCATAGGAGGAATAACTTATCCATGATTATGATGGGTTATTAGTGTGCTTTTGTTTATAAGGAAACAAGAATTTGAGGTGGTTGGTTTAATAAAAAAAACATTGAATAACACTTTGAGTTATACTAATACATTGGTGGTCATTTAAAACAATCATAGGCAGCATTAAATTTATAGAGATGTTATCGAGCCTCTGAATAATATGTTTGTTCTTATGATAGACATTTAAAAGTTGGTTAGACTTGAGTGGATGAAACGGAGTCTTGATAATTATACCTTAGGGAGGGATGTGTCCATCAAATATGTACCTCATAACGTATGACACTCATGTTAGGGGAATGACCATTATATTATACTGTAAGATGTATGATCACAATTTTTAAGTTTCCTATGTTAGTTTCCCCATAGTCAGACATGGTCTCACATCATCAAGATACATGGTTCTAGAAGTTTCTTCATGGTATGTACATCCTGATTTAGGGGAGTTTTTCTCAGAGAGTTTTACAATTTTACCGATGGTATTTTTTAATTCATGGTGAACTCCAAATTTTTAGATTATCATGTCCCCAACATCTACATCATCTGAATTATGTTTTGATAGTATCAGGTATACTCAAAGGAAGTGACTTTTCAGGTTTACTAGAATTAATTTCTATTTAGTTGTGTCGAAGAAGGATTATGAGAAAATAAAAATGGTAAAATAGATCAAAACAGTCTGTGGGTGGATGACCCTCTTGTGAAAAATATTATTGGGATCTTGGGCTAGTGGATGGATGAAAATTTTGGATCATTGATTCCATTGGTGTATGGGAATAGGGATATTTTTTTGGGATATTTCAATAGAAGGTGGTTTTAAAGTTAAGTTAGCATGCTTAATATTATTCATGTGCGACATTGGTCAAATGAATTTGAATATGATCTTGATAATGTGAGCACCAATGAACCCTAGAATTTAAAAGATATTAAATTGGAAACTGAAAAACTTTCACATTCATGGTTAGTTGAATTTTCCTGGTTATAAAACACATTAAATACATCATTAAAGGAGACTAGTGCACTGTAATATTTGTTTGGGGATTTTAAAATAAAATATGACTATATTAGTTAAATCGTGGTCAATTGAGACTTGAACATTTAAAATTAATCAAGGACCAGAATCAGTGTCCTTATATGAGATTTAGATTCAGATGTTCAGAATCGTTATAGAGTCATCATTGCGGTGATAGGCCC
Source organism: Viscum album (assembly GCA_963277665.1). Lineage (NCBI taxonomy): Eukaryota > Viridiplantae > Streptophyta > Magnoliopsida > Santalales > Viscaceae > Viscum > Viscum album. The sequence continues at coordinate 126,969,007 of OY728148.1, forward strand.
ATGATTCAATTAGAAATTATGATAGTGGGAGATTCATGGTTCATAATTAGCATTTGGAATGATCAATCCCATTGGGGGTGAACCATAGTCTTGATGATTAAATATTTGATTATGTGATCATGTATTGTGTTATAAATGATTGAGTATTTATAGTAATTATTTATCATTAATATATATGAGTGTTGGATCATGTTTTTGTAGGTTGACTACTATACAATTAATGTATCACTTTTTGTTGGTTGGCCATGGGAAATATAATTTGGCTATTCAAGTGGGATTTCATAAATCAATTAGGTCATGTTATGTTTTCCTTATAACCCAAGATTACTATAGGATGATAAGTTCTTTTTTGGGGATATTTTAATGTCCTAGATTTGTAAAGGGTTGAAAATTCCTTATTAATTTGTGCGTTTAGTTATTTGGGATGGCAGAATCTTAAATTGAGCCATGAAATTCAAATATAAAAACTAGAACACTTAAATGTGATGTTATTTTTTGGGTTTTAAGGAACAATATTTCACTCATATGTTTTTCTGAGTTTCAAAAAAAATGGGCTCTAAAATCTAGTATTTTTCAATGGTAAGGGAAGGCACATGGTTTTCACATAGTTAGTGCAAACCGTCCACTGCAATTGTCTGGCCCTACTAGGGCCGTCACATGGTTTTTCAATCCATCATCCAAATATATTAAATCCATGTGAGATGTTTGTAATAAATTTCAGAGGAGGTTTCATGATCTATGGATGCCATTTCAAACAATGTGCCTAGACATGAAATGGGGATTTCCCTTTGTAAAATAACATCACACGATTGGTACGATGTTTTCATAACCATGTGTCAAACAACAATGACTCTTAAAAGTGGTGAAATTGATGATCTTTAACATGTATCGTTAATGTCATTTAATCTATTTTTTTCTCTAAATCACATATCTTCTCCTCTTTTTGGGGGGATAACCCCTTGGACTCTTTATAGGGTTCCATGTATCTCCTCCATCTGGCATAAAAATCAAATTCAATAAGTTTCATTGGTAATACCCTATTATTTATATGATTAATTTTAATTATTGTATTTTTTTAGACATCCATATTCAGTTTTACCATCATGATATCTAGGATTACCTATTTTCATGCTCTTTGTATATTTTTCTAATTTATCCCATTTAAACTCAAATAAAATCCTAATAAATTGTGAGTGAACGATCCTACAAAGGTGTAAGTTGGAATTTATGATTACCCATTAAAGTCTCATTGTTTATAATATTCATTACTATGTTTCATGCCATAATTTGTTTCTATTTCATTTAAAAATTTGAAATTATTTAAATAAATTCTTGGAGAACAACATGTTTGTTCTTTAGATACATTACATGGTTCGATGTTTCCAGACTCAACCCAAACCACCTCTTGATGAGTGTTTGATTACATTATTCTTCACCATACAAGTCTGTTGATTGATATAGTCCTTGGGTTATTATTTTAATGAATTGTAACAAATATAAAATCCTAATGAATTAAATTTATTTGAACAAATATTGTTGTCATCGATAAGGTACATAATTTTTGATATTGTGAATAGCCCAATATATTTTAAGGAATTGAATTGAATTCATTATAATGAAATTGTCTCTGATCAATTATATTGTGGTATTAGTTTATATCATTTCCATCATGTTGTTTATTAAAGAAATTGTATAAATACTATTCCTTGTCCATGAATTATATTTTGGAAAGAATTAATTCTAATGGTGTATGTGAATTATTGAATATGAAAAACCTAAAATTTTATATTAATTATTGAGAGAACTAGGTATTTCAAAATTTGAATACCTAGGACAAGATCATATGTCATAGGAATTATACTAATCCTTAATCGATACTAGTTTCCACATTACTAAATTCCATTGTTAATGGCTCATAGTTAAAGATGGATTACCTTATAAATTATTATTACTGACATACCTCTATTAGGGTTGATGGAGATGATGTTTCAGTACCCCTTGGCCTTGGATTTTAGACATGGAATTTATCATTAATTAGGGTGTTTGGAATTTATGATTCAAGAGAAGAGATATGGTTGTTAGACATGATGATCACATAATTTATTGGGATTATCATGTCACACCACATCCTCATTCAGATGTTCGGCTTGTAACCAAATTTTCATAATGCGACCATTATTATACTATTTTGAATATATACGGATGCATGATTTATGACTGGGGGCTTGAATATTAGTACATATTTATATAAATGAAAATATAAGTTATCATGTTTACAATTCATATATATATATACTTAGTCAAAAATTTCTATTTATGTATGTACATAATGACACATATCAAGATTGTTTCCCGGTTAGGTTGAAATATGTGTAGTGATCCATATGTGTTGTAAAATCATCGACAGACTTTATAAAATTTATTTATGTACTTATTTATATTTTTTAACTATAATGTACTTATTTTTTATTCATGTATTTATTTTCAATATTCACCATTGGTTTTGGCCTATGTGTTTCATCGCAGACCCCGTTTTCAACAATATTCGGTACCACAATAAAAAAATGGTTATGGGTTTAGGATCATTGATTGTGTTATGTGATGTTTTCATTGTGAACTCGGATTGGATATGGGAGTTTTGTATTAGTCGTCAAGAATTAACTTTGGATTCCTTCCAGAGGTGGAACCTTTATTTATATATTTATTCCCTTTATCAATCTGGCCCTGATTGTCATATCACATGTTGTATGTACGGATTTGGTACATTGTGGAATGTTCATGCATAGTTCTATATTCATTATTTATTTATTTTTTTTATTATCATTCCGTTTCATTATTTTTTTATTAATTCTACTATATTTATCAGTGATATTGAGGGTATAGTCTAGTAACTATCCACCTTCATACCCTCCCATAGATTCTGCTGCCTCTTGGATATGGAGATGCACGATTGAGTCCATGTGGTAGAGTGGATTAATGTACAATTATAGTGGTTACCAGTCCAATATTATACAAAATACATAAATTTTAGTTAGTTCTATTTTATATGTTTTATACATTTTTTGAATAGTAAAAATATTGAATTTGATTTTTAATAGAGGTGTTGTTCTTTACTGTGATCCCTATACTGGTTTCTCACAGATCATACATTCTACTTGAGTAGAATTTTTTATAATTTTTTATAATGTTAAAATTTGATTATATGGGTTTTTATGTTACAATCCATGAATATGAAATATATGATGAGAATATTTCCATTAATTTTATAGAATGAACGTTTCTATCATAATTAAAGAATTTAATATATTTATTAAAATTATCAAGAAAATATAATATCATTATTTATTTATTTTTATCAAATGTTATTAGAACATAATTTCTCATAGTCATCTATAATATTATTTTTGAAAATTATTCAATTTGGGTGTTATATGAACCTAAACATAAAGATTCCATAATTAATTAAATTTTATGAAGTGATTTATTTAAAATACAAATATTACATAGTAATAATGATATAATTTTTAGTTTTATTAAAGTTATAATTCAGAAATTAAGATGATTATAAGAAGTATAAAAGGATAATAAACTATTAAATAGAAATATTACACTATTTTCCCCACATTATACTCATTTTATATGGTGGAATTTACAATGATCATTTGTTTCTCATATTTTTATAAGATTGAATAATTTTTCATTAATTTATTATTAATTTAATAAAACTCATATTTGTCCACTAAACCTATTTTTATGAATATACATTAATTTGATTGAGGAAAAATAGAATATTCCATTCCATAGAGGTAGTAGTCCACACATACACAGGGATGATGACATCATTTTCAATAGAAAGAGAGAAAATTGTAACAAGATATTTTATTATATAATCTTAAATATATTATAATTAAAATTATAATTTATCAAATTCCACATTGTGACCATTTAGGAATATTATTTAAGAATAATTAAACATAACACATTGTAGAGTTGGTTATCCACACGTACACATGAATGTAATTTTTGTTTCCTCAATGAAAAAGGGGAAATGTGGTTAAAATATTTCAAAACATTATGAATAATTTCAATATACCATTCATATTGAAGTAAAAATGTAATATTGTGAAATTATATTTTAGTGGTAATGATTGAAAAGCAACAATAGTGGGGAATGTATTGTAGTTATGTTGAGACTTTGAGGTTCCCTACTAGGATACCTTTGAAAGGGAGTACATAGGGCATTATATTATATCAAAAATTATATGTTGGAGAAATTATATTTTAAGAGATAATTCATGGTCAATACAAGCCTCTATCATTCATTAAGAAGTATATTTTTATATATTGGTCCTTTGATACCGTTCCCTTAAACAATTTTCCATTTATTTTATAAAGGGTAAATAGTTTTTACATTTTTAATTCATTAATTAGGCATAAAAAATCTATTTAATACACAATATGGGCATTATATTAAAAATTTAAATTTATTTATTAATTTATACTTTTAAAAGTGATGAAAATTATTTTTAAAATAATCAATTTATAATGTGATAAAAATTGTTTAACAAATTAGTGTAACTTATGTAATAAAATATAAAACATAGATTTATAATTAAAAGTATATATCATTAAATTTAATTATACTATTATAAAATAAATATTTTTTCTATAATGTGTATCAAAAATTTCACAATCATACTAATATAAAATAACAATCATAAAAGTCACAGTATTTGTAAAAATAATATTGTCCACAAATAAAAAACAATGAAATAACTTTAGAAACATCCCATAAAATTAAGCTAAAATTAAATTTTTTTATAAATAAAAAATAATTTTATTTTTTAGAATTAATATTATAATGTTTTAGAATTTAAATATTAAATATAAGTGAGATGAAAATATTTTTAATTGGAAAATAACTCTTCAAAATGCTATCATTTATTATTCTTATTTAATATCTATTAATAAATATATTAGTGTCAATTAATTATCCTAATAAATAATATTTTTATCTATTTTATATTTTATTTATTAAAATAGTATTTATAATAATATAATTTTGAAAAAAATTGAATTTACGGGTAAAATGTACTTGTTATCTTTTCAATGAATTAGTAAAGAGAAATTTCGTTTATTAAAAATCATAATGTAAAATTTATAAAATAAATTTAATTAAAAAATTATTAAAATAATAATTTCATGTACAAATTATTCTTATTTCTAGTTTCATAAACTCTAAGGGTCTTCACATATTTTCTAATAAAAACGTAATCTCATGGGGAAATTGAAGGTGATGATTTCCCTAGCATTGATCTTATCTTAGACTCATATAAAACATCCTTAATTTTTTTTATTTCTTTATAAATGACTCAAATTAATATAAATTCAATTTCTCAATTGAGATCCTAGAATAGAATCAATTTTCCAAATGCTTCCCACAAAATATCTTGAAAAATAATATGCATTATGACAATACTCTCCACACGTTACAAAATACCCTTCAAATTATTAAACTCCATTTTATAAATATTTTTAGAAATAGTATTAATTATTTGTTATTTTACCTATCCATGAATTTTAATAACATTCAAATTGATACCATACAAGTCACTACAAGTTGTTCTGAGATTGTGATTTATACGAACATGATGTCATTTTAATTCAATTCTTGCCTCATGTTGCTTTATATATTTTATCTCAACTCACGTATCTTTGGATAGAATATTTTATTAATTATATGTTAATAAATATTTTCCCATTACACTTGGAAATTGATTTTTAGGAAAATCTTCTTAATTTATGGAATTTTCACACCACTTCGGTAATTTTTGTTCATATAAAATAGATTCAAATTTAAGATATTTATTTTATTGATTTTTTATTTCAAAATAACTTTTCTTCTATGTTAACACTATATTATCATATATATAATTAAGTATTAGCATTATTACTTTTCTTATTATAGTTACATCATCAATATTTTTGGATGTGTTTTTTTATTTTTTACCATTTAAATCAAAAATAAACTAATTCCATATATATTTTTTCCCAGATTAAATCACACCATCCAATGAATTTATCCCATGTTCCTTCTCCATTATCCCTTTAATTTATTTAATGGTTAAATATTAATAACTATTGAATTTATCTCATTAATTTTAATTCAATTACTGGAAAAAATCATGCTCTACGTCCAAATTATTAAAATGAAACCATGTTTTTTTTTAATTTTACTAAACATATTTTGTAATATTGTCGATCATGAATTGCAACTAAATAATCCTAATTACTTAGATTTCAACTTATTATATAATTTATTAAATTCATAAGGGTAAGAATCTATACATATTTTATTTATAATTATAAATTTTCCCAAAATGTTAGTATATTTAATCATAATATATTTCATAGAATTAATATTTTGAAGATTATCATTAATTTATAGATATTCAAAATTGGTTATACAATGAGAACAAATATTTCTAGTCCTTAAAAGTTTATAATAATATTGAGATGAATTTATTTAGAACACCTCATTTCAAATTTTAACCCTTCTTGAGAGAAAATAAGTCATTATTTCTTGATTCTTCTTTTGACTCATATAACAAAGAGAGTATCTCATCAAAATTTAGAATAATTTTTATAGGATGCCACTATTTATATTAAATAACATGTTTCTCCATCATTTTATAACGACCTACTATTTTCACTATATAAATAATTTTAATATTTTATCAACACTTTTTAAATATTATAAACTACTATATAAATGTATATAGATCATATCCTTAAAATTGTATTAAAAATAAATATTTTAATATTTTATTCATTACAATCACAAACATAACCAATTTCATTATAGAACTATTTAAAATATAAACAGAAATAAAATATTCATCTTGATATATTTTTAATTATTTCATAGAATTGGATGCTTAGAATAAAAAACTTCAAAATTATCATGATAGATATTAGTCAGCAGGTACCAAATGGATTTAGATGAATTGACAAATATATACTTTTGTAAATAATTTTTAAAAAATAATTTATAATTTCATTTATATATAGAGGGTCACATATAATATATTTATTATTAATTTATTTCATCCCAATATAATTTTACTATAAAATATATATTCCATAAATAATAGAAAATTATACAAATATTCTACGAAATTCTGTGTGGTAAAAAATACCAATATTCAACAATTGATTTTTTTATCATCAAATAATTGATTCCAATTTTGAATAAATTTTTTATTAATTATATATAAAATATAAATGAAAAATATTTAAATTACATTTCAGGCCTTTAAAACTATGATAATATACAAATTATTATTATTAAATTTGATGGGCTCAAAAAAGAATCTCCTTGATTTGTGATGGGCCACTAATATGGTGGGTGAATATGTGATCCAATTTTGTTAAATTTTACATTTGTAAAAAAACCCTCATCTACATTTTCAATCAATTTTGGTAACTATACTACACACACATAAATAGAAAATTTTTACAGTGTGCTCATTTTAAAAGGATAAATATATTTTTTGGTTTGATCTGAATCTCACTAGTATAATATGATCCACAAGTTTTGAACACATATGTACAATTAGAAGTGTATTTCATTGAACATATGTCAACAAATTCCTCTAGAATATTATAGTTCTTCTCTTACTTTTTCAATGATAATGAAAATTTAATCACTAAAAATACTTCCTTCCAATCATATCAATTCTTTTTTGGATGTTGTTCTACTCTTTCAATTCTCTATAATCATGTCTAGAAATATTTATTGTCTCTTCAATTAAAACCCATTATCATATCCCCTTCATCATACTTTTAAAAACATCATACTATATATTAGATTGATACTCATCTCTCCTATCATCTTCTTCATATAATGATCTAAAATATCTATATACTTTCTATATAATTAATTGAAATGTATAACATCCATGTAAAAAAATTTCAAATTATAATTCAAACCAATATATTTATTTCACCAAATCAATTACTTATTCAGTATTTTGTGAGATTGGGTCATTTTTAATCTCATAAACACCTTGTATTGTTTTAAAAATAACCCCTTAAATTAAATTAATGAACCTTAGAATCATCTATGATTCCACATCACCAAAATTGTTGGCAACTGAATCAAACTACCCATTATGGATTTTCCAATGATAATATGTAGAATAGTTGGTCATTTTTTTATAAAAAAATCCATATTATAAGGGGTTTTCCTTTTGAGTATTTCCTTTTTGATCTTTTATCATTAATTTTGACAATGGATTGTTAAATCAATTTGGACCAAGTTGGTTGTACATGGTTTTTGGATACTGGATGATGTTTTATTTGAAAATGGTATTTTATTACGATCAAAGAATTGAAATAAATTCACGTTGAAAATGTGATAATTAGACCGGCTTTAATATTCATAATATCGTACTAAAATTCATACAATTTTTTTTAGTTTTATCTTTTTTCACTAGAATAATGGTTTATAGGATTCACCTCAGATAAAGAATAAAAATTAGATCATAATGAGTTATTATCTTGGTGTCTTCCTCAATCCGATATAATTCTATTGATTCTTTTTTATTATATATCAAAAAAATGATATGTCTTATATGAAACAAGTGATACTATATTATTTAATGGAATCCAATAATTTGTGCTTCAAATTTAATTTAGGATTGGTTGGAAAGAACAAAGTTGTTTGAGGAATGGGAATTAAATATACATTCCCTTATAATTTATAGAATGTTAAATTCAATCATAAACATATTCAATGTTATGAAAGACATCCTAATATTATCTATGGTTTGAAAAAAAATTGATGGTTATGAAGTTATAATTTTCTAGTCTTAGTTCATTGGTGTGAGAACACGGGACAAAAATTTATTTATTTGCTGTGAAATATGATTAGAATGTGATAAACTGAAGGTGTTTTTTGTCATTAAAACCAATAATCCATAAGAAAAACATACAGATAAATAAGATAGTTTCTGGAGGTTCATTATAATCAAATTTAATGAAGAAAATAAGTCACTTATTTTTAATCTTCTGATAGTGGTCCATCATATGTTGTGTGCAATCGATCATTTGAGGAAGAATAGATTTCCTTAGGTAGTTTTTTGTACCAATGAAATAAGAAAAATAATTCAGGCTTATTTTGGAAATTACCTCAAAATAAAGATATTGAATGATCAATGAATAATGCAGTCAACCATTTTCATCATAATGAACTACTGGTGTAATTAATTATTCACTCTAATATGTTTTTAAATTGTGTCAAGAGAGAATGAAAATATGATATGTTGTATTAATATCAATTGGGATATTAATTTCAAACAAAATAATGTAAAATATAATAGTTTGGGTGGAATAAATCCTATCATAGTGAGGCTTATACTGGTCGTTTAGATTCTGGATGACACTAGTTTCACTCTTGGATGATTGAATATTGATATATAAAAATGAAGTGGAATACTCGTATTAGGTGAATTTTTTTAAAGTGTTATTAGTGGGTGTAATAATAATTTTTTTAATAACATCAAGGAGGTACTAATGTTTTCTCATGGTGATATTGAGTAATTATTTCTGAATGGTCTTCATTGTTTATATTTAATTAGTTAGTTTAGACAACTAGAGAGAGAATATTGTTTTCAGTTGGTAAGGACCATTGTAATAATAAATTATATTGTTTTAATATATTTTATTTGGTATGGATAAACATATTAAATAATTTATTTTCATCAACATAATTAATAAATGAAAATGGGTAGTATAAGTTTCAATTTATGCATAGAAATGTAAGGAAGAAATTAGAATAGAAATAATGAATTTCAATTATTACAGAGAATCGTAATGTGAAAATTAGAATGACAATCATAATCATACTAAGTAATGTTATTTAATTATGATGTGAAATTAATTCGTGATAGTATTTTATAATATTCTAGAATAGTAATTAATACTTGAATAAGTGAACAATGTATTTGAAATATCATGAGAATTCATGATTCTGGAAATTAGGATGAGCATGATTTTTTTCATAATCACGAACATAACATTTTTTTGATGCCTGTAAATAGTGGACGTACTGTGTACATTCTGACATAAGTTATTTATGTGGAATAAGATAAATAATTTATGAAGTTCATGGGATAATATGTAAATGAATCAAGCTTATATGAGGAATTTGTTTGGAAAAAAGATGGAAATGAGAAGAGACGAGCTCATAATCAGAGTTTTCTGAATTAGACCGAGAAATCAGACGATGATTTTAATACTGAAGAAGAATATATTAAATGTTGGATCAGTTATATTATGACATAATTTTCATGTCCTTATTGAGTAATTGGATTAGCTAATCAGATTGGGAAATCAGACTGAGTTTCATTACGTGGTCTAGACAAAGTTCTATCCTTTTACTGGGTATTAAATTGAATAATTTTTTTGAAGATCATAATTTTGAAATTTGATCAAGAAACAACAAGTTATTTTTTAACACAAATTACATTACATTATTCTAGGATACTTTAATCACATGGAATATTTATTTTAACCTAGTTCAACAATAGTGTAATGGAATAAACTACTCATTCTGTTCCACAAAAAAGGGTTGTTTTCTAGTGGATTCAGTGTTGTTGGATTATTTCCTAAATATAAAAAGTATTAGATACTCTGGTTGAGTAGTGAACCTTATAAACTATTATGTTCATATGGATGTTTGTTTAGTTTGTTTTTAATAAGGTAAAAAAACAATAATTGGAGGCACCCATTGATTCATTAGTAAGGAATCCTAAATGAATATGATATCACTAATTTAGCCCTCCACATATCAATGATACAGAGATAATAGTGGGAAATCTCAATCATTATAAAATCTAAAGGTTCCCATTAATTTATAATTGATGATTTTTTGATAAAATTTTATTGAGAATCAAAATTGTTTCAATAGTTAATGTATTCTGATCATCGATTGTAAAAACTGACATATCATGTATGATATAATGTTTCTTCATATAAAATTTATTGTGTAAGATGTTATTGGAGATACAAGTAATGGATATCTTCATATTGATGATAATTATCCTCTTACATCTATTGAAAAGGATAATATTAAGAATTATGGAAAATCTAAGATTTATTTACTTTCAGAACTATTTGAAAGCATGTTATTAAGTGTGAAGGTTTTTTAAACTCTAAATTGTATTTGGGATAAGATGAAAAACATTTATAAAGTAAATAAAAATGTAAATAAGACAAAATTATAAATCTTGATGCTAATGTATGGAGATTGGAGAATGAGTTCCCATTATTATGTTATATACTTATTTAAGGGGCTAAATAAATTTTCAGCACTATCATTTGGCTTCGTGAAAAGTTGGAGGATTCTATAATCCTCAAAAAGATCATAAAAATTCATAAAATAAATTTATGCCAAACTCTCCTCATTAGAATATGGATATCATGAAACACTATCTAAATATGATATTTATATAACTCCCATTAAAAATTAAATGATGAGGGAAATGATATAAATGTAAGAACAAAAGTTTATTGAGAAATCTCTTTCAATGTTTCCTAGAATGAATAATTTGTGAAGGCTCATGAGGAATAGAATTCTTCTAACTAAGACTCTAATAATAATGTATGTAAAAATCATGTTAAATTTTATTCTATTTTTTAATGTTGAGAAAACCTATAGGTTAATATAAATATAAACTTCCCTTTATGCGTTTCCAATTTGAAGTCATTGATCACTTTGAGTAATAATTTCATTCAAAAAGAACTAAGAGGATAGTGATAAAGAATAACATAGGCTGAAAAGGTCAAGGAAGAAACATGGAGATAAGGATAAATCTTTTTCAATTGGAAAATATACATAATTCTTCATATATAAAAAGAAAATTTTCTTATCTAAATATTATTATGAAAAATATAGTGATGGTAAATCAAAAAAAATTATAAGCTTTGATATAATACTTTTATTACACAAGTGATCTTCAAAGAGTTTGAAAGAATAAATTATGAATAATATGAATATCAATTAAAATTTCATCATAAAGAAGAATTGAAATAATTTTTGACATTGATAGGGTGTATTGAAAAACAATTATATTGAGAAGTCAAAACTCTTCCAAAAAATAAAATTTCTGTTCCTAATTATAATTTGAAGCTCTTATAAGGGATTGATGAATTTATAAAATATCATGAGAAATAAAATAATATTATTGAACAAATTGAAGTAATATAAAATGAAAACAGATAATGATGTGGGAATTGTGAAAAAATATATACTAAATATAAATAGAGGGATAAAAATATCAAAAAATATATCTATTAAGTTGATGAAATATTTATAAATTATAAAACTAAGAGGAAAAAAATTTACCAACAATGGTTGAGAAGAATATTGAATTAATTTCTGAGAAGAAGAAAGCAAGGAATGTTATGTATTTTTCTAAGACCATGAAAGCCACAAAGTCAGAAGTGTCATGAATTCTGAGCCCAAAAAAGGTTGTATAATTTATTGTTTTGATCATGCTACATGTATTACCGAGATGAAAACGACAATTCTAGTTGATGATAGAAATGTTGGTGTTCAAAAATGATATGATATGAAAGATGATAAGGTAGATAAAAAACATGTTCACAACTCTTGTAAGAATGGATGTTTCAGAGAAAATATTCATTCTATGGATATTGGTAGTATTGTGGTGGATTTGAAATATATAAAACAATTTTTAGTCTAATAGATAATATTTTCACTATTCCATGAATTATAGAAGGAAATATTTGAGGGAGAGTCATTCTCTTCATTGTAATCAGTCAGAGAAGGATGTTTGAATGAAACATGAGAAGGTTGGGGGAAAATTGAAAATAGATTCCACCTTCAAGAAAATATTTATGAGTGATGTGAAAAACCAAGACATCATGAAAATGTATATCATGTTTTTTTACCAACACAACAAAATTTTCTTCACAATTATTAGAATCTGGATGTAAATAAAGAGAAATGGAAATAAAAATATCATGTTTTAGAAACCATCAATAAATCAACCAACAAAGAACATCCAATCATCCTTGATAGTTTTTATTCTTATAAAACGATATGATATCTAATATTTTTAAAACAATTCAAAATACATCCATGAAGGAATAGAGACATTCACCAATGATAGGTCGCTAAGAATTAAATGTATTTGATCAACCAAAATTGGGAATGAAATGATAGTGTCCAAGAATTATAAGTATGTTGATGGGTTAAACACGTCTTGATATTTCTATAAAAAAAGTTACAAAATGAAAAAAACTATTTTTAGAAATTAAGGGTTTTATTTGTAAAAATAAGGAAGATGGAATCATAGATAGAAGACTCCAACATACAAAAGGAAACATATTCCAAGTTAGTGAAATATAAAAAACTTCTTACATAGGCATAGTGGAAGAGAATAAGTTGTGGAATAAAAGGATGATGCACATGTTTTTGAGAAACATGATCAAGTTATCAAATAGATTTACTACCAATTAAATTCCAAATATGTCTTAATAAAGATATTTGTGTTCCACTGTTTATTAAAATGTAATGATTATATATTTTGTGCATCAAGACAATCAAATTTTTTCTCAATTACACACTGATCTTATCCATTTAAATATCTATAGTCCAATGTGATGAAATAATCCAATGGATATAATAACTTCATCAGTTTTCATCATTACATTACACACATTACTTTTGTTATGTTTAAAAAACATATGTATGATGCTTTGGAAAAAGAATAAAAGTTTCATGATGAAATATGAGATGTAATATGAGTATTATGTGATGATTTTGAGAACTAATAATTGTGATTAATACAAAATATAATAATTTTAATGTTATTTTGGGAAGCATGTAATTCAATATAAGTTTATTTCACCATTAAATCCTCATGAAAATGGTGTTTTAGAATGAAATAATGGAGGTTTGGTTCAAATGGTGAGAACTATGTTACTTTAAAATGGTTTCTCTCATTACTTTTGGAGGCTAGAAATGAGTAATATTTTTTATATTCATGACTGGAGTTTCTATATTACAAGTTTAGATAGTACTCTATATACTTTTTTATGAAAAACCCCCATGGTTGAATCACTGATGAGTTATTTGGAGTCCATATATCGTAAATAAGTAGGGTGGGAAAATTGTAATGTTTAGTAGAGAGGTAAAGATGAAATATTTCTTTTCTATGATCCAGAAGGAAGATAATACAAATGTTTCAACAAAAAATTAAGAATAATTATTGAATGTATTGATGTGAATGTTTTTAAAAAAACATGAGGAAGATAAAGAGACTCATATAGATAAGTAAAATAAACAAACTCATACATAGATTAATTATAAATAGAATAAAAGAATTTATAATAATAATTCTAATAATGATACAATAAATTATAATTCTACAAATAAAGAAGAATCAGACTAATCTACTTATACTAATTATAAATAATTTTAAAAATATCATCCTAGGATTAGGAATCAAGTGGAGGCTCAGAACATTATTGGTGCACAACATCAAAAGATTCAGACAAGGATAACATCAAATGTTGTTACACAAACATATATGTATTCAAAAGTTGTGCTAAAATATGTGAATGATTGTTTTGAGCATCTATAATGGGTTCATGCTATCAATGAAGTCCATGATCAGATATAAAATAATGATAGTTGGGATCTCATATATAATAAACCAAACAAAATTTCATTCATAAACAATTTGTGTTCTAAAATATGCTAAATATTCAATAGGGAATGATAAAAATCAAAGCAAGATTAGTCTGTATTGGCTACTTGAAATTTGAATGCATTGATGTTGATGAGTATATTTATCCTATTTAATGTATAGAAAAAATTAAAATCATTTTTGTATTACTGAAAAATATAGTAAAAAATATTAATGATGGGTGTGAATTACGCATTTTTTAATAGGTATCATGATTTGGATGTTTATATTGAACCAAAATGTGGTTTTATTATTGTGAAATATGAAATTTATGTGTGATATATTAAGAAATAATAGTATCACTAAGAAAATTTCTGAGGTATTGTTATTCCAAATTGTATAATTCCTATAGGACGGTGGGTTTTAAGAAAGGAATAGTTAATAACAATCATTACATAAATGAAATAAATGAGTTTTCTCTCAATATAATTATTTATGATTATGATAATATATTTTTTAAGAATAATGAGATAAAATTTGAACTATTTTCTAATGAAATGAAAATTTTATTTGAAATTTCCATTCTAGTGGAAATAAAACAAATTCTTGGGTTACAAATCTTACAAAAGAATAAACACATTGTTTTCATTCCAATGAAATTTTTGCGAAGGGAAATATTAAGATGTTTGTTACCGAGAATTTGAAACCCTTTTCCACATCAATTTCAGGGGGAAACAATTTTTTTATAGTTATAGAAAAATAGTGACTATCTTAGATAGTTTCAAAAAATTATTAGAAATATTATATATTTGAATACCCCCTAAACTGACATAGTTTATGTTGTTACCTTTTGTGTATGATTTCAAGGTTATCATAATATATCACACATTACTGATTGGAGAATTATTCATAGATATATAAATGGAATAATAAATTTATAAATTAGGTATGATTGATCAAATAGTATTAACTTTTTTGGGTATTCATATGAATATGGGAAGAAAATGTTGATGATAGAATATCGACATTTGGTGGAGTTTTATTTGAGGGGAAAACTTTTGTTTGTTGGTATACAAAGAAATAATATTCATTAACTCTCAGTAAAAATGAATATGTGTATGTTTCTTTCCTTAAAGATACTATCCAACTTTTGTGGAAGAGGACTATGTTGATTCATTTACTTGTTTTAGCATTGTTACCCATTCACTTTGGTTATGAAAATCAAAGTGTAATCACATTTATGAGGAATATGGTAAAACATTTTCAATAAATACATATTGATACCAAAAATATATTTATAAAATATCATGTAGAGAATAATTTATTTTTTCAAGAGTATATTCCTATATCCGAACACGTTTTGGATATTATTACAAACATTTACCGAAGGAATATTTTTATAAATTTGGGTTAAATGTCTGCATCAAACATCTTTCTCATCTTGGTGGAGGTATATTTTTTGTCCCCTAACTCGTATTGTATATGGATAGCGTTGTCAACGATGGTTAATGTTATCATAAATCAATCCATTGAATATCTGGTAAACCTTTTAATGAAGCATGTATAAAGGGGGAGTTATGGGTAAGATGTGAAATTAGCATGTAAGTGTGTGAACATTTCTAACTATTTTTTTGTGTTAGTTTAGGAAAATATTTTCAGTATGAATGTTTATGAAAATAAATATGTGAATAAAAGATAAATATGTTTCATGAATACTTGTTTTCTGGAAACATGGTTTTGATATCAATAATACATATTTAATATAATGTGTTATCTCATGTAGGATTTGACTTATGGGTATGTAATCTATACAATGTGATTTCAATGCTGAATGATTTATGTATCATGTTTGAAAAAAAATATGTGGGGGGAGATTAATGGGACCCAATTTCTTGTAGAAGGTTTTTGGATTCTGGAAGATTTATTCTTTTAAAATGTGTTGTATTTTGTTTTTAAATAAAGGAAATCAATTCACTAGGTATAATTTGAAAATCATATTAACCATCATATTAATAGCATAAAGTATAATATTCATATGAATGTTTATTGGTATAAGAATGAGTTTTATGTAAGAAAGGATTAAGTGAGCACCTAGTGTCCATAATGTAATGAATATCACAATCAGAATTTGTTTTGATGAATTTCTAGATTTGATATAAATCTAACGATCCCATATTTTTTATTTTCAGGAAAAAACATAAGTCATATGTAATTATTTTTATACTATTTTGATGAATGAAAGAGGGACATGTTCTAAAAATCTTATTCATGTTTAGTTGTAATGAAAGAAGTTGTTGGAGGAATATTAACTTACAATTCATTCTTTTACAAGTTAGACAATGTTGAAGATGATAATTGACATATTCAATGTCCTGAAGCAAGCCCTAATACTTGGTTAATTTTATATAAGGAAGTGGATAATGAAAATGTTTTCTAATCTGATTTCATCAATGTTAGAATACTAGAATTTCTATTAAAATGACTAGAATGATGATCATAACGTGAGAAACCGACGATGCTAGTTTTCCATGAGAACAATAATCCAGGATGAAAAATCATCAAATAAGTAATTTATGTACTGGATTTTCATTGGGATCATATTCAGAAAAGAAAAGAAGCCACTGATGTTGAATATACTGATATCGGTCCCTCAGACGCGGTGCTCCCCTGATCATCATAGCATGAATTTCATTAATTTTGATGTTGTGGGAACAAATGAAAAATAAAAACCAATTTTATGTTTTTTTGGATAGATGTACGAAAAATAATATTGATAAATTTTAATCAACAATGTAGTAAACCATTTTAATCATATAGAAATATTGGTCAGATTACTTCGTATCTCTCATATGGTTTTCCATCGGGTCATGTGAGAAAGAAAATTTGTTAATTTTTTTATATCAATTGGGGTAATACATTAAAAAATAATGATCCCAACCATCATATGGGGTGTGACACCAATTTAATTCGAGGGAATAAGAGGTTGATCCATAATATGCAAGATGACAATTATATCTCTATCAGATGTAGGAATATCATTCTAAATAAAAGATGAAAAACAATCTTGTTCAAATATGATATAATATGTGTTGTTAAAGGGATCTAATGATAATTCTTTATGAACATGAAGAAGATAGAAAGTTTTTTTCCAGAGTATCTTGAAGATGTTTAAATAATGGTTTCCATTGTTTATATCTTATTATTTACATTAGAGAATTAGAGGAACAATAGTTTTTTCAGATAGAATGGATAATCATTGAAAGAAGAAACGTGTTTTCCATATTTTAAATTAAGTGCAGAACATAAATCAAAAGAATTTTTTTATTCATCATACTGAAGAATCTGAATAGGGGGGATTTTTTTAGTTGATGTGGAGAAAAGTAATTACGAAAATAGAATGGGGAGATTTTGTCTCAATTTTTGGGGATAATACAAAATGGAAAATGAGAATGTAAACCAGAATCAGACATAAGAATATCAATAAATATGATTAGAATTGAATCCATGAGAATATTAATGAATATTTGAGGAGAGTTAGGATGTTTTGAATAAGTAAAATATGTATCCAAAATTTAAGGATAATTGATGATTCATTAAATTGGATTGAGCAGGAAATGTTTTCCAATGCCCAATTCATTTGTGGGTCACCAATAAATAGTAGATGAATATTTTTCTTCATTACGAAAGTAATTTTTGGGGATAAAGATGTCAAATTATTTACATTCCAGGGAGAATAATTTCACATATTGTGCAAACCTATGGATGTAGGCTAGGTAAAATAAGGAAAGGATAAGTAACAAAATCATAATTAGAGTTTCCATAATCAGACCGAGTAATCGGACAAGGATTTTTGGATAGATTTAGAAGTAGTTTAGAATAGATTCAATTGTTTTCTAAAATAATTTTCTTTTTTAATGTGTAATAAAACAAATGATTGTATTGGGAAATTTTATTGAGTGGCTTTGTGATGTCCATAAGATGTTCTTTCCTACTACTAGGCAGTAATGTGATGATTTTTGAAGATATTATTTTGTAATGTTGATCAAACATCACCATAACATGTTTATTTACACAAATTTTATTACGTAATTTCATGATACATGAATAAAATGAAATATTTTAGTTTACATAGTTCCAATTTAGTGTATTTTCATATCCTACTCATTGTATTCAACAAAAAATGAATATTTTCTAGTGGATTGTGAGGTATGAGATTTTTTCCAAACCATATAATGGATTATCTACTATTGTGGAGTAGTGGGCCTTGTAAATTATTGTGTTCTGGTGGATGTTTGTTTGATTTTTTTCATCAGGGTAAACACTACATTATAGGGGACAATGGATGATTCAAAATTAAGAAAATATAAAAGAAAAATATATCATTAATTCACCCCTACCCTCCTAATGATTCCTAGACTCTAATGGGAAATCTCAAAAACAAGAGATTCATCACATAGATTAACATTTTTTTCATATGTAGACTCAAAGAAACACATCAGGGCCCCCAAATGTCTCTTGGCCCTGGAATATTCTCAATGGTACACCATAAGATCACCACGGGGACTACCATGACTATTTTGACCTCAGATTCATCACACATGAATACTAGAATATCACCATATGTACCACCATAAAAAATTTGGTTGAAAACTCCCATTTCACCGCAACCATAAAAATTACAGCTTTCATGGTTGTGGAATCATCGACTCTTCTACATCTTCACCACAAACACTATTTTGGAACGACCTTTATTATTTTTTGACATTCAATTAAAAACACCCTCAAACACTGTCAGTTCTTTAAATAGATTCTCTAAACATCAACGATCCTTTTACACAACATCAAAAGAAAAAATTGTGATAAACCAATAATCATATATAACAAAGTTGAACATCATTTAACATAGAATCAACTGACCTTAGCATAGAATATGATTTATGTAGTAATAAAAAACACTAAATGAAATATTCTTCAATCAATCTTCAACCTCACTCTTCACAATAACCACATTACCACCTATTTGGATGAACAATGTCCACCATTGGATTTTTCTTCAATAAACGGAACATAAATCACTATGAAACAACAAATACATATAAACAGATCAAAATATAAATTTTATATGAATACCTTATTTTACATGGTGTAGGAAAAAATAACATTGAATAAATAGTACCATGATATCCAAAAAATAGTTATCTATATATAGATTAATTTACACGAACATCATAAATTTAAATGAGAAATACATCACCACGACATCAAACCATTCAATCGATAATGATTCCGGGACCACACATAATAATCTATTAAAACTATTAACTAATACTGAAACCACAACGTAATCCTTTTAAATAATATTCCAAAATATGTTCTCAATTTCAAGCGATAATTCGCCAAAATGCAACACATTTCAATAGAAAATCACCCTTGATATATACTACCTATTTAAAAAATAATAAGATCATAAAGATAAAAAATGATTTTTGTTGTCATCTTTTCTCCCCCTTTGATAAAAAAAATACACTGTAGTTATGAGAGATGGAATTGAAACAATGTATCTTATTCATATAATGATTAAGGATGAACACTTAACATCAACCACTGATTTAAGATTTTTTCCTTTTATTGTGGTTTGGTGAAGAAATTGAAAATATTCCCCATTCTGGGAAGAATTATTATTTTAACTCTTTATTAATTATTACATCATTGATGGAGGGATATTTTCTATCAATTTCATTGAATCATGAATATGAAAATATGTTCTTCGAATGATTAATCTTGAATTTATTATCACATCCCAAAAGTATTGGGATCCTTAAATAAATGTTTAAATCATCTAACTATGTATTATTACACAAAAATGTCGTTGATGTTTGGGTGGATGTCACTTATTCATCCTTGATAGTTATCAAAGAGAATGAATTCACCTTCTTGGAATTCTAAAAAATAGATCATTATTTAAGAAATAATTCCAAATATGATTATCATTCCAATAATCAACACTTCCTTCGCAATCTACATATAAATAACCAAACTAGTAAATAATCACATTATTGTTATATTTCCATTCATAGTACACTTTACCTTGATTTATCTTGGTATTCTATTTATATACCAGAAATTAGGAACTTTTGGGGTACTTTCATACTGAGAAAACTATTTTACACCTTATTCTCAACTACATCCTTTAATATGTGATATTTTATATAAATGTTATTGGATCATTAATATGAACATGTGTTCTTTGAATGATTAACAGTTCTTTGATTATCACATCTTAATAGTACTGGAATCATTACATAAATATTTAAAACTTCTAACTATGTATTATTACACATTAATGTTTTTTTATGATTGGGTGGATGTCATAGATTCATCGTTGATTGTTATCAAGGACACTGAATTCATCTTCCTTGAATACTTACAAATACAAAATTATCTATGAAATAATTCCACATAAGATTAAACTTCCAATCATCCACAAATCCTTCGTAATATATATATAATAAAACAAACGACCCAATAATCAACTTTTTTTCATATTTCCATGCATAGAACAATATCTGTTGCCTTTGTCTTGATATTATATTTCCATCCAGTAAACGAGGTTCTTTTGGGTTACTTTGATACCGAAAAAACTGTATAATTGTGGGAAGCATCCAATTCCTCTCTCAATAAAACATAATAACCACACAAACATTTCTCTCTATTATCCTACATTTACATTTTCTTATCATTTTATTTATCTCAATCCTCCATGGGTTCTAATATTTTTTATGTTATAATTTTTATTAAAGAGCGTGGATCGAGGGGATGTGTGGGAGTGCACCCTAATCTACATAACGAAATGGTACACATATTCTACTGAATCACTATTGAGGGCCACTAGAGAAATGATGTGTCCAGTAGTGGTGTAACAATTATACTATACCCACAAAAAAATTAGTGGTCCTATTCTAACCAACCATGGGAAAAAATTGGCTATTGTATAATATTGTATAGAAAGTAGATAGTATGCAGTCGACACAGAGTTTCCAGTGTTGTTGCTGGACAAGGGATATCATTTGGGATTATATGTATCATTAAAAATAACATATATTTTATTGTTATAATATTCCCCCATGACCTATATTCAATCATTTGAAATTTGGGAGTCATTATTATGAAATTTTTTATTCCAAAATGTCGATTCGTGGTCGATTTATGCACTGTTCATAGTGGTGGTTCGTGGTTACTACAACTCACTTCTTCATTGACAATTATTCCTTATTCTACATAATCATACAATCCAAGGGATAAAAAACCATACTAATTCACCCCATTTGAGTCCTCTAATTTGGAATAATGATTTTAGGGATCTCAACTATGTTTTTTTGAGTTTTTTTCTATTTAGCTTGTGGATTTCTTCTGGTGATTTAGATTATATTGTATTTTACCCAATCATATCCATTTTTAAATGAATATATGATTCCATTTATTTCATATTGTCATACAAATATCTTATAATGTATCCCCCTTATATAGTAGCTATATCTATGATTAAAGTATTCTTGATATTTTGATAAAAGTGTTATAATGAGGGAAATTAACCTCAAATGATGTTAATACTATGTTGAATGAAATGTGATATTAATTTTTAAATTTATATTCCATTATTTATATTTATAATTATATTTTATGTATTTATGTTGATGATTCCCAAATTGATGAAAAAGTGTGTTTTTCCAAAGCATAGGAGTGAGTGAACTTCATTGAAGTGATGCTAATGAATAATAATTCCTTCAATTTCATTTAATTATAAATTATTATTATATTTCATTAAATTTATTAGCTGTATCTATATTCATGGTGGAATGTGAAAGGAAAATTTGTAAAATTAAATGATTTATTGAAAATGGAAATATTAGAGGATATGGTCTTTTATGTGAAACTTAAAGGATTAAAATTTTTAAATGAATCAATTAAGATATCCCTTTTAAGGGTGATGAATTAAAATGAATAAATAAATATAAGATATAACTTTCAGGAGTAATGAATTATATTAAATGATTGAAATGGGATGTCCATTTGAAGGGTTATTAATTTAATTTTTTTGACATTCACGATAAATTAGAATATTCCTCTGTGGTGTTCAAGGTGAGATAATTAATTGTATTATTTTTCCGAGTGTGATTTTGGTGTATGATATGTGGTATTATTATTTAATTGAAATAATCACCTATATTTGTATGGATTTAAAAACCAGAATGGATAATAGGATTCTCTAAGTATCCATGTGAAGAATTTTAGTATTATTCTCTTCATAGTGGCCTTATATGGTACCTAGGGAACCTAAGTTATTGAAAATTATTTAGGCATGAATATGATAAGATTAGGTGTTTGGGAGAGGTCGATTGATTGATTATTTTACAATGCATGCAATTTTTTACATTGATGTACATGGTTACTCTATCCTATATAAATCGACTCGTCCCCCAGGGCTTGTGTTGTGACTACCCCAAGCCCACCTTTTATAGGCTAGGGGCTGGCGACTAGAACCAAAGGCCAATTTCCTAAAACTGGGAAGGCATTTACTTTCTAAAATGTAAACACACACAAAATTAAGAACACAATTGGAAAAACACATAGTAAACTATATAACAAAAGATTAAAGAAAGTAAAAGGGGCCAGATTACAAGCCCAACAAAAATGGTACAACTACAACTAAAATGAAATACAACTGAATAAAGAGAATAGATAGCTACTGGATCATCCTCCAATGATCCTACCTGAAGGTTAGGTATAGATCGCCTCCTCAGAAATCCATGTCCGTCTGTATCCTCCGGGTACCATCCAGTCTTGGTAATCTCAGAATCCATCAGCGTTGTTTGTCTTATGCATTCAACACAACGAAGTGCAGGCATAGCCCATGAAGGGGTGAGTTTAACAACACTCAATATTGACCCTGAGACCCTCTAGGTATCACTATATCTAGCAAGGATAAACAAAAAAAGAAAGAAATCAATAGATAACCCTATATAGGTATATTCCTATATAAATACATTTGTAATCAAGTGGTCCATCTTAATCACGAGGAAACCATAGAAAAAAACTAACTCAGCTTAACAAAGATTTTATTCTAGATGTAGTATCAGGAAACATCCAAAGTCACATTGTCGAAACCATGACAGCTAGAAAACTCCTCCTCTATCGAGTATAGTGGGCCAACTGCGACCCCAAGCATGATTTCCACTAACTGTGGACTAATGAGGTACTAATCCAATAATGTATTATGGATCTTACATGTCACCTAGCATGCTATCCCTCGTAGCCTGCATAGGAACACCTCCTGTCGAGTATTGTGGGTCCGCTGCGACACTAAGGCACTCCCCCACTGTGGGTCTTCTGTGACACCAAGGCGCTCCCCACTGGGCTAGTAGAGTCACTCTGAGTCAAAACGGTCACGAGTCGTCAGGTCTCAGCAAGCTACTAGGTCTACACACTACTCTCACTCGTCTCTGAGAGGATTCCCTCCACCAGTCACTGGTCGATACTCCATGTGTCACGATGTCCCATGAAAAAGTATCCCAATGGTCTGCCACGTCATAGGGGTTTCAACGCAACAGATGACCCGTCAAACGAACGTCTGGTTTTGAGTTAATAACGTTTTAGTCCTAGAGGACCAGTTGGATTAGTGCTTGATCCAAACTGACCATTTCCCATCTCAATCCAAAAATCCATGGGAGTATACTCAAAGGGACCATCTTGCTCCAAGTTTTCCAACACCGCTGATGGTTCGTCAAACAGACATCTGGTTCCAAAGATATGGCCGAAGGAGTGTAAATGGTCATAGTGGGCCCAGGTCTGGCCTGACACGGTTGGACCGACCCGACCCGTTCGGCGGCCCAACCTGTTGGGTTCAGCCCAACATGTTGTGCTCGACCCAGCAGGCCGTGAGGGGCCGCTAGGGTGGATCGGCTGCAGAGGGTGCCATAATGGCAAGAGGTTGCAGGGCGGCTAGGAGAGCCCCGTGTGGCGTGACCAGTAGGGGCCCTACCAGGGAGGGTAGTGCGGCTGGTGGGGGGAGCCACGGTTAGAGAGGGTGGCGCGGTTGACGGGAGGAGCGGTTGGTGGGCGGCATAACTAGGGAAGCTTGGCCAGTGAGCGGCATGACCGGCAAGGGCGGCATGGTCGATGATTTTGTGCAGTCGGTCGATGGCATGACCTACAAGGCCAGAGTGCCATGGGGGAAGCGCAGGTTGCATTGGCCGTGGGTGGCAGTGCATGTGCCTTTTTTGCCTTCTGCCATCTGAAGAGTACACCAAAGAAGAATGACGGAGGTTTTGGGCCATTTTCGTTTGTCCCACACCTTCCTCGTTTAGTGTCGTAGCATTTGGAACAACAAGAAACAAGAACGAAGAACTGCAAATTTTACAACCTCTATAATGATTCATTCCCAAACCACAAAAGAAAATTAGGAAATCCTTATCATGCAAGTAAAACCCCTACCCAATCTTTTGATGACATCAACGAAGATGGAAGAAGGTGAAGTTGTCTTCGTTCATCGCGGCTTCCACACATCTTCAATACCGATCGCGTGCGTCAGTTCGTCATTGTCGAAGACGTTCCTCCTTGAATGGTGTCCCGATGAAGACATCGAAGTTGGCATTCTTCATCGGTGGAGCATTCTTCGTTGGAGAGCGCATTCTTCATTGGAGAATAAGATCTTCATTGGAGAGTGTAATCCTTGAAATTTTGGGTGTCGCAACACTTTACCAGTGCTTCATCGCTTGGTGAATCCATCCAAAATCCTCCTCCCATGCTCCATATATATAAGTGAGTTGTAAGAGGTATGTAACTATCATTTAATTTTGACGATTCATTTATCAGGAACCTTCCTAAATTCCAATGACGTTGTTACTTATTTATTAAAAATGGTCAAGCCCACTAATTTATGTTGTCATAATAATGTTGTGGGTTGGAACAAATCATATTGGATTAATTAAATTGGATAAATTAAGTGTTGTTCTGTCATAATTAAGTTGGGGATGGTTGGCACAATTAATATGGAGAAATCACAAGAGGCCCCTCCACATTAATTTGGGAAGTTGAGAGTTTCTCTCAATTAAAAGGGGGGTTTAGTCCCAGGTGGTCCCCATTACCATAACCTCTCATGAGAAGTTATGGTGTAGGTGGTCCCCACCACCATAACCCCTCATGAGATGTTAAGGTCTGGTGGTCCCCACAACTCGCCTTCCACTTGAAGGTTTAGTTATGGGGGACCCCACCTCTTAAGACCCACCTGGCTATTGCAAATAAAAATAAAAATATCATAAAATTTTATTTTTATTTTATTCACACATTAAAATCCCAAATACTAACATTCAGCCTCGACATACTACCATCGAGGTGAAACCCTTCTTAAGAGAATATCGGTGCTGTGAGTTCAGCGGTTCCCTTAGATTTCAATTTCGAGCACCGGTTCAAAATACAAAAAAACACTCAAATGATTACGGAACATACCAAAAATAATTCTCAAAAATTCATTATGGGCACTCCTGGCCTTGGAATCACACGTCGTTAATTCTCACAGACTCATAAAATTCCCATACAATAAAAACAATTAATAAAAATTCTGGGCCTTTATATTCTCCTCACCCCATGATTTACGTCCCTATAATCCACAACTCAATCTAAGGGAACAAATGGGAGTATTGAGCATGCATCTGAGATTCCAACTCTAATGTGTTCTTCTGGAGAATCCCATGCTGCTAGTGAATACACACCAGATGTATCTACTGTCCATGAAGGACCTGCTCTGTTCAATCCCTAATATCCACTTGAACATTCGTAAATGTTCCCCCATCATCGATGTCTAGATCTCTGTGGTAGATGATGTGAGATGAGTCGTTCACATATATCCTCAGTTAGGATATGTGGAAGAAGTCTTGAATTTGGTGTAACTGAGGTGGAAGAGCTAAGGGGTATGCCATCATGCTAACTCTATTGAGGATCTTAAAAGGTCTGATGAACCTCATAGATAACTTGTCACCTCGACCAAATCTCTGCAAACCCCATCGAGGTGAGACCCATAGAAAGAAGTGGCCTCCATCCTCAAACTCTAGAGGTATTCGTCTCCTATCAGCATAAAACGAATATCTGCTCTATGCTATCGTGATTCTCTCCAAGATGATCTCCACCTTCATTGTGGTAGCCCGAACCATCTCTAGTCCCATGAGTGCTAAATCCCCTAGGTCATTCTAGCACAATGGTTATCTTCATTGTCTCTCGTACGAATCATTGAATGGTTCTATCCCAATAGTGGTGTGATAGATGTTGTTGTATGCATACTCCACCAAAGGAATGGGTTCCTCCCAGCTGTGACCAATGTTGAGGACACCAGTACGCATCATGACCTCGGGGGTCTGAATGGTCTGCTCAGTCTGGTCATCCGTCTGAGAATAGAAGGTGGTGCTCAAATGAAGTTTCATCCCAAAAGCCTCTAGAAACCCCTTCCATATCCTGGTAGTAAAATATGTATCACGATCAGAGACAATATTCATGGGTACTCCATGTAGCCACACAATCACATACACATAGAGGCATCCCATGCTCTATTCTGAACCCTTCTGTCTGATCGGTAGGAAGTGGGATGACATGGTGAGTCGGTCAATGATCACCCAAATCATGTCAAGTCTCATATATGTACGTGGTTGACCCATCACAAATTCCATGGATATCCCATCCCACTTTCACTCTGTGACCTTTAATGGATGAAACAATCCTGCAGGTACCAGATTCTCGGCCTTCACTTTTTGACAAGTGAGGTATCGAGAGAAAAACTATGCAACTTCATTCATCCTTCTCAGACACCAATGCATTCTTCGGAGATCCTGGTACATATTCACCACTCCTATATGTACCTCTCGTGGTGATGTGTGGAACTCCATCAACACTTCCTTCTAAAGTGACACTGGAACCATGGTACATCTTCTGAAGGGGATGACGTGCTCCCCACCCTTAGAAAAATCATCAGGTTCATGTCCTGTGGATATCATAGAACATAATATCTCACATTCAACATCCCCACGATGCACCTCTCTAACTCATTGATGAAGTGGGGTAGTGACTATAAGAGACTATAGAAAAGCCGATCTATCTCTATCCACAAATGATATATGAAAAGTGGCCAACTACTCTGTCACCTCACCTAGAAGTTGTATACCAGATCTCGTAATGAGTGTATCTTCAAAAACCATCCACTCCCATTATTATATACTATCTTGAAGTCATAGTCCTGGAAGAACTCATTCCAACTTTATTGTCTCAGGATCAGGTCCTTCTTGGAGAATATATACTTGAGACTCTTGTGGTCAGAGTACACTGTAAAACATTCACCCATCAGATAGTGCTGCCACATCTTCAAGGCAAAGACCACTATTTTTAACTCCAGTTCATGGGTAGAATAGTTCGTCTCATGTTGTCTTAGCTATTGATAACCATATGTGTTCACTTCATTCTCCTGCATCAGGAAACATCCGATTCTGATCCCTGATTTGTCGTAGTAGACTATGTACCCTATTCCTTCCTTTAGAATCCTCAAAATGGGGTCACTAGTCAACCTCTTCCTCAACTCCTAAAATATCTACAAGCATCTCACTGACCACACAAAGGGTTCCCCCTTCTTCATCATGGATTATTGTGGTGCTGAAACTCCGGAGAAATCTGGCTCAAATCTCTAGTAGTATCTAGCCAATCCCAATAAACTTCTTACTTATGTCCCACTCATGGGTGGATCCCAAGAATGTACCGCCTCATTATCTGTTGGATCCACTATAAATCTGGCATCCTATATGACATGTCCTAGTATATGGACCTCTCATATCCAAAACATGAACTTTGAGAGCTTAGAATAAAGCTGGTGCTCTCAAATTGTGTCCAGTGCTACCCACAAATAGTAGGCATGCTCCTCCTCAATAGTCGAGTAAATTAGATTTTTGTCGATGAAGACTATGACATAGTTGTCAAGGAATGGAAGAAATATCTGGTTCATGATCCCCATGAACACTTATTGAGTAGTTGTTACACCGAAAGGCATAACCATTAACTTGTAGTGGTTGTACCAACCTATCAAAGCTGTCTTTTCCACATCCTCATCTCGTAATTTGAGCTGGTGATATCCTGATCTGAGGTCTATCTTCGAGAACCATCATGATTCCTTATATTGATCAAAGGAATTGTCAATACTCGATATTGGATACTTGTTCTTCACGGTCACTTGGTTCTGGTGCTGATAGTCAACACAAAGCCTCGTGCTCCAATCCCCCTTCTTGGCGAATAGAATCGGGGCTGTCTGAGGAGAAACACTTGGCTGAATGAATCCCTACCCCTGTAAGTCCTCCATCTGTACATGTAGATCACAAAGCTCTGCGGGAGCCATCTGATATGCTGGTGCAGATATAGATTCCATCCTGGGGTGCGAGTAAATGTAAAATTCCACCTCCATGTGTGGAGGTAGACCTGGGACATCATCATGGAAAACATCTGCGTAGTGGCCCACCACTACAGGATATGTCAGACTCTCCACATTAACATCTCTGAGGGTAAGGCTAGACAACTGATGAGTGATTGGAAGAACTCTCCTTCGAGAAAGACCATCTTGTGCTTCAAAGTCTCCCTTCTCACCGATGAAGGTAAACCTGGTCCCATCCGTGTGGACACAACTCACTTTGTGCATAATACAGTCAATTTGAGCATAGACTGTAGATAAATAGTCCATACCCATGATGACGTCGATAGGCCTCAACGTAGATTCTAGGAGATCCCAGATAAATTTCTCACCTCCTAGAGTATGCTAACACTACTGACACCAGTTCCATATAATTGAATCCACTCCTATAAGAGTATCTAGATATATGTATCGAGCCAATTACTCAGTCGGAATCTTCGAGCTCCTAATGAGAGAAGTGGAAATAAATTAATGACTAGAACCTATGTCTATATGTACTGCAATTATGGTGGAATAGACACAGACTGTACCACGTATCATCTCTGGAGTGCCGTGGTCGTAGGCCTCAGCTGCCTAGAGTTGAGCTCTATTCTTTACACATACTTCCAATGGTCGGGGTGGATCCCCTGGTGGTGGTGGCAGTAATATCATGAATTGTCTCCCACTGCCAGCTGCATGACCAGTTCCTCTGCCACATCTGCATGGTCCTTGCAGATCACCTTGATCAAATCTCTGAATCTAATAGAGTGGTCCTTCGACCGTCTTCTGATCATCCGAACAACGGGTCAGAATTTCATGAGCCATGTGACCCTACCCGACGAATGTGAAACAATTCCCACCCGATATGTCAGTCTCCGCTTTGGGTGCCCCGCACAACCGATTCTAAGTCATGCGATCGTCCACCTATAGGTATGGTCATCTTGGACCTCTGTGACGTCTATCTGCTGTCATCTACAGAAGACTCTACTACATGATGATTGGTGGTGGTCTCTCTACTAGAGACTACTCAGCAAGGAAACTCTCCTCTAGGGGGGCTCTCTCTAACACCCACTCTTGCGTAGGGATTCTGAGTGAGATCACTGAAGACTTGATCTCCCTTCTAAGACCCTGCTCGATGGTCTGGGCCTAGAAGAATGTGTCCCACACAATATCGGTGGAGTAGCGTGATACATATAAGAACCTTTTGAGTACTGAGCTACAGTCATGCTTCCCTACTGCATATGATGTAGCTCTTGAATGCGCACTATGCGAAGAGTCGTTGGAACAAACTCTACCCGAAACAGGCTTTTAAAGTCTACCCATATAATTGTCACCTCGTCATGAACCTGGAGCATCAATCTCCACCACATTCTGATTGCTTCCTGTAGAAGGCTAGAGACAAAGATCACTATAAGGTCTGCTGGAGTCCCTTCTAGTCGAAACAATCTCACCACAACATCCATAAAATCCTCAACCTCCTATGGTTCTATCTCTCCCCTGATACTGGGTGGATTATGAAGTTAGAACTCATTCAACATGCTCAAGCGGCGTGCACCATCTACTGCTGGGGATGGTAGCATGTGTGGCCCAATGGTGAATGGTTCCATTGGTGCCTCTGCTGATGCCTCTACTGGAAGAGGTCCCTACACCGAGGCCTTGTCCCTCGATGGGATATCAGTGTGTACAACTCTTGGAACACTAGTCCGTTGTCTGCATGAAGTCATTATTAAAAAAAATATGCGCTCTACCGTCAAAAAAGTTATACCTTGTGAGCTGACCTAGGGAGTTGACTTAAAGAAAACATTGGAAAACACACACTCAATCAGTGTATTCCTGAACTGAGTTAGAAATCATAATTTAGGGTCTTTGTGTATGGATACGTCGACCACTACACTAAAACTAGACTCCCATAACGGAAAAACTCACTCACCACACTTATCACTATTTCCTAACAATAAAAAAAGATCAGAGTCCTTTGTTTTGCAGTACAACCTACTCCTTTGATACCATTTTATCACGACCCATCCCCTGGGTCCCATGTCGTCACTACCCCAAGCCCGCTTTCCATAGGCCAGGGGCTGGAGACTAGCATCAAAGGCATAATTCCCTAAAAATTGGAAGGCATTTCCTTTATAACCAGTAAAAACACACACATTAATGAACACAACTGGATGAAACACCATGTAAACTATATTACCAAGGCATGGTAAAAGAAAAAGGGTCCATAATAAAAGCTCAACAGTAAAGGTACAATTATAACTAAAATGAAATACTACGGATGAAAGAGAAAAGACAATTACTGGATTGTCCTCTGAGGTTCATACCTGAAGGGTAGTTACATATCACCTCCCCAGCACTACACATATTTTCTTCTCCTCTGGGTACTGAAACACTGTATGGTCCATTTTTGGGTACCTTCCATTCATGGTACTATCATCCTCCATCAGCGATGTCCGTCATCTACATCCAAGACAATGAAGTGTGGGCGTAACCCATGTAGGGGTGAGTATAACAATACTCAGTAGGGACCTTGAGACTCTCTAGGTCACACAAAATCCACCAAGGATAAACCAGAAAGAATGAAATAAAAATATAACCCTACATAGATATATTCCCATACACATACCTATTTTATCAAGTGATCCATCATAATAATGAGGAAAAAACTGACTCAGCTCAACCAGGTTTTTATTCTTGGTCTACTATCATATAACATCCTTAGTCACATTGTCAAAACCTATATTTCCAGATAACTCCTCCGATATCGAGTACAGTGGGCCCGCCACCACACTAAGCGCATTTACCACTATCTTTGGACTGCCGAGGTACTCCTCATGTCGGGTACCGTGTATCTGCCATGTCACCAACATTGCTCCACATAGTGGGATTGCCGCATCACCAATTGCGCTCCACCGTGTAGTCTACTGAGGTACTCCTCATGTTGAGTATTGTGGGTCTGCTGCAACACCAAGGTGCTCTCCACTGTGGGTCTTCTGTAACCCCAAGTTTCTCTCCACTGGGCTTGTAGATTAACTCTGAATAAAAACGGTCAATAGTCATCAAGTCACTGCCTCATACTATGTCTTCGCACTATGCTTGCTCGTCTCTAAGAGGATCTGCTACACGAGCTAATGGTAGATACTAAAACATTCATTAAGCCCCATGAAGAAGTATCTCAATGATCTTCCATGTCATAGGGGTCTCAACGCAACAGACGGTGCATCAAATGGACGCTCAATCTGTGAGTTATTAGCCTTCTAGTCTCGGCAGCCTGGTTCGATTCATGCTCGATCCCACCTGACTGTTTCCCATCTCAATCCAATACATTAGTATAGTATACACAAAGGGAATGTCTTGCTCCAATATTTATAGTGCCACTAACGATTCCTCAAACGGATTTCTGGTGCCAAAGATATGGATGAAGGAGCCTAAATGGCCATAGTGGGCCTGGTTTGGTCCCACCCGGCCTGGGCCGACCCGGCCTATTGGGAAGCCTTTCCCGTTGAGTTTGGCCCTGCTCGCTGGGTCCGGCCCAGCAGGCCGCGAGGGGCTGTAGAGAGCTGTGAGGGAGACTCGGCCGCGGAGGGTGTCGTGAGGGCACGAAGATGTGGGGCAGCTCGGAGGGTTGTGGGCGGCGTGATACCAGACCAAATAGAGGGCCAGCGGGTAGCACAACCATCAGGGGGCATGACCTGTGATGGTGGCATGGCCACCGGGCAGTGCTATCAGCGAGGGCGACGTGACCAGCGGTGGGTGCTGTGGGAGGGGGCGGCTTGGCCAGTGGGCGGTGCAGTCGGGGTGGCTTGGCCTACGGGCGGCATGGCCGGCAATGGCGTTGCGGCGTACGAGGGGGTGCGGCCGATTGGCGGCGTGGTCGGAAAGGCCAGAGCACTATGGGGGAGGCGCAGGTCGTGGTGGTCACGGGTGGCATTGTCGTTGCCTTTGTCACCTTGGTCGCCTTCCACCATTTTGAAGAGTACACCAAATAAGAACGTCTGATGGCTCGGTCCATGTTTGTTTGGCCCCCACCCTCTGTGTTTAGTGTGGTATCATTTGGCTCAATACAAAAAAAACGAAGAACTTCAAATTTTACAACCTCTACAAGGATCCTTTCCCAAACTACAAATTAAAACAAGGATAACATTATCACGCAAATACACCTCTTTACTGGTCATTTGATGACATAAAAGAAGTGGGAGGAAGGTGAAATTTTCATCGTTCATCGTGTCTTCCACACACCTCTAATCCCGAGCTCGTGCATTGGTTTGTCAAAGCCAAAGATGTTCCTCCAAGAAGGGTGTCTCGAGGAAGAATTCGAAGTCGGCATTCTTCATCAGTGGAGTGTTCTTCATTGGAGAGCGTGTTCTTCATTGGAGATGGAGTTCTTCATTGGATAGCATAATCCACCTTGTGTTGGGCGTCACGACACTTTATCAATGCTTCATCACTAGGTGAAGTCGTCCAAAATCCTCCTCCCAAGCTCCATATATATAGGATAGTTGGAAGAGTTTTTTAACGATCATGGAATTTTTTACGGTTCATTTATTTGGAAACTTTATAAATTCAAACAATTCTGTTACATAATATTTAAAAAGGGTCAAGCCAACTAATTTTCCTTTGCTTAATAAAGTGGTGCCTTGGCACAATTCAAATTTGAATAATTAATTTGGATCAATTAAGTGGTGTGTTTTCATAATTATGTTGGGGAGGTTTGGAACAATTAATGTGGAGAAAGATCAGGAGGCTCCTCCATATTAATGAGGGAGGTTGCGAGTTTCTCTCAATTAAAGGGGGTTTAGTCTTGGGTGGCCACCACCACTCTAACCTGTCATGGGAGGTTATGGTTCGGGTGGTCCCCACCACCATAACCTCTCATGAGAGGTGAAGGTCTGGTAGTCCCCAGACCTCAACTTCCACATGGAGGTTTAGTTTTAGTGGATCCCACCTCACAACACCCACATGGGTGTTGCGAATAAAAATTAAAATGTTACACACTTTTATTTTTATTTTATTCACACACGAAAAACCCAATATCTAACTTTCACCAATGTCCAACTACCCTTGAGATGAATGTCTGATAATGAAAATTCTAGTGTTGCGAGTTCAACAGTGCCCTCATATTTCAATTCTGAACACCGGTTCAAAAGTTATAAAAAATTGCTCGCACGTTTACTAAACATATCCAAAATAGTTTTCATAAATTCATTCTGGGAACTTTGGGCCTCAGAATCACACAAAGTCATTTTTCGTACACTCATAAAATTCCCATATATTTTATAAAAATACATTGAAATTTAATGTCTTTAAACTATATTATTCTCCTTTATTAGCATTGTTTATCATGACAATTTTTATGATTATATTCCACCAAATTATTTTTTTTGATAATTTTTTAAATGATATTATATTTTATACTCTATACCTATACAACGTTTTTAAATTATTATTTATAAATAATTTTTTGGAAAAAATAATATTTCCTTTTTTATGAAAATGACTTTATTATATAAAAATGTAATTTTCCAAGGAAACTATGGAATATTTTTTTATTTTCTCAAAATTTATAAAACATAATATTTATTTTTAATTCAGACCAATAATATATAGATTCTCTTTTACTGTGTTCTTATTTGGTAAAACTTGTGGAATACTACATGAAGTTTTGCTCACTCCATTATATTATAGATTTAGTATGATTCCAAATTAAAAGGATATTATTATATATAATTGTTAGATATCTGATGTTGGTGTTTAGAGTGTTTCCTCGCATAAAAATAGTGATGTCAGAGGTTTGGGATCATTTATTGTAGTTTTTTTCCTTATAATCATATTTTTTATCATATCATTTGTATCTTCCACTTTTGGATATTCGTGTTTATAATTACCAATGATTTTTTATACAGTGATATTACATTTAAATTGATGAATATTAATTTCATAAATAAAATAATTAGAACTACATTGGTTCAATGTCTCTAGAAATTTGGAAACATAAAAAACTAGTTCCAAAAACTTAAACATTATTTCCTTCTTAGTCCTTCATAACTATATTACATTTGACATATCATACTTAATACATTTCTTCATATACTAGGGAACATGAACATATGAAAAGAGATATCATAGATTCTTAATGAGTCAAAGAAAGGAAACATCAACCATAACATGATTGGGATGGTATAATAAGATAATAATTTCATTTGAAAACAATATTGTATATATAGATGATCGTAATAATGAGTCATGGAATTAATCATGGATGTTTATAAGACATTAATAATAAAATAATTAATGAACATAATCCATGTGAGTATATTTAATGATGTGGAATTGTTAAATACACATAGTAATAGAAAAAAAATTTCATTCTAGTGAAGGATAATTTCCAAGACTATGATAGTGGAATGCGTTCACTTCTGAAACAACCACAGTAGTTAAGGTTCTCTCCCAAGACTATAATAGCATAAAAAGTTCAACACTGAAATAGTTTTGACTCCCAATTCCATTAATATAACTCCAATGATATATAAATCATTTCCCTTTGAATTTGGGGTAGATATTGGTCACATCCATCACATATTTAAAACCATACATATGTGTTCCACAGAAACAAAATTCATTCATCAAATCTGAACCCATGAAAAGAAATATTTTTTATGAACATTTCAACATAACATTTCCCATGGAAAAAATGTGTGTCATTAAAATTTAATAATATAATATAAAATATAACCATATAAAAAATCATCATAATGGTATTCATGAAAGATATACCTCGTAAATTGTTAGTGACTTCATGTAATGTCTTCATAGATGAAAATGAAATTTTAAATATCAATTTTAATAATTCTTGAGGAAAATAACTATTCCATTTTAAATTCACTTATCCTATAAAAACATGAACACATATAAATGAAATTATTTTGGATGGAAATAAAATGGTAAACATTTGAAGGATTCTTTAATGAATTGTGATGTGATAGAGTTGAGAAACAATTCTTAGGATATGACTGTTTGAGAAACATTCATATTATACTTATTTCAGAAAAGTCACATAGAATTTCATTAAAAATATGATAAAAATATTTATTAAATAATTAATACAAGGGTACAAATTATTTCAAATAATTTTATGAGATTCTTAAAATAATTATTGAAAACATTTATATAATACACGGATATGGAATAGAAATAGTGCCCATTATATACTTAAACAGAAACAATCTAGAATAATGATTGTATTTTGAATTAATCCCTCTATATTTTGGTAATTTTTGAATCTCAAGCTGCATGAAAGTAAGAAAAGTTGACATATATTTAAATAAACATTTAATTTATAATAAGTATCATAAAATTAATTCTTGGGATTTATATACACCATAGATAAGAAACATGTTTTGTTTAAGGCATGGGTCCAAAAAAAATAAAAGTGAGATTCAAATCCCTTACCTAAAGTATCTCGTTTCATTATTCATATTAAAACCTCATATATAATAAATATTGACTAATTACACATTTATATATATATATATATATATAATGATATATTTTATTTTTTATATAATCTTTTCATCCATTTATTAAAAAAATTATTTAAATAACTATTCATGTTGATAAGTGCTTCGTTTTCCCAATATGTTTCAGTTTGGATGTCCCTGCCCTTATACATAAATTTTGGACTAATAATTTATAGAATATTTTTAATATAATTTATATTTTATATATTCATTAAATTCAACATCATTACAATAAATTTGAAATATAAATGCAAAACGAATCAAATCGCATTACGGATATGGTAGTCAATATATGTGCATGATTAAATTTAACTCTTCCCAAATGATTATGTCTTATGAAATTAGAAATTATATTATAATTAAAAAGTATATTTGTTAACTAAATATAATATGTAAACATTAGAACCATCATCATACCAATTCATAAATTATGGAGATGAAAAATTATTTGTATCGATATGTGGAGGCAGTAAGCTTAGTGAATGCAAGAGTGGTAACTTCACTTATTATTTGATTGGAAAGAGGGTGTGTAATGGTGTTTTCATAATAATATTAAAATTTATGAATATTAGGGATACTAAATTTATTATTTTATTATATATATATAATTTTTATGGGAGGTAAAGAATAGGATAAAAATAAAGTGATCAGTTAGAGGGATTACATCTTCTTTGAAATGACTTCATTACAACTTTTCTAACAAAATCTATGTTTTTACTTTTGAGAAGTATTTTAAATATATAATATGGTTAGAGAAGTCTA
Organism: Viscum album; assembly: GCA_963277665.1. Lineage (NCBI taxonomy): Eukaryota > Viridiplantae > Streptophyta > Magnoliopsida > Santalales > Viscaceae > Viscum > Viscum album. Next base: position 127,006,476 of record OY728148.1, read on the forward strand.
TAACATAATTATAAAAAATATTATTGATTAAAAAGTCTCAATAATGTGAAATTAAATGATTTATGGGATGTCCATTAATAATGGAGGTGAGGGGTAGCTTTGGAATTCCAAAAATGATTAAAATATAATAAGACTATTATAGAGAAAAATATTTATGAATATCCAAAAAACATATAGGGGATGACGTTTTAGACTATATAATATCCCCTATGTTATAATTTTTTATATTTATTATTTTAAAATATTTTAATAAAATATCTATTCCACTAACTATCACTATTTTCAAATTTGATAGTAATAATTACTATTACTTTAGAAACAACATGAGAAAATGTAAAATTTTATAAAATATATTTTATTATTTCATAAACATATCAATTTAATATATTGATTTTTTTATCACCTTATATATCTAAATTTTATTTTATTTTATTTTTATATTATTTATTTGACTCTTCCATTTATTTTATTAATACAACTTCATCGTTGTGTAAAACTTTAAGGTAATTAATTTGTTCATAAAAAATAAAAATAAATTATCATGATGAATATAAATATTTTAGATATAAAAATTACTATTCTAGTTGAATATATTTTCTTGATTACAAAATACTAAAATTTTAATACTTATGGAAAACGATATGGTGTCATATTTGACTTTTCATTATATAAATTACTATAATTGTCTTAATATAATATTTTTCACTCAATAAGGGAATAAATTAGACCCATGGATTATAATGGTAAAATTTTTACAATACAATATTATTGGTTAAAGTGTTTGGGTCATTTTCAAGTCTACATCATATTACTTTTACCCTTAAGTAACAAATTTACCCTAAAGCAGGGTAATAAAAATTTATCATGTTACTCTTAATATTTATATAACATTAAAAGGGTTATATATACTAAATTTAAAAATCACTATTCAAAATATGGAATCCATTTTTGAAAAATCAAAACAAAGAAGAGTATGATTTTAATTTAATATAAAATCGATAAAATGAAATGGAACATAATTTTTCTAAGAAATTCCCATTTAAGTATATAATGTTTTAATACTAAATCCATGTATAAAATAAATTTATTAAAAAAAATTAAATGAAAATAATTAAATTTCAAAACTAAATTAAAATAGTATTTTAGATTTATAAATTTTTTAAAATAAAGTAAAATATTCAATGGAAATTAGTATTTTTCACTATTCACTAAAAATCAAATTTTTCAGAAAAATCTAAAAAATTCATCCTAAGATAATTTTGAAATTTGAAATCAATAAATTAGGTTTATTTTTTAATAAAAATGTATTTATTGTTTCAAAATTTATTATATATATTTACTCATAGAAATTACTAAAATCATTTTTTATAAAACATATTTTTGAATAATATAACAAAATTAACAAAAAATATTTAATTGTCTAATTCTTATGAATTATTTAATTAAGAAATTTCATAATATTTTTTTTACAAATAATACACACTAATTAAATGGATATGTTGTAATGTTAATATTGAAATAATAATCTTTTAATTGTATATCACGATTTTTTTAACATCGTATTGCATATAACACATGTAATCATAGAACTAAAATTATTTAAGGGGGAATATTTCATAAAAATCATGAGGCTTTACATTCTACCCCCACCACATGAAATAAAAATTTCCATGAAATTTTTAACTCAAATGTATGAAAATCGGAATACCTCCCCCTCATCACATCCTCAGGTTCCCACATATCTTCCACAAATTGGTGGCTTCACCACAAAACAAAATCTTGGTGAGTTCTGTTATTTCATAGAACATTATATATGTGATCCAAAATATTAACAAGTTATTATTCATAACAAATATATATCACCAGCAGTATGGCCTCTATGTTTAATATTTGTGATGGATCAGGTGTATTTTTTCTCAAAATAGATACTTTGAACACCTCAAGAACATGATAAAAAATTTCTGGAAGGGCTAATTAATTTCTTACCATCTTAATACAAACAATAACTTAATATTGACTAATATACCTAGGACTTATCATTCCCTTCCTTTCAAATATCATCACTCTCTTCCTTGGGGATATTAATAGAAATAACATGTCACTAACTTCACACTCTATATCTTTCATATGATTGTCATCATTAATTTTTTCCAATTTGGGTTCTAATCATATTTGTTGTTGAATGGATCTAACCTTCTCTATCATATCAAAATCATGATAATGTCTTCATAGATTTCATTCCAACACATAACTATAGCATGTTGGTGTTCTATGTTTTTACCATGTATTTCTAAATAAGGATCCATTTAAATTCTTGATTGATTGCTATTGTTGTATGAGAATTCTACTAATGAAATTTATTAACCACAAATACCATTGAAATATAAGGAAATTTGTCTCAAAATATATTATAATTTTTGAATGGATATCTCATATGGGCCATCTTTATGAGGATGGTAAATAATTCAAAAAATTAGTTCTCTATCCAAATAAAATTGAGGACTTGTCTATAACATCATGTTAACACTCAAATGCTGATCAAATAGAATGGAAATATGTAATCCATGAAATATAAACACTTTTTAATATATATTCTAGAAATATTATAATGAAAAAATAATAACCGTTAAATATGATGTGTAATGATTTTGTAATCATATCAAATATAAACCACATAACATTATGGCCTTTAAATGTTTTTTGGTAGTTTGATGAAAAAATACAATTTGATTTTTCCCATTTCAATTCAGGTAGAGTCAATTGTTGTCACATCACCCTAATGATAAGTCCCTCGGAATTAAATTTCATAAAAACCAAGCTATGAGAAATAATTTATCACAACCCAACCCTAGTCAAGGATCCATTCATAACTACCCCAAGCCCACCTCTATAGGATAGAATGTGTCAAAATGTGACAAAGGAATAAATATCTATGATAGGCCTTTACCTATGAACTTGTAATCACACCAACAACCATATCCATGAAGAAATGATGATGAAAGTAATATAATATTCAACACCCATATAATGTAAACCATTAATGCATAAACATAAAGATAGTAAAAAAGTACATTAGTGTTAACTAAAAAGTAATGGGTAATATTACATGTCACGTGATAAATGTCTCCTAGCCTATAAAAACTAAAAAAACTAAATAGTTGATAGATCCCAACTCCATAATCCAAAGTAACAACCTCTGTACATGGTCCATGAACCTTGTATCCCTATGCTCTTCTGAAGTCATAGTCGACCAAGCAAATGTCTTCAAAATACAATGCTAGTATAGGAAAAACACATGAAGCAATGAGTATAAACATAATCAGTAGAATTACCCAAAATATGAATGGGTATAACAAAGATATACTATCGAATATAATGAAATTAAATACAAAAAGGTATAGTGAAAGAGTGGATCTCAACCTAACCAAGAGTGAATTTAATATTTTCCAATCATAAGGGCCTAAACAATGTGATTAGATGAACTAACCATAAATCCTTCACCCCTATAGTAGGAGATTATAATCATACAAACATGAAAAGATAAAAATGAAAACACCTGGCATACACCACGATTCATTAGATCTCCATTAATGAGAGTATCTAGATCCAAGTGCTGGATAATGAAGAATGTATAATATATAAATATATGATTGGTCAAAATAATACCGAAAAAAATAGTATGGGGATCTTGATCTCATTACTCATTATAATAAGCATAGAATCCAATAGTTAGTAGATTTCTTCAATGATTCTCAAAATCCAATGCACCTACCCAGATGAACAATCCCTGTAAAACCACTCCTCTTCACTATGACGAATAGTTTGGGGGGCCAAACAGTTGGTAGTGGACTGATTCCCCAGTAAAATATAAGGTTTTCAATTTGATAGTCAATGACCCATTCCCATCTTGGGTGGGAGGGTTACCCTCACGTTCATCAAGTACACATGCCCTTCCTTGTAGGAGGGTTCCCCTCAAGAAGTCAGGTACCCACACCTTGCCCAGCTAGATGATTCCACCCTAGTAGTAATCGATAACCCAAGTCCATTCAAGCTGGAGGGTTCTACTCCTGAGTCTTTAGAGAACTTATTATAATATAAGTTTTAGGGTTCCACTAAAATAGTCATTGATGACCCATGCCCACCCTATCTAGATGGTTCCACTCAGGAGTCCCTAGTGATACTACAATATCACTTCCTGATCACTATAAAAATATGTTTCACGTTAAAATATGAAAATCCTAGAACATTTCACATCAGATCATGGAATCAACAACCAAGTGAACCCTCACATTTTACATGGAATGCTACTCAGTATAGGGAACTCACTAACCAAAATCCAACCTCAAACAAAGGAGATACAAAGCATGGAAGTTTCCTTAAATTTTATCATGGGGTTATGCTATGTGTTAGGGGACACACATGGCATGTGGTCCCACTTTGTATCTTGTTTTTGTCCCTGGATGTCACACAGATAGTGACCAAGCATGAGTACACTCCATGTAATTAGACTATACAACATGTTTAAGCTACCTAGATATCAATCCATGTGATTCTCATAATGTCCTTGTATTGAGGTACACGATCATGTGTTTCACCTCGTTTTCCTCCACATGGGTTCCTGAACATGTGACCCATCACATAAGTTGACCATCCAAGGAATAGGAAATCATATTATGAGGGAGTGATACACAATATGTTACCATTTTTTTGGAATCTTTACTAATACTGTTGAATGGTGAAATACACCGTGTGTTCTTCATTGAACATGACATGTAGTTCAATTTTTCACAAAAATCCTTGATCCAAAAATGCGAACATGAATATGTCAACTCTAATTTTTAAATAGAACCATATTAAGATGAAATAGTAGGATCTTCCTAGGTATCATGTATTTGGTTATCGTTTTCTTGGAAATGAAGTCATGAGGTCTCCAGAGTTCACTGATATTTTTTTATGAAACTATGGCTTCTAAAACATTTGATTTGTACACTTATCATCAAATAAAGAAATATTGCCTCAAAATAATACTATATCTATACACAATTCATCAAAAATTCATTATTCATGAATCCTCTATGTTTATGGGTGTCCAATCGGACTCAGTACCTCCTAAAATTGATGATCTTAGAACACAGGGATCCTACAAGATATGAACACAATGAAGTGAGGTAGAAAAACATCATAAAAAATTTTATATGTCATTGGACAACTATTATTGTTATACAACCAATAACGGGGATTCCATATTTTCAATCAACTAGTAAAAAATTAATATTTCTATTCATGGTTTCAAGTAGAGTATGAAACTAGTGAAGATCCATGAAAATGTATAGATATACTAAATAATTTAATATAAGGGTGTAAAAACAAAAATATATTAGTCATACCCAAGTTATGGATTGATAATAAATGAATGAAACAATCTCCAATGGTTTTATAGGATTTGATATGACTAATGTGTCCTAATATGATTGATTCAGGAGCTCTGTTTTCATTCACTGTGATCCACAAATGGAAAGGGGGGCACCTATCACATGAGATTCTAAAAATTATGAGTCTAACCATAGAATGGTTTTATAGGGATATGTATTAATAATATTAAATTTTTCTTTAAAAAATAATCTGTTTCATTAATTCATTCATTAAGAAAAACACCAGTGATTTAGTGGCCTAAATGTGATATATAAACTCTGTTTATGTCTTCTTGAGAGAAAACACTATGTTCCAAACCCAACTGTGGTCGTGGATTTCTGATATGATACACCAATTATGAGTTATCCTATTTTCATTTAGGTATTAAGTGTTTGAATTATAAATTATATTTAGTATTTTTGTAAAATTATTTATAGGTACATCGGGACTCGGAATAAAACATAATCTCAATGCCTTGTTGAGAAAATATTTTTTGATATATTTTAAAGTCTTATAATGAAAAATATGTTTACACAAGATTCACACATGTATATTTTTTGTCCTGAAAAAAAATACTTGGAAAAAAACATCAGATATTGAGCTTTCACATGGCTCTTCCCCTCCCAAGAACACTCTCTAATGTTTTTTTTTCTACCACAACACATGATCCCAAGGTATGGTCAGTCCACATAGGATCTGCTCATACTGATCAATGATCACCACTAGGTGCTTCCCAAATGTGGATTCCTCCTCAATGTATATATGACCCCATTTGATGATTTATTTTCGTTCATTCATGTATTGATTCTGCTATGACACTTGAAAGATGTCAAGAACCCTCTCTAGTTTTGGGGGTAGGGTGAGATGCTAATCAACCTCATCAACCCTCTGTGTGATCTCAAATGGCCATATGAACCACAGAGATAACTTGTCTCCCCATACAATACTCTATAGTCAACATAATGAGGACACATTCTTGAAAACATAGTCTCCCTTATTAAACTACAAGGCCTAATACAACAAAAAAGTGTACGATTTATATCTTCTCTGGACCGTCTATATCCATTCGTGGATGACCTTGACCTTCTATATTGATTCTTGCACCGTCTCTAGGCCCAAAAGAGATGATTCACCAATCTCTATCTAGAACATGGGTGACCATTAGGGTATCCATTATAGGGCCTAGAAAGTTGTCAAGTCAATAATAGACTATTCATTGTTGTTGTACGAATAATCTACCAATTCCTATTAAACCACCCAACTCCATCCAAATTCTAACACACATGCCATTAGAATATTCACCAACTCCTAGATAGTTCACTTTATCTGCCCATTTTTATCGGGGGTGAAAGCATATACTTGTCACGACACGTCCTCAGGAACCGTTCCGTGACTACCCCAAGCCCGCCTCCCATAGGCCAGGGGCTGGCGACTAGCACCAAAGACATAAATCCCAGAAAAAGTGGAAGGCATTTCCTTATAAAGTAAACAAACACGACAGAGTAACCTAGAAAAAGTAAACACTAAGTAAAACTGGGTGCAATAGTAAGTGCAGAAAGTAAATGGGCCAGAATACAAACCAAAACTGAAAGTAAAGTACAACTGGAAAGAATGTACAAAAACTAAAAGTAAATTAGCAACGAAGAGCCGTCCAATAGAAGTCCCACCTGAACAGCGGATACAGATAGCCTCCTCAGCTCCTCGGGTCCAGCTGTCCACTCCGTGTACGTTCCGCCCAGTGGGCCACCTCCAGGTATCGACCTGCTATACAAGCATCAACCGCGATCAGCGCTATCCTTCGTCTGCATCCAACATAATGTAGTGTGAGCATATCCTGTGCAGGGGTGAGTATACGCTACTCAGTAGGGACCCCGAGACCCCTGAATGTCTCCTAGAATCCACAAAGGAAAGATACAATAACGAAGTAACATCCAACACTACTTAGGTATATGCCCATACATATACATAAGTCATAAATTCCAGTTAGACTCCAACATCCGAGCCCATGTTCGATCACGTCCACACTGTATAGTAAAACCTAATCAACACAGAAAAGCACAACACAATCCACATACGAAAGCAAGTCAATCATATCGAAGATAATGATTGAAAGTCAAGACTCAGAGCACATAGGTATACTTCTTCGTAAGGTGATAGAGATGATCAAATGTATCCACTAATTCATCTATGTTGGGACCCACGTAGGATACTAAACCAGCTAAGCTGTCGGACCCACGTAGGATACTAGTCCAGCTACTCTGTCGAACCAACGTAGGATACTACAATAGAGGTCAAATATTACCAGACCCATGTAGGATACAAGAACAGTAATACTGCTAGACCCCCATAGGATACAAGAACAGTAGTCATCGCCGTCGAACCCACAGAGGATTTCAGTACGGTCTTCATCGCTGCCAATCCCACGGAGTATTTTAGTGCAGTTGTCGTCGTTGCCGAACCCAAGGAAGAATTCAGTGCAGTCTTCATCATCATCGCAGTTGCAGCCAGCTCTAGGGTTCCCGCACACAACATGCTCCTTTCCAGGAGAGTCCACTCCACGAGCCAAGGGGTTGATACATCAACTGAAATGTAGTTCGGAGATGATGTATCCCAATGTTCTATCTCATCGATATAAACACAATACGACAGACGGTGCGTCAATCGGACACCCGGTCTGAGAGTTATCTGCTTTTTCATCCTAGGGGCCCGATTGGTTTTTAAGTCAAAACCAACCCGACCATACTCCAACTATGTCCAAAACTCAATTGGAGTATTCCAAATGGTCCGTCTCACTGAGAGGAATCCAACAAAGTCGACGACACGTCAATCGGACGTCCGGAGCTCAAGATACAAGAGTTTCCGCTCCGAGGACCCAGATGGTTTCGAGTTCGAACCATCCCCGCCGTACCCAAAGTTTCCTGAAACCTTGAGTGTCATATACTGAAACGACCATCTCGATCCAAGGATCGCATCTCTACTGATGGTGCATCGATCAGAGGTCTTTATCCCATGTTATGATCATTTAAAAAATTGTATATTTTTTAGGTGGTTTTGGGCCCGTACTTACCCAGCCCAAGACCCCCTGGGTCGTCCCGAACCGGGTCGACCCATCCTAGGTCCGGGTCAGGCCCAAAAGGGTGCGGCCCGGGTTGGCCTGGGTGGCCAGTTGGCCTGGCACAGGTGCGGACCACATGGCCAGCTCGGTGCTGGCCATGCTGTCGCGGAAGGGGGGGGGGACACTGCGCCCCCACTGTTTTGAAACGGCGCCCCCCATGTGGGGGCCATTCCTTTTGATCGCAGGATGTTACGACCCCCGTCCATCCCGAACGGCCGGCCTGGAAGGCTGGTGGGTGCCGCCGTCGTAGGACCCTGCGGTCCCACCCCTCTGACGTGCCGGCGGCCGGCGGTTCCGGTCGCCGCTCCCTACTCTGCCCGGCTGAAGGCCGCGACAGTGCTCCGACCGACGCGGCGTGACAGCGCCACGCCCCTCCGCCATGGCCCCGCACCAGCCGCGGTGTCTTCGAGGGTCTCGGGCGCATCGCGATGGCGCCGCACCACTTCGCTCTGTCCCGACTCCGGTTGCAGGTTCGTTCGGCCTCAACGGGGTAGCGCGATGGCACCGTGCTTCTTTTCCGTGATTCTCCATCTTCCCGCATGGTGATGTTGCATCGTGCTGCCTTTGTTCGTGCCTCAAAAATAACAACAACAAAGAGGGAGGATGGTTGGCCATGTTTGTGTGGTCTGACCTCCTCCCATTATAATGATAACAGGCGGCTTAAAAAAGAATAAATATGCTCATCAAGCAAGCGCAAATTTGATCCATAATATTTGAACTCAAACCCCTACCTCGATAACAAGTTGAAGATCGATGAGTGTCATGGAAATCGGCGTCATGTGGTGTGGCTCCATACTCGTCGTCGGTGTTCGCCCGATGAAGAAAATTGTGCGTCGTCATTCTCTGGAAAAGGCGTCTCTCACCAGCTGCGGAGAGGTGAGAAGAGGGCATGGAGGTCTTCCTTTGCGGTGATAGAGTTCTTTGTCAAGGTCATGAAATTCTTCACATTCTTCAATGTGGAGGATGATGTTCTTCGATACCTCGGTTATTTTCTCCCCAGACACAACACAACGAACCAACCAAAAACAAATTAAGACTTTGTCTTAATTTATCCACACTTGCCAACATTTTTAAAATTCAAAAACCTCATTTACTTAATTAATGAGATTCAATTAATTGAATGGGGTGTTGGCATTCAATTAAAGAGATAGAGAAGGTAAAAAACGTAAGGGTTTGCTAACATTAAAGAGGGTGTTTAGGGGATTTGAAGAGGTGGGGATCGTGTGGGCCCCACCTCACTATTAACGTCACTTGGGTGGTTAGTTCAACCCAACCTCCATCCTTAGGATTTAACCACTTAAAAGAAATAAAATTAGTAGCCAAAATTTATTTCTCTGTAGTCTTAATCCACAAAATTTAAGCAACTCTTCCTGGGAAAACACAACTCTAGAAAAGGTCTTCTTAAAAAAATATTTGTGTTGCGGTTTCAACAGTGCCCTCAGATTTCGATTCCGAGCACCGGTTCAAATGTTAGAAAAACCCGATCGTTCATTCACTGAACGTACCTGAGCTAAACATCAGAAATTTTTTCCGGGCACACCAGGCCTCAAAATTAGGTGTCGTCAGAAACTGCATACTCGTAAAAAATTCCCAAAGAAAAGTAAGAAAAAATTTCCCTTGAATTTTACAGGTATTTACATTACTCCCACCTCAAGGATTTATGTCCCTGTAAAGATTGAACACAAACTAGGGAACAAAATGAGGGTACTGAGCATGAATATGAGCCTCCTTCTCCCAAGTGCTCTTCTGGAGGTTCCTGTGCTACCATCTGATGCACAGTAGAGGAATAGACTACCCACGTAGGACCAGATCCTATCTATCCTCGATCTCGACTGGGACCTCTACAATGTTCGCCTCATCGTCAGCGTCCAGCTCCCCATGGTCTATGATATGCATCAGGTCGTGCACGTATCTCCTCAGCTAAGATACGTGGAAGATGTCGAGCACTCGGTGCAACTGAGGTGGTAGAGCCATGCGATAAGACACCTCGCCTATCCTACTACGAACCTGGAATGGTCCGATGAAGTGTGGAGATAACATGCTGCACCGACCAAATCACTGTAATACACATCGAGGTGAGACCCTCAAGAAGACATGGTCTCCAACCTCGAACTATAATGGTCTCCGCCTCCTTTCAGCATAAGCCTTTGTTACCTCTGAGCTGTCCTCATCCACTCATGGATGACATGGACCTTCTCTGGGACTACAAGAGTTGCTAATATTTATTCTTTGCCGATAAGAGAAATCTGTTCTCATCCCCAGGATGAACAATGTTCCTTTCCTAATACAGTTAATCTCGACATGGATGATACTAATCCATACCATGGATGATGTCGTAAGGCCTCAACGCTACTACCAAGAGATCCAACCAATACTCTTGCCTCCAAGGGTTGAGTCACACTGTCGGAATCTGTTTGTGGTCACTGGGATTCCTCTAGTAGGAATCTCAAAAGTGAGGGTCATGTCAACATTTTAAACCAGAACAACTTAGTAATAATATAAAGAGAAGACATGAATGTAAATGCCACAATGAAATGTGTCTTTTATTACTGCAACTCAAAATACAAGACACAAAGCATCCACAAACAAACATCAACAAAGCTAGAAGCAACATGAACAAAAGTCTCCATTTTTGGAGCTAGTCCCACTCTTTTCCATCTGCTCCTGGAGCTCCATGATCGTAGGACTCAGCTGCCTGAAGCTGAGCTCTCCCCTATCCACCTGTTCCTTGTGGTCGGAGTTGTCTTCCTGGTGGTGGTGGTGGTTGGGCCTCAAAGCGTCTCCCACCACCCGCTACATGACCAGCTCCCCTGCCTTTGTCTCATACTCTTTGAGATCCACCCCGATCGAACATCTGCCTCTGCCTGGGAGGTCCTTCGTTTATCCGTTGGTCATTTGTACGGCGGGTCTGACAGTCATGTTCCATGTGACCAACCCCACTGCAGAAGTAACACTATTCGCTCCTAGTAAGTCGTTCTCCACCCCGAGTGCCTCACACACACGATCCTGTGTCTTGCAGTCTATCACCTGTAGGTTTGGTTCTCTTGGATCTCTACATCATCTGTCTACTGCCCACTGAAGAAGACTCTACCGCATACTGGATAGTAGTGGGTCCTGCTGCTGAAGACTGCTCATCATGGAAACTCTCCACTAAGAGGGATTTCTCCAACAATCATGTCTGCGTTAGGATACTGTGAGAAAAAAATGAAGCTCTACTCTCTTTCCTGATCCACTGCTCGATGGTTCAAGCCCTGAATAATGGGTCACGTACCATATCAGTAGAGTAATGAAAGAGATCGGTGATCCTCGCTGAATACGCAGCCACTATCATGCTACCCTTTTCAAGATGAAGTATCTCTTGGATGCACACCTCACAGAGGTTGGCTGGTACAAACTCTTCCTGGAACAGGCTCTCGATGTCTTCCAACAGAAGGGGTACCTCGTCATTCCCCTAGAGCATCATGCTCTACCATCTGCCAGCTACCACATGTAGGAGGCTCACTGCAAGGATCACCTTTAGGTCAGATGGTGTCCCCACTAACCTGAAAACTCGAACTACAGCCTCCAGCGAATCCTCGTCTACCTGAGGGTCCGTCTCCCCATGGAACCTATGTTGTCAATGACGGTGAAACTCGTGCAGTGCACTGAGGCGACGTGGACTCTCAGCGGCTACTGCTGGTGGAATCGGTGGCTCGGCGGGTAGTGGTACGACCGGTGCCTCCGCTGTAATGTGGCCCTGCACTGAGGCCTCATTGCTCGGTGGGATGTCATCTCGCACAAAGCACTGAACCTTAGATGGCTTCCATCGTGGGGCTATCCTAAAAGGAAACAGGTGCTCCACGGTCAAAACAGTATACCTGAGGAGCTGACACAAAGTAATAACAAATAAAACTTTTGAAACACACATGCAATCAGTGTTTTCATGCACTGAGTCAGAAATCAGAAGTCATGGTCCTAGTGTACGGATATGTCGGCCGCTGCACCAACACTGGACTCACTGGACTAATAACAAAACTCAATACCTTTAACACTATTTCTTCACATAGAATAAATATCAGATTCCTGAGTTCTGCGGTATAACCGAACTCCTCTGATACCAATTTGTCACAACCCATCCTCAGGACCCATGCCTTGACTACCCGAAGCCCACCTCCGATAGGCCAGATGCTGGAAACTAGCACCAAAGGCGTAAATCTCCGAAAAAGGGGAAGTAATTGCCTTATAAAGTAGAAAAACACAGCAGAGTAAGCCAGCAAAAATAAACACTAACTAAAACTGGGTACAATAGTATGTGCGGAAAGTAAATGGGCCAGAATACAAACCCAAACTGAAAGTAAAGTGAAATTGGAAAGAAAGTACAGAAACTGAAAGTAAAGTAGAAACGACGATCCTTCCACTGGAAGTCCCACCAGAAGGGTTGGTATAGATAGCCTCTTCAGCTCCTTGGGTCCAGCCGTCCGCTCCATGTACATTCCGCCCAGTGGTCCACCTCCAGGAACCGACCTGCTCCACAAGCCTCAACCACGATCAGTGTTGTATGTCTTTTACATCCAACATAACGTAGTGCGGGCATAGCCCGTGCAGGGGTGAGTGTACGCTACTCAGTAGGGACCCCGAGACCCTCGAAGGTCTCCCAGAATCTACAAAGGAAAGATACAATCATGAAGTAACATCCAACACTAATTAGGTATATGCTCATATATATACCTAAGTCATAAATTCCAGTTCGGCTCCAACATTTGATCCCATGTTCGATCACATCCACATAGGATAATACAACCCAATCCACACAAGAAAGCACAACACAATCCACATAGAAAATCAAGTCAATCATATAGAAGATAATGGTTAAAAATCCAGACTCAGCTCACACAGGTATACTTCTTCGTATGTTGATAGAGTTGATCAGATGTAGCCACTGATTCATCTATGTTGGGAACCACGTGGATACTAAACTAGCTAAGTTGTCGGACCCACGTAGGATACAAGTCCAGCTACTCTATCGGACCCATGTAGGATACAACAATAGAGGTCAAATACTGCCGGACCCACGTAGGATACAAGAATAGTAATACTGCCAGACCAACGTAGGGTACAAGAATATTAGTCATCTCCATCGAACCCATGGAGAATTTCTGTAGGGTCTTCAATGCTGCCATACCCATGGAGTATTTCAGTGCATTCGTCATCGCTGCCGAACCCACAGAGGATTTCAGTGCAGTCGTCATCATCGTCACTGTCGCAGCAAGCTCTAGGGTTCCCACACATATCAGGCTCGTTTCATGGAGGGTCTACTCCACGAGACAAGGGGTTGATAAATCAATTGACATGTAGCCTGGAATGAATTTATCCCAAAGTTACGTCTCGTCGGTAGGAACTCAACACGACAGACGACGTGTCAATCAGATGCCCGGTCTGAGAGTTATCGGCTTTTTCGTCCCAGGGGCCCGGTTCATATTTAATTCAGAACAACCCCGACCGTACTCCAACTGCATCCGAGTTTTGAGCGTAGTAATCAAAAAGGAGTATCTCACTAAGAGGAATCCAACAAAGTCGAAGACACGTCAATCGGACGTCCTCAGCTCAAGTTATAAGTGTTTCTGCTTTGAGGGCCAGGTTAGTTTCGAGTTAAAACCAACCCGGACGTACCCAATGTTCTCAGAAACATTGAGTGTAAAATATCTAAATGACCTTCTCGATCCAATTATCTAATCGCAACTGACAGTGCATCGATCGGAGGTCTGCAGCCCACGTTACGGTTATTTAAACGAACTGTCCGTTTTTAGGGGGTTTTGGGCCCGGACCGACCCGGCCCAAGACCCCTTGAGTCGGACCGAACCGGGTCGACCCGTCCCATGTCCGGGTCCGGCCCAACAGGGAGCGGCTTGGCCCGGCCTGGGTGGCCGGTTGGCCTGGCGCGGGCGCGACCCACATGTCCAGCTCGGCGCTGGCCGAGCTGTCGCGGAAGGGGGGGTACGCTGCCCCCCCTGTTTTGAAATGGAGGCCCCTACGTGGGGGCCGCTCCTTTTGCCAGCCGGGGGATATGACCCACGGCCATCCCGAATGGCCAACCTAGATGGCCGGCCGGTGCCTCCGTCGCAGGACCCCTCAGTCTCGCCCCTCTGATGAGCCAGCAGCCGACGGTTCCGGCTGCCGCTCCCTGCTCCGCCGCCGCTAATGACCGTGGCCTTGGTCTGACCGACACAACACGATGGCCCCACAACCCTCCACCGTGGCCCCGCACCGGCCACGGTGTCTTCGTGGTTCTCCGGCGTGGTGCGACGACACCATGCCCCATCGCTATGGCCTGACTCCGCGTGGTGTTGTTGCACCGCACTGCCTTTGTTGGTATGGAAAAAAGAACAACAACAAAGAGGGAGGAGGGTCGGCCATGTTCATGCGGTCCGACCTCCTCCCGTTATAACGATAACAGGTGGCTTAAAAAAAGAATAAATATCATTTTCAAGAAAGCACACATTTAATCCATAATATTATAACTCAATACCCTACCTCGATAAGGAGTTGATGATCGATAAGTGTTGCGGAAAGCGGCGTCGTGGGGTGTGGATCTGTACACGTCGTCAGTGTTCGCCTGATGAAGAAAATGACGAGTCGTCATTCTCCGAAAAAGGCATCTCTCACCGGCTGCATAGAGGAGAGAAGGGGGAATGATGGTCTTCCTTTGAGGTGACAGCATTCTTCGTCGAGGTCTTGACGTTCTTCGTGTTCTTCAACGTGGAGGACGATGTTCTTCGAGAACTCGGTTATTTTCTCCCCTGACTCCACACAACGAACCAACAAAAAACAAATTAAGACATTGTCTTAATTTATCCACACTTGCAAACATTTTTAAAATTCAAAAACCTCATTTAATTAATTAACGAGAATCTATTAATTGAATGTGTGTGTTGGAATTCAATTAAAGAGAGAGGTAAGGTCAAAAACTTATTGGGGTTGCTAACATTAAAGAGGGGGTTTAGGGGATTTGAAGAGGTGGGGCTTGTGTGGGCCCCACCACACTATTAACCTCACATGGGTGGTTAGTTCCACCCAACCTCCATCCTTAGTATTTAACCACTTAAAAAAAATAAAATTAGAAGCACAATTTTATTTCTCTGTAGTCTTAATCCACAAAATTTAAACAACTCTTCCCGAGAAAATGCAACTCTGGAAAAGTTCAACTTAAGAAAATATCAGCATTGTGGTTTCAATGGTGCCCTCAGATTTCGATTCCGAGAACCAGTTCAAAAGATGGAAAGTCCCACTCGTTCGTTTACTTAACGTAGCCGAGCTAAAATTCAGAAATTGATTCTGGGCACAACGGGCCTCATAATTAGGTGCCGTCAGAAACTGCATACTCGTAAAATAATCCCAAAGAAAATTAAAAAAAAATACCTTGAATTTTATGGGTCATTAAAATACTCATCCATAATTGGGTCTTCATTACATTATGGGGGAACTCCTCAATCAGGATGTAAACTATGTGTCACAATTAGAGACAATTGACAATGTTTCTTCATCAAGGAAAATGATCTCATATACATACAAATTTCACAAACACTACATCAAACTCAACTCCTAAATAAATTGAAAGTGTTCCAGCTTGATTAGTTCGTCAACTACATCCTATATAGAATCAGGAAAATTTTATATACACAAAATCCCTATAAAGAGACTCATTGATTTTTTTATCCCCATTACACTCTAGGATCTTGAGAGGCTACATCAAACCTGTCACGACCCATCCTCGGGGCCCGTGCCGTGACTACCCCAAGCCCGCCTTCCATAGGCCAGGGGTTGGTGACTAGAACCAAGGCGTAATTCCTGATAAAAAGGGAAGGAATTGCCTTTGTAAAGTAAACAAACACCACAGACCAAGCAAGCATAAGAAAACACTAAGTAAAAACTGGGTACAACAGTATGTGCGGAAAATTAAGCGGGCCAAAATACAAACCCAAACTGAAAGTAATGTACAACCGGAAAGGGAAAACAAAAACTGAATGTAAAGCCGCAACATCGAGCCGTCAACTGGAAGTACCACCTAAAGGGTGGGTAAAATAGCCTACACAGCTCCTCGGGTCCTACTGTCCTGTAGGCATAGCCCATGCAGGGGTGAGTATAAGCTACTCAGTAGGGACCCCAAGACCCCCGAAGGTATCCCAGAATCCACAAAGGATATTCCAAAAGGAAAGATACAATCACGAAGTAACATCCGACACTACTTAGGTATATGCCCGTACATATAGCTAAGTCACCAATTCATGTTCGGCTCCAAAACCCGAACTCATGTACAACCCAGTCCACACAGGAAAATAAAACATAATCCACACAGGATAGCACAGCACAATCCACATAGGAATGCAAACAAGATTTAGCTAACACAGATATATTTCTTCGTATGACGATATATATGATCAGATGTAGCCACTGATTCATCTAAGCTGTCGAACCCACACAGGATCGATAGGTACTAACCCCCGCAATGACCCACACAGGATCGATAGGTATCAAACCCCCGAAATGACCCACACAGGATCGGACCCACATAGGATTTGTAGGCACTGGCCCACACAGGACCGCTGAGCGCTGACCCACACAGGATCGGTAGCACTGATCCACATAGGATCGCTGAGTGATGTAGTCGTCATCGTCAAATCCATGAAGGATTTCTGCACAATCATCATCGTCGTCGTAGTCGCAGCCAGCTCTAGGGTTCCCGCACACAGCAAGCTCGTTCGGGAGGGTCCGCTCCGCGAGTTGAGAGAATGATACATCAACTGACACATAGTCTGTAGTTCATGTATCCAAAATTTCCATATCATCAACATGAACTCAATGTCACAGACGGCGCGTAAATCGGATGCACGGTCTGAGAGTTATTCGCGTTTTCGTCCCAGGGGCCCGGTTGGTTTTTAAGACAAAACATACCCAACCATGCTCCAACTGCGTCCAAACCTCAAGTAGAGTAAGCCAAAAGGTCCATCTCACTTAGGGGAATCCATCAAAGTCGACGACACGTCAATAGGACGTTCAGAGCTCCGGTTATAAGTGTTTCTGCTCTGAGTGCCCGGTTGATTTCGTGTACGGACTAACCCAGCTGAACCCAAAGTACTTTGAAACCTTGATTGTAATATACCGAAATGACCGTCTTGTTCCAAGGATATCTACGCAAATGACGGTGTATCGATCGGAGTTCTATAGCCCATGTTATGGGAAAAAGACTGAAATGGGTCTGGAAGTGGGGGTTTCGAGTCCGGACCGACGCGGCCCGAGACCCCCTGGGTCGGCCCAAACTAGGTCGACCCGACCCGAGTCTAGGTCTGGCCCGCATTGGCGCAGCCCAGCCCGGCTGGCACGGCCCGGCCCGGCTGGCGTGGCCTGGCCCGACCTGGGCCCGGCCCGGCCCGGCGTGCTGGCCAAGTGGCTCGGCCGAACAGTCGATCCCTTCGTGATGCGGGGGGGGGGGGGGGGGGGGGGGGGGCTACCCCCCACTTGTTGTAATCGCGGCCCCATTATGGGGGCTGCTCATGTCCGGCCAGCCAGGGGTTTTGAACCCCCGACTCTTCCCCTGTCCGGCCAGCCCGCTCCGGCCGGCTGGCTTCTGCCACCACGGGACCGGCAAGGCCGGTCCCCCCTACTCCAACGCCGGTGGCCCGATTCTGGCCACCGGTTCCCCTGATCTGCCGTGGAAAATTATATCAATCAATGATATAGATTTCTGGGAACCACCCAAAATAAAAAAATTATATCAATTTATAAACCAAAATCAATCAATAAATCAAATCAACTCAATGATGGTATGACCATATTTTTCTCAATGATAAAATTTTCTACATGAAAAGAATACTCATATTCATGGTATTATGTATTTTTATTTTACAAACAGATATAACCCATTTACAACCTCATGAAAATGAAGGGTTGATAAAAGTGATGAACACACTCAAATAATCATAAGATCTGTGTCATGTATGGAAGCATCTGGATTACCTATAGATTATTTGTTTATTATAATTTAATAAATAAAAATTAAAAAGTTATAAATTAAGAACAATAGAAAACCAAACTATAAATTTAACAACTTCCATATATTAAAAATTGGTTGCTTGAAATTAAAACAAAGGGCACACCAAAATTGATCACTATAAAGATAATAATTACATGATGTAAAATAAGGAATAAAATGACTGAGAGTTCATTAAAATTCAACTCATTCTAACATCGGGTCATTAAACTAATGGTAAAGTGGTATTAGAGTGATTTTTTGGAAAATTAGATCAAAATTAACATATAAAATAGTCAACTATCGAATGGGATATGTGACAATTCATCGAATAATATTTACCCATTATTTAAAAGAATATTTTTTTTTCAAAAACATGTGAAAATATCATAAAATTCAATGGAAACGTGGACTGTATTTTTTTCTGTCTAATGGAGGTGTAATCAGCTCAATTGGTGGTCCTAGGCCCATGTTATAGGCCAAATATATACTGGGGATCCAATAGATCCCACCAATAATTCCTTTAGATTATGTACATATTTTGGGCTTACAAATTTATTAATAGGAATCATGGTATTTTAGGTAAATTTACCACATGGATTTTTTACATGAATCCCAATTTTCATCCTAATTGGATGCATAGATTATCTACAGTTGATATTTAAGTTTACAAGTGTTCTAAGGATTTTGGGTAGTTTGTCTTGTTTGACTAGAATTATTTCATGGGAGCCCCAAATCACCTCCACTTATAATGAATACATTATACCAAATAAATCCTTTATTTAATAGTGATTCACATTCAATTATTTAATAAAACATGATTTTGAATTTTTTATTTGAGTTTTAATTTTCAATACAATACCAGTTTAAAATAGTTTTTTAAGTTTTGAAATGAAAAGTGAGTCGCTATATGAACAATGTCTCAAATGGAAGATCCATGAACTAGGGGTCAATATTTAAAGAAATTAATGGCACCTATGACTAATAATACCAAGGAATGATTAGAATAAACACATATTGTACCTTGAATAATCATGTTCATTGTGGGATCATAGACATCCAAAGCATGCATTTTTATGCAGTCTTTGCCGCAAAATCCCAAAACCTAACATGGGATTCCTAGTGTGGGTGGTGTATGGGCCTCATAATGGATTCCACAACCCATTACTTCTCATTATCCTCTTGTTGATCCTCCACCCTAGGGACCCCCTATTCCATGACTTTTAGATCCTTGATCATGGTGTTGCCTCCACCTCTGCAGTTTATGTGCTATGCGTGAGTTCTTCTCAAAATGTCATGTCGGGTAGTCACACACCAAGTGACCTCACCCATAATAAGAAAAGAACCAACCCACTCAATACATCCATGTTCCTCTGTGATTCACCTAACCACATGTCCGAGTATTATCATATAATGGTCACATCTGTCGAGATCCAGGTGCCCAACCCTTCTAGATTCTGTAAATAACTCCACTCTGTGATTCTCACAACTATCTCCCTCTATCTATCCTTTAATAGAATGAAATATACTTTTCTCTAGTGTCTTATTAAGTACCATAGAATAGATGGGAATGCTCAAGGGAACAATCTTGATTAAAATCTCTCAACAGATTCCCTAATTTTACTTCCATTCTCAGAAGAAGTTTCCTGATATCATGTCAAGGGTGTAACGTTTAATGTATGTGAATTTCACTGCATACTCATCTATTTTCACTCCTCCCAAATGTATCTCGAAAATATCCTAGATCTAAGCTATGCATAAGAAGAAGGTGTAGTACTCATCATAGAATAGTTTCTTGATGTCAATACATGAGAGTGTCAATCATCATACATCAACATAACAAGGCTCCACAAATTCCCAATAGCTTAGTGGAAGAGTCTACCTAGAAGTGCAACTACATGATCCCTTGGGGTCTGAAAATTCATTAATATACATGGAATTGAGTCTATCTAATCCAATATTTCACGTGTGTAACGACCCATTATTTTATCAATGAAATCCATTCTTATAATAATCTCTTATATTATAATCATACAAGATTACATATAGAACAAAATAAAACACTTATAAATGCAGAATATGTAAAAATAAAATGTATCTCTAGATGTTAAAGAATTCATTCTGATGAAATATTAACTTGAGATTCAGAATAGTAATGTGACCTTTATGAATAGTATGTTGACCATTGTAATAGTAACCTCACCAATGAATGCATAAATAATATTTATATATCTTATAATTGACAATATTGTATAATTATTTAATTGTATAAGTAAATATATATTTTTAAAAATTACTAATAATGTTTTGTTATTTTTGTAAGTCATATATATTTTATTAGTACTTTTCGATTAATTTAATAAATTAAAATTTATTTTATTTTCTTAAATTATTTTTAACAAATAATAATTTTTACGACATATTATTATAAGATAATTTTATAACACCCTATATAATTTTTCAAAGATATATAAAATCAGTTTTAATTTAAAAAATTTTTTATGTAAATTATGATTTTAATTAAAAACTATATTTCTAATATTTAGTAAATAATTTTTATAAAATTTAGATCATTTTTTAATTCTACATGTCTAAAAATAATTGGGGAGTATTTTTGCGATTTTTCTTAATTTAATTAATTTTTTGAGAATATTAAAATAAGAATTATTTACAGATTAATCTAAATACATAATTTATTGAGTCATGGATTATGTTTTGATTAAGAGAGATCATGGGGTTCCAACTCTCATGAAAATATTACTGATTTTATATCACAATAATAAACAATATTCATAGTCTTGAGAAAAAATATTAAACTAATAATTAAAAATTTGGGAACCCCTCCTCTCTGCCACTATAAATACTACCCCTCTTTGCCTATTATATTATCCCCTCATAGGCATTACGCCTAGTCAAAATTATGATCAAATAACTCTTTGTCCACCCTCCCACATCTAGAATCCCTCGGTCACTTAAAACGACCAAATCATTTCCCCTAATGCGGTTCTCAAGAATGATATATTCTGGAGGCAAATTCATCTTTTCATTTCCCTTATTTTCATTCCCATAACTTTTTTTCATTCCTTGACTCCTTTCATAAAAATGTTATGATAACTCATTTAATATACATGTATAGTAATTTATTTATTATTACTTAATAATTCATCATCATATGTCATTTTCACTACTTTTATTCTAGAAATGAAAACACCATCAGAGATGTGTTAATTTATCACATTTAAGGGGAATGGGTTTTCAATTTCTTTTACCATCATAAATTCTGGTCATGAAACCATTTTTATAGTTTATCGATACTATAAAATATGTATTGTGTTTAATATATGGTTATGTAATAATATTTACACATGATAATAATTTTGAAATCCAAATTTGATCCAAAACTGCCAATTATCCTAAACGACTATCATTAATGTTTTATATAAGGATTCATCTTCACTCAAAATAACCAACTGGATTTTATAACAAGGTAATTTTTTGGTTTTCCACTAATAACACAAAATAAAAATTCTGTATGACCATTACCATCTTACATGTTTATCATTATATGTATATAACTAAGCCCATCATGAGAAACAATGAAAACAAACACAACCAAACAATGAAATCGAACCACTTAACAAATCAAAAAGGTCATCAATGGACACATTAAGATTATAATAAAACAATTACATATATAAGTGTTTCAAGAATTATTAATTAATGAATATAATTGGGTTATCTAGGGCATTATAGATAATTTAAAGACACCTTTGGACTTAAGGTAAGGGATCATATCTCATCCTCCATTATTCCTTTAGCTTGTTGTGTCATTATTTGTACCCAATTGAATTTATCTATTATTCTTTATGAACAAATAATAAATTATTTTATGATATTCTAAAATCATGTATCAAGATCAAATAATCATTCTCTTTCTGGGATATACTTTTTTTTATGTTTTTCCCTCCTAAATACTTCCACAAAAGCAAACTCATTTAAAGGAAACTTCTCTAATTCCATCCAAATATCAAGGGAAATCTATAATATATTTCTAAGAAACCATTATTTTTATATAATAACAGTTTTTATTATAAAACCATTTTTAGTTCACTTCTGATTTTATATATAATATTATCCCCTTTTCGGTTTTAGATTCTCTTTAGTATTTAACTCCAAACCAAAATAAAATGTTTTAATGCTAATTTTTTAATACTCTTTTTATCTATTATCACTTCTATTTGACAAAATATTAAATTATATATTCATATTTTCTCTTAATAATGCCCATGAAATTTCTAATTAATTTCATTCATGGAAACATTAATTATAAAACAATCCAATATGAATTATGAAATGATTCTGATACCCATTTCATTCTATGTGTACGCATATGTTTATGTTTTATTGATTATGTATGATACTTTATGAGGAATTAATATTAATAATCATGTTAATATGGGTGTTCCCAGAGAGCACTCCAAATCATATAGTAAATTTTAGTCTCATGAGATGTTATGTGTAATGATCTTAGAGGATAGCCTTGTCTCATGATACGAAATAAAACGGTATTGGGTGTGAACCTTGACTTGTGTTCCACTATTTGAAATGAGCATTGACTCATGATAAAGTGATGTTTTTTTTCACAGTACAATGAGTATGTGTTTATATGATCTCATGGTTAATTATTAGGATTCCATATATTCCATGACTTTTTATATCATTATGTCATGCATTCTAATCCATGTGCTAAATCATTATTCTTTTATATACTCACACATTAGGCTTTTTATTTCATCCATTAGTTAATTTTATCTATTTGATATCCTATGATGATTTATCATCACAATGGATCTTAGGAGCTCTTCATGATGATGAAATAAATAAATTTTTTTAGTCTGATGCTTTATGTTTTATGTACCTAGTATTCCAAGACACTAGAAATTACGATCGTTGGCATGTAATTTGAAGATTAATTATTCATAAAATCAATTATTGACACATGTAAAAGGATGGCTCAATAAAGTTTTTATTATAGGCATGAACTACATATATTTGGGGATTAGGAACAAAGCACTTCAGTAAGAACCTTATGGATGAGACAAAGTATAATAAAACATCCCGAAATTATATTATGTATAGTGTAAGTGGTTTATTAGGGAAAAATATCCCCACCCAGATACGAAAAAGTTGATGTGGCTCTGACACAGTTGTATGGAGGGGTAAAACCCAAGAACAACACTTTGAGTTAGACTCAAATGGGAACTGGTGTAAGAAAATTGGACGTGATACACTTCTGGTTTTGACAGTACCTAGGGATATGAGTTGTTAAATTCATAAGCTTTGTATGAATCATTATTAATGTAAAATAAAATAACCCCATAAGAATATTTGTAATGAAAAAAATCTTGGATATCCTAGATTGGATCATAGGGAGTCCCAAGTCACCATTTACATTTTCGTTAATAGATTATCATTTTATGTTTAAAACTTCCTCTATTGTGATTAATATCTAATTATTCAAGCCCCATAATTGTAAATTATTTTTCTTAGTTAATTGAAGGAAATAGAAGAACACGTGCCAGCAATCAATGTGATAGTCAATGTGATGATTTCCCTAATGATCTACCTGATATGATGGGAATAGTTTCTCCAAACATTATGATAATACATTCTTAGATGACTCAAGTTGTGAATAATAAATTGATTCATATGGAATTACCTCCTCTCCAGGGAAATACATTGTTTCTATTGAATAATTCATGCAGCAAAGCCCTACCATTTTTAGTAAATTTTATGATCACCACCTCACAAAACAGATGATTAACTCCACTGAAAATATATTATATGTCATCCAGTTCTCAGAATAAGTGAATGTTGTGATGTAAGTCTATAATTTTGATGAGGAAGCTGATCACTGGTGGAAACTAATCAAGAATATGACATCCCATGACGAAAATTATTTAATGGATCGAGAGGAATTAAAGA
The DNA here is from genome assembly GCA_963277665.1 of Viscum album. Lineage (NCBI taxonomy): Eukaryota > Viridiplantae > Streptophyta > Magnoliopsida > Santalales > Viscaceae > Viscum > Viscum album. The sequence goes on from OY728148.1 coordinate 127,030,991, forward strand.
AAATGTTTATGAATAAATATTTTCCCTAAACCCTTCACATAAATATAGAATTATTATTCCTCTATCTCAATAAGATGGTAGAAGAGTCCATCATGGAATATAAATAAAACATCATAGGTATTTCAAGATACTCCTCGAGTTTAGTCATGAACACTAATTGAATGGTTGATCAATTCTTTGACAGACTTACATCGATTCTCTGAAATGTTTGGGTGATTCGGGACTTATACAGTTATAAAAAGAATGTTCATTGTACCCTTATTGTTGAAATGGATATAAGATACTATCAATTATCTCATGGGCCTAGTGAAAATGAATAAAATGGAGTCTAATATTGGTGGTTTGGAGATAAATAATATTATGAAAAGTAGATAGAACTTTTCAAATGTCAAAAATATGAGAAGAAGCATCTGAGGAACTATCTAAAGGGAACCAATAATTTCTTAATTTGTGGAGTAATGTGACGTCTAGCTAAAAACTCAAAAATGTATATGAATAATACCAATAACATAGATGATGAATGGATGGTTAATATCTACACTTAACATTTAGTGAAGTGTTACAAATACAAGGAACATGGGAGTTATAAAGCTAATTTCCCTAAGCCAATGGTTGTCAGAGAAAATCAACATCTACCTCTATGAAAACAAGGAAGGTCTTATGACATCACTACTGCTGAGGTAGATTTGTAAAAATATGTGGTGAAAATTACACTAGATATTCATTCATGAATAGAGTAAATAGAATTTAATTCTTGTTCCACACATTCAATTATAATTTTCATATTTTGTTGAATTATTCAAACAAAATCTCATAATTTTGAGGATGAGTTATATGTAAAAAAATGTAATGGGGGACTTATTGGACCCATGTTTTGTAATAACTCCTCGATAATCATTATTGGGATAAACCTCCAAGAAAATCTCATCATAATTCCTTTAGTAGAGTTTGATGTTATTTAGGGAACAGATGTGTTATCTTTATACATATCCAACATCAACTGTAATGAAAGAGAGATCACATTTCACATCCCAAAGCATCCTCCAGATCATTACAAGTGTAATAAAGAAGGTGGAACTCATTTAGAACTAATGTCTCAAGTGTGTATGTTACATTATCATAACAAATATGTCTTTCTCAAATGATTGAGACAAAGGATATGACACTTCTTAATGATATTCCAATCGTGAGGGATTGCATAGATGTATTCCATGAAAAAGTACCTGGTTTTAATCTAGATAGAGAGTTTGAGTTCTAAATTTAACTTATTCTTAGAAATTTTCCTATATAAAAAACCTAATATAACATCCATTGTAGATCTCGAAGAGATGAAGAACTATCTATAGGAGAATATTGATAAGGGTTTTCTATGACTTAGTGCTTTACCATGGGGTACGACAGTTCTCTTCTCCAAAAAAATAATAGTTCAATGAGCCTCTGCACTGATTATCATTAGTTTAATAAAATCACTATAAGGGACATGTTTCCCCGGTATCATATATATGACACTTTCACACTAATTTTTTGGGCTAGTTACTTCTTTAAGGTGGACCTTCAGTCAGGATATCACCAATTAAAGGTGAGTAGGGAAGATATTCTGACGACTTCCATTCAAATGAGGTATATACAGTATGAGTTCCTAGTTATTCCTTTCATAGTAACTAATTATCTATAAATATTCATGAATTTAATTAATAGAGTCCTTAGATATTACCTATAAAAATTGAGGGTAGTCTTTATAAATGGTATTCTGATATACTCCAAGAGAAAGGAGGAACATGTAGAGTATTCGAATAGTGTTATGAGGACATTGAGAAGGGATAATTTTTTTCAAAGTATATTAAATATGAGTTATGAATATAGGTAGTGTCATTCTTGGGTCATGTTATCACCATCAAGGGGATATCTATGGACCCATCAAAAATAATGGAAATAGAATAGTTTCCCAGTAAAACATCTATAATCCATGTTCAGAGCATCCCCGACCTAACTGGTTTGTACTAACAACTTTTGAAGAACTTATCATGATTTTCAATCCCAATTCCCCAGCTAACATGAATGGGGTGATGTTTTTCAGGACTCAAGAATGTGAGGAATGCTTTAAAGAGCTCAAAAAGAGGATTATCACTACACTGGTTCTCACACACCTAATAATTTGAGAACATTATTTTGTGTATAGTGATGCATAAATGAAGGTCTTAGTATGTGTTATGATGTAAAATAGAAAAATTGATATCCTATATCTCAAGGCTGTGGGAAATACATGAGCAAAATAGTCCATTGCGTGATCTGGAGTTTGCAGCTATGCACATTGCATTGAAAACATCACAACATTATCTCTATGGGGGGAAGTAAGAAATTTATAGTAATCAAAAGAGTCGAAAATATATATTCCCACAGAAAGAGTTTAATTTGTGCTAGAAATTTGTTGTTAGAACTCATCAAGGATTATGACTACTCAATCCACTACAATCCTCTTATGGAAAATAATTTGGCATATGCTCTATGGAAGAAATAGATTTCATTTTTATAAATGATTAAAAAATGATCCAATATTCATATATTTTCATTGGATGGAAATGGGAATCCTTAAGGGATAAATTTCACCAATCCTTCCATAAATGATTACTCAAAAATATCCCATTGAAAACATAAAGGATGTTAAAAGAAAATACATAGAATGTTTGAAAAGAAGGGATGCTATTTGAAAATGGAAATCCTCTGAGGTCAAGATTGATAAGAAACCTATTGTACGATTTGGGTCACAATGATGTGTAATGGCTGATCCATAGAAAAATAACAATATTTTGAGTGATTCACATTGATCAACATTATCTATTCAACCAGGGAGCCCAAAAATATGCCATGATCTCTAATAAAACTTTTGGTGGGTCATAGGAAGAAGAAGATTGTTGAGTATATATCAATGTTCTAGGTATGTGAGAAAGTGAAAGATGAAAGGAAAAAAGTCTATGGGGATGATGAAACCACTATGCATAACAACATTGAAGTGGGAGAACATTACCATAGAATTTTTCAATACACATCAAAGGACATATAGAGGAACCAATTCTATATGGGCCATTTTAGATAATCTTACCATGACATCCCACTTTATCATAATTCGAGATGAATTGTCATTAGATGATATTGCACAAATATATATATATATATATATATATATATATCATATGGGTGGTAACTCACCATGGAGTTCAACTATCTATTCTATCAAAAAGAGATTTATGATTCACCTAGAGCTTCTAGAAAATCATCACCATTCTCTGAACAATGAATTGAACATCAATATGGTGTATCATCCTCAAACTGAAGGAAAACCTGATCGAACATTTCATACACTAGAATACATGATGAGAATTTTTTTGATGTACTTTAATGGATTATGGGTCCAACTTCTTCCACTGGTCGATTAATCTTATAATAATAGTTTCCACTCTAAAATCCAATTGGAAGCATATGACTCCATTTATAGGAAAAGGTGGAGAACACTAGTGTGTTGGGATGATGTTAATGAGCGTATAACTCTAGGGCCTGGACTGGTTTATGAAATGATGGAAAATGTGAAAACCATAAGCTAGCATATCAAGGAATCCCATAGTCAACAAAAGAATTATGATGAAAATCATTGACGGTACCTTTAGTTTAATTTTGATTACTTGGTATTCCTTTACGTATCTCTATGAAAGATGGTCATGAGGTTTGGGAAGTAATTTTATGTCCCAACTATATTTGAAATCAAATTATTCTCAATCTAGTTAGATTTTTGGCCTATCAACTTGCACTTCCACCAACCTTGTCTAATTACATGATCTCGTTCATGTATCCCTCTTAAGGGAGTACATAACAGATCCCTCACATGTACATTTTTCAGAGGTGGTTCAATTGGAGAATAATAATTCTTATGAGGAGAATCTAGTCAAAATCATGGATTATAGAGATAAATTCAACACAACAAGACTACTCACCCTGTCAATGTACAATGGCGGAACCATATGTACGAAGAGGAAACACGAAAATTGGTAGAGGCAATAATGGAGATGTACCATCACATGTTAATGGGATAGAATGAAAAATGAAATTTGGAGGGTGAAATATCATAAGGGGAGATGAATTTAATAAGAAAATATTTTATAAATGAAATTCAATTCTTCTAATTTTGTATTATATTATAATAATAAAACATTCCACATATAACATAATACAAACCATATAAATGATGAATGAGTAAAATAAAAGGTACCTCTAGACGTTTCGAAATGTATACCAATGAAATAATAACATGACCATTGGAATAGTAATGTGACCCTTATGAATAGTAATCTAAACATTGTAATAGTAACATCACCAATGAAATCATTAATAAAATAAACCCATATTATATGTGATAATATGGTATAATTATATCATATAATATGTAAATGGATATTTTAAATTTTTTTAATAAATTTTTGTTTTTTTTATGTATGTTATATTCAACTAAAAAATGTGATTAATTTAATAAAATAAAAAAAATTAAATATAATAAATTGTATTCATAAATATTTATTCTGATTACCAATGATTATAATAAAATTTAATGAGACTTTATGAAAATTTTCGATGTATTATAAAATATGTTTTAATTTTTTTAATATTTCATGATCAATTTAATTTTAATTACAAATTAAATTTCTCATATTCAGAAAATTTATTTTTTAAAATGGTGTTACTTTTTTTATTCTACATGTCAATAAATGGATGGGGTTAATTTTTGGGATTTTTTTGAAATACTTCATTTTTTGGGGAATAATAAAATACAATAATTTTGAAAATAATATAAATACATGATTTACTGAGTCATGGATGATTTTTAGCAGAGGAATGAACCTATGGTTCAAACACACAAGAACATATTACTAATTTAGGCCACAATAATGAAGACTATTCACAGTCTTGAGAGAAAATTTTAATCTAATGAATAAATAATAGGAAACCCATGGTATCTTCAATAGACAAAATTACATTCCCTATGGAGGTTCTCAAGGAAGATATATTCAAGAGGAAAATTCCTCTTTTTATTTATTTTATTTTCATTCATGCTTCTTTATTTATTTTTCATTCCTAAAATCATTTCATCCAAATTATATGATAACATCATTAACTAAAATTTACTGGATCGTAGTTATGATAATGGACCAATTCATCATTATCACTTATTTCCTTTCCATTTATACAGGAAATTAAAATACCATCATGGATGTGCTAATTTATCAGATTCAAGGGAGACATGTTTTCAATTTCTTTTACCAATATATATTATGTTCAGTAATCCAATTTTGTGGGTTGAACAAAAAAATAAAAAATGAATTTTTCTTAATTTAATGTTCTATATTTTTTTGTACACATGATATTAATTAAAAAATAAAAATATGATAAAAACCCATTTTTTAACAAAAAATGTTATCATTAATGTTTTATATAATAATTTATTTTCACTCCACATAAAAAAATGGATTTTAAAACTCGTAATATTCTGGGTTTTCACTAATAACAAACAACATAAACTCTATAAGACCATTCTCTTCTTATATGATTATCCATACATGTATTTATGTAAACCAATCATGAAAACCAAGGAATCAAATGCTCCTATACAATGAAATTGAACCCCTTAACCCATTAAAATGGTCAAGAATGATCATAAAAAGGTTATAAAAAATAAATTACATGTAGATGAGGATATTGAAATATTAATTAGTCAAAGTAATTATTTTTATCCTAGAAATTTTATTATGTTAAGGACACATTTAGACTAAATTTAAGGGATCCACCCTAAACCTCCATTTTGTCATCGGGTTGTTCTATCATTATTTTTACCCAAATGAAGTAATCTGTTCATTTTATGTACCTATTCTAAATTATGTGTATATTTTCCAAAATTAGGTATCAATATCCAATTATAATCCCTATAATATCCCATGTTTCTACAGTACATTTCTCTTTGAATAATTCTATAGCATACGAGTACGCAACACAGAGTTAAAGCACACCATGACCTATAAAACTAGCTTTTTAAAAAAGAGATTATGAATAATAATAACCACATTTTGAATTTTATATATTTCCAATATAATTTTAACAATCATTCTCTATGTTTCTAAGACATAATATAATGACAAATTTAATTTTTCAGATAAAAGAGGTATTTTTCAAAAAATGTGGTTTTTCTGCCTTTTAATGGGGAACCATTTTTAAATCCAATATTTGACACATTTATATATTCAATTTGATAAAATTAAATAATTATTTATAATGGGGAAATAAAAATTTAGTTTTGGTAAAATTTTGATGTTTTTTGATAAGTGTCATATTTTTATGAATAGTTAAAATATACTATATTTTACTTGAAATCAACTTTTTTAATCAATATAATTTATAGTTTAAAAATATAAATCTTATTGGTTGTTGAAGTATAGTTATATTAAATTTTGTTCCTTTAATATAATTTTTTTTCATTGGATGTAATTTTATATTTAAATTTGAAATAAACACATATCAATCTTTTGAATCTTTATACTTCTCAAAAACTCACATTCTAGTAATGATAATGGGAATTTGTTTTAAATTAATTAATGAAACATCAATGTTTTGAATTTGGTAAAATATTAATTAATTTTGAATTCAGAATATATAAATTATATTTGGCTATTTTTTTGGTTTATTTCTAAAAACATTCAATTTTAGATGAATAGTGAAAAATACTACATAGTACAAAAAAACCCCGTTTTTTAAATAATTATTTTTTATTTAAATTATTTTTAAATTCAAAATAGATACATAGTACCTATATTAATCCAATTTAATTAATTGGTGTCATTATATAAAACAAGTAGATATATAAAATTTTATTGAACTTTTCCACATCTTTTACCCATCTTCTTGGCACATTTGAAAATTTACATAAAACCCAATTTTACCACTTTTGAGTTTTATTTACCACTATTAAAATTAAACAGGATAATAAAAGGTAACAATGATATTATAATTACTCTAAAACATGTCTTAATTCTATTTGATAAGTTTATTTAGACTAAAATAAACCATTGGAATAAAATATGAGCTTTTATGATCCACATGGATTAGATTAGGAATTTATAATTACTTTATATAAATAGAAGTTAAATGTGTAAAATTCAAAGTTTAATAACTAAATCTATTTTAATATGGGGTTATACATAGGATTAAATTGACTATAAATATTCAATAGAATGACATACAAATTTCCTAAATAATTTTATTTTATTTAAAATTTTGATAAATTAAATATTTTAAACTTATTTATGAAACGATGATGATGTAGTAATTAAATTATAATTGAATGATTAAATTAATTGATATTATAAATATTAAAATAAATATAAATTTAGACTTTTGATACATTACACGAATTATATATTTGTTATGACATTTTTGTGTTGAATAAATGTATTTTTTGAGAAGTAATAATGTTATTTTTTATATTCACAAAAACCAAATACTATATAGTTTCAAAAGTGGTATAAATGAGTATTTAAAACAAATAATATTTTATTAAATTTTGTAATAGTTATAAAAATATAATGGTCAACCAAAGGACATATATAATGATATATATGTCATTAAAAAACCACTTGAGGTTCACTTGGAATTTTAGAGTATGTTTATTAGCCATGTATTATAATAATACAAGAATACATTGTAAAAGATAACCTATTTAACTAAGAGATAAATATAAAAATATAATGTTAATATGGTGACCTCAACATGTATAAAACCTATTGGTTGTGATGATTTTGAACCATACCCACATTATATTAAAAATAAATTCTTTTTGATCCATCATTGACCAAAAATGATTTTATAATAAAATTATCTTTTAAGATTTTCCTAAAGTAACCCTCACCTCTCTTATAAATGGGAACTTCTCCTTGTCTTAATTTCACACTTCAAAATATATTTGAATAATCCAAAATATACTCCAATATCCATCCATCAACCCTCACATAAACCTACATTCCGTACATTTATTAGAAATCAAATCTAGGGATCCTTTTTGATCAAATCAAAACGAAGAACCTGAAGAAGATGTAATGATTTCATCACCACTTTCAACATTCTTTTCATCATCCAATTTCTCATAATTTTTTGTTGACATAAAAAAATAATTACTATAGTACCATCTACATACTATTATTTTTTTATAAATATGGTACAATTAAATTCATTATTCTATCCATATTTTGAATGACAAAGTCACCATACGTGTGTATGTACGGATTACCGTCTCCACGATCGCGATGTGATTCATTCCTCATCATAACCATTCATGAGTAATTTCCATTTTATGATTAACAATAATGTTTAATAACTTAATATGATTATGGATATGAATAAAATACATCCTATCCATAATAAACATGACTATCATAACAAAACCTATAATGAAAAACAAATTAGGTTACACCTGAAACAATGATACTACTATAATATTATCAATATTGGAATATTAGAAGATCTAATATGACATCATATTTAGGGATGTTTTTCTTGTATAATATAATAAAAATTACATTACTATTATATAATAGGTTAACATACCCTCAACTAAGTCAAAGTTCAATGTACGAGCTTTTTATCTCACATATTATTCACGTGAGATTCAAGATATATTGACCGAATTTCATTTCATCTGGTTTATGTTCAGCACCTGATTATATTAATTGTGTGTTATAATTTCATTTATGGTTATTTAAATATTTATTTTATTATCATTATTTCATGGGGAATTTGTTTTGTATGTTACCAAATCGCTAAGGGAATATCTAATTTCTATTTCCAATCATTGTGTTTTACACAGTCTTCATTGATAATATTACTCCAATATTATGTGTGAAATCACTATTTATTTTTTATGTCTTAATTTAAAATCCTTTTTGTCGGGATATAATTTTAATACACATAATCACTCCATCCATAAATTCTCATGTTGTCGATAAGAACTTGATAAGAGTAATCTTAACTCAATATCAATTCATTGAGTTAAACATCCATGTCATTGGTGTCGTTTTTACAAGAATAAGTGTGAGTGTACTCTAATTGATTTTAACTAAATAACAAATATATTTAGTTTATTTATAATTTTCACAAGTACTTATTTCCTTCATTTATCCTTAACCATTTTAAACGGTATTTATAAGGTATTTCAACTCAATTTACATTCCATTGAGACTAGTTTGTTGTTATGTGCCAATTCACATTTATTTGGCCTATATATTGAACATTGACATAGTATATCATGAATCTACTTATTCTCATGATATTATAATTTTTTGATTACTAAAATTATTTTTATTGAAGTTTCATTCATTTGGTTAGGAAATATAACAAAAATATCATTTTAAAATTTTAATTGATGTATTCTTATGAATATTTCTCATAAATTTATATGTTTTAAAAATGGTTTTATGTAAATATTTATATTGGCATGAATGTTTTAATATTAAAATTCCTTTTAAATGTTTCAAATTGGAATGGGTCACATTTATTCAAAAATATATTTTAAATGAATTCTTCATAAATAGTGATACTTTTAAATGTTTTCAAGAAAAAGGGGATTTTTCTCACAAATTTTTTTAATGATTATTTTCATCTATGTCAATATCCTTAATTATTTTCAATTGAGGATAATTTATTATAATCAAATCATCCATATTTTATTAAATGGGTATTCTTTTACAGTGGATGTTCTATTTTTATACAATTAATGTTTTGTGGTTAAAATATTGAGATTTCATATGATAGTTTAAATATGAAAGTTTAGATTATGTTTCATCCTTTTCATACGAAGATTGCATTGGACTTAGTACGTGATGGGTGGAACCCGCTATAGCACCTCGATGAATCGGTAGGTCTCATTAGTGAATCTAGATTCTGGGAAAAAGGCCTTGAATAAATCATAATTTTAGTCTTGGAAAGAGGCCTTAACTATGTTTTTATGATGTACGACATTATTAATTCCATGATTATGAAATTAACTATTTATGTTACATGTGATTATTCGACTAGTTGAATATCCATGTGAAAAATAAAATGGAATTATTTGATTTATCATTTCATTATTATGTTGAATTTATGTTTAAAAGTCTTGTGTTTTAGTCTTATACATTTCCTTAAATATTTATGCTTATTTATGATTTCTTCCATTATATTTTTATCCTTATTGAGCATCTTAGCTCCCCCTTTCTTATGTTTTCTTTTTTATTTGGATGTGTAATGTATATTATGATTAACATGCAGGGATAGGCCTAAGGATATGAGTTTTATCCAAGGGGACACAATTTTTGGTTTTTTATTTCACGATATAATGTAAAAAATATTTATGGATGTATTACGTCCTAGGATACTAAACTAATATGTATTTTAGGACATGATATCTTGGAATCATGCCAATGATATGTAATAATTCACTAAATCGGGGTAACTACAGTTGGGGAGTTACAATTTGTATTAGAGCATGTTTAGTACAATCCTTTTAATCTATATTTATAAAAACACTAATTAGGGAAAATTACCATAAGATATTAATTGAATATTAGTATAGAAAAACATCCCCAAATTTCATTTATTGTAAATATTATGTGAGTTTTCCCTGAAAATACTTCCATGTCTCGATACAAACAGGTACATGTAGCTCTGGCTTTGATGTAACAAGTAGTGAAATCTCCCACAAGGAGTTTCGGGCTTGACCTGGGGTATCCAGATACACAACAATTGTCCTTGCAGCACTCTTTGTATTGATAGTCCAAGGGGATATGGTTTCAATAAGAGATGTTTTCTATACAAACCAATTTAAAGGATATCAATAATTTATTAGAATAAATAACATTGATTAATCCTACGTTGTTTTAATGACAAAATAAGGTGTCATGCTATTCTCTAAATGATTTTATGACTATTGTTACTAACTCTGATTTATGGTTTAAATAAATTTATAGATTTCAAGGATTTAATAGTAAAATTGATGACGATGAACAAAGTGTGCATGGTGGTGGAAATGAGAAATGAAATGGAATGTTGATAAGAGTCAAAGTTTTCGTGATCATGGTGAATAATGTTTCCAAAAATATGATAAAAAACATATACATTAACCAACTCCCAAGCATAACCAAGAAGAGAAATGTAGATAATGATAAGAGCTATAGTAGTGGAGAACATAGAGAATAGAAATCCCGGTTTCCATTATATAGGTAATGTTGAAGGAGACACCCAATTAAGTGTCTCAATGGAACAAAAATTCTTTTTGTGTAGGAAATAAAGACACAAATTGAACATTGCTCAGGGAAAATGAAGAGAACTGTTAAAGAAAACAAATAATTCAAAAAATACATTATAAGTAATTTTCCATAAATGTCGGGCTCCTAAGCATAACTCTGGTAAATTTCATATTCTATAGGGTAACCTCTAAGTCAAGGAAGGACCAATGTGGAAATAAATGGATGGATAAATGTTTAAAAGTATTAATGCTCTTTGTTAATGGGATTACATTAGATGAATTTTAACTTGAATGTATAGCCTTGCAGTTTGTTATGTGAAAATGATATTTTAGGATGAATTAACTTTTCTTTTGTGGATATTGTTATATATAACCATTTGGGTTTACATAATCCTTGAATTTGATTCAATTACATTTTATTACTTTCTAGGAAGAAAATGAAAGGTATGAGAAAAAATTTATCGTTAAAATATGTTATTGTTATTTCTGAAAAGTTTATCTCATTTTTTTGAATGTTATAAAATTATTTAGATTTTTAAGAAGGACAACACACAGACTGTGTGACAACCCGTCACATCAGAAAAAGATACAGGAATCAAACACACAACCAAATTGCGATAGGGATTTTTCACCTACTACTGGACTGCGTGATGTCCATGGTTAGTATGACTAATTCATTCTTGTTAAATGATTTTATGGATCAATAATATTTTTATTTTGGGAAAATATTATTTATCTGTAGTATAAGAATTTTATTTGCTGATCAATTAGTAAATGTTATCTTGGAAGCTGTTTTCTATTTTGGGGACACATTATCTCTAAGGAAAATAGAATAATATAGATTTATATTTGAGGGGTAATGGTGGATTTTTATTTTGTAGGAATGTTTGTTTTTTGTTGACTTATAGGGATTTGTGTTATTTATGTAAAATAATTAACCTAGCATAAAGAATATGTGATTAGGTTAATTACGTTTAGTTATGTGAAATTAAGAAGTAGTTTATATTATTTGATGAATATTGTTAAGATTTATCGTGGAATATTAGGTGAACAAATCCTTATGAATATTGGGATTCAAATATAATTTAGATTATATTGAATAATTTTAAGGAAATTATTTTTTTGAATAGTCTTTGTTGAACTTTGGTTATTGTATCATTAATTTGGGAGATTAAGAGTAGTATTTATTTCTATAAAGGATAACCCTTTTGGGGTATCACATAATATTTTACAAACAATTTTGGTTTCATTTAATGTCTAAAGACATGGAAAATATATAGTTAAATATTTTTTGAATTATATGACTCTCTAAAAGATGATTCTAGCACTTCTTGTGTGACCAAGTCATCTTGAATACTTATATTTCAGAATGAAAGATGAGTTTGGGGTAAAAATGTGTTAAAGGATGGAACTAAAATTATAAAGTATTATTTTTCATTATTATATGATTAAAATATTTCTCATACTTTAGGGAAGGTATCTTAATACAAAAATTGTGTTATCCTAATACCATATGTTTTTTAACTAATGATATTTTAAATCATCATAGATTTATTTCTTTGAGCCCCGTAATTTTTCATTCACTTGTTTTGGATTGATGAACTCAATCACTCCCATTAATTATTTACGTTTTTTCTCCAATTATAATTTTCACCAATTTTATCCTATTAAAAATTCTAATTTGGGGGTGACATTTTCATTTTCCTTTCCCTCTTATTATGAATAAATTTTATTAACCCTATTTCCGATGTGGGTTTTCCACAAAGATATTTTCTATTTTCCCCTTTTATTTACAAAAAACATTTTTTAAATTAGGAGGACTCAACATATTGAAGGAGGGAATGATGTAACACCCCATGAATCCATGGTACATTTCTCAGAGAATAATATGATAGCATGAAAAGTACGCAACACTGAGTTCCAGCACACAATGACCTATAAAACTAAAAATTTAAAAAGATATATTGAATAGTAAAAACCATATTCTGTATTTTAAATATATCCCATATAATATTGACATTAATCTTCTATGTTTTTTTTGAAATACTATAAGGAAAAATTGATTTTTTCAGATAAAAGATGTATTTTTAAAAAAATGAAATTATTCCACAATTTAATTGGAAACACATTTTAAATAACATATTTGACACATTTATATATTAAATTTGAGGAAATTATATTATTATTTATAAGTGGTACATAAAAATTTATTTTGGATTAAAATTTGGTGTTTTTCTGGTAACTTTCATATTATGATGAATAGTGAAAAAATACCAAATTTTAATTGAAAACAACATTTTTAAACATAATAATTTATTGTGTAAATACATAGTTTTGGATTGTTTTGAAGTATAATTAGATTATATTTTTATAATTTAATCCAATTTTGATCATTGGATGTATTTTTACAATTAAATTGGATATTAACATATATCAATATTTTGACACTTTTTACTTCTCAAAAACACACTTTCTGGTATTGACAACTAGTATAAATTTTTAATTAATCAATGAAAAATCCATATTTTAAATTTCATATAATATACGTCATTTTTTAATTAAAAATTTCAAAATAATTAGATGCTGAATTTTTGGTAGTTTTTTTTGAAAACATTCAATTTTTGATTAATAGGGAAAATTAATACATACCACATAAAAATCGACTATTTTATTTAAATAATGTCACAACCGATCCCCCGGGGCCTTTTCCATGACTACCCCAAGCCCTCCATCTACAGAATAGGGGTTGGTGACTAGCATCGAAGGCGTATTCCATAAAAGTGGGAAGGCATTTCCATTATAACCTATAGAGAAAAGAAAACAATCACATAGCTAGATACGAACACAAGTAAACTAAATAGAAACCAAGTGAGTGCAGTATGTAAAAGGGGCCATAATACAAGCCTGACTGGAAAGTACAAGAATCTGAATGTACAAGTAAAATTGAACAACTCCTGTGAAAACCAGATAGTGATCCTACCTGAAGGGTAGGTATAGCTCTCGGTCTGTCATCTCTATGGTACACCTCGTCTAAGGTCATACATCGAGCTACCTCTAGTCCTGGTACTCTCATACTCAGTCAGCATTGTCGGTCATCTTCACCCAACAGAATGATGTTCGGTCATGGCCTGTGCATGGGTGAGTATAACAATACTCAGTAGGGGTCCTGAGACCATAATGCTCTCCCAAATTCCACAAAGGATTTAACACAATTCATGAAATCCAATGATAACCCTACTTAGGTATATTCCCATAAATAATCATATGTTACCATTTATACCCATCTCAATCATGAGGAAACACAGAGTCAAACTCAAAACCTCATATCTAAACTGTTCTACAATGGAAGGAGTACCACAATGGTATGTACCACTCATGTACACTACACTGAAGAATACCACAACCACAAATGAAATTACCGCTCAGGTACAAACTCAGCTCACACTAGTTATTTCATAGGTACATTAGTAGTGATGATTAAATGTAAATACTGGATCATCTTACTATGTTAAGTGGATCTACTGCTGACCCACCTAGGATCACTCAGTGCTGACCCACACAGGATTGATCGGTGATAACCTGCACCGGATTGCTCGGTGCGGACCCACACAGGATCACTATGTGCTAAACAACATAGGATCCCTTGGGGATCACCCACACAGGATCACTGGGTTATGACCCACACATGATCATTGGTATTGACCCACATAGGATCGTTATTCATTCTTCATGTCATAGCCAGCTACTGGGTTCCCGCACTATTCTTAATCGTCTCTATAAGAGTCCTCTCATCAAGCCACTATTTTATATTACAACTTCAATGTTGTCCCATGATGAAGTATCTCAAAGGCCCTCCACATCATATGGGTCTCAACGCAACATATGGTGCGTCAATCAAACGCCTCTTCTGTAAGTTATTATCCTTTTAGTCATTAGGGAATTGTTGGATTCATGATCGATCATACCCTGACCATACAACAACTATACCCAAACATCTAGTGGGTGTATACTAAAAGGACCATCTCTCTCCAATGATTACAACGTCATTGACGGTTTGTTAAATGGATTCTTGGTAACAATGTTATGGCCGATAGAGCTAAAATCTCGTAGTTGGTCAGGGTCAAGTCCAACTTGGTCAAACAGACCTAGCCCGACCTGGCTTGGTCCGACCCGACCTGGTTTGGGTCGAATCATCCTACTCTATCTGGCCTGGCTCACAATGGGTGGCTCGGGGGCTTCGGAGCGGTGCGAGGCTGTGAGGGAGGCGCAACGGCCTCGCTGGCGGTGAAGCCGTGGGGGTCACTTAGGGAAAGGGCGGTGAAACCATGGGGTACATGAAGAACCGTGAGGCGGTATGAACAAGGGCCGGCGAGGCCCTTGGTCCTGCGAGGCCATGGTCCGGTGAGGTTGTGGTCTAGAGAGTGTGTGGGGGCCGTGGGATGCGAGGCCGTTGGGGATGTAGAGGGTCGTGCGGCGGCGATGCTGCTGGGTAGACGAGGGCTGTGAGGCGTTGGGGAAATGGGGCGGCGGTGGCTATGGACAGTGGAGGAAACGGGGTAGTGGTTGATACTGGTGGTCGAGGCCACAGGGTATGGGGGATGTCTGTGGGGCGGCCATTGATAGCGGAGGAGCCAAGGCCGCGGGCGGTGCACGGTAGTAGGGCTATAGTGGCCGCAGATGGTAGAGGCCGCGGGGCATCGTTGCCGACATGCTGGGGAGGCCACAAGGGGATGGAGAATATAGTTAGCTCAACGGTCCTGTTGTAGCATCATCGCGCCATCACCTTCGTCACTACCAGCAGTGGTGCGGGCTGCTGTTATCATGGCCCACTAAATTTGGATGTCGACCTACTCCATCGCGAATAAAGTGACAATTAAACACAATATTTGGGGAGGGGTTGGGTCATGTTTGTATGCCCTGAAAACTCCACATTAGAGAAGTAGAAAGAAGCTATAATCTCTTCTTTCTTTTTTACAATGAATTATCATGAACTGGTAACGGGAATAAATTCAAACAAACTCCTTACCACAAAGGTTTGTTGATGTTGGCTCGAGTAATAATTCGAAGATGTTTGTTTTTGTCACGCCCACCACATGCCTTCGATCCATGGCTCATTCATAATTTTTTCGTAGTTGAGGAGATTCTTTATTAGTGAGAGAATTCTTCGATGGAGGATGCCTTTCTCCAAAATTCTCCAATGCATCTCCATTTTGCCAACAGTTTCCCCAATTCCTCCATAGTGAGAAATATCCATCTTATTAATTAATGTTTATCCAATTAAAAAATTATCATAATAAATTATTGGCACAATTAATTTTACGGTGTTGGAATAATTAATTGGCCTCTATTAATGGGAGGAATGTATTAATGGGGTGTTGAGAGGTTTCTCCCCCATTAATATGGGTCAGGTGGTCCCTACCCCAAAAATCAAAATGAGGGTTAGTTCAGGTGGTCCCCACCTCATAACATTATCATGGGCGGTTTAGGCTCAGGTAGTCCCCACCACCATAACCCATGTTGAGGGGTTTCAAAAATAAAAATGTCTGACTTTTTTATTTTATTTAATTCTTTCACGAAAATAAAAAAAATATTTTTCACTCTTGACACAACATGGTCGAGATAAGGGTCCACCTAAGAGAATACTAGCACTACAGGTTCAACAGTGCCCTCTAATTTCAATTCCGAGAGTTGGTTCTAAAGTTAGAAAAGCCTACTCATACGTCTACTAAATGTACCCAAAACCAAGATCAGAAATTCATTCTAGGCAGACCAGGCCTCAGAATCACGCACCACCAATTTTTACAGACTCGTAAAATTCCAATATTTAAAAAAAAATTTCATGGAAATTTTGGGTCTTTTCATTCTCCCCAGTTTAGGGCTATGCATCCCTATTATCCACAAGTAAAACTAAGGGAACAAGTGGTGTTACTGAGCATGAATATTAGCCTACCGCTCCCATGTTCTCTCATAGAGGTTTCCATGCTTCCAGGGAACATGAAAAAGAGGTATCAAACACACAAGAAGAACCCGCTCCTGTTGATCCTGAATCTCCACTAGAACCTCCATAGAATTCACCCCATCATCGATGTCCAGCTCACCATGGTCGATGATGTGAGAAAATACATGCACATAACTCCTCAACTAGGATATGTGGAAGAGGTCGTGCACCCAGTGCAACTGAGGTGGAAGAGATAAGCAGTATGACATCTAACTAACTTGATTGCGGACCTGAAAAAAATCTAATTAATCTCAGAGATAACATTCCTCCTCAGCCAAATCTCTACAATCCTTGATGGGGTGAGACCCATACAAAGATGTGATCTCCATCCTAGAACTCCGAGGGTCTCCGTCTCCTGTCTAAATAAGACTTCTGCCTATTATGGGCTGTATTCATCCACTCTTGAATGTTCTTCACTTTCATTGTGGTAGCTCTTACCATCTCTGGTCCCACTAGTGATGACTCCCCTAAGTCTGTGCATCAAAAAGGTTATCTGTAAGGTTTGCCATAAAACGCCTCAAAAAGTGCCATCCAAATGGTGGAGTGATTGCTGTTGTTGTATGAAAACTCCACCAAAGGCATGTGATCCTCCAATTTGTGATTGAAGTCAAGGATGTAAGTAGGTAGTATGTCCTCGAGGGTCTGAATTGTCCGATCAGTCTAGCCATCCATCTACAGATGGAAGGTGGAGCTCAAATAAAGATGCATCACGAAAGCCTCCTACAACCTATTCCATAGCTGGGAAGTAAAACATTTATAATGATCGGAGAAAATCGTCGAGGATAATACTTGTATCCACACAATCTCCTACACATAGAGGTGTCCCATGCTCTCTATTGAACCCTGCTCTCTAATCGGTAAGAATTGGGCCAAATTCGTGAGTCGGTCAACGATAACCCAAATAATGTCATGACCTCTAAATATATGTGGAATACCCATACTAGAGTCCATGGTTATCACATCCCACTTCCACTCTGGGACCTCTATGGGCTGAACCAAGCCTGCTGGTACCTAATTTTCCGCCTTCACTTGCGGACAATTGAGGCACTGATAATCACACTTCTCTACTCCTTTCTTCATTCCCAGTCACCAGTGCTATAATCGGCGATCATTATACATTTTCTTCAATCGTGGATGTAACGATAGATGTTATGTGTGTAACTCCCTCATCGTATCCTCTTAAACCGACAGTGTTATCATTGTACATCCTATGAAGAGGATGATGTACTCCCCACCTTCAAAAAATCAATCAGGTGCCTGCCATGTGGATATCTAATAATGTCGGGTCTTGCAATGAGCATCCCCATGTTATGACTCCCTGACTCACTAAAGAAGTGGGGGAGTGACTATAAAAAACTGAAGAAAAACTACTACATCCCTATCCACAATGAATATTTTTAATGTGGCTTGATTCTTCGTCGCCTCGCCTAGAAGGTGTATACCAGACGTCCTACTTAGTGCATCTGCTACAACGTTTCCATTTAAAGTATTATAGAATATCTCGAAGTCAAATACCTGGAGGATCTCAAGCCAACTGCCTTGTCTCAAGTTCAGGTCCTTCTGAGAGATGATATATCTATGACCCTTGAGATCAGAGTATACTGTAAAAAGTTTTCCCATCAGATAGTGTCACCACATCAATAATGAGAAGAAAAATGATAATAACTCCAACCCATGAGTTCCGTAGTTCTACTCATGTTGTTTCAGCTGTCAAGAATCATATGCCATAAAGGCTAGCTCTTGCATAAGGACACATCTGAGTCTATTCCCTGATGTGTCACAGTAGACTCTGAACCCTATTCCATCCTCTAGAAGCCTCAATATTGGGCTACTAGTCAGCCTCTTCTTGAGCTCGTGAAAAATCTATTGGCATCTCTCCAACCACATGATTGGTGGTCTCTTCTTTGTAAATGTTGATAAAGGTGATGTAACTCTGAAAAAAATATGGCACAAATCTCCAGTAGAATCTAACAAACCCTAATAAACATCGTACCTCTGTCACACACCTAGTTGGCTCCCAAGAAAGTACCACCTCAATCATCACTGGATCCACCGCAACTCTAGCGTATGATATACCATGTCCTAGAAAATTAACTTCTCAGAAAAAAAAATTAGATCTTAAAGAGATTACCATGAAGATGGTGCTCTCATAGAGTGTCCAGTATTACCTAGCAATGGTAGGAATCCTCATCCTCAGTAGTCAAGTAGATCAGAATGTTTTTGACAAAGACTTATACAATGTGATCAAGGTGTGGCTGAATGATCTTGTTCATGAGTCCCATGAACACTAATGGAAGCATTGGTCACACTAAATGATATAACCATGAACTCATAATGGATGAAATGATATTTGAAATCCATCTTATGCGCATCCTCATATCATACACTACGATGGTGATAGCCTGATCTGAGTTTTATCTTCAAGAACCACCATGTTCCCTTCAGCAGATCAAAGAGGTTGTCAATACATAGAATTTGGAAGTTGTTCTTCCTGGTCACCTGGTTCAGGCACCGATATTCAACATAAAGTCTCAAGATCCCATCTGCCTTATTGGAAAACAAAATCAGGACTTCCCATTAGTAAAGAAAAGGACGAATGAATCCCTTCCACTGATAGTCATCTAGCTGTACCCACATCTCATGAAGCTCCGCGGGATCCATCCAATATGCTGGTGTCGATATCAGTATCATCCATAGATATAAGTCAATGTAAAAGTCCACCTCTCATCGAGTTGGTATACCCAAAACATCATCAGGGAAAACATCCACGTACTTTTCCACGACTAAAGGATATATCGAACTCTCCACATCAACTGCTCTGAGGGTAAGGCAAGCTAAATGATGAGTGACCAGCTGCACTCTCCTCTGGGTAAGTCAATCTTGTGCTGCAAAGGCTCCCTTATCACTAGTGAAAGTAAAACTGATCCCATCCATGCAGACACTCCACATGTGGCACCTAATATAGTCATTCTGATCATGGAATGTAGATAACCAGTCCATACCAAAGATGACATTGTAAGGCCTCGATGCCACTACTATGAGTTCCCAACTGAAGATCTCACCTCCTAGAGTAAGATCGCACTGCCTACACCAGTTTGTAATCATCAAATCCACTCCCATAAGAGAATCTAGTAGTAAAAATCGAGTGATTGACTCTATCAGAATCTCCAAGATTAGAATGAGGGAAGTGGAAATAAAAGAATGACTAGAACATATGTCTATAAGTACTTTAGGTAAGGTGGATTAGATATAGATCTTACCTCATATCATCTCTGAAGCACCATGATCATAGGTCTCTACTGCCTGGAGCTGAGCTCACCCCTATCCTTATTGAGAACCATACATTACATACATTGTTACTACTTCATAATTGAAGCACCCTTATTACAACATATAAAAAACAAGGAAAGGACCGTATAGGTATAATGTCTTTAGAAACAGGGAAACATAAACAACTGGTTCAGAAAGCGTCTACACTATCTCCCATTTATTTCATCATATCTATAGTCCCTTTTGGCATATCTTACTTAATAACCTTATTCCTGATCTGGGGAAAGAAAACATACAAAAGGGTGCGCTCAAATGCTCAGTAAGGGTAAACAAAAGAAATATCAATCACATCATATACATAAGAACATAACTTTTGGAAATCATAACATGCAAAAGAAATCATAATTTCATAACATGGGATAAATCATAGTAGTGAAATGTAATCCCAATAATCATAACTTAAAACATGAAACTTTGTGGCATACACACATAATCATATAGAATCATTTCTTATTAGTCAAGACTCACTGCCAAGACTATCTTAGAGGAAAAAGTCCATTTCTGAACCGAGTTCACTCCTCGTTTTAGTCCTGTATCACTGAACCAGTTTAACCTGCCGTTCTAGCCATGTCTATCTCATGAGATATAAAATATTTACCCAATGCATTGGAGGGAGATATAGGTCCCACCCATCTCATAATGATACTATTCTTATGTGTGCCACAAAATCATAAATCATACATGATTTCATAGCCCATGTAATAAAAATGTGATTCTTAAACAACATGAAATCATAAAACAATTCATATAAGATAAAGCAATTCATAAAAATAATTACATCACAACATAATAAGATAAATGTAATAATAGGGATAAAAACAGAACCCTTTATTATCTTAGAAGGAAAATAATTTTGATAAAACACTGGAACTCCATTCTTGAGGAAAATATCCTTTCTATTTCAAAAACACTTTTCCTTTCTTAATATGTCATACAATTATAATCTAAAAGAAGTTGATTAAAAATAAACTCGAAAACTTGTAAAGGAAGTTTCTTGGAAATAATGTTTTAAAAATCCATTCATGTCTTTTAAGTTAAAAAAACATTCTTCTCGTACTTTTGTCAGAAAAGTCAAAAAGTAACTCCTACGAAAAACGACAAAAGATTCCTTTCATATCTTTTACTAAAAACTCAGCGAAGGGTAAAATTGGATTTAAACAATTTTTGGTGGATGGAAATAATATTACATTTTGAGGAAACATGGATGTGGATGATAAAATACAGCCCTGTATATACCGAAGTATAAACAATCTCAGATATAATGGGATTGTGATATTTCCCTTACCATAGGTCCAATATGCTTTGTATGTGTCCGAACATCCTGTATAATGATTTAAATAATGTTATTGACTTATTCCAGAGTCATACTCATTGTTATTATATCACATATATTCATATTCTTAGCTTCTTATTAGTAATATTTCATTACAACTTGTTATTTCGGTGTTTATTACTTTTTGTTCTTATGCGTGTTTTGTCGAACAAATTAGTATTCTTATCTTTAGGTTATCGATACCAAATTTCCAGAATTTTATTAGTGTAATATATATCATATTCATTCATTCAATTCATTTATATAATCATTATGAAATGAATATCATGTAGAACGAGTCGCACCACATCGTGGAGACGGTATTCCGTACGTATGCACGAGTGATGATATCGTTCCAATGATCATGGAATTGTATTGGATCGTATGTATACTATTTCAGATTCAATATCAATTTACAATAATCATATATAGTCATTATTTACACTATTATTCCTATCCAATTAAGGTGGTGGTGGAAAATAGATTACACCACGACATGGAGACGATATTCCGTATGTACGCACGCGCGGTGATTTCATTTTCCGTAGGATGGATAGATGGTGAAATATGGTTGTTTTAATACTTATAATAACATATCAGTATATGAGTGATACTGATGTTATTAATTCATAATGAAACAACTAAAGAAGAAGAAGTTGAAGAAGAAATAAAGATGAAAGAATCAGTAACAGACATTAGCTCTTCTTTGAAGTGCTTCTTTGAGACCTCATTTTAGGGCATTAAAATTGGTCTTTGAAGAAGACCAAGACCTCTAGGATGTCTCTAGGGAAGTGGATAGGAGAAAGTGGCAGGGTTTTGGCCGATCTTGAAGGCTCAAAGTGGTGTGAGGAAGAGAGGGAGGAGGGGCCCTTTTATAAGGGAGGAGAGGGGCTTCTTTGGAAAAACTAAAAATATTATTTTATTATAAAGTCAAGTTCGGTTTTAAATAGCTCCAAATTGATTTATTTCGAAGCTAAGGTGGGGAAGGGTAGAAAGACTCTCATAAAATATAATTTAGACAAGTATAGGTTCCTATTTTAACCTTATCATTTAGATTTAACATTATGTTAAATAATTTTACTTTTACTGTGTCTTCTTATGTTCTTATACTACAAGGTTAATAAAGTTACTATAACAAGCCAAAATAACACCAAGTTGTTTATTATTAATATATATAACCTTATCTAAGTCATTTGGCCGGACCATAGATTTTTAGGAATTAAATAACAATTACTAATATAATATTCGTTTTTACAAACTATTTTATGTCAATGTTGACACTATTTAGTAATTGATTTTTGTGAAAATCATTACAGAATGATTAGTTCTAAAAAAGTTAATTAAATCAATACTAAAATGTCATGTTAACCTAGAAAATTAGTGTAATTTATAAAAAGTCTCAAATTTCATTTATTAGTGTATTTATAACATCAATTATGTCAATATTTCATTAATAAGATAATTACTGCATCATCTTTCCGTCATAAATAAATTAAATTATTTTATGTCTAAAAATTACAAATAAAATATAATTATGTAGGAAATCTTCTTATCTTTCTAATTAGTATTTTTAGTCAGATTTATCTTATGTATAACCCTATATTAAAAATGATATACTTATTGATTTTTGATTTTAACTATTTTAACCCTTCTTTAAATAAATTAATAATAAATGTCCTAATCTAATCCAAGAGGGCCTAAATGGTAATATTTTATTCCTAAGTTTATTTTTGGTCGAATTAAACTTATCAAATAGAATTAGGAAATGTGTTAGGGTAATAATAATATCATTTTTACCCTTAATTACCCTATTTACTTTTAACCGTGATAAATAAAAGAAAAAATTTACTATTCACCAAAAAAATTATTTTCATCTCATTGAACCACATTCTACTTACTGAAATCAACCGTGTCTCTCGGATTTTTGAGATTCCACTCATAGAAGTGGTAAAATTATGCTTTATGAAAAATTCAGTTTTTTAACTACCACTTAGTGGTTTCACTATTAATCAAAAATTGAATGTTTTCAGAAAAATACCAAAATTTAACCCTAGGCTAATTTCGATATTCCGAATCCAAAAATGAAGACAATTTTAAAAAATAAAAATTAAAAAATTTCAAAAAGTGGTTATTACTATTCATAACAGATAGTTTTAATAATATTTTAATATCACATCGTTGTTTAGTGAAACTCGGTATTGCGTACGACGTAAGCTATCGAGGAAGGCTGCGGTTGCATGTAAAGGAAGTCAAACTAGTGTTATGTGTAGTGAAAGATTCCTTTGATGATTTATATAACATAAAAACAAAATATTCCTCATAAATGTATCGGGTGTTACATTCTACCCCCCTTAAAATGAATTTCACCCTCGAAATTCGTCACTTTGTAACAAACAGATGAGGATACCTCTTCCTCATCATATCCTCAAGCTCCCATGTAGCTTCTTCAAATTGGTGGTTCCTCCATAAAACTTTCAACAAGCGAGTGGTCTTGTTTCGTAGGAATTTTTCGCTACGATCCAGAATCTCTATCGGCTATTCTTCTTAAGAAAGAGCTTGCTCCAATGGTACAACATCTGAGCTGAGTACATGTGAAGGATCATGTATGTACTTTCTCAGGGGAGATACATGGAACACATCGTGAACTTGAGAGAGATTCGGTGGAAGTGCCAATTGGTATGCTACCTTCGCAACACGATCCAGTATTTCGAAAGGACCGATATACCTAGGGCTCAACTTTCACTTCTTTCCAAATCTCATTACTCTCTTCCAAGGAGATATTCGTAAGAACACTTTATCACCCACTTCAAACTCTAGGTCTTTTCTTCGGTTGTCAGCATAACTTTTCTGTCGACTCTGAGCTGCTCTTATGTGTTGTTGAATAGATCTAACCTTTTCTGCCATCTCATCAACAAGATCAGGTCCTAATAGCTTTCTTTCCCCAACTTCATCCCAGCAAGTTGGAGTCCTGCATTTCTTTCCATAGAGAGATTCATAAGGATCCATATGAATACTGGAGTGAAAGATATTATTATAAGAAAATTCCACCAAAGGTAGGTGTTGATCCCAACCACCTTTGAAATCCATAGAGAATGCTCTCAACATATCTTCTAGAGTTTGAATTGTTCTCTCAGACTGACCGACTTCCTGAGGATGATAAGCAGTGCTGAAACTCAACTCTGTACGCAGAGTATGCTGAAGACTTCGCCAGAACGTTGTGGTAAACCTCGAATCCCGATCAGATATAATAGAAAGTGGTACTCCATGAAATCTTACCACTTCCTTCACATATATCCTGGCAAGTTGATCCATAGAGAAATCCTATCTAATAGCGATGAAGTGTGCAGACTTTGTAAGACGATCAACTATGACCCAGATAGCATTATTACCTTTGGATGTTTAAGAAGTCCTGTGACAAAGTCCATAGTGATGTTTTCCCATTTCCATTCGAGTATGGGTAATGGTTGTAACATCCCCTTAGACATCTGACTCTCAGCTTTAACTTGCTGACAAACCAAGCATCGAGAGACATATTCAGCAACATCTCTTTTCATGCCATCCCACCAGAAGTACTCTTTCAGGTCCCTATACATCTTCGTGCTTCCAGGATGAATGGAGAATGAAGAACTATGTGCCTAATCCATCATCTCCTTCTTTAATTCGGAGATCATAGGAACACAAACCCGATTCTGGAACTTTATTATTCCATCACAATCAAGGATGAATTCAGGAACATTTCTCACCTTCTTTGATAACTCGACATCCTCTTTCTGTGCCTCTTTAATCTTCACATGTATAGATGGTTGAACATTCATTTGAGAAAGATATTATTTCCCCCCTTCCATTATAATTCCAACATCCATCCGTTGTAAATCCATAAATATTGGATCTTTTGTGATCCTCATCATGGATAAACTAGCATGGTCTTGTCGACTTAATGCATCTTCCACCTTGTTTGCTTTCCCAGGGTGGTAATGGATAGAGCAGCCGTAATCCTTAATCAGCTCCAACCATCTTCTCTGATGCATATTCAGCTCCTTTTGTAAAAAACTATACTTTAAACTTTTATGATCAGTATAAATGTCACACCTTTCTCCATAAAGATAATGCCTCCAAATCATTAATGAAAAAATTACACCAGCTAACTCCAAATCATGAGTTGGGTAATTTTGCTCATGTATTTTCAACTATCGTGAGGCATAAGCTATCACCATATCATTTTGCATAAGAACACACCCCAATCCCTTCTTGGACGCATCAATGTAGATCACAAACCTCTCTCCACTACAAGGTAGTGTGAGAACTGGTGCACTGGATAAACTTCTTTTCAACTCCTTGAAATTCTCTTCACATTCCTCCGTCCAAACAATATTAACTCCTTTCCGAGTCAACTTAGTGAGTGGATTAGATAATAATGAATAATATTTTACAAAACATCGATAATATCCAGCCAAACAAAGAAAACTTTGGATCTCAGTTACTATTGTTGGTCTCGACCATCATTCAATATCCTTTGTTTTTGCTGGATCCACAAATATCCCCTCTTTTGAGATTATGTGACCCAAAAATGCTACTTTTTGAAGCCAAAATTCACACTTGGTAATTTTGGCATAAATCTTCTCCTTTCTCAGGGTCTTCAATACAATTCTCAAGTGATCTTCATGTTCTACATTTCTCATTGAATAGACAAGAATATCGTCTATAAAGACTACCACAAACTGATCAAGATAGTCTCTAAAGACTCTATTCATCAGATCCATGAAGATAGTAGGGTCATTAGTAAGACCAAATGGCATCACTATAAATTCATTGTGTCTATACCTTGTACGGAATGTTGTCTTTGGTATATCCTCCCTTTTGAAACTTAGTTGATGATACCCTGAACGAAGATCAATCTTTGAAAAGTATTGAGCTCCGCGTAGTTGGTCAAATAAGTCATCAATTCGTGGGAGAGGATATTTGTTCTTGATAGGGATCTTGTTAAGTTCTCGATAATCAATGCAGAGTCTCATTGATCCATCTTTCATCTTAAGAAACAGAACAGGTGCTCCCCAAGGCGACGCACTAGGGAATATGAACCCCTTATCAAGATTCTCTTGAAGTTGCTTCTTCAATTCCGGCAACTCAATTGGGACCATTCTATAAGGTGTCTTTGAAATAGGAAAAGCACCCGATACGAGTTCTATTGAAAACTCAACTTCACGATTTGGTGGAAGACCCGGTAATTCCTCTGGAAAGACATCGTCAAACTCCCGTACAATGGGCATATTCATAATTGTGAGTTTCTCACCAACCATTTGAGATAAATAACTTTCATTTAGTGGAATCAGGACCCATAAGATGGAAGAAATTTCCACTGGAAGGTTATGTTCATCCTAGCATTGATAGACGATCATAGATCGATCTAGAATATGAAATGTGACTTCCCTTATTTGGCAATTGATATGAGCTCTATATAAAGAAAGCCAATCCATGCCAAGAATCACATCAAATTCCACTATAGGAAGGATCACAAGATTTGCAGGAATCACTTTCCCACAAACTTCGATCGGGGACGAATTATAAACTTTTGATGTGACTGTTGTGCCATTAGGGGTTGTCATAGCTAACTCAACATCTAATTGTTGAGTTAATATGGTGATATCCTTAGAAAATTCTTCAGAAATAAAGGAGTGGTGGATCCAGAATCAAATAAAACATTTTTTACATTAGAGTGGATGGTAAGTGTACCTTTCACCACATCATTATTGTACTCCACACCGGTGATAGAAATTGCATGTGACCTTCCTTTGTCTTTATCCTTAAGAGTTTGTTGACGTCAACCATCATCATCAACCCTTGGATTTGGGCATTTATTGGCATAATGCCCCATCTTCTTGCACTTGAAACATTGAAGTGTTGTAGGTTCATTCTGTGTATCCCTTCATTTTTTTTCATCATTAGACATCTTCTTCCCATCATTGCAGCATTCAAATGCCCTATGACCTTCCATTCCACATTTGAAACATTTAATTGTCCCTTTAAGACAACTCCCTCCATGTTTCTTTCCACACATTGAGCATAAGGGAAAGCTCATCTTCTTTTCAGTGTGCTCTTTATATTTTCCTTTGAATTCCATTTTCCTCTTCTTATCAAACCCATATGACTGATGGGTTACTCCAATCACCATCTCGACTTTGAGAGAACATCGAAGTATTTTCTCGTAGCAATTGAAGTCCCTTATGGATAACGCCCTACGAAGACTTGGTTTTAAGCCACTAAAGAATAGATCGATCTTACTCTCAGGTTGGATAATAATACCAGAAGCGTACCTTGCAAGTCTTGTAAAATTTTCTTCATAGGTACAAAAAGATTCATTATCCTTTTTCTTCAGTTCAAGAAACTCTTTCTCAATATTTGTTCGGAGAATACGAGGGAAGTACTTATTGAAAAATAAGTTCTTGAACTCGTCCCATTCCATGGACTCAATTTCATCCCTTTTACTTTTATTCTTAATAAGATTCCACCATTGATCATCATCACCTTTCAAACGATACACTGCTAAGATGACTTTATCATGTTCAGAACATTGAAGAACTGAAAATATCTTTTCAGTAGTACTAATCCATTGTTCAGCAACTAATGGATCAATAGACCCGTTGAATGAAGGTGGACACTGTCTCATGAAGGATTCAATAGAATGTTGCACCTTACTTTGCTCGTTTGGATTTCATGCATGATTCATAGCTTGAGAAAGTTGTGTGAGCATGGCTACAAGATTTCTCATTCCATCTCCCATAACGTTTGGTTGCTCAGGGGGACAATCATTGCATTGCCCGTCGCATTTCTCATTAACACAGTTCCTTTGGGTTCCAGCCATTGACTAAAAGCATAAAGCATAGTGTGAGCAACACTAATTATAATAGGAAAACCACATAATAAAAAATAAAATTTCAAACTTAAGGTCTTATCCTAGGTTATTCATGGTCATTTCTAAAACACTAAGGTTATGATCTATGCTTAGACTTATCCTTAGGGTTCTTACTAACGCTTTCACATCCTAGTTTCCAAAGGTTGACTATACCTTTCCTCTGATACCAACTATAGTGACCCATACATTACATAAATTTTTATTACTTCAGAATTGAAGCACACTTATTACAACATATAACAAAACCAGGAAAGGACCGTATAGGTCTAGTGTCTTTAGAAATGGAAAACATAAACAACTGGTTCAAAAAGCGTCTACACTATCTCCCATTTATTTCATCATATCTATAGTCCCTTTTGGCATATCTTACTTAATAACCTTCTAAAAAAACATAAAAAAGGGTGAGCTCAAATTCTCAGTAAGGGTAAACAAAAGAAATATCAATCACATCATATACATAAGAATATAACTTTTGGAAATCTTAACCTACAAAAGAAATCATAATTTCATAACATGGGATAAATCATAGTACTGAAATGTAATACTAATAATCATAACATAAAACATGAAACTTTGTGGAATACACACATAATCATATAGAATCATATATTATTAGTCAAGACTCATTTCCAAGACTATCTTGGTGGACAAAGTCCATTTCTGAACCAAGTTCACTCCTCATTTCAGTCTTATTTCACTGAACCAGTTTAACCTGCCGTTCCATCCATGTCTATCTCATGAGATATAAAATCTTTACCCAATGCATTGGAGGGAGATATAGGTCCCACCCATCTCATAATGATACCATTCTTATGTGTGCCACAAAATCATAAATCATACATCATTGCATAACCCATGTAATAAAGATGGGATTCTTAAACAACATGACATCATTAAAAAATTCATATATGATAAAAGAATTCATAAAAATAATTCCATCACAACATAATAAAATCAATGTAATAATAGGGATAAAAATAGAACCCTTAATTATCATAGATGGAAAATAATTTTGATAAAACACTTGAACTCCATTCTTGAGGAAAATATCCTTTCTATTTCAAAAACACTTTTCCTTTCTTAATATGTTATACAATTATAAACTAAAATAAGTTGATTAAAAATAATCTTGAAAACTTGTAAAGGAAGTTTCTTGGAACTAATGTTTTAAAAATTTATTCATGCCGTATAAGTTAAAAAAACATTCTTCTCATACTTTTGTCGGAAAAGTCAAAAATTACCTCGTATGAAAAACGAAAAAAGATTCCTTTCGTATATTTTACTAAAAACTCACCAAACGGTAAAATTGGATTTAAAAAATTGTAGATGGATGTAAATAATATTACATATTGTGGAAACATTGATGTGGATGATAAAATACACCCCAGTAAATACCGATGTATAAACAATCTCGGATAAAATTGAGATTGTGATATTTCCCTTACCTTAGGTCCGATATGCTTTGTATGTGTCCGAACCTCCTGTATAATGATTTAAATAATGTTATTTACTTATTCTAGAATCATACTCATTGATATGATATCACATATGGTAATATTCTTAGCTTCTTATTAGTAATATTTCATTACAACTTGTTATTCTGGTGTTTATTACTTTTTGTTGTTATGCGTGTTTTGTCGAATAAATTCTTATTCTTCTCTTTAGGATATAGATAAATCATTTCCAGAATTTTATTAGCGTAATATATATCATATTAATTCATCCAATTCATTTATATAATCATTATTCAATGAAGATCATGTAGAACGAGTCGCATCACATCGTGGAGTCGGTATTCCGTAGGTACGCACGAGCGATGATATCGTTTCCATGATCATGGAATTGTATTGGAGTGTATGTATACTCTTTCATAATCAATATCAATTTACAATATTCATATATAGTCATTATTTACACCATTATACCCATCCATGTAAGGTGGTGGTGGAAAATAGATTACACCACGGTGTGGAGACGGTATTCCGTACGTAAGCACGTGCGGTGATTTCATTTTCCGTAGGATGGATAGATGGTGAAATAGGCTTGTTTCATAATTATAATAAACTATCAGTATATGAGTGATACTGATGTTATTACTTCATAATGAAACAAATAAATATGAAGAATTGGAGGAAGAAATAAAGATGAAAGAATCGGTAACGGACATTACCTCTTCTTTGAAGTGCTTCTTTGAGACCTCCTTTTAGGGCACTAAAATTGGTCTTTGAAGAAGACCAGGACCTCTAGGATGTCTCTAGGGAAGTGGAGAGGAGAATTTGGCAGGGTTTGTCCAGGCTTGAAGGTTCAAAATGGTGTTAGGAATAGAGGGAGGAGGTGCCCTTTTATAAGGGAATAGAGGGGCTCCTTTGAAAAATTAAAAATATTATTTTATTATAAAGTCATGATCGGTTTTAAATAGCTCCAAATTTATTTATATAGAAGCTATGGTGGATATGGGTCGAAAGTATCTCATCCAATATAATTTAGGCAAGTTTAGGTTCCTATTTTAACCTTATCATTTAGATTTAACATTATGTTAAATAATTTTACTTTTACCATGTCTTCTTGTGTTCTTATACTATAAGGTTAATAAACATACTATAATAAGCCTAAAGAACCCCAAGTTGTTTATTATTAATATATATAACCTTATCTAAGTCATTTGGACGAACCTTAGATTTTTAGGAATAAAATAACAATTAACTATATAATATTTGTTTTTAAAAACTATTTTTTGTCAATTTTGACACTATTTAGTAATTGATTTTTGCGAAAATCATAACAGAATGATTAGTTAGAACAAATTTAATTAAATCAATTATAACATGTCATAATAACCAATAAAATTAGTGGAATTTATAAAAATTCGCAAATTATATTTATTTGGGAATTTATAACATCAATTATGTCAATATTTCATTAATATGATAATTACTGCATCATCTTTGTGTCATAAATAAAATAAATTATTTAAGGTCTAAAAATTAGAAATAAAATATCATTATGTAGGAAATATTTTTAGTTTTATAATTAATATTTATAGTCTAATTTATCTTATGTATATCCCTATATTAAAAATGATATACATATTAAACATTGATTTCAACTATTTTAACCCTTCTTTAAATAAATTAATAATAAATGTCCTAATCTAATCCAAGTGGGCCTAAATGGTCATATTTTATTTCTAAGTTTGTTTTTGGTCGAATTAAACTTATCCAATAGAATTTGGACATGTGTTAGGGTAATAATAATATCATATTTACCCTTAATTACCCTATTTACTTTTAACAGTGGTAATTAAAAGTAAAAAGTTACTATTCACCAAAAATTATTTTCA
This sequence comes from Viscum album, assembly GCA_963277665.1. Classification (NCBI taxonomy): domain Eukaryota; kingdom Viridiplantae; phylum Streptophyta; class Magnoliopsida; order Santalales; family Viscaceae; genus Viscum; species Viscum album. The sequence goes on from OY728148.1 coordinate 127,063,192, forward strand.
TCTCATTGAACCACATTTTACATACTAACATCAACCGTGTCTCTCAGATTTTTGAGATTCCACTCACAGAAGCAGTAAAATTATGTTTTATGAAAAATTCAGTTTTTAACTACCACTTAGTGGTTTCACTATTCATCAATAATTGAAAGTTTTCAGAAAAATACCAAAATTTCACCCTAGGCTAATTTAGATATTCCGAATCCAAAAATGAAGTCAATTTTGAAAAATAAAAATTACAAAATTTCAAAAAGTGGTTATTACTGTTCATAACAGCTAGTTTTAATAATATTTTAATAGCATATCATTGTTTCGTGAAACTCAGTATTGCGTACGACGCAAGCTATCGAGGAAGGCCGCGGTTGCGTGTAAAGAAAACCAAACTAGTGTTGTGTGTAGTGAAAGATTCCTTTGATGATTTATATAAAATAAAAACAAAATAATTCTCATAAAATTCTCGGGTGTTACAATCCTCCCGCTCCTTATGGTTTGGGTGGACCACATCATGGCGGTGATGGTAGCATATTGAATCGCCACCCACCGTCAGCTGCACGACCAGCTCCTCTTCCACATCCTCCTTCACCCTAAAGACCACCTCGATCAGGCCTCTTTTTTATGCCAATGTGTTCCCTCGACCGTCCACCGATAATCCGTATAGCGGTTTGGATAGTCACACACCATGTGACCCTTCCTGCTACAAGCTTAACAATTCTTGTGCATTGCATGACTGGCTCTGCCTCGGGTGCTCCACTCAATCGACCGTGAATCTTGTAGTCGTCCACCTATAGTTTTGGTCCTCTTAAAACTCTAAGACATTTTTCTGATAGTAGTTGTAGATGAATCCACGACGTGATGGCTGGTGGTGGGACTAACACCTGGTGATGGCTCAGCAAGGAAAATCTCCACTACGAGGGATCTCTCTAACACCACCACATGCGTTGAGATGCTAAAAGAAATCATCAAAGCCCTGATATCTCAACAGAGAACCTTCTTTAAATTACAGGCCCTGAAAAATTGTTCTCACACTATATCAGAGGAGTATCATGGAAGGACATTAAACCTCCGTGAGTACTGAGCCACAGTCATGTTGCCCTGCTGTAGATGAAGAAGCTCATGTATGTGCACTACGCGAAGAGTCTCTTGGAACAAACTCGGCCAAAAATAGGCTCTCAGACACTGTTGAAAGAAGTGTCACCTCATCATGAACATGGACCATTAAGCTCCATCATTTTCCTATTTCTTCCTGTAGAAGACTAGTGACAAGGATCACCATGAGATCAGCTGGTGTCCCTAAAAGTTGGAAGACTCTCATAATATCCTCCAGACAATTCTCAGCCGCCTATGGGTCCATCGTTACCCCGAACCTAGGTGGCCTCTAGCATTGGAACTCATGAAATCCTCTCATGTGGCACACACCCTCTACTACTAGGTCTGGTGGCCTCAGTGGCCCAACAGGTAATGGTACCACTACTGCCTTCGCTGGATGAGGGGTCTGCACTGAGGCCTCACTGCTTGGTGGGATATCAGTGTGTACTATATCTGGAAACCTAGCTAGATATCTATGTATATGCATCTTGTATTGAACCAGGTGTTCCACGTTCAAAAATGTTATACCTGGTGAGATAACTCAATGAGATCACAATGAATACTATGGGAACACACACACAATCAGTGTTTTCGTGCACTACTTCAGAAATCAAAAGTCACAGTCCTAGTGTATGGATATGTTGTCTACCGCTCCAACACAGGATTCGCTAAACTGATAACCACACTCACTACACATAACACAATTTTTTTTAAATGAAAAATCAGAGTCATATGATCTATAGTTGAAGCGAATCCTTTGATACACATTTGTCACGACCAGTCCCCTATGACCCATGCCGTAACTACCCCAAGCCTGCCTTCCATAGGCATGTGGCTAGAGACTAGCCCCAAAGGCATAATCCCTAAAACTGGTAAGGAATGACCTTTATAACCTATCAGTGCACGCAACCAAGCACACAGTAGGATAGTAACTCATCTAAACTAAATAGTGAATAGAGTGAGTGTAGTATGTAAAAAGGGCTAGAATTTATGCCCAATGGAAAGTAAAAAAATGAATTCACAAGAAAACTGGAATAACTCCTATGAACAACAGCCAAGGATCCTAGAGGGTGGGTAGGTACAACTCTCCATTGGTCATCTCTTCTGTACGCCTCGTCTAATTTCCACCTCCGAGCTACCTCCAGTCCAGGTACTCTCATCCTCAGGTAGCACTGTCTATCTTCTGCTCCAAACACATCGAAGTGAGGGAATAACCCATGAATGGGTGAATATAAAGATACTCAGTAGGGACCCCAGACCCTCAAGGTCATGCAAAATCCACAAACGATAAATTAAAAATCATGAAATCAACTTAAAACCCTACTTAGGTATATTCCCATACATATACCTAAGTTATCATGTATACCCATATCAATCATGAGGAAACACAGAGTCCAAATCAACATCCCAAAGCTAAACTATTCTACAATGGATGGTGTACCACGATTGTAAGTACAAATCAGGTATGAAACAAAGAAGAATACTACAATGTTATTACCAAAAACGAAATTACCAATCAGGTATAGAGTCAGCTCACACTAGGTATTTCTTCGATATAGTAGTAGAGATGATTAGATGTAACTATTGAATCAACTGACTCTGTTATGAGGCTCTGCTGCTGACCCACACAAGACTGCTCAGTGGTGATCCACACCGGATCGCTTAGTGCTGACCCACCCAAGATTGCTAGGTGCGGACCCACATAGGATAACTCGGTGCTGACCCACACAGGATTTCAAGGTTCTGACCCAGACATGATCCCTCGGTATTGACCCACACTTGATCTCTATTTCTTCTTCACATCACAACCAACTACTAGGTTCCTGCACTAACCTTCCTTGTCTCTTGGAGAGTCTGCTCTCCAATCCACTGGTTGATACTCTAAAGACCATGAAGTGCCATGAAAAAGTTCCTCAAAGGACATCCATATAATAGGGGATTAAATTTAATATAAGGTGTTTCAATCATATGCTCGTTCTGTATGTTATTATCCTTTTAGTCCTGATGGCCCGGTAGGATTCCTGCACAATTCAACCCAACCATAACACATCTTTACCCGAAACTCCAGTGGCGGTATACCAAACAGATCGTCTCACTCCAAGGTTTACAACGTCTTTGATAGTTTTCCAAATGGATGATTGGTAAAAAATCCTAATAGAGAGAAATTGTCATAGTCGGTCCGGGTACGGTCCAACCGGGTTAGACCGACCCGACCATACCCGGCCTAGGCAGACCCAACCCGGTTTGGGTCGAGCCAGCCCGCTGTGTCAAGTACATCCCATGATTAGATGTGCGGCAACCACAGAGTGGTGCGAGCCTGCGAGGTAGGCATAGAGGCCTTGAGGGTGGCGAAGCAGCATGGTACATGAAGAGCAAGGGCAGTGAAGCCGTGGGGGACATGGGGTGGTTAGGCCATAAGGTCCGCGAGCCTGCGAGAAGGTGAGGGGGCGGGGGCCGTGGAGGGAGACAGGTTAGTGAGGCCACTAGGGCAGCGGAGGGCCGTAGGGCTATGAGGCCACGGGGGACGTAGAGGGTTGCGAGGTGGCGAAGCGCCGCAAAGCGGCGAGGCCGCGGGGAAGCGGGGGCCGCAGGCGGCAAAGGCCTTGGGGAGGTGGTGGCCATGAACGACGGAGAACCCGGGGCGGTGGGAACAACGGGAAGCAAAGAAGGGGGGGGGGGGGCGCTAGTGGCGGAGGCCCCTGGAGGTGGAGGTTGCAGGTGGTGTGGTGGCCATGGGGGGGTGCTGATGCGCCTCCACCTGCATCGCGACTGGAGGTGGGGCCGACAACCCTTCTCATGCCCCACCGAAATTGGTTTATGTTCTTCTCCATCGTGAAGAACACAACAATTAAACACAAGATTTTTGGAGAGGTCGGGCCAGGTTTTTTCGACCCGCATTCTATGTGTTAGAGCTGTAGAAAGAGGATATAATCTCGTTCTAATTTTTTATGATGATTTATCAAGAATGAGTAAGGGGAGGAAATTCAAACAACTAACCTACCATGATGGTTCTTTTATGTTTGTGCGAGTAAGAGTTTGATGATGTCAATGTTCGTTGCGCCCACCACACGCCTCAGATTCCAGGCTCGTTCATTGGTTTTTCATAGTTGAATATGTTCCTCATCGGCGAGAGAATTCTTCTTTGGAGGATGAGTTTCTCCGTGATTCTCCAAAGCTTGTCCATTTTGCCAACATTTTCTCCAATTCCACTAAAGTGAGTAATAATAAACTTATCAATTTAAGTTTATCAAATTAAAATGTTTTCACCATTAATTGTTTGCACAATTAATTGTATGACATTGTTATAATTAAATGGCTCTAACTAATGGGAGGAAATGATTAATGGGTAGTTGAGTGTTTTATACTCTATTAAGATGGGTCGGGTGGTCCCTGACCCAAAATTCAAAATGGGGGTTAGTTCATGTGGTCCCCACCAATTAACATTCGCATGGGAGGTTTAGGCTCGGGTGGTCCCCACCACCATAACCCATGTTGAGGGGTTTCTAAAAAAAATGTTAGACGTTTTTATTTTATTCAATTCATTCCTAAAAAGTACAAAAAATATATTCCACTCTCGAGCCACTATAGTGGAGGTGAAGGTCCCCTTAACTGAATACTGGCACTGTGAGTACAACAGTGCCCTCATATTTCAATTCTGAGCACCCGTTCAATAGTTAAGAAATCCTACTCGTACGTTTACTGATCATAATCGAAAAAAGTTCAGAAATTCATTCTAGGCACATCGGGCCTCAGAGTCACGCGCAATCAATTTCCGCAGACTCGTAAAATTTCCATATATTTAAAAAAAATTACATGGAAATTATAGGTGTTTACAAATAATTATTTTTTATTTAAATTTATTTTAAAGTAAAAATAGTTACTAAATACCAATATTAGTAAAATATAATTCATTGGAGTAATTTTATATTAATATTTGATATATAAAATTTTATAGAATTTTTTGACATCTTTTTCCTATCTTCTTGGAACATTTTCTATTTTTCAGAAAATATAATTTTACCACATCTATCAATTGAATTTAAAAATTAATATTGGAATAGGTGACATCAGTTTGTAATATGTGGTTCAATAAGATGAAAATAATTTTAGGGGAATATTTAATTTTGAATTTTATTTTCCACAGTTAAAAGTTAATAGTGTAATAAATGGTAAAAATGATATTATAATTACCATAAAACATCTCCTAATTCAATTGAATTTGTGTATTTTGACCAAAATAAACCATAGGAATAAAACTAGATCCTTTTTTATCAACATGGATTCAATTAAGACATTTTTATTATTTTATGTTAAAAAGAGTTAAAATTGTAAAATCCAAAGTTTATAAACTAAACCATTTTTAATATTGGTTTATACATTTGATAAATTTCACTATAAATATTTATTATAAAACTAAATAAACATCCTACATCATGGTGTTTGTATAATAATTTTAATACATTATATAATTAAATGTATTTATGACAGAAGGATGTGGCAGTAATTACCTGATTAATGGCTGATTAAAATAATTGATATTATAAAAATTAAAATAAAAGAAAATAGAATATTTTGATACATTACATGAATTTTATATTTGAGTATGACATGTTAAAATTTATAAAATTATTTTTTTTCTAATTAATAACGTTCTTATGACTTTCAAAAATTCAAAATACAAAATACTGTCAAAATATACATAAATGAGTTTTTAAAACCAATACAATTATATAAAATAATATAATATTTTTAAAAAATAAAAGGTTATGATAAATGACTTATAAAATAATATATATGTAATTTATGAACCACTTGAGTTTCTCTTGGCATTGTATATATTTTTTATTAATCATTTATTAAAATAATACAATAATGCATCGTAAAAGTTAAACACTTTAACTAAGTGTTAAATATCAAAATATAAGGTTTATATGGTGTCCTAAATTATTCTAAAACATATTTGTTGAGATTATTTCAACCCATCCCCACCTTAGGCTTGAACTGATTCTTTTTGGAGACATTATAAACCGAAAATGATTTAATAATAAAATAATATTATAAATATTTCCTAAAGTAACCCTAACCACTTTTATAAAAGGGTACATCCATTTATCTTAATTTTACACCTCCATATCCATTTGGCTCTGACTACCTCTACTCCAATATCCTCCCAACTACCCTCGCATTAGCTTAGAGCCCTTAATTTGATCAGATATCGAAACCTGTGAGCTATTTGGATCAAATCAAAATGAAGAACTAGAAGAAGAAGTAATGATTTCATAACCTTATTCAATGTTCTTTTATTCTTCCACATTATCATTAATTGTTGTCTCCATACCAGAATAATAACTCCAGTACCTTCTATATAATGGGATGTTTTATAAATATGTTTCAATCATATTTATTATTCTATCCATTCTATGAATGAAAAAATCACCATACCTTCATATGTATGAATTATTGTCTCCACGAACACTATGAAATTCAATCCCCATCATAACCATTCATGAATAATTTCCATTTTATGATTAAAAAAATATACAAATATAATATCATTTATTTTAATCTTCCATTAATTTAATTATTACTACACCATCGTGGTGTATGAATTGAAGTTAATTAATTATTCCCTAATAGATAAAATGAATTTATCATGACGAATATATTTATTTTAGATATCAAAATAGTATTTCTGGTTTAATATATCTTCTATATTACAAAATACTATAAATTTTATTCTTATTAAAAATAATAGGGTGTCATATTTGACTTTTATTTCGATAAAATACTATAATTGTTTTAATACAATCCTTATCAATCAAAAAGGTAATAAATTAGTCCCATGGATTATAATGGTAAAACGTATTCAATAAAATATAATTGGGGAAAGTGTTTGGGATATTTTCATGTATACATCATATAACTTTTACCCTTATATACCATATTTACATGTAACCATGTTAATAAAAATTACTAAGGATACTTTTCATATTGACATAAAATTAAAAGGGGTATATTTATAAATTTAAAAATCCATATTCGAAATATGGAATCCATTTTTTAAAATTCATAATATAGAAGAAGAAATTTTTAATTTAATATTCAAACTATAAAATGAAATGGAAAATAAAATTTTTTTTAAATTCCCTTTTAAGTATAATATGTTTTTATACTAAATCCATGTTTAAAATTAATTTTTTTAAAAAAAAAATTAATTAAAATAAAATAATTGAATTTTAAAACTTATTCAAAATATTATTTTATTTTTCTATAATGTTTAAAATAAAGTACAATTTTCATTGGAAATTAGAAATTTTCACTGTTCATTAAAATTCATATTTTTCAAAGACAATCTAAAAAAATAAACTTAAGATAATTTTGAAATTACAAATTTAAAAAGTTGGTTAATTTTATTTTTAAAAAAATTAATTATATTTTAAAAATTAATTATATTGATTTACTCATAGAATGTTGTAAATTTTTTTTAAGACAACATATTTTTGAATAAAAAAAAACATTTACAAAAAAAAGATCTTAATTATTATGAATTAATAAATAAATAAATATAATAATATTATTAGACCAAATAACACAAAATAATTCGACGGATATGTTGTAATGTTCATGTTGAAATAATTATATTTTAATAGTACATCGCGATTTATTTAATCACGACATTGCATACAACACATGTAATCAGAGAAATAAAATTACTTAAGGAATAATATTTCATAAAAATAATGAGGATTTGCATTATACCCCCACCAAAAATCTAAATTTTTTTCTCGATAATATTCACATGAATATAAGAAAATGGGAATACCTCATCCTCTTTACTTCCTCAGGTTCCCACATATCTTCTACAAATTGCTGGTTTCACTACAAAATAATAACTAGGTGAGCTGTTCTATTTCATAGAACATTATATCTATGATCCGAAATATCTATAAGTTATTATTCATAATAAATATATATTCTAAGACAGTATGAAATCTATGTTTAATACATGTGAAGGATCAGATATATTGTTTCGCAAAAGAGATACATAGAATACATCAAGAACATGATTGGGAATTTGTGGAAGGGCCAACAGATTGCTTACCATCCCAATAAATAAATTAATTTAATATTGACTAATATACCTAGGCCTTATCATTACCTTACTTACAAATATCATCACTCTCTTCCATGGGTATATTTGTATAAATAAATTGTCATTGACTTCAAACTATATATCTTTCTGATGATTGTCATTATAATTTTTTTCCAATTTTTCTGCTACTTATATTTGCTGATGAATGGATCTAACATTCTCTACCATATAATCATCATGATCATGTCCTAATATATATCCATCCCAAACATAACAATATCACATTAGTGTTCTGCATTTTTTACCATATAGGGCTGCATTAGGATCCATTTAAATGCATGATTGATTGCTATTGTTGTATTAAAACTCTACAAATTTAATGTATTAACACCAAATACCATTGAAATACTGGGAGAATGATCTCAACATATCTTATAAATTTTGAATCCACCTCTCAGATGGACCATCAATCGGAGGATGGTAAATAGTGCTGAAAATTATCTCTATATCCAATGCCTACCGAGGAATATTTTAGAAAATTTAGGCAAACGTTAAATCCTGGTGAAATACAATGGAAAGTGGTAATACATGAAATGTAAACACATTTTAACAAATATATTAGAAATATTATTATGAAAAAAATAATATCCATTAAAAATTAAATGTGGTGAATTTGTAATCAAATAAACTATAAACCACATAGCATTATGGCCTTTAGATGTTTGCGATAGTTCGATAAAGAAATCAAATTTTATTTTTCTCATATCCATTGAGGTACATTCAATGGTTATAAAATCATTTTAAATATATTTCTCTCAAAATTACATTTTTTTAAAACCATGCAATGAGAAATATTTTATCCCAACCCATCCCAAGTCTGGGCCCCACTCATAACTACCCCATTCCCGACTTATAGGATAGGGTGTGTCAAAATGTGTCAGAGGAATAACTATCTCAGGGTGCCCTTTACCTATGTACCTGTAAGAAAATTAACAACCATCTGTATGAAGAAATGAAGAGGAAAAAAATAAAATATTCAACACCCCTAGAAAGAAGACCATGAATGCATGAACCTCTAGAAAATAATAAATGTACTTTACTTATAACATAAAAGTTATGGGTAAAATTAAATTCTGCCTGAGAAATGTGTCCCATCCTATAAAAACTAGAAAAGTAAATAGTTCAGAGATCCCAACTCCTAAATCCAATGAAACAACCTCAATACATGGTCCATGAATCTAGTATCTCTATGCTCCTGTAATTTCATAGATGACCTATTAGATACCTTCCAAATATAGGGATAGTGTGGAAAAGACACATGAATGTTTGACTATAAAAATACATAGCAGGATTCCCCAAAATATGATGGGGGAGAACTAAGATATTCAATTTAATATAAAGATAGTTGATAAAACAAGGTATATTGAAGGAGTGCAGCTCGACCTAACCAAGAGTGAATTTATTCTTTTCCAATCATAAGGGACTAAAAAAAGTGAATAGATTAACTAACCATTAATCCTTCACACTCTACAGTAAGAGATTATAATCATAAAACCTTGAAAAGACTAAAATGAAAGCACATGGAAAACACCATGATGTATTTGGATATCGTTTAACGAGAGTATCTAGATCGAAGGGGTGGATAAAGAATAATGTATAATTTATATATGATTGGTCAAAAGAAGACCAAACAATAGTGTATGGGGATCTCTTTCTCATAACTCATCCTAAGAAGCATAGTATCCAATAGTTACAAAAGTTCATCAGTGATGTTCAGCATCCCATGCACCTACCCAGAAGTAACCATCCATATAAAACAACACATACCCAATATGGTGCAAAGTGGTGTCCCAATTTCTTGGTAGTGAACTGATTCCCTAGTAAAATAGAAGGGTTCAACTTTGAAGGTCGATGACCCATTCCCATATTAGTAGGAGGGTTCTCCTATTGTTCATCATGGACCCATACACTACCAAGTAAGAGTTTTCCACTCAAGATGTTAGGGACCCACACCTAACTTGGATGGATTATTCCTATATAGTATTCATCAAGGTCCCTTTCCCATCCTAGAAGGAGGGTTCCACTCAAGAGTCTTTAGTGAACTCATTCCCATATCAGTTGTTGGGTTCCACTCATATAGTCGTGGATGACTCATGCCCAGTCTAGCTAAATGGTTTCACTTAAGAGTCTCTGGTGATCCTACCAGATCATATCCTGATCACTATCAAAATCTGGGTCACCTAAAAATTTGAAAATTTTGGAAGATTTCTTGTCAGATCATGAAATCATCAGCCAAGGTATCCCTCACAGTATACATGTAAAACTTTTCAGGATAGGGTACTATCTAACCAAAAACCAACTTCAAACAAAGGATATACAGTGCTACGAGGTTTCTGTAAAGTGTTCACAAGGATATGCATTGTGTGAGGAAGCCCACACATAGTGTGGCTTCTCATATAATCCTTGTTTTTCCCTTGATGTCACACAGAAAGTGACCATGTGATATTACACTCTGTGTTGGTGGACTATTCAGCATATTTAAGCTACCTAGTTATCAGTCCATGTGATTCATGCCATGTCCTTGTACTAGGGTACACAGTCATGTGTTCGACCCCGTGTACCTCTACACGAGTTGCTGAACATGTGACCCATCACATAGGTTGACCATCCAATTAATTGGGAATCATAATGTGAGGGATTGTTACAAACAATTTTACCATTACCTTTTATGAAACCCTACCTCTGCCATTGAATGACGAAATACACTGTGTGTTCTTCACTGAACATCTCATGTAGATCAGTTTTTTCAAAGAAACCCTGGATCGAAAATCCAAACTTGAATCTATCAACTATAAATTCGATATAGAAACATATTAGGATGAAATTGGAAGATCTTACTATTTATCATGTATTCCGTCATCGTGTTCTTGTAAATGAACACCCGAGGTCGCCATAGTTCCCTATTATTTTTGTATGCCACTATTGCTTATACAACCTTTTATTTGTACTCCAATCATCAAATAGAGATTAATTTTTTCAAATGAACACTATATCTATAATAAATTCATCCAAACAATCATTATTCATGAATACACTATGTATATGGTGGTCCAATCGGACACAGTACCTCCTAGAAATGTTGGACTCACACCATAGGGATCCAACCAATTATTAACGTGAAACAGTGAGGGATAAAAACATCATAAATTTTTTTCATATGTCATTGAGCACTATTTCATGGAAAGTAACTAATAATGGGGATTCTATATTATAAAACAACTAGTTAAAAATTAATATTTAGATAAATGGTATCATGTAGTGTATGCCACTAGTGATGATCCATGAATAGGGATGAATGTACTCAATAATTTATTATAAGGTTTTTAAAACACCAAAATATTAATTTTATATTGATTATGGATTGATAGTAAATGAAGGAAACATAATACAATGGTTTGATAGGATCTGATTTGACTGTTTCATAATAATCCAATCGATTCTGGAGTTATGTTTTCTTTCATCATGATCCAAAAATGGAAATAGAGAGACCTCTCATAGGTGATTCCAAATTTTATGATCCTATCCCTAGAATGGTTTTATAGTGATATATATCAATAATAATAAATTTATATTTAAAAAAATTACCATTTCATTCATTCATTGATTAATGAAACAACCAATGATTGAGCTGTCTAAATGTCATATGTTGACTCATTTTATGTCCTCTTGGGAGAAAACATTGTGTTCTATACCCAACTATGGTCAAGGATTTCTGATATGATCAGATGTTTATGAGTTATCATATTATCATTTATGTATCAGGTCTGAGAATTATAAAATATATTTAATATTTTTATACAATTATTTCCAAGTACACCGGGACTCAGAATCAAACACTATCTCAATGCCTTTCTGTGGAAGTATTTTTTGAAATATTTTAAAGACTTATAATGAAAAACAGGTCCATAAATGATTCCCAGATTCATGTGTTTTGTCCAAAAAAAAATACTCAGAAAAAAATTAATATATTGAGATTTCACATGGCACTACCCCTCCCGAGAACTCTCTTACATGTTTTGGTTCTACAACAACACGTCTTCCAAATGGATGGTCCGTCAACCTAAGAAGTACTCCTGTTGATCCATGATTTATACTAGCTTCTTCGCTAATGTGGCTTCAAACTCAATATATATCTTACCCAGTTGATGATTTATGTTGGTTCATGAATGTATATCCTCAGTTATGACACATGAAAATGTCATGTACCCACTACAGTTTTGGGGGTAGAGCGAGGCAGTAATCATCCTCGTCAACCCTCTTCATAGACTCAAATGGCCGGATGATCCATAGAGATAGCTTGCCTCCCTATAAAAATATCCACAATAAAAATCATGAGGGGGCTTTCAGGAAAACATAGTCTCCCTTATTGACCTTCATGACCTAATACACCAACATGTGTAATATTTCTATCCACTCTGGGCTGTCTTTATCCTCTCATGGATGACCTTGACCCTCTATATTGTCTCAGGCACCATCTCTAGGTCCAAAAGAGATGACTCACCAATCTCTATCTAATACATGGTAGACCATTAGGATCTCTATTATAGGTTCTAAAATGTTGTCATGTAGGTAGTATAGTCTTCAGGGTTGTTTTATGCCAAATCTACCAATGACTATTTAACCACCCAACTCCATCCAAGTCTTGCACACATGCCAATAGAATATCCTCCAACACCTAGATAGTGTGTTTTGTCTTTCCATTTGTATGGGAGGTGAAAGGCTATACTCATCCATAATTGGTTATTGAATGAATCATGTGGTCACTCCTCAATCGGGATGCAAACTATGTGTCACAATTAGAGATAATCGACAAGGTTGCTTCATTGCAGAAAATGATCTCATGTACATAAAACTTCCTCGAACTCTCCATCGATCTCTACTCCCTAATTGAAAGGAATTTTTATGGCATGATGAGTCAGTAATCTATCAACTATATGAAATCATGGAAATTTTATAAGCACACAATCCCTATGAACAAACCCATTTATATTTCATCCCTCTTCTCCTCTAGGATATTGAGAAGCTGCATCAAACAAGCTAAGACATGGTTCTTAGACTTCAAATGCAGAAAAGTGAGTCAACGAGAGGAAAACATAGCTATGCTTCATCCCATGTCAGACCAAAAAAACATCTATTGGTAGTTTTTTCACATATTCCCTACACCAGGATATACATCAGGGTGATAAGTGGGCTACTCCTACATTACCTCATCTGAATATGTTACGTGAACCACAGTTCTCCCCTGGAAAAAGATAGTGGGTTTCAATTATTTAGAATATCCCAATGGTTAGTCATGTGTGCATATCTAATCATATATGACCTCACTATCAATTTATCATTGTTGGGACATTCTCACATGATCATGATGTAGAGGATTCATAACCATCAACTGAATAAAATTTGTACCCTCCTGCTCCACCAGGATTAGATATAGGGAAGCTAGCTTCTGCATATATTCCTTCACTATGTGATCCTATGACTTCATGTTAATATAGTTTTCCATTATGATTATCTTATATATAGTATAGGAAATATCAAAGTCATAGTCTTGTATGAACCCAAAAAAACATCACTATCTTCGGTTTAGGTGTCTCTACGTGAAGATTTACATGAGACACTCATGGTATGATTAATCAAAAAAGCACACCCTCACAATTTAGTGTCTCCAGAACCATATGGAGAAGACTACTACAACCATATTTAGGCCGGGAGTTGTGTAGTTCATCTCAAGGGGTCTCAACTACAACAATATGTAGGTAACAACTATCCTCCACTACATCAACATGCATCTAAGACTAGATCTTGATTCATCATAATACACTATGAAATACGACCTTTTTATGGTATTATCAACATTACAGAACTTTTCATCCGCTACCCCAACTCTTCAATGGTCCTCTAGAACTTATGAAACCAGGTAAATGGATTACATTAATATGTTAGGGATTTAAAAGGGGATATGATTATAGATAATTCTTCCAGAAACCTCATACAGTATCCCACCAATCCAATAAATATTTTCACATATTATACGCTCTTGGGTGGATCCCAATCAATAACAACAATGATATTTTCTAGATTCATAGCTAAATCATACTTATAAATGACATGGACCAGAATGTGAACATAATATATCAAGAACATACACTTAGAGATTGTTCAGTAAAACTTTTGTTATTGAATATAGTCTAAGAATATCCTTATGTGCTCTGCATGATCAACCTCTATTACAAAGTAGATGATTATGTCTCAATGAAGACAACAACAAACCTGTCCAAGAACTTGTAGAAAACTTGGTTGATCAAATCAATAATTTGTGATGGTATTGTCATCACTCCAAAGGGAACCATTATGAAATAATTATGTCTATAGGGACATAAAAATTTCAAACTTCAAATATAAGTCTTGTGAAACCTCATTTGGTGGTAGCCGATCTTATGATCTATCCCCAAGAACAACCTAGTGCTTCAAAACTGATCAAAGAGGATATAAATCCTTGGAATGTGGTAATTTTTCTTTATTGTGATCTAGTTTAGATGATGATAATAAACCTAATTTCTTGACAACCATCTTCATGAACTAGACTAAGCATTACTTGGGGGACATACTGGGTCTAATGAATCCTTTCTTAGGAAGGTACTCCTACTAAAACATCAACTCCTGAGGCTCGGTCGGTTCCATTACATATGTCTTAGAAGATATCAAAGAGGTATTGTGATTCATGTTAATGATAAACTCCATATCCCCCCTCCATGGTAGTCCCTAAATGTCATCAGGGAAAACAACCATATAATCCTCCACAACTGAAGAATCCTATATGCATAAAGAACCTACTGCACTAAGGGATATACCTACATGAATATGGGTGATTGGTTTAATTATCAAACTTTTTGAACCCACATGATCTTCCATGAGATATCTATCACTATAAAAATCAAATCTCATCCCATGAGTGCACGATAATATGACATGTCTGTAGGGAAAATAAATATGGTTTCAGATCATGGGAAGACAATTCATGCCCAAGGTGATGCCAAAATGTTTCTTCATGATGACCAAATGGTCCAACATGATCATCACTCCTCCATGAGATAACTCACACTGCCAATAGATGATAAATATAGAGGAATCATTCCTTGTTAGAACCTCAAGATTATGAAATTGTCATAGTATCAAATGCATGTTGATATTCCCATCTTCTTGAAAATATGATAATAAATGAAATTAAAATTTATTAAAGTAATGCGATCAACACAAAAACCATCTCAAGGATTTATTCCCCATGATCATCGAAAAATATCTCTCATAAATGGTATCAAAATGAAATTTATAGAGATGATTGTTACCAATATGAGCAAGTAATTAAAAAATAAACCATTCCACTTACTCTCTATATGATTTTGTTAAAACCATTCCATGTTATTCCTTCAATTATCTATCAATTCAATATAGGATATTTTAACATTTTTCTACATAAATTAATTTTTCCACTAATCCTTGCATACATTATTTTCAAAAAAAATTATTGGCCACTCACTTAATCATTACATGAAGATATACCGTATGATACAAACCAGGATATCCCCATATGTTATACATTTCATCAATTCCCTTATTTATTATTATTATTTTTATTTTTAAAATTTGAACATTGAAAAATTATTACAGTCATCAATCAAACATTTTTTGATCTCCTCATGACAATAATTTTAATAGTAATAAGAAGAAAAATGATGATGAAGAGTGTTGTTTGACCTACCCAATAATCATCCTATATTTTTTTGTTTTTTCTCTTTTGTTTATAATTTTTTTATTTAGATATATATTATTTTTGGTTTTGCAACAGTCGAATAATAGGTACATGTTAATATGTCAATATAGTTTAGTAAGGAAATAGATCAGATAAGGAATGAACACAAGGGAAATCATTTTATAATGATAATAAATTATAACCTATCTTCTATTTATCTTTTCTTAAATAAGATACATTCACACATTATTATTTTGTAAAAAAGAGTCTGGATATATTTAATGAAACAATTTTCCCATAAAAGAATCATCCATTTACTATCAACAATATCAAAGGTTTCATAAATATAGAACCATTTACATCAAGGAAGAACATAAAATTTACAAAAAATCACTCATCGATGTTATATTCATGAAAAAATTCACATGATAACTGAATACAATTTTCATTAAATGTAAAAAATACATTGATTTAGGAATGTTAACATTAATTTTTATTAATTTCCATGATTAGGTGAGAATAATAAGGGGAGGTAAAAAAATATTAAACAAAAGAAAAAAAGATGAAAGAAGAAAGATGATGAAAATACTTTTGAACAAAACAAGATGGGGAAAAGTAAAATTACTATTCAAAAAGAAAAAAAAGATGAAATAATGAAATGAAATAAAAATCCTAATGAGCCTAGAAATATCTCACCCCCTTACACACACCAAAAAAGTGTATGAAGTTTCATATATGAAATAAATTAGATTATGGGAAGGATTGATAAAACCTATACTGTTTCACTGGTATTATTTTTCTCGATGGATGATTACCTCCACTGGATGCTTTAGAAAATCCTCATAAAAGTGGTTAAGTCTATTCCCATTGATGTAATACTATTACCACCATGATCATGAAAGAACTATATCGCACTATAATGGTAAAAATTGGTAATAGTATAAGGAATGATCTATCAAGAAGAAATCATACCTGTGTGAAAAATTTGCATGGAGTCCTACATTAGGAGCTTCTCACCAATATTAAGCATAAGGTAATGATTTATTTAATAATATATAGGCTTTAAATTATATTTATATATTCTATATTTCTCATAGGAGTCACGCTAAATTTTTTCCAACTCATAAATCTACATGTTCATATTCCCAATAGCATCTTAGAGAATCTCATTAAATTTTCAAACATCCGAATATGAATGGGGATTAACCTCTACTGGGTGGTGAAAATCCTTTAGAAAAAAATCATTTGTGGTGAAATTATGATCGGGGTTTTAAATATTTGTGTTACTCCTGATGTGAATCATCCATCCTAAAACACCAATTTTTCTTATATGGTTTAATTTTTTAGGAAGATTCAATCAACATAACAATTTTTTGATTTCTATTTATCCATTATTTTGGGGTTGATATGTGGTTGATATATTATATGAAACTTGATTCATAAATTTTTTTCCATGCTTTATTTGAAAAAAATGTGAACCCTGGTAACTGACTATGATTCATGGAAAACCAAACCTACTAAAAATATGGGATCTCATAAAATTAACAACCACTCATGAGTAATTTATATTGGTGGCCATTACTTCAACCATTTGGAGATATATTCCACAACCAATAAGATATAAGTAATGCCAAATGAATTTGGACAATTCCCTATTAAGTCAATGAACCATACATTGAATATTTGACAAAATAACATGGGTTTTTTAGGGTATTTAATTCCTCTTGGTGTCATCCCTATGAATTTAAATCATGTTCATGATATAAAAAACCAATGTGAATATCTATAAAATATTTACAAATAATGACGTGAGTCATAGATCATTCAATTTGTACATTGCGAGCGAAAGTGGACCCCAAAAGACAACATGTTAAAAAAGGCCAAAAGAGAGGTGAATTCATAGTTACATATAGTGTTACGTACAAAATTCTCACAAAAGAAGTCTCTAAAATGGTTTTCCAAAATTTACCATAATAAAACATGATTAAGAATCCATTATTTTGATGTTTTGAAATTATTGGGGACTCTATATACTTCTAAGAAATTCACAATATCTGCACACCATGGTAAGTTCCAAAACACCACAAAGTCTCCCATGGGAGAAGGATTCTGAAATGGGGGGTAGTGAGTCATCATGGTGGTCCTGTGGTGGGGGAATCCTTCTAATATGGTCATCTAACAAATCATTCATATATCTCTTTTCTAGAATCTCATGGTCAAACTCTTAGTGTAAGAGAATCTGCCGAATGAGTTATGGCTTTTCTATAAGTTTATTTAGGTGAAAATGAATGGTATCATGATTAGAAAATAAAATTAATTTTCACAAAATAGTTTGTTAATGGAAATTTTCAGGGGAAACACAATATAAAAAAGTTTTTTTAGTGGGTTTTTAGTCCACCAAGGTAGGTGCAAACATACCTGAGGAATACACAATGAAATTTCTATCCTTTTCAACCCTCTCTAAAAAATCATACCCAACTGACATGTTAGAGGAATCAATCATATGTTCAATGGTCATATCCCACTATGGTAATATGATGATGGGAGGTGATTTAAGACTCTATTTTAGTCATTTTAATAGATCCTCACAACCATTTTCAGTCACAAATTCAGAATCCTTTTGAAATATTCAATATATTGGAAGTATGATATTACTAAATTCTTTAATGAATCGATAGTAAAAACCAGCATGGACCATGAGTTATCACTCCTCATGAACAAATTTTTACTATGTAAGGAACAAAGATAATGCAATTTTTTATTTATCCGCCTGAAATTTATCATTTAAATAACATTCCCTAGAACTATCCCACATTGAACCATGAAATGGATTTTATCATAATTTAATATGATATCTTTTTCAATTAAATGTTGGTGAAAATTACTCAGGTCTTCCAAATAGTCAAAAAATAAGTTCTATCACCCATGAAATAATCAATAAAAACATCCATTCAATTATCAAGGTACTCATAAAAAATACTCAACACACATCACTGAAATGTAATTGGACAATTACATAGACTTAAAGGAATACCTATTTATGAAAATATGTAAAATGAATAGGTAATTGATGAATTATATTTATCATCATGGGAAATATTTATTTGGAAATAACCTAAACAAATATATCAATAAAAAAATATTGGGACTTACTAGCCAATATTTTTAATATTTGGTAAATGAAATGTAGTGGAATGTGGTCCTTTCACCTGGCTTGATTTAGTTGATGATAATTAATACAAAACCACCAATTATTTTTCATATTTGTTGGAACCAATTCATTCCATTCATTTGAAAGAACAATTATTCCAGTTTTTAGGCACAATTTTCATTGGGCTAACCCATGTACTATCACATTTAGGATAAATGATCATAGAAGTAAGTATTTTTCTAAATTATATTTTTAATACTTGAAGGTTAGTGAGATTTAATCAATTTTGAGCATTCCCTATGGGATTCACCTTGTCATCTTTATGTATTTGGTGGATAAGAATATATTGGATAATCCCATTAATTTAGAGAAATTTTTATCATATCACCTTTTTACACACTCTCGTAATATAAAATAATGTTGATTCATATTTTAGAGAGAAGGTATTATAAATAATATTGGGAAACATTTCAATACCCTTATGATAGACATAATTTAGATTAGATGTGTGTGGTTTGAATTTCAAAACTAGTGGCTTTTGGATTGAGGGAGGGGATTTCAAGGGTGTGAGATCCAAGAAATTGTATATCTTATCATCTATATTCTATATGGAAAGTGAATCTATGGACATGAGATTTGTAGAATCATTTATTATTTTGGTTACCTAAAATTAACACACTAATCTATTAAAGCATAAAAATAACAGTTTTTTTATACCTACACATCACTCAAAACATGAATCAAAACTCAAATCATCCAATGGTAATGATGATAAAAATGAATAAGAGTATGTGTCATGGAAATAATTTTCTGTGTTTTTTTCATTATAGAGAACATCCATTGAATAGAAACGAATTGCAGATTGCTCTTCGATGGGTTGTTTCATAGATTCAATGATATTAAAACTTACCATTTATCCATCAAACTCCATGGGAAGAAAAGAATTGTGAATTTTGATGATCTTCAACGTTGTTTTAAGTATTATCCTCCAATGTATGAGAGGATCTTGTCCATTGGTTCAAATATATTCTATCTCATAAATGTAGAAATCAAATGGGAATATGATATCATTCACTCTTACAAGGACATCCTTGATCACTCTTGATGGGCGTGTTGTGCACTGGTTTTCTTACTGAATGATGATACCTATTTGTTATGATCTCCAAATATTAGGGAATTTATCACTAAGTAAGGCATCATAATAATTGTTGTTCCCAAATATTGAATTTCATAAAAAATAGGGTATATCTTATGGTTATAGGTATCATGGATGTTTTGGGATCCTTTCATTTGGGTGGAATTTCAATTTTTACCAAATATTAAACATTCTTTCCCTGGTTAACTCCCTCATTCCCCCCAGTGGCCATATGTGGGTGAAAAAAACATTATGGATATAGGAATAACTATGGGGTTTTTTAACAACATCCAATAAAGGAATGGTTTGTTTCACATATTTAAATGTATCAACTATATCTTTATCAATTTCATAATCGAAAAATTTCATAGATTTTGAATGTATTGTGGAGAAAGGAAGAGGAATGTACTATTCATGGGAATCCTCAATGATAACTAGTTTACCAATTTGGTTTTTTCTTAATCATTATCATTTATGGGTAAAGAAAGAGGGTTCTCATGTTGGGGTCTTACTTGTTGTGTAGAATCGGTGTGACAAGAAATATCATTACTACTAAAGTGCATGATTGTATAAACATTACCTTTTTCATTCGGATTAGCAAAAGGTTGGGTTGGAAGATTACAAGAACATGTTATCTTGATATCACTGCTAATGTCATCCTGTTGTCCCACTAGAGATCATTGGTCTCGAATACCCAATTATGTGGTTTTCTGGTACTAGAGGTTATAGGTTTCCTTTTTAATTACGATTTTTTGAGGTATGGTTCATATTTCGGAGGAGGAGGATCAATGCAACTTGTGTGAGTCGTTTATGGGATAATTAAGCCACTTAATATATCCAAACACTTTTTAACCCAACTATGGAGTATGAAATTTCATACATAATAGAAATAAAGTATATGTTAGGTTAATATATATCATCTATCTAAAATGATATTTCAATATGTTTGTTCCTTATGTAATTTGTTTCATTGCTATACCAGATTAACTTATGTCTGTGTACCTGTTATCTGACTTTTGTAATCCCTAAAGACTATAACTAAAAAACTAATGAAAAAAAACCAAAATATGTGTGGTATCTTTGGATGGTCAAAAACCACTCATCATCAACCTTTTATCTTTTTAGAAATATTACAAATATATCCTTTAGGTGGTCAATCCATGGATGGGTGATGGCTGTGAGAGTTTTTTCAAGGTAATCATTGGGAAAATAATGATAATAAATTAGAGGAGTGATGAAATTTAAATCATAATTAGATATTTAGTTTGGGAAAATATACCTTTAAAATTAGTAATTTGTATGTGTGTGAGTTATAAAATTTGATTGAAAATCATTTAGGAATAGTTCAGTGGAGAAAATATTAAAGAAAAAAATTCTAATTTAACAAATATTTATTGGATATAAATAAGAAAGAATAAAATGGAATGGTTTTCACAGACACATGTGATAATTTAGTCACATGGTTTTATTTTCAATTCCTTTCTCATATTAGTATCAACTATTTCATTGAATTTCATTATAATAGAATTTATGAGACATATTTTTCCATGCTCATTGTGAATAACTCCTTGGAGTGGTTTTTACATTGAAATAATTGTATTAATAAAATAAAATTTAATTCAATTTTAAATAATCATGAATTTTGGAATATGTACATGTATATTTTTTTAAAAATGTGACTTTTCCCTGAAGTGAAAATTTTTATGTATGAGGGTGTGATCAGAGAGAGATTAACTTTTCAATTCATCGAGATTATACTGTTTCAAATTGGTTTTGTTTTGAAAATTATAAATAAAAAATCAAAATATGAATTCATATTTGATTAAATAAAATAATTTTATCACTTATAAATAGGGATATTTTGATAGTTTTTAATGTCTATATTGTATGTGGATGTGATTTGGGGTGTCCAAGAAGGAATTCAATCAAAATGGGTCATACTATAAAAAATCATGACAGCACTTGTGGACTTATATATCTAATTTGGATAATATGAACATCCAGTTATGCTGAAAATTTGAGTTAAATTGAAAAAATGTGGGTTACATTTCTCTAGAAGCCCATGGATACAGATTTGTCCATTTGAAGAACCAAAAGAGATCTATACTTTTATGGAATTCTGGGTGGGTTAGATTTGACCACCCCCTCTATATTTGTGCCATAATGGCGGACTCATACCCCCAATTGGAATGAATCCTCCTATATTGAAAGATAAATCTATGACCCACATCTCTATAATTTTTTTTGATATTTGAATTAGTTTTATTCATTCAAAAATCCATATAAGCAGAATAAACATTATTCTATGAATATTCACTTAGCCCCAATGAGACTTTAATATTTTTCTAGAAGTTTTTATGCAATTGTCCATGAAAATACACTTCCCCCTAATTTTCATGTACTTCATGACCAAGGGTAATGTTTATTATAAATTTAAAGATATTTCCATCCATTTTATCCCACTTCTACATAATTTACTTCATTGAACATCTTAGTTATCAATTTAGGGTGTGTCTTTGGTTGTAATCCCAATCTCCACACTTTTAATATTTGGAAGGTGATTGAATTTCTAGGATTGTAGAATAATTTCCATCATTTATACAATTTTAATATTTTGTTTTTTATGGTATGATGAAATATAAATCAAATAAATATAAATATTTATGCTTCTATGCATAACCCATATCTTGTGATGATTTAAGCACGTTCATATCTTTTCAAACACATTCCCTTTCTTGTGTGTACGAATGTGTGTGGTAGGTTGATAAAATATAAAATCAGGGACCCAAGAATGTTATTGTTATTTTTTATTTCAACATTTTATCAAAGATGAAAACATATTTATCTCATCATATTATTGATGTGATGCCTATATTTTTTTTCGATTTCTAGATCGATTCAATTTTGTTGATTTTGAGTGGTCACCGATAATCAATATCATTGTTAATTAAATCATAGAAATTATCCTTGTATAAACTCACATTCCATATAGGTTTCAATGTGTATAAATCAAATAATCAAAGATCCTCCCAGTTATTGTGAGAGTTCTAATGGATTGAGCCTCAAGGAACACTCGCGTTGGTTTATTACAAATTTTCAACTTATTTGTCTCACGTAGAAAGATTATTTCAATTTATATTATTAAACAATAAAACACCAAAAAAAGATCTCATTACCATTTTATTTTCATATTAAAAACATCTATTTAAAAATTAATTATCTAAGGCTCTGTATTTTGGGGTTTTATGATTTTAAAATTGAAATTGAAATAGTTTTACTAATTGAGAGAAATATTGTGGAGAACACATGATTAACCTAGTTGAGTGTCCCTTGGTGCTTAA
Source organism: Viscum album (assembly GCA_963277665.1). Lineage (NCBI taxonomy): Eukaryota > Viridiplantae > Streptophyta > Magnoliopsida > Santalales > Viscaceae > Viscum > Viscum album. Next base: position 127,086,805 of record OY728148.1, read on the forward strand.
TAAATTAGTAAAATCATGGTAATAAGAATTATAATTTATTCCATGATATAAACACATTGAATCCAGCAATTTAATGTCAGTTCTTACTTGGTTAACACCTAGTAATGGATCAATCAATGATATATATTTCTAGAAACTGATCAAAATAAAAAATATATCAATTTAAAAACAAAAATAAATACAGAAATCCAATAAAAACCAGATGGTATGACTATATTTTTGTCAATAATAAAATTTTGCACAATAAAAGAAAATAAATATTCATGGGATTATGTTTTTTGATTTTATAAATATATATAACACATTTACACACTCATGAAATGGAAGGGTTGATAAAATAGATGAACAAGGTCAAATCATCACAAGATATGTGTTATGAAAGGAATAATTTGTATTATCTATAGATTAATTTGATTTTGATAATGATATTAAAAATAAAAATTCAAAAGGTAGAAATGAAGAACAATAAAACACAGAAATATTAATTCAACATCTTCCTAATATTAAATTTGTGTAGCACATGATTAGAAAAAATGAAACCCCCAAATTGATCGCTATGAGGTTAATAATTACATGATGTAAAAGAAGGAATAAAATGAAGGAGAGTTCTCTAAAATTTAACACAGTCTAATTTCAGTTCATTAAAATAATGATAATGTTGTATTGGAGTGAATTTATGGAAAATTAGATCCAAATTCCCACATAAATCAGTCTACTATCTGAGGGGCTATGTTACTATTTAGGGAAAAATATTTAACACTTATTTACATGGATAGTTTTAAAAAAACTATTAAAAAATTCATTTAATTCATGGACATGTGGGAGGTGGAGTTTTGTTTCTAATTGAGGTGTAATCAGCTCAATCGGTTTCCCTAGGCCCATGTTAAGGTCCAAATATATAATGGTGATCCAATATAGCCCACTGTGAATTCCTTCAGATTATGGACATATTTTGGGCTTTAATTTTTATTAAATGGGCTTCATGGACTTTTAGTGAAATTTACCCCCCCTAATTTTTTCACATGAATCCCAATTTCCATTATAATTGAATTCATAGATTATCTTCTGTTTATATTTATGTACATAAGTATTCTAGGGATTTTGTGTAGTTTGGCATGTTCTACTATAATTCATTTATGGGATCCACAAATCACCTTCTCTTATAATAAAAACATTAAAAAAATTACACTATTTAAGAGTGATTAATATTTAATTATTTAATAAAACATGAATTGATATTTTTTTTATTTTTAATTTTCAATTCAAACACATTTTAAAATAGCTGTGTTAGGGTTGAAATGAAAATTGAATCGTTGTGCGAGTGACATCTCATATGGGAGATCCAACAAGTATTAGTTGATATATAAAAGAATGAATGGAAACTATGACAAATAATAATGAGGAAAGATTATAATAAACACATATTTACCTCAAATCATCTCGTACATAGTGATATCATAGACATCCAAAGAATGATGTTATATGAAGTCTTGGCTACGAGATACCTGAACCTAAAGTGGGCTGTTTGGTGTGGGAGGTATAGGGGCCTCCTAATGGTGTCCACAACACTTTACTTCTCATTATTCTCTTCTAGATCCTTCATCATATGGACCACCGCTTCCATGCCTTCAAGATCCTTGATCATGGTGTTGCCTCTACTGTGGAAATCTATCTGCAATTTGTTATCTCTTCTCAAAATATCTAGTCGAGTAGTCACACACCAGGTGTCCTTACCCATAACAAGAAAAGAACCACCCAAAAAATTCTTCCCTGATCCTCTGTGATTCCCCTAACCACATGTCTGAGTCTTAACAAAGAAATGTCACATCTATAGACATATTGGTGCCTATCCCTTCTAGATCTTTTAAATGACTCAACTCTGTGATGCTCACTACTATCTCCATCTAGCTAGAATCCATTATAATGAAATATACCTTTCACTAGTGTCTGCTACATAACCCTAGAATAGATGGAAATTCTCTAGGGAACAATGCTGAATCAAAACTCTCTACAAATTCCCTACTCATACGTCCATGCTCGGAAGTAGTTGTATGATATCATGTCAAGGGAGTGTCGTGTAATATATATGAATATCACTGCATACTCATCAATTTCACCCATCCTTAATGTATCTCTAAAATATCCATGATTAGAGCTTATAATAAGAAGAAGGGGTATTACTCCCAATAGAATATTTTCTAGATGAAAGTATAGGAGATCGTCAATCATCATGAATCTACACAACAAGGCTCAAAAAATTCCCAACTCCTCTGGGGAAGTGTCTAGATGGAAGTTCCACTACCTGATCCCTTGGGGTCCGAAAAATACATTATATACATAGAATTTACTCTATCTAATCCAATATTGCACGAATGTAATGACCCAATGTTTTATTAATGAAATCCTTTCTTATAATTATATCATATATTATAAATATATAATATCAATATAGAACAAAATACAACCCTTATAAATGTATAATGAGTAAAAATAAAAGGTATCTCTATATGTCTACGAATTCATACCAATGAAATATTAAAATGAGATTTGGAATAAGAATGAGACCCTTTTGAATAGTAAACTGACCAATTTAATAGTAACCTCCCAAATGAAGGCATAAATAATATTTATCTATCTTATAAGTGACTATATGGTATAATTATCGCATAATATATGTAAATATATTTTTTAAAAAGTATTAATAATGTTTTGTTATTTTTGTAAGTCATTTATAATTTTTTTACATTATTTTGATTAATTTTAAAAAATAAAATTTATTTCATTTGCCTAAATTTTATGAATAAATAATTATTTTTATGACTTATTATTATATGATAATTTTATGATACTTGATGTAATTTTTCAATGTTCTAAAAATTCAGTTTTAATTTAAATTTTATATTTTTATTGTAAATTATGATTTTAATTAGAAAATTAATTTCTCATATTTAGAAAATAATTTCTATAAAATTTAGTTCATTTTTGAATTCTACATGTCTTGAATACTTTTGGGATTATATTTGGGATATTTCTTAATTATTTTAATTTTTGGTGAATATTAAAATATGATAATTTATAGATTAATTTAAATACATGATTTATTGAGTCATAAAATATAATCTACTAAGGTGAGAACCTTGAGTTCCAACTCACATGAACATATTACATATTTGTTTCAAAATAATAAATATAATTCATAGGATTGTTAAAAAATATTAAACTAATGATTAAAAATAAGGGAACCCCTCCTCCCCCCCACTATAAATACTACCCCTCTTTACCTATTATTTTCACTACTATAAGGCATTATGCCTAGTAAAAATTGTGATGAAATAACTCATTGTTCCCCTCTCCCATGTCTAAAATCCATATGTCTATTCAAAAGACCAAATCAAATTCCCTAAAGTGGTTCTCAAGAATGATATATTCTAGAGGTAAATTCCACTTTTCATTTATTTTATGTTCTTTGACATTCCATTATTTTCATTCCTCTCCTCCTATCATAAAAATGAAATAATTAATCTAGTAATATTCATGTATAGTATTTTGGTTAGGATTATTGTATAATTCATAATCTTCTATCATATTCAATATATTTATACTAGATATGAAAACACCATTAGAGATAAGTTAATTCATCACATTCAAGGGGAATTTGTTATCAATTTAATTTACCAACCTGAATTATGGTCCTTGAAACCATTTTTATGGTTGAATGAGACTATAGAATATTTATTATGTCAAATACATGGTGATGTAATGATGTGTATACATAATATTAATTGATAAATTAAAACATGATCCAAAACCAACAATTAACCAAAATGACTATCATTAATGTTTTATATAATGATTCACCTTCACTCCAAAGAACCAAATGGATTTTATTAAAATGTAATATTTTATATTTCCACTAATAACAAAAAACATAAATTCTATAATACCATTATCATCTTAAATGTTTATCCATACATATATATAATTAAACCAATCAGGAAACCAAGGAAACAAACACACCCAAATAATGAAACTGAACCTCTTAACTCATCAAAAAGGTCATGAATGTACTATACACATTTATAATAAAACAATTACATGTATTATAGTTTTTGGAAATATTAATTAATGAATTTAATTTGGTTAGCCCGGACATTATGTAGAATTTATGGACACCTTCATACTGAAGGTAAGGGATCATACCACAACCTCTATTATTCCATTAGGTTGTTGTATCATTATTTTTACCCAACTGAATTTATCTATTATTTTTTATGTACAGATTTTTAATTTTTTTAATATATTCCAAAATCATGCATCAAGATATAATAATTATTCTCATTTTGGTATATACTTGTTTTTATGTTGTTTGCTCCAAAATACTTCTCGAAAAGAAAACTCATTTTAATGGAACTTACCGAATTCCGAATCAATTTCATGTGAAATATACTATATGTTTTGAGGACACCATTATTTTTATAAAATAAATATTTTTAATATGAATCCCTTTTTATTCACTTCTTATTTTATTTAATATTTTTTCTACTTTTTGATTTTAGATTCTCTTTAGTGTTTTACATCAAACAACACTAAATTGTTTTAATGCTAAATTTTTTTGAATACTTTTTTTTCATTTATTACTTATGTTTGATATAAAATACAATTATATATAATATTTTTATGTACGAATGTAAACTAATTTTAAAATTCCCTTCTTTAAAGGACACATTTATGATACACCCGTTCAATATGCTTTTTGAAATGATAATGATACCCAATTCTTTTCTATGGGTACACTTTGGTTTATGTATGATTTATTATGTATGACACATTATGTCGAACAAATATTCATGAAAATGTTAATATGGGTGTCCTCAGAGAGCACTCTAATGAATTCGGAAAATTTCCGTCTCGTGACATGTTATGTGTAATGGTCTTGGAGGTTATCCTTGACTCATGATACCATGTGAAACGGTCTTGGGGGTGAACATTTACTTGTGCTCCTCTAAGTGAAATGAGAATTGACTCATGATAAAGCGATGTTTTAAATTTCTTCCACTGTACAATGACTCCATGTTTATATGATCCAATGATTATATCTTAGGATTCCATATATTCCATGCCTTTTTATATCATTATGCCATGCATTCTAACCCTTGTGCTATAACATTACTCGTTTATATATTCACTTACTAGGATTTTTAGATCATCCCTTAGTTTATTTTAACCATTGATTATCCTATGATAATTTATCAGCACAATTTATATTTGGATCTCTTCATGATTTTTAAATAATGATATTTGTTATTCACATGTTTTATGTTTTATGTACCATGTATTTCTAGACACTAGAGTATAAGATCCTTGGCTTATAACTTGAAGTTAAATTTTTCATAAAATCACATAACAATACATGTAAAATGATAGCCCTATGAAGTATTTATCAGGGGAATGGTCTATATATATTTTTAGTTTATGAATAGAGTACTTTAGTAGATAACCTTAAGGGTGAGACAATGTATAATTAAATATCCCTAAATTATGATATGTATAGATTAAGTGGTTTATTAGGTAATTATATCCCCATCCGGATAAAAAAAATGGATATGCCTTTAACAAAGATGTATCTTGGGGTAAAACCCAACATCAACACATTGATCTAGACTCAAAGGGGAACTTGTGCAACGCAATTGGACTTGCAGCACTCCTGGTGTTATAGTCCTTGGGGATATGATTTCGTAAATTCAAAAGCTTTGTATAAAATATTATTAAGGGAAAAAAAGAATGAATCCCATAAGAATATATGTTAGGAAAAAAATCATGGATAACTTATATTGAATCCAAGGAACCCCATGTTAGGATATACTTTTTCTTTAATAGATTATCCTTTTATGTTTAAATTTATCTTTTTTATGATTATTAGTTAATTATTCAAGCCCCCTAATTGTAAATGTTTTTTCTCAGTTAATGGAGGACAATAGAAGAATTCATGCCAAAAATCAATATGATAGGCAATATTATGATTTCTTTAATGATCTTCCTTATATGATGGGAATAGATTTTCCAAGTTTTATGATAGTACAATCTCAGCTGAAACATTTTGTGAATAATAAATTGATTCATATGAAATTCCATCCTCCTCCATAGAAATACAATGTTTCTATAAAATACTTCACACATCAATGGAATTCCATTATTAGTGTAACTTATGATCCCCTGTTCATGTAACAGTTGATTAACTCCATTAAAAATATATTATATGTCCTCTAATGCTAAGAAAAAGAGAATTTTGTGCTTGAAATATATCATTTTGATGAGGAAGATGATCAGTGGTGGAAAATAATTATGAATACAACATCCGAGGATGAAATTTATTTCATGGTTCAAGAAGAAATCAATAAAAAGTTATTCAATAAATATTTTCCCTAAACCCTTCACCTTAAGAGGGAATAATTATTCCTTAGACTCATGAATATGGTAGATGAGGCGATAATGTCATATAAAGAAAACATCAAAAGGCTTTAAAGGTACTCCTCGTGATTTTTTATGAACACTAAAAGAAAGCTGGATCAATTCATTGATATACTTATGTCGAGTCTATGAAATGTGTTTGTGCTTGGTGACTTCTAATGTTATAGATCGATTTTGCATTGTACCCTCAAGGTTGAAATGGTGATAATATACACTCAATTATCTCAAGGTGTTGTTGAAGAAAAAGAAAAAACATGTAGTCTAATATGGGTGGTTCGGCAATAAATACAATGATGGAAAGAATATAGAACATCACAAATGTCAAAATTGTGGGTAGAAGCATCCTAGGAACTGTCTAAAGGGAACAAAGAATTTCCTCATTTGTGGTGGAATGTGACATCTAGCTAAAATAAAATAGAGGGATACAATTAATCCCACTAACAAGGATGATGAATGGAATGATCATATCAAAACTTAACATATAGTGAAGTGTCACAACTACATGGATCATGGGAGTTATAAGGACAATTTCACTAAGACAAGGGTTGTCAGAGGATATCAACAACAAACTATAAGGAAACAAGGAATGTCTTATGATATCAATACTTCTAAGGTGGATTTTTACAATGATGTGGTGAAAATTACACTAGCTATTCATTCAAATAATAGGGGACATAAAATTTGATTCTAATTATACACATTACATCATATCTTGAATATTTAGTAGAACTATTCAAACACCACCTAAATATTTGGAGGTTGAGTAATCTGTGAGAAAATTGAATGGGGGACATATTAGACCCACTATTTATAACACCTCCTCAATAAATGTTTATAGACCGAACTTCCCAGAATATCTCATCGTAATTCCTTTAGTGGAGTTTTATGTTATCTAGGTCATTGATGGGTTATCTTTAAACAAATCAAACATCAACTTTCAGGAAAAGGAGATCAATCTTCACTTCCTAAAGCATCCTCCAGATCATAATAAGTGTAATAAGGATAATGAATCTCTTTTATAATTATTGTCTCAAGTTTTATTTACAAACTTATAAAAAAAGGATGACTTTCTTAATTGATTGAGGCAAAGGATGCAAAACTTTTTAGTGATATTCCCATCGTGAGGGATTACACTAATGTATTCCATTAAGAATTCCCTGGTTTTCCACTTGATAGAGAGGTTGAGATCTCAATTGAACTTAATCCAAGAACTATTCCTATTTGAAATAAACCTTATATAATGGCCATTGTGTATCTAGATGAGATGGGGAACTAGTTATATGATAATCTAGATAAGGGTTTTTAATGCCTTAGTGCCTACCCATAGGGTACTCCAATCCCCTTCTTCAAAAAAGGACAGTTTAATGAGCCTAGACACTGATTATCTTAAGCTCAATATATTATCTATAAGGAATATGTATCCTCTGCATCAGATAGATGACAAGTTCGATATACTTCGTTGGGATAGTTATTTCTTTAAGGTGGACCTTCAGTTAGGATATCACCAATTAAATGTGTATAAGGAAGATATTCCCATGACATCCATTAAAACAAGGTGTAGAAACTATGTGTTCAAAGTTATGCCTTTCAAACTCACTAATAATATAGAAATATTCATATATTTAATTAATAGAGTCCTTAGATATTACCTCGACAATTCATGGTTAGTATTTATCATTGATATTATGATATACTCCAAGGGGAAGAAGGAAGATGAGGAGTATTTTAATAATGTTCTGATGACTTTGAGAAGGGATAAATTATTTTCAATGTATAGTAAATATGTTTTATGGATAGAGGAAGTTTCATTATTGGGTAATGTTATCACCAACAATGGGATATCTATAGACCCATAGAAGAAAAAGATAATCGAAATGTGTCCTAGGACAACATCTATAATAGATGTTTGAAACATACATGGTCTAGCTGGAAATTACTAATAATTTGTGAGGAACATATGATGATTTCCAAACCCAATTCCAAAGCTGACATGAATGGGAGTGATGTTTTAAGGACTCAAGTGTGTGAAGAATACTTTATGTAGATAGAAAAGAGGGTTATCACTACACCAGTACTCACAAACCTAATAATTGGTGAACTATTTTTGGTGTATAGTGATGATTCAATGAAATTATTCGTATGTGTTATGGTTTAAAAAAGAAAAAGAAATATCCTATGACTCAAGGCTTCAGAAAATACTTGAGAAAAACTGTCCCATGCATGATGTAGAATTTGCAGCTATGAGCTTTGCATAGAAAATATGTTTGCATTATCTCTATTGGGATAATTATAATATATATACTAATCACAAGAGTCTAAAATATATACTCACACAGAAAGATATTAATATGTGCTAGAAATTTTGGATAGAACTCATTAAAGGTCATTACAACTCAATCTACTATTATACCGTTAAGGAAAATAAGGTGGCATATGCTCTTGGCCGGAAATATAATGCATATTTATGAATGAATAAAAAAGTATACAATCATCCAATATTTTCATAGGTTGGACATGTGAATAATTAAGGTAGGACTGTCATCAATCCTTTTACAAATTATTAATAAAAAATACCTCCATGAAAAAATAAAGGATGTTAAAAGAAAATATGTGTAATATTTAAAAAGGGTGGATTCTATTAGAAATAGGAAATCATCTGAGTTCATGATTGATAAGAAAAAATTTATAAGATTTGGGTCAGTATGATGTGTACCATCCGATCCAAAGATAAAGAATGATCAGTTGAATGATGCACAAAACTCAACATTCTCTATTCAACCAGGAAGCACCAAAATGTGTCATGATCTCCGAGAGAATATTTGGTGGGACAATATGATGAAGGAGACTACTGAGTATATTTCAATGTTCCTATTATGTGAAAAAGTAAACGATGAAATGAAAATGTATATGATGATTATAAAACAACTACCCATAACAATATCGATGTGGGAGAATATTACCATTGATTTTTTCACTGGGCATCCAAGGACATAAAGAGGAAACAATGCTATATGGTCATTTTGGATCATCTTACAAAGACATCGCTCACTATTAGAATTCAAGAAGACATTTCATTGGATAAAATTGAACAAATATATAATTAAAATATATTGTAATTATTCATGGAGTTGCACTATCTTTTGTATCCAATAGATATTTACGATTCATCTCGAACTTATGGAAGAGTCTCTATAATGCTCTATGAAATGAACTGAACATCAGTACGACGTATCATCCTTAAAATGATGGCCAATATGATCGGACATTTCAGACACTAGAGGACATGTTGAGAACGTGTTCAATGGTCTTATATTGATTATGGGGACAACTTCTTCCATTGTTCAAACTCTCTTACAATAATAATTTCCACTCTGAAATCCAAATGGTAGCACATGAAGTCCTTTACGGAAAAAGGTGCATATCCCTGGTGTGTCCGGTTTTATTCAACGAGTGCATGATTCTAGGACCAGGATTGGTTGATTAAATGGTAAAGAAGGTTAAAACATAAAAGTATAATATATTGGAAGCCCAATGTCGACAATATAAATAAGCAGACAATCATTGACAGCACCTTGGGTTCAATGTTATTTACATGTCATTTTTTAGGTATCTACACGGAAGAAGGTCATGAGGATTAGGGAGAAAGTAATGTTAGTTCCCAGTTATATTGGACATCACAATATTCTCAATTGAGCTAGAGTTGTGGATAATAAATTAGCACTTCAACAAACCATGTCTAATGTACACGATGTCTTTCATGTATACCTCTTATGGGAGTACAAACCAGATCCTTCACATGTACTCTTTTAAGAGGTGGTACAATTGGAGAATTATCATTCTTGTAAAGAGAAGTTAGTGAAGATCATGGATTATAGAGATAAATTTTTAAACAATATTACTACTCACATGTTTAATGTACAATGGAAGAATCATAAGTACGAAGTGGAAACATGGGAATTGGTAGAGGCAATAATGGAAAATTACCATCATCTATTTATGAAATACAATGTAAAATGAAATTTAGAGGGTGAAATATCATAAGGGGGAAGAATGTATGGACCAAATATTTATTAATTGAAATTACCTTCTTAAAATTATGTATTATATTATAATCAGAAAATATTACACATAGAACACAATAAAAATCTTATTAATGAAGAATGAGTAAAAGAAAAGGTATCTCAATATGTTAATGAATGTATACCAAAGAAATAGTATGTTGACCCTTGGAATAGAAATGTGACCCTTATAAATAGTAAACCAATCACTGTAATAGTAAACTCAACTATGAAATCATAAATTAAATTAACTGGTCTTATAAGTGACAATACAGTATAATTATATAATATAATATGTAAATTCATATTTTAAAAATTATTAAAAAGTGTTGGTATTATTCTATCTATTTTATATTTAATTACAATTATCCGATTTATTTTCTAAATTAAATTAAAATTCATTTTAATAAAATGTATTCATAAATATTTATTTTGATTACATATGAATAAAAAAAATTACAAGACATTATTTAAATTTTCAATGTGTTATAAAATACGTATTATTTTTTTTATTTTCCATGAACATTTTAATTTAATTACAAATAAAAATTATCATATTTGAAAAATGATTTTCATAGAAATGAGTTAATATTTTTATTCTAAAATTCAATTAATGGAATGGGTTAATTTTTGGGATTTATCAGAAATACTTAATTTTTTTGGTGAATAATAAAATATTATAATGTACCGAATAATATAAATACATGAATTTTTGGTTCATGGATGATGTTGTTTAGTGGTAAGAACTTTGGGTTCAAACTCACATGAATATATTACTATTTTAGGTCACAATAATCATGACTATTCATAGTCTTGAGGAAAAATATTAACCCAATGATTAAACTAAAGGGATACTCCTCCTCTCCTCCACTATAAATACCACCCCGCATTACCTATTCAATTCCCTTTTTTAAAGCCGTGTACCTCATCCAAATTATTCTAAAATATGTCCCTTATCCACAATACCATGATCTTCCAGACATGATATGTTCAAAAGATAAAATACCCTTCCCTATGGAGGTTCACAAGGAATATATATTCAAGTGGCTAATTCCTCTTTTCATTTATTTTATTTTCATTCAAGTTCCTTTATTTATTTTTCATTCCTAAACACATTTCATCCAAATGTTATGATATCTCCTATAAAATATATGTACTATAATTTTGTTATTTAAATGGATAACTCATCATTATCACTCCCCCCTCCTTAAATACTTCTAATGAAAACACCACCCACGATGTGCTAATTTTTCACATTCAAGGGTGACATGTATTAAATTTATTTTACGAACATAATTTTTGTTCAAGAAACAATTTTTATGGTTGAAACACACAATAAAATTTGAATTATTTCTAATTTAATGTTTTATAATATTTTTTACACATGATATAAATTTATAATGAAAAATGTGATAAAAACCCATCAAATAAACAAAATGGTTATCATTAATGTTTTATATAATGATTCATTTTCACTCCACCTAACAAAATGAATTTTAAAACATGTAATCTCATAGATGGTCACTAATAACATAAAACATCAATTATATATGATTATTATTATCTTACATGTTTATCCATATATGTATTTAATAAACTTACCACAAAAACCAAGGAATCAAACGCTCCCAAACAGTAAAAATGAACCCCTTAACCCATAAAAAAGGCCATGAATGAATGTAATAAGGTTATAATAAATCAATTAAATATAGATGATGTTCTAGAAATATTAATTAATCAATGTAATAATTTTATCCCATACATTATGATTATATGATGGACACCTTCATACTAACGGTAAGGGATCCTACACAAACCTCCATTATTCCATTTGGTTTCTCTGTTATTCTTTTTATCTAAATGGAGTAATCTATTCCTTTTATGTACATATTATAAATACTGTGTATGTATTACAAAATATGGTATCAATATCTAATGATCATTTTGGTTACACCCCAAGCTTCCACAATACGTTTCTCTTTGAATATTACGATAACATGGGATGTACGCAACACGAATTTCAAGCACACCATGACCTATCAATATAACATTTTAAAAAGCAGTTATGAATAGTAATAACCACTTTCTAAATTTTATATATATCCCATATAATTTTATCATTATGGTTTTTCTATTTATTAGACGTAATATAAGGATAAATTCAATTTTTTATATAAAATATTTATTTTTCAAAAAATGCATGTTTTACGGCTTTTAATGGAGAAGCATTTATAAATCAATTATTTGAAACCCATATATTTTTAATTTGATAAAATTAAATTCTTATTTATATGTTTGTCAAAAAAAATTAGTTTTAATGAATTTTTGGTGTTTTTATGATAAATTTCATAATTTTTTGAATAATTAAAAATTACTAAATTTTAATTGAAAACAACATTTTCAATAAAAATAACTTGTAGTGTAAAACTATAAATTTGATTGGTTTTGAAGTATCATTATATTCAATTTTTATCAATTAATCGAAACATGGTCTTTAGAGGTAATTTAACATATAAATTGGATATAAACACATATCAATCTTTTGAAACTCTTTACTTATCAGAAACCCATATTCGGGTATTGACAAAGGGAATTAATTTTAAATTAATTAATTAAACATTAATGTTTTTAATTTGGTAAAATATAAATTATTTTTAAATTCAAAATATAAAAATTATCTTAGGATGAATATTTGGTAATTTTCTGATAACAATCTATTTTTGATGAAGCGTGAAAAATACTACATATTACCTAAAACCCAATATTTTTTTTAAATATATATTTTTATAGAAATTTATTTTAAAGTTAAAATAGATAAAAAAATACTTATATTAGTCCAATGTAATTATTCTGAGTAATGTCGTAAAATGAATAGATATATAATATTTTATTGAACTTTTTTACATCTTTTACAAATCATCTTGGCACATTTGTAAATTTACATAAAACGTAATTTTACCACTTCTGTGAATTGAATTTCAAAAATCCAAGAGAAACTCTGTATATCAATAAATAAAATGTGGTTAAATATGATAAAAATAATTTTTTGTGAATAGTAACTTTGGAATTTTATTTACCACTTAGAAATTAAATAGGGTAATTAAAGGTAATAAAGTTATTATAATTACCATAAAACATGTCCTAATTTTATTTTAAATGATTATTTAGACCAAATAAACATTAGGAAAATAATATGAACCTTTATTATAAACATTAATTGTAATATGATATTTATTATTATATTATTTAATGAATAGATAAATGTGTAAAATTTAATGTTTAATAAATAAACCTATTTAATATGGGGTTATACATAAGATAATTTTGACTATAAATCTTCATTATAAAGGTTATGAAAATTAATATATAATGGTATTTTATTTAAAATTTTATAAAATATATAATTAAATTTATTTATGACCCAATGATGAGGCATTAATTACATTATGAAAAAATGATTTAAATAAATGATATTATAAATAATAAAATAAATGTAAATTAATACCTTTGATACATTCGATGAATTTTCATGATGTTTATGACATTTTATGGTTTATTAAATGTATTTATATGAATTAATAAAGTTATTATGACTCTCACAAAAGAAAAATACTAAATAGAGTCAAAATTGACATAAATGGGTTTTTATAAACAATAATATTTTATTAAATTATATAATAGTCCAAAAAATCTATGGTTTTTCCAAATGACTTATATAATATATATATTTCATTAATGATCCTCTAAAGGTTATCTTGGAATTTTATATTATATTTATTAGCCATGTATTATAATAATACAAGAATATATAGTAAAAGTTAAACTATATAACTAAGAGTTCAATCTAAAACAACAATGATAATCTGGAGACCTAAACATGCCTAAAACCTACTGGTTGAGATGATTTCGACCCATCCCTACCTAATCCTCAAAATAAAATATTTTGGATCCATTATAGACTGAAAAAGATTTTATAATGAAATAATATGTTAAAATTTTCCTAAAGTAACCCTCACCAATCTTAAAAAAGAGTACATCCCCTTCAATTAATTTCAATCATACAAATACTTTTGGATTTTGAAACCAATCATCCAATATCCCTCTATAAACCCTCAAATCAACCTAGAGTCCTTACATTGATTATAAATCCAATCTATGGATCCCTGTTGATCATATCAAAAAGAAAGTACCCGAAGAAGAGGTAATGATTTCGTCATCGCTTTCAAAGTTCTTTTCATCATCAAATTTCTCATTTATTATTGTTTCCATACCAATATAACAATTCTATTTTCTTTTACATAATGTAATTTTATTATAATCTTGGTACAATCACATTCACTGAGCTATCCATCCTATGAATAGAAATGTCACCATACATGCATATGTACAGATTACAGTCTCCACGAATGCGAAAGGATTCATTTCTCATCATAGCCATTAAAGAATAATTTTCAGTTAATGATTAAAAATAATGTTTATGATCATAATATGAATTTTTTATATGAATAAAATAAATCATATCCATAACAAACATGACTTATGTAATAAATCATATAATTGAAAATAAATTAGTTAACTCCCGAAACAATGATATTATTGAAATATTATTATAAATAAAATATCAGAAGATCATATATGATATCCTATTTATGTATGTGGATATTTTATAATTTAATAAAATAATTTATCTATTACAAAGGATGTTAACATACCTTCGACGAAAGATTATTGCAGTGTAAGGGGTTTTCATTTCACTTCATATTCACGTGACATTCATGCTATGTTGCCACTATTTCCTTTTGTGTGGTGTATGTTATGACCATATTTATATTATCTTTGTAATATAAATTAGAATATAGTCGGTCAAATATTCATTGTATGATCATTCTTTCATAGGTTGTATGTTTTGTATGTTACCAAATCACCAAAGGAATTCCTAATTTCAATTCCCACTCATTGTGTTTTATGCAATCTTCATTGAATATTTTACACCATGATTATGTGTGAAATCACTATTTATTTTTTTATGTAGTAATTTCATATACTTTTTTTGTGGATATACTTTTGATACAATAATAACTCCATTGATAAATTATCACGTTATCGATATGAACTTGATAAGAGTAATGTAAACTCAATTTACATTCACTGAGTTAAACATCCATTTCATTGGTGTGGTTTTTACAAGAATACTTGTTAATGTACTCTGAATAATTTACACTGAATATCCAATAATACTGAGTGAAATTAAAATTTTCACACATAATTATGTCATTGATTTATCCATAACCAATGGATACAGACTTTATATGGGATTTCATCTCAATTTACATTCCATGGAGACTTCTTTGTGGTTTTGCGCCAATTCACATTTATATGGTGTATATATTGTACTTTGACATAGTATATCAGGAATACCATTATTCCAAAGTTATTATCATGTTTTTATTACCTCAATTATTTGTATTCAAGCATCTCTCATTTGGTTATAAACTCTAACTAAAATATCATTTTTAAATTTTTAATCATTTTTTATTCTAAATCTTTATCATTAATGTCTATGTTTTAAAAATTGATTTAAAGATTTATTTATATTGACATGAATATTTTAAAATTAAAATAAATTTTAAATGTTTCAAATTGATATGGGACACTTTGATAAAAAAATTCCATTTAATTTAATTATTGATAAATAGTGAGAATTTTAAATGTTTTCAAGGAAAATGTGACATTTCTCTAAAATAGTTTTAATGATTATTTTCATCTATAACTATATCTATAATTATTCTCAATTGAGGATAATTTATTATAATACAATAGTATATATTGTATTTAATGTGTATTGTTTGACTGTGGATGTGCTATATTTATACCATTAATGATTCGTGGTTAAAATATTTAGATTCTGTATGATAGTTTTAATATGAATGTTTAGATTGTGATCCAACATTTTCAGACTAGAATTTCATTGGAGTAAGTATGAGATGGGTGGATGAAACTATAGCTCCAAGATTTTTTGGTAGGTCTCAGGAGTCAAACTAGTGTCTTAGAACAAGGATTTTAAAAATTCTTATTTGTAGTCTTGGAATTACGATAAAAAGAAAACATATGTGGAAATAAATGGATGGATAAATGTTTAAAAGTATTAATGATGTTTTTTGATGGGATTATATTGGATGAATATTAACTTTTATGTGAAACCAAGTAATTTGTTTTTTGAAAATGATATTTGGGAATGAAATATCTTTTATTTTGTTGATATAGTTATAAATAACCATTTGGGTTTATATGATCTTTGAATTTGAGTAAATTACAAGTTATTTAATTTTTGGAAGAAAATGAAAGCTATGAGATAAAATATGTTGTTAAAATATGTTATGGTTATTTTTGAGTAATTTTATTTTGGAATTTTATAAAATTAAATAGTTTTCAAAAAAGGATAACATGAAGACCATGTGATATCCATTTGCTTCAGAGAAAGATATGAGAAACAAACCCATAACCAAAATGTGACTGGGATTTATATCCAACCACTAGACTACGTGATGTCCTGGTTATTAAGACTAATTCATTTTAGTAAAATGATATTAAGGATCCAAAATATGTTTATTTTGGGAACTTATTATCTATCCTTAGTGTAAGAAAATGATTTGGTGAATCAGTGATAATTTATTTTGGAATACATTTTGTCTTTTGGGAATCCTATATGTCTATTGAGAATAGAATAATATGGGTTTCCATTTGAGGAGTTATAGGGGATTTTTATTTGGGAAGAAGGTTTGTTATTCTATGTACTTATATATATTTGGTTTTTTTATGAGAAATTATTAAACTATCATAGAGAATATTTGAATAGGATAATTATTTTTAATTATGTGAATTTAAGAACCATTCAATGTTATTGGAAGATAAATTTTAAGATTAATTGGTTAAGGCAATGTGATCAAATACTTCTAAATTTTGCGTTCAAAACATAGTTTGGAGTATTTCAATGATTTTTAAGGACAATGGTTTTTTAATAGTCATTATTGAAAATTGTGTATTATTTTTTTTAATTTTGTAGATTAAGAGTAGTATTTATTTATATAATTAATAAAACTTTTTGGGGATCATTTAATAATTTACTTAACATTATTTTTTTGGTTAATTTCTAAAGACAAGTAAAATGTATAGATTATCATTTCTCTATTAAGTGATTCTCTAGAAGATGATTCTCGTGCTTGAGTTCTGACCAAGTCATCTTGAATACTATGATTTTGGATCGAAGGATGAGTTTGTGTAAAAAATATTTAAAGTATGTAACTCTACATGTAAGGTATTGTTTTTTCTTTATTATATGAATAAAAAAATACATTAACATTTGGGAATGGACCTTAACACCAATAATGTGTTATCCTAATAATTATTTTTATTTAATTGAGGATATTTTAAATCATAAATGATTTCTGGCTTTGAGACCATCAATTATCAATTCACTTGTTGTGATTTATGACCTCAACTACTCCCTATAAATAAGTACATTTTTACTCTAATTATAATTTCTATCAATTTTCTCTCATTCAAAATCCTAATTTGGTGGTGAAATTTTCAATTCCATTTCCCGCTTATTAAGTCCAAAGATTATTTACCTTATTTTCTATTATGGTTTTCCTCAAAGGTATTTTCTATTTTTAACAATTTATTTCAAAAGAAAAATGTCAACTTTCAGGGGCTCAATTTATTTAAGGATGGAAAAATTTAACACCCCAAGTCTCCATGGTACATTTCTCATTAAATAATATTATAACGTATGAAGTACACAACGCCGAGTTCAAACACACCACAACCTTTCAAAATATCGATTTAAAAAGGTGTTATGAATAGTGATAAACATACATTTAATTACATATATATATATAACATATAATTTTCTCATTAATCTTTTGGGATTCTTAGACATAATATAAGGAAAAATTCAATTTTTCAGATAATAGATGTATTTTTTCAAAAATACAGTTTTCTACCTTTTAATGGGAAACACTTTTTAAATAAAATATTTAAAAAATTTATATATTAAATTTTATGAAATTAAATTCTTCTTCAGAAGTAGGATATAATTTTTTTGGGATATATTTTTTGTGTTTTCCTAATATCTTTCATATTTTGAAGAATAGTGAAAAATTAGAAATTTTTATTGAAAACCAAATTTTTAATCAAAATTATTTATAGTGTAAATATATAAATTTGAATGGTTTTTATGTTTAATTAGATTATATTTTTATAATTTAATCCAATCTTGGTCATTTAATGTAATTTTACATTTACACTGGACAAAATCACAGATCGATCTTTTGATACTTTTTACTTCTAGAGAACCATGATTCTAGTATTGACTACGAGAATCCATTTTAAATTAATTCATGAAAAACATATGTTTATAATTTGGTAAAATATACATAAATATTTAATTTAGAATATCAAAATTACCTGTGGCATAATTTTTGGGATTTTTCTGATAATATTCACTTTTTGATGTATAGTTAAAAGTACAACATAGTACATAAAAACTGACATTTTTATTTAAATAATTATCTTTATTTAAATTTATATTAAAGTAAAAATAGATACACAATAACTATATTTTTCCAATATACTTTATTAGAGTAATTTTATAGAAGGATTAGATATATAAAATTTTATTTAATTTTTTAACATCTTTTACCAACCTTCTAGGAACATTTTCTTATTTGTATAAAACATAATTTTACCATATCTATTAATTAAATTTCAAAAATAAGAAATAAAATGTTTTCATCAGTAATTAAAACGTGGATCAAAACGTTTAAAATAATTTTTTTGAATAGCATCATTTAAATTTTATTTACCACAGTTAAAATTAAATATGGTAATTAAAGGGGAAATGATATTATAATTACCCGAACACCTGTAGTAATTCTATTTGATAATTTTATTTAGACCCAAATCAACATTAGGAATAAAATATGATCCTTTTTTATCCACATTGATTAGAATAGAAAATTTATTACTATTTTATTTAAAGAATAGTTAAAAGTGTAAAATCTAAAGATTAATAACTATCCCATTTTAATATAGGGTTATACATAAGATAAAATTGACACTAAATATTTATTATAAAACTAAAAATATTTCTTATATCATGGTATTTTGTTTTGTAATTTTTAGTATTTAAATAATAAACTTTATTTATGACACAATGATGATGCAATAATTACCTTATTAATGAAAGATTAAATTAATTGATATTATAAATATTAAAAGAAATTTAAATTGAATTTTTTGATACATTACATGAATTTTCTTGTTGATTATGACATTATAGGGTTTATTAAATGTATTTTTTTCGAATTAATAATGTTATTATGACTTTCAAAAAAACAAAATACTAAATATTGTCAAAATTAACATAAATTTGTTTTTAAGACCAATACTTTTTTACTAAATTATATAATAGTCATAAAAATATAATGTTTAGCCAAAAAAAATTATAATGAAATATATGTCATTAATGAACCACTTTAGTTTCTCTTTGAATTTAATAGTATGTTTATTAACCATGTGTAATAATAATACAAGAATACTTGGGAATGTTAAACTAATTATCTAAGAGTTAAATCTAAAAAGTGATGGTTAATATGGTGACCTAACCATTTATAACAACTATTGGTTGAAATTATTTCTACATATACCCACCATATCCTTGAAATGAATATTTTTGGAGACATTATAACACCAAAATGATTTTATAATAAAATAATATTTTAAAATTTTCTTAAAGTAACCCTGACCTCTCTTATAAAAGGGTACTTACACTCCTCTTAATTTCACACCTCCACATCCATTTGTCTTATCCAAACCCTCCTTAAATATCATCCCAACTACAGTAATTTCAACATAGAGGCATTACATTGATCATATATCAATCATATGGAACTATTTTGATCTATTCTAAAGGTAGTACCTGAAGAAGAGGTAATGATTTCATCATCTCTGTCAATGTTCATTTTTTCTTCTGCTTCCTCATTCTTTTTTGATTCCATACCGAAATAACAACTCTATTACCTTCTAAATAATGGGACTTTATTATAAATATGGTACAATCATATTCATTATTTTACCCATCCTATGAATGAAAAAATCACCATATGTGCATACGTACAGTATACCGTCTCCACGAACATGATGAGATTCATTCCCCACAGTAACCATTCAACAAGAATTTTCGTTTTATGATTAAAAAAAATTATGAAAATAATACCATGTTTTAAATGAATAAAATACATCCTATTCATAACAAACAATAATTATTTAATAGAACATATAATGTAAAACGAATCAGTTAACACCTGAAACAATGATAATACTGAAATTTTATTAACAAAGAAATATTAGAAGATTGTATATGATATAATATTTATGTATTTGGTTCATTTAAAATATAATAACAATGATTTAACTACTATACATGTGGTTATTTTACCCTTTTCTAAGGAAATGTACATGGTAAGGGGTTTTTGTCTCACTTTATATTCCCATGAGATTAATGCTATATTTCCACTATTTCTATATGTGTGGTGTATGTACTTCTCAAGATTGTATTCATTGGGTAATATTGATTAATTTATTTGTATTTTCATCTATATAGCATGATCCTTCATTCATGGGTTCTATGTTTCATATGTTACCAAATCAGTAAAGGGATTTTTCTAATTTCAATTTCCATTCAGTGGGTTTTATGCAAGCATCATAAATTATTTTACTCCCAGATTATGTGAGAAATCATTGTATATTAATTTATGTAGTAATTTACAATACTCGTTGTGGGGATATTCTTTTTTTACACATAATCAATTCATTGATAAATTCTGACATCATCGATATGAATTTGATAAGAGTAGTTTTAAAACAATTTCAATTCACTGAGTTAAACATCCAAGTAATTTGTGTTTTTTTCAAGAATTTGTCTGAATGTCCTCTAATATATTTAAACTGGATATCCAATCATATTTTGTTTAATTGTATTGTCCACACATAATTTTGTCATTGATTTATCCTTAACCTAAGGATACAATATTTATAGGGGATTTCTTCTCAATTTACATTCCATTGATACTTCTTAGTTGTTATGCGCCACTTCACTTTTATATTGTCTATATATTGTACATTTAGATAGTATATCATGAATCCCTTTATTTTTATGATATAATAATTTTTTTATTACATTAATTATTTGTATTCAACCATCTCTCATTTCTTTATGACGTCTAACTAAAATATCATTTTAAAAGTTTTAAATATTTATACTTATAAATCGTTCTCATTAATGGATGTGTTTTAAAAATGGTTTTAAGGATTTATTTATATGTACATGAATGTTTTAAAATTAAAATTAATTTTAAAAGTTTCAAATTATTATGTGAATCTCCTATTATAAAATCTATTTTAAACGGCTTCTACATAAATAGAGGGACTTTAAAATGATTTCAAGAAAAATGGGATATTTATCTCAAAAAGTTATGATGATTACTTTCATCCATGTTAATATCCTTAATTATTCCTGATTCAAGTTTATTTTTTATAATAAAGTATTCATTGTTTTATTGAATGAGTTATGTTTTACTATGGATGTGATATTTTTAAACTATTCACAGATTGTAGTTAAAATATTGACATTTTGTATGCTTGTTTTAATACAAATGTTTAGATTATGTTTCAACCTTTTCATGTGAGTAATTACATGGATTTAGTACATGGTAGGTGGATCCTGATATAGCTCTTCTATGATTCCGTAGGTCTCATGAGACAAACTATTGTCTTGTCATAAGTCCTTGACAAAATTTTATTTGTAGTCTTACCATGAGGCCCTGACCATGTGGTTATGACATCCAACATTATGCATTCCATGATTATGAAATTAAATAATGACATGACATGTGATTATTCTACTATTATATTTTACATGTGAATTATTAAATGGAATTATTTGATTTTTCAATGCCATATTATTCTGAATTTTATGTTTAAAAGGCCTTGTTTTAGAATTATTCATTACGTTAAATGTTTTTGATTAATTATTGTAGTTTACAAAATATTTTTATCCTTACTAAGCATCATAGCTCACCACATTATTATATTATATTTTATTTTTCGGGATGTGAATATGTAGATTATGATAATCATGCAGGGATAGGCCAAAAGATATTAGTGTTCTCAAATGGGTCACAATGTTGTTTTTGTATTTAATGATGTAATGTAAAACTTATGTATGTATCTAGTACGTCTAAGGCTACTAAACTAATCGATATTTCGAGACATGCCCTCTTGGGATCATGCCAATTTTATTTAATAATTAACTAACTCTTGGAATCTAGGCTTGGGGAATTAAAATTAAAATTTGGGGATATACATGTTTTTAAGTGACTCCCTTTTCAATACCACTAAAAAACCCCATTTAAAGGGAACCTTCCAAATTTTTACTCAGCATCAATTGAACTCTACAATATGTTTTTATGTCAACATTTATTTTATAAAATTCATTTTTATTATGATTTTTCTTAACTTCTTGTTTTATATAAAAGATTATTCCCTTTTTGATTTTTAATTTTTTTTTAGTTTTTTCCTTAAAACCTCCCTAAAATTTTTTAATGTTAAAATTCATATAATACTCTTTTTAGATGTTATAATATTAGTTTGACATCACATACCATGATATATGGATGTTTTCCAATAGGAATGTCCATGAATTTTTTAATTCATTTATTTCATGGATTCTTTTATGATATCCCATTTATTATTCTTTATGACATGATTATGATACCCATATCTTTGCATTAGTACACTTATGTTTTTGTATGGTTAATTATGTAGGATTCTATATGATGTAAGAATAATCATGAACATGTTAAGATGGGTAAGCCCATATAGCACTCCAATTCATTGGGAAATTATTGATTCCCAAGTGACGTTATGTGGAATAGTCATGGTGGTTAGCCATGACTCAGTCTACCATGTGCAAACATCATGGTGGTTCACCTTGACTCGTGATTTTCTATGTTAAATGATAATTGAGTCATGATAATGTAATGTTTTATGATTCTTCCACATTACTATGAATCTATATTTATATGATCCCATGATAATATGATATGATTCCATATATTATATTCATTTTTATATGATTTTTCATTCCATCAAACAGATATTCTAATTATTTATTCTTATGAATATTCCCTTATCGGTTTTTTACATCGACTATTTTTTAATTTTATACACTAGTTATCCAATTAATATGTATGATCAAAATGGGTTTTAGGTAACCTTTATTATTATACAATAATTAAATGTCTTTTTAGCACCAAATTATGCATTTCATGTACCCAGTATTCCAAGATAATAGACTTTACAATCCTTGGATTGTAATTTGATTTTTAATAATGCATAAAATCATGTAATGATATATGTAAATCGTCTGGTCTCAATAATGATGATGTGTATCAATATGGAAACTCAAATCCTCTAATGCTAGAACTCATGGATCACACTAATATTTTGTGCCCCCTCAGCCTTATCTTATGGAATGAAAGGCTCTTATATAGGGGGAGGTGTCACTAATTTCCCACCTAGAGGAAGGGGGTTACAGGATGGACATTGAACTGAGGCATCATAGTTCATATGGTCATATTTATGAAAAAAACATGTATCTTGGATGGCTATCATCATGGAGGAATCAGTAAATTTATCAAGGGTTACCATAGTCATATGATCATATATGTTTTTATAAAACAAAAAGGGGATCTGACACAAAATGGACATTCAAAGAATCAATCCAGTATGATAGACGTATCATTTATCCCATTAACAACTCAACATGCTGATTTCAAAAATACAAATTCACGATCATTGTGAATGGATATGTCAGGCCTCGCACCATCACTAGATCCCCTAGCCTAGGTGCCACAATGGAGCCACATTGAAACTATTTCCATAAATCCAACCAATCATTTTACGTAGGATAGGTCTGAAGAATTTCCAAAGGAAAGAACACTCTCCAATAACAATCTGTCACAACATTACCCCAATTGGTGCATGAGATGCAACTACTAAAAGCATGCCACCATAGGCAAGGGGTGTATAAAAGCATCTAATAGATTACAAACATAGGAATTCCTTTGACTATGTACATGTACACAAAAACCCATCTATCTCTAGAAATAAGTGTTGAGGGAAATAATAAAAGATGTAAAATTCTTATAAATTAATCCAAGCATGCATGCATCTCAATATAGTCAAAAATTACGCTAGTGTAAACAAAAATTATAGTTAAAAAATAGTTTCCCAACCAAAAATGTATCCCAAAATAAAAAAAATAAGAACATTAAATCTCTAAGAGAGCCTAGCTACTGAATCCCAAGCTATGACCTCCATATTTTGTCTGAGAACCAAGTATCCATAAGCTTTGATGAAGTCAAAACAAATATTTCTATCATTTGTATATGAAATAACACATGTGGGAAAAAGCCATTTAAGGTTTTCTATAAAAATACTTAATATGATGTCCCAAAATCCTAAGGTGTGGTTTCTGATATAATAGAAGAGAAATAAAATAGTTTGAAAAAGGCACATTGAATGATTATAACTCAACCCAACTGAGGGTAAATGTATTATTTTCCATGTAAAATCGGATAAACACGTTGAGTATAAGAACTAACGACTGTGAATTTAGATCCTATAGAGGGAGAGTATACTCATCCAACCGCATGAAATGTAAAAATATAAAGCACATGGCATACCCCATTCATCGTCTCCTATCATAGAAAATGATTTTCTATTTTCTAGGGGTGGATATAGAAGAAATGAAAATATATAAATTGTCAATAAGAAAATCCCAAACAAGAGAGTAAGGATACCTCCATACCATAATGTTGATAAATGAGAAGTGTATCCACGAGTTACAATATTCCCTGAACAATGTTCAACATCCCATGCGGCTTCCAATACGTACCCATCCATGTAAAACCATACATTATCACTATAACTCATAATTTAGGGGCCTCAAAATCTAGGTAGAGGATCTATTCCTGGGTAAAAAAGGAGGTTTCTACATAGAAGGTTGGGAACCCATGGTCATCTTTTCTAGATGGTTCCATTATAGTTCATTTAGGTCCCATACCATACCCCATAAGAGGGATCCACTTAGGATGTCACGGTCCTAAGCCCAACCCGACTAGAGGGTTCCACTATAGTAGTCATCGAGGACCCATGCACAACCTTAATGGAAGGATTCTCTCTGGAGTCTTTAGAGGACCAATTCACATCCTTTATGGATAATTACTTTCTAATTTTCATCATTGACCATTACCCAACCTACCCAGAGGGTAAAACATGGTTTTCATTTGTGATCCTACCTGATCACAACCTAATAACTACCAAAGCACTATCTTCACCAAGGTTGTCTTAGAAGTTGTAATGTCTAGAAAATTTCACATCATATATAAAAATAAATAATTGATTTAAAAATCATTTTAAACATGAAAAACACTCATGACAGACTAATCATTAGAAAAATATGAGTTCAATTGAAAGAGATACAGATCACTGAATTTTCCTCAAAGGAACGATGAGGGTACACAATGTGTGATAAGACACACATGATTTGTGGTTCCACGTCTATTTATAGATATTTCCCAATATGAAACATGGCTCTTAATTGTGTATGATTATACATCGTTCATTTGTAATATGTAGTGTTTCCATTCTACCCAGAGACTGGTATGTGTTCTGATCATTGTGTCCATGGACTAGAGTAAACAATCATGTGTCCAACCCCATGTAAAACCACACGGGTTCATGACCATGTTAGCCATCACTCGGGTTGTCTGATCAGGGAAGGGGCATGAAACATGTGAGGTAGTGTTACACAACATGTTACCCTTAATTTTTTTTTGAAATCGTAGAATTATTTACGACAAGGGTTATGCGTTGCGTTTTCTTCATTGAAGACAGAATGTAGGTAGGGGTTATTTTGAAGTATCAAATGATAAATATGTGAATAAATATCTCAATTACAATTTAGATCTAGCATATTTATAGTCTGAAATAGATGGTTATTCAAATAAATAATGGATTCGAACTTCAATCACAGAGAAATAGCACCCAGAGGTCAGTTGAGTTTATTGTTCATTGTGTAAGAAACCATGTCTTAAAATTACTTTTATTAAACACCTAATCATCAAATCTTATATTCTCCCCTCATAATATTCCCATATTATAACATGATATATCAAAACAATTCATTATTTGTGAATCTTCTATGAATCTGGGGGTCCGATCAAACTTAGTACCTCACGACAATGTCAAACAGGGACAATGGGGATGCAACAGGTGATTAAAAAGTATTTAGGGATAATATATTCAAAAAATAGGTTTAGGTGTCATTGGAAATGTTTTCTTGGCCAAATACAATGAACATGTATTCCATATTTTAATAAAACTTATAATTTTTAATGATTTTTGTAGATGGTATCATAAAAGGATTTGAATTGGATAAGACCCATGAAAAGCTATGGATGTACTAAATCACTTAACCTAGGGAATTATAAATAACATAACACAATTCATACCTTGTAATAGTTTAATATTGGATGATGTATGTATCTTCCAATAGTTTGAGAGCACCTACTACATTTGATGAGTTTTTATCTGATCGATTCTGGAGTGTCGTCATCCTTATTATTGATCGTCTAAAGTCAAGAGGAGACCTATCACTAACTATTAAAAAGCATATGAGCCTAAATGTGAAATGTTTTCTCATGGGGTATATTTATAATCCCATCTGTTGTGATGAAAAAGATAATCTAATTAATTAAATATTTAATTCCTTAAATGCTCCGCCGATGAGCGAGGGGTCTGAACATCCTTCACCTAGTCATTTAATATCGTTCATTGGGTATACACTATATTCTAGACTTAACTGTGGTCTCAGATTTCTTATATGTCCAACTATATTATTGTAATTAAATTTTTATTGTACACCATGCACCCACAATATAAATATGAATATTAAATTTTTTAAAATTTAATGCTAGGCACACTTGGCCTCAAAATCGCATGTCGTCTTAGCACACAGCTCTAGTAATATATATATAAATATTTAAAAGATATATAAAAAACCTATGTCTTAGTACATATTATATAATATCTCTCTTCATTTCATCCATCTAGAAATCCCCTTTAAATTATCTATACATCTTTTTTACTTCTAGGATTTATAAATAATGAAGTACTATGTGCTTCATCCAACAACTACATTTCAAAAACTAGTATGAGAGGGAGAAATAAATGGTTCATGAATTGTGTTATTCTATCACATTCAAGACTGAATAAAAGAACATATCACATATTTTTTTATATCTCTACATCTTCCTTTTATGCCTATTTAATATTTACGTGGATAGATGGATTAAAATTCATTTAGTCCAGAAAAAAATTCTCCCCTTCCTTTAATATTTACAGTTCCATCCATTGTAAATCTATAAATACTATATTTTTTTATCCTCATTATTTAATATCAAGCATGATCCTTCTTGATTAATTCATCATTTATCTTGTTCTTCGTCCCACAGTGGTAATGTATAAAGTAGTGATAATATGGAATCAGTTCCAATCATCATGTTTTGTGAAATTGTATCTCTTTTTGAGTGGTAATGTACATTATTATTTATTGATCAACATATATGTCAAACATTTCTCCATAGAGATGATTTCTCTATATCATAAATTCAAAAATTATCGCCGCTAATTCCAAATCATGAATTGGGTAATTATTCTCATGGACCATCAATTGGAATGTGACATAACATTCACCATATAAATTTTCTTGAGAACACATTGTAGTACATTATTTGATACATAAATATTTATCATAAACCTTTCTTCACTATAGGGTTATTTGTGCACAAGTGGGATGAATAACCTTCTTTATAGTTCCATTAAATTCACTTCATGTTTATATGAACATAACTATTTTTTGTGTCATTAGGGTGAGTATATTAGGTAACATTGATAAATATTTCACTAAACAATGATAATATCGGTCCAACCTATGAAAACTATGGATTTCAATTTCCATGGATGTTCTAGTATTTTTTTTCAATTGCTTCTATATTTTTTGGATCTACTAATATACGATCACTAGAGATTATATGACCCAATCATAAATCCTTATGATGCCACAATTCAAACATAGTAAATTTTTCCTAAGTCATCAACATTATCAGGGTTTTCCTCACAATATTGAAGTGATATTTAGGTTCTTACATACTAATTGAATGTACATGAATGTCCTCTGTAATGATTATAATAAATTTATCATGATAAAATCCAAAATTATTATTCATCAAATTCATCACGATAAAAGGGTAATTAGTACGACCAAAAGGAATAACTATAAAATGATATTTTCCATGGCTTGAATGAAATGTCAAATATAGTATATCCTTCTTCTTGATTCATAATTGAAGATATCTACAATAAATTATAATCAAGGAAATGAATTTTTCTCCATGTAGTTGAAAATATAATTTATCAATCAGGGGAAGATGATACTCTTTCTTGAAAATACACAACTTATGTTTTGATAGAAAATGCAGAGTCACATTGATCAATATTTCTTCTAATAAAATAGTACATGTGCACCCAATGGTTATTTACTAGGGTGTATGAATCCCTAATAAATATTATCTTGGATTTTCATCATAAATTCAGGAATCTCAATTGGGTCTACTATATAAAGAAATATTCGAAATAAGAAAAGAACAAGTTTCAAATTCTGTTGAAAAATAAACATCCGGATTTTGTGGAACACCAGTAAATTCTTCCATAAATACATTAAAAAACACCCATGAAATATTTGTATCCTAAATGTGGTGTTCTTACTCTTCCAACTAATAATTATAAATTTAATATATAGAAATTATGACCCATGAGATTGAATAAATTACCATTAGATGTTCATATTCATACATTGATTGATTAATAATTATGGGTTCATTTTGAATATGAAATGTGAATTTCGTACCTTAGTAATTAATATGATCTCCTTATATATAAATCTAATCCATCACAAGTATCACATCAAATTAAACTAAAGGGTGAATTCAGTGATTTATAAGAATTAAATTCCCAAAATCATCAATCAGAGATGAACTACAATATTTAGATTATTCCATTGTTCTATTATGAGATTTCATAATTAAGAAAAAAACTAATTGTTAATGTGATATTGTGACACCCATAGAATATTACATGGAAATAAAAGAGTGGGATGATCTAGAATCCAATAATACATTAGCTATTTTACAGTGGATCATAATTGTACCTTTTGACATGCCATTCATGTAACCCACCTCAATATTTATTATCACATGGAATTTCACTTTGTGTCTTGGATTAAGAGTTTTTTTATACTAATCATTGAAAACCATTGTATTTATTCACTTATCGGAATAATTCCTATAATCCATTCGTTTATTGAATAGAAGTGTATGTGGTGAATTATATGGATCTTTTTATACAATTGAATCATTAGATAAATTAATCTAAAAAATTCATTATTACATTCCCTGATAAATACTTTTTCTATTATTGAAATATTAATGAGTCCCCTTAAGAAAATTTCTCTATGTATCCTTCCAAAAATCAAAAAAAAATAAAAATTACATCTTATTTTCTCTATGGTTTTTCGAATTTTAATTAAATTACAATTTTCTTTTATTATCATACCAATGAGATTGATGGTTAAATCTATTTTCCATATCCACCCTGAATGAAACTGAAATGATTTTATCATAGACAATGATGTCCCTAGTGATTAATTCCTTTTAGAGTCTTGGTTTTAATCCATAAATTAATCAATCAACCTTACATTGAGGTTGGAAAATTACGATATAATTGTACCTCATAATAATTGAAAACATTTATTCATAGCTTCTAAGAGATTCATTATATATTATCTTCAACAAAATAAATTCCTAATCCAATATCAGAGGAAACATATATGGAAATTACTTATTGAAAATTTGGTATTTTATCACTTTATATTCCACCGAGTCAACTTCATCATGTTTCCTCATTTTCATGATAAGATTGCACTATTAATCTGATTCACCATCTAAATAATTAAAATAAAAAATGAATTTATCGCGTTCGTAACAATATATAATAATATATTTCTCGTCAATGGTTATAATCAATTGAATAAACACTAGTGGATCGGAAGACCTAATGAAAAAAGGATGATGTTGCCTGATCAAGGACTCAACAGAATTGTGTTCTATATTTTTCTCATTAATATGTTCATCTTGATACATATATTGAGAATATTATTTTATCATAGAATTAGGATTTTTTATTTCATAATCCATAACATTCAGATTCATAGATAGAAAATTATTCCATTTTCCTTCACATTCATCATTAACATAGTTCCATTGGGTACTAGATATTTACTAAAACAAAAACACCATACTTTTTGAAACACTAATCGCAATTGGAAATCCACATAAACATAGAATATAAAATTTCAATAAATTCATTTTTTGGTTTAACCTATGTTGTTAATGGCCAGTATTGAAATTCATGGATTTTACCATATACATACACTTACCCTTAGGGTCCATACAAATGTTTTCTCAAAGTCGTTTTCGAATGTTAATTAATCATTATTATGATATAAAAAATAATAACCTATTATTTTCAAACAAAGATATTACTTCTTAAATGGTGGATATTCATTTCATAACATACAAAAACCACACAATAACTTTATGGGTCTAGATTATTTCAAAAAATGGAAACATATAAAACCCATTTATAAAACATTAATATAGTCTCCATCACAACCCTACATAACTAGAATCATTTTTGAATCATCACACATAATATAATTCTTCATATACTAGGGAAATAAAAATAAGAAAATGGTGAGTCCCGATTCTCAATAAGGGTAAATAAAATAAATATCTATAATAACATAAGAATGAGGGTATGAGAACATGTTCATAAAATTTAAAAATTACACCCTATATATCAAAGATCTTAATATTGAGTCCTGAAATAAATATTCGATGTTTATAAGACATGAATTATAAAATAACAAAAGAACATAAGACAAGAGAAAATAACATAATACATGGAATTTTTTCATACATTTAAGCATAGAAAATCATTTTCTTTGTATACTATGATGTTTTACAAAACTATCAAAAATTAATCGGTTCACTTACTAGTCCATAATAGTAGTCATGTTTCAATCCCAAGAAAATCATTATTTATATAGTCCCAAACTAAACATGTTTAATTTACCATTACATTAAATTATATCACATGGGATATAAATAATTTCCCAATGAAGTAGAGTGATACAGTGTTCCCACCGATCACATAATGAAAACCATACTTTTGCATGGAATAATAACTGGAATCATTCAGCATATCCAAATCCCTAAATAAATGGGTTTCATAATTATTTCATGATAACATAACCCATGGAAAATATTGGTATTATAACTATTTAACTATTTCATCAAACACATAAAACATCAATAAAAAGACTAAATTTGTTATTCCTGGAACATATCCTCATTAAAGAATAAGTGTCTTCAAGAAATTTTATTATTAGGTTAAAATTAATTTGAAATAATAGCTGGAATAATTCATGAGGAAAATAACAATGATATTTTAAAATTAATTATTTTATTAAAAAATTATTAAAAAATATATATGTAAACAATTTTTTTGAAATTAATTTTGAAAAAATGTAATGTAATATTAAAAAAATTATATGTTATGTCGGTGTGAAAAAATTATCATGTGGTCTATGTTTAAAAAACATTCTTTCTATATTTTTTCTCAGTAAATTCACAATGAACCGCATTCAAAAAATAGAAAAAATATTCATTCAAAAAAGAAAAAAAGGGTAAAAATAATTTAAAATAATTATAGGGTAATATTAAAATACTTTTTAAAATATTGAAAAATAGTAAATGGAATTTAAATATTCCCCGATAGGGGCTTAAATTTAATGAGTTACAAATAGTGATGAGTTTTTTAAATTAACCATTACCGTATTGGTTTTTTATTCATAATTATAATGAACGAAATAAAAATATGTGCATATTTAAATAAACTAAATATTCTTTATATGTATCATAAATAAATATATGGGATGTAAAAACACCGCATAAAAGAAACATGGATTTTATAAGGCATGTGTGCCAAAGAAATAAAGGTGAGATGAAAATTCCTTCCCTCGTGTCGCGTATTTCCACATTTTCATTCAGAACTCAAGTATAATTAATATGAAATTATTATAAATTTATTATGTATATAAATATTATTTAAAATTAATTATTTATTTATATTATCTTATCAAACATTAATTATTGTTTTATTAAATCACCTTTCTGGGTGATAAATGGTTAATTTTCCACGCATCATTTTTTTAGAAGTCCCGATCCTTATACAATGATCTTGGAATCATAATATCCCTAATAAGTACTATATCCAATATCAAGTATATATTCATAACATTCATCCTTATAATAATCCATGGGAAATATAAATGAAAAATGATTCACATCACATCATGAAGATGGTAGTCCATACGAAACCATGACTAACATTAATGCTTCCCTAAAGATTTGGTGCTAAGAATTTTGATAGGATGTTATCATTATTGATGTTTTATTGTGTCATAAATATCATATATGAACATTAAAACAATCATAGTACCCATCTATAAATTGTTTTTGATGAAAATTGAATTGTATCACTATGTGAAGATGATACGTTGTATATACACTTGAGTGATACATTAAATTTTTTATGATGGGAAAGAAGGTGTATAATAGTGTTTTCATAAAAATAATAATATTTCATTATATTTTGGATGTCTAAGTTATTGTTTTATAATATAAATAATGGATCTAGAGGAATTAAATCTAAATATAAAAGGAAAGCGATCAATTACATGTATTACCTGATCTTTGAAAAGACCCATTTAGATATTCTCTAATGTGCTCTAGGATACTATTTTGAGATTTCCAGATCACCGTTTATGTTTATTGGGAAGTGTATAGGAGGATATTGAAGGCAATGATGGATCTAGAAGGGTAATATTTGTGAATGAGGTGAGGGTGGATATTTCGTTTTATAATTAAGGTGAGGGGAACCATTGAAATTTCTCATAAAATTTAAATATTATAAGACAAATGTATATCCAAATACATAAAAATATTTTATAAATGAATTGTTTGGGACATTTTATACAACAATTTAACCCCCTTGTTTTTATTTCAATGTTTTAGTATTTATAAATTATGAAATAAAATATTAATTCTATAAAATATCATTATTTTCAATTTTGATATGGTTTATTACATTGAGATTAATAAAATAATGGAAAAAATTAAAATTTGAAACAAATATTTAATTATATCCTAATCAGATTTTTTTACATCTAAATAATTCTTGGGTTACAAATAATATTTAAAATTAATATTTTAATATATCTCATATCATTTTTTCCTCTTCAATTTATTTCCTAATTACTATATCATCACTGAATAAGTAATTAAGATAATTATATATTCCATAAAAATTAAAAAATCAATTATAATTATGAAGAATAATATTTTTTATTTAAAAATACAATTTATGGTTTAACATAAATTCTGGATAACAAAAAATTAATTTTTTGTGTATATTAAAAACAATAGTGTGACATCTTTATTGATTCGGTGGTGATGTAACGGTGAAGGTGAGGAGCATACCTATTCTATTCATTGGGAGGTTCAGGGTTTGATTCCTAGGAGCCTAATCCTATGAAAATTTATCCTTCCCCTAAGATCCACTCATCTTTCCAAGTCACCCAGTCCCTCATTGTGAGGGTGAAAAGAGGCGGAACCCACATGGGCTGATGGATTTATGTTCAAACCATTGACGATCATGTTATGAATCTCTGGCATGATAAGACATCATGGATATAAATTCCTCCTTCATTGAAGGGGCCCTATCCTGATGATATATTTATAGGGAGTGGGGTTCCCTTGTGTGAATAGTTAAAAAAGGCCACACTAGGGGATTCACTATTCTGAAAGAAAAAGGAATAGTATAACATATTCAAATTTTCATTCAATAAAAAATATATAAGGGATCTAAAGTAAACGGTGTTGCACCAAAAGATCAAATATTTTACACTTGGATGATTATAGTCTAATATTAATCATTGAATAAATTTAGGTAAGTTTTGGGGTCATTTGATAATCACTACCATATTATTTTTACCCTTGAATAATTGATTAACCAAAAATCGTGGTAATTGAAATTACTAAGGTAATAACTAATATTGAGAAAATGTTATATATTTACTACAATTTGACTTCCTAAATCCAAATATGGAATATACATTTCAATATTCAAATAAAAAATGATGTATAATTTAATTTGATATAATATTGGGAAAATACAATGAAATTATTTTTGTGAAAAATTCCATTTTTGTGAAAATTTATTTTGGACTATAGTCATGTTATAAATTCATTTAATGGGAAATAATTATTTTAAAAGTATTTATTGAAATATAAAAAATAATCCAATATTGAAATTTATTTTGAAAATTCCTTAATTGAAAAAAAAGTTTTCAATGGAACTCAGAATATTTCATTATTAATTAAAATTAAAATTATTCACAAAATTATAAACTATTTAACCAAAAATAATATTGGAATTTTTAATAAAAAATAATATATTTTATTTTAAAAAACATTTAT
Source organism: Viscum album (assembly GCA_963277665.1). NCBI lineage: Eukaryota > Viridiplantae > Streptophyta > Magnoliopsida > Santalales > Viscaceae > Viscum > Viscum album. The sequence continues at coordinate 127,122,176 of OY728148.1, forward strand.
TAAATATTTTAGTATTAATTATATTTATTTTCTCATAAAAATAAAAAAATAATTTTTTGAAGAAAATATATTTTTGTTGAATGATATGAATTCTACTAAAAATTAAGTATTTGTTTCCTAAGAATTAATAAATAAATGTATTCCATAATTTAGTTATAATTTTTTCGAACACACAAATTCAATGGATATATTATAATGGTCATGTTAAATTAATAATTTTTTTAATAGTGTATCGTGATTCGTTTAAACTCGGTGTTCTGTGCAACACAAACTCTCATTGAAATAGAATTATTTAATGAGAAATATTTTATAAATATGTCATGTCATTACACTATTTTTTAATTTTTGGAAAATTTTCCTGTATTTTTCTTTTTCTGGTTTATTTTGAAATATAATTCAAATTTCTTTATTAATAATTCATAGGTGGTTTTAACCATCATGAGGGGACGAAGAATGCCCTTAGGGCTAGTAGAGGATAGATTTGAGAACCATTTTATGAGATTAATTTGGGTAGGATTGTTACAAATGTTTTCATAGGAGTTATATCCTTATTATCATGGGATGCCTATTAGTTTGATGGTAGAACTATATGAATTCATGTAGTTGGTCATGAGATGGTGTTTGATCACTAACCACCAGAGAAAATTATATTGTTTCTATGTTTTTTCGACAAGACTTTACTTTTATTTAATGCCCATTTCTTATAAATTTGTTATAACATATGGTTCATTTTATATTAATTATTATAGTTTTATAGCTGACTAGTTATTTCAAATGATGTTTATAGGGTGGATTCCACACCACACAGTTTGGTGAGCCATGCTCAGATCATGCATCTATCTCTGGTTACCTATCAATGGATTTCTCACAATTAGTGAACGTTCTAGAAACTCATGTATTAAATATATGTTTATTTGGTATTTCTATTAATTTAAATTTTTTTACACCTCAAGTGTTGGATTTATTTTCTGTCCCTTTAAATTGTGTATAAGTTATATTTGGAAAATTATAATACGAAAAAATTCATTTTGGTTTGTTTATCTAACTACTCAAATAATTTTTTTTGGTTGTATGTAAAAGTGTTTGTAATTTGTTGATATTATTAAAAAGTTTTAAATAAATGTTGTAATTTATTTGGTGTTCTAAAATATTTTTAATTTAAAATATTGAAGTGTTTTTGGGAAAAAATAAGTTGGGTAGGGTTGTAGAATGTGTTAATGTATTAATTTTGTTCACCATTTTTGTATGAACTTGATTCATTAAAATAATAACCTTTTAAATGAATTTAGTGTGGAATATCATAAAATATGGTAGTTAAAATGTTTCAATTACGTGACCTATTAATTTTTATTTTTATGTGTTTGAAATATATAGTGTAAAAAATGGAGTTACCTTATATTTTTTTGGTAAAACAACCTTCTATTAAAGGGTTGAATTTATTTGTAATTGAACATTAACATTGATTTTCTTAGGGAAAGACTTTTATATTCTTAATGATTTATTGAGTCCATTTTTTATTTATGTTTTTTCAATTGAGACATGATTTCTAATTTTTTTTTGATTTTTTTTCCTTATTATATTTAGTTTACACAAAATTCATATATAATGAAAAAATTAGATGATAAATATTCTATTAGAATTTTTATTTTGTCAGCTCCAGACGTATGACCCTTTTTTCCTCCCACTCATACCAAAATTTGAGAAAAACATGTATGGGTTACAAATATTGAATCATACACACTTTATTGGGCAATGAGATTCATAGTAAATAGTGATATGGTTGAAGATTATTGAGGTGATCTTATAAAAACTAGAATTTTTAGAGACTGTCTAGGTAGGTTCATGAAATTATTTTCCTTAGAATTTAGGATTGATGTGGTGTAATTATATTACCCTGGATAACTCATAAATACACTATTCTTTTGTATATTTCATGTCATGCTTCCTATAGGATTTAAATCCTAATGTTTTGAGGGTATAAAGGGCTGTGGATTTTTATGGCCTCTTGTAAGGAGATAAAATATTGTTGGAGTGTGCCTTCCATTTTATTAATTTGGTGTTGTATACTCCTCTTTTGGCAATATATGACACTATAATGACATGGTATTTCTAGGAATTCCTTTATTTAGATATGTCATAGGATATGTTTCCTCTCATCCATAACTAGTATGGAACATTTTTTATTTGTTCATTCGTTGTTTAAGAATAAATTATAGTAAAACTAGATGCATTTCACTTATTCCTTAATGTGATGTATGATGCTCCGACAAGGTAAAAATGAATCCTTCCATGTCAGACGCCTTTGTTAGTGGAAAAAAATTCCACTGAATTTTTTATTTGTGGATTCCTCTAGTATGAAGAAATTGGTTTTCATCCAGTGTCAAAAGGTTGTTCATAATAATTTTACTTATAATAAGGATCCAAAATCATATAGTGTGTTTTTTCACATTAGCTTCTTCAGACGATATATCAGGTTTTTTATAAACCTAAAAATAGTTTATGATCATCATATCCTAATTACCCTATTGAAAAGAGATTAGTTCATGATATTTGGTCTCCATTAATAGGACTCAAATTGAATCATTATCAAATAGTAGAAGACTTATTAGTGAGAGAATTTTTGGTTCAGTATGCCTTAATAATGATGTTGTAGTGATGTCCATTTTAGTTTTCCTTAATATAATTTTTTTCTTATAGACGACATTTTAACATTAAGATTTCATTTTTCATTACAGTAGACTTTAGGAATAATAATTTTCATTATCCAATATCATATTCTAATTCTAACTTCATAATTTTAGAATATTATTTTTGGTTTCTAGGTTCAATTTTTCTTGTTTTTAATTATAGCTTTATAAGTATGTTGTGTTAGAGGTGATTGGATCTAATGAAAATTGAATATTGTGATGATATCACGAATATTTAATTTCTCATGTTTTATATATGATCTTTCTATTACATGGTAATTTATATTTTCATTCCATTGAATACTCATGTAGTGATTTAACATTTTCATGTATTCCTTGAAAAAAATATATGTGGAAGGAAAATCATTTAAAAAATCCAAGACTGAGTCCATACTTGGTTAGGAATGGGTCTATTAGAAATAATCCATAGCTTTTTTTCAAGTTACTTTTGAAAATTTCTTTTGGGATTGTGGTTTCTTGGGAAAAAATTGTTCTGTGGGGATTACTATTCTTCTCATAACACATCATGATGTGGGGACTATGTTACATAAATGTACATGATTGATTGATGTACATAATAATGATTGGGTGAATTTTGCGGTGGAGTGGATGAAATACTAACGATTAATTGATGATTGAATTTAAAATTACAAAATTATATTTTTCTATGATATTATTTACTGGTTTATCTCACAGACTGAATGATGATGATTATATTTATCAATGACGAATTTCCTTACATTATTCATTTCAAATTTTGGTGTTTTCTCCTCTTATGTTTCTTTAATATTTCTAATTCTTGAGAAGGGATTTATTTTTCCTAGTTAATCATAATATTTTATAATGTTGTGTTTAGTACTTTTAAATTTATATTTTTTAGATTATATTAAGTAACAAACATTTTCATACTCGAGTTTTCTAGAGTATATTACCGAATTTTTGAATCATAGAATCTTGGTTGTTTATTTTTATAGATTTTAATATCCTTTATTTATCATTCAATGATGTTCCTTGGAAATATCACCATGTGGATACTGGTCTAGATGATGTCATTCACTAATATTCTTCTCTTTAACGGCCTTGATAAAAACCCTCTTCACTATCATTTATGGGATTAATCCTTTTGAGGCCTTTAAATGTTTCAGGTTTGATGGATTTTCATGGCTTGTATTTCCCTATGTCATTATGGATGGTGAATGTAATTGAGTATTTGGGAGGGGGGATAATTTATGAAGTTTTGGGTGATCCTAACATTCTATTTTATCACATTTACTGGGGTTTTATTTAAATTCTGGCTCTCTATGTTATTTATTTATTTTAAGAAACATTGTTGGGTAAAGAGTGTAGCTAAAGGGGAATAGTGAGAGTGGATCCTAATAATTATTTTGGAAGGTAAAAACAATTCCACTAAATTTTCATTGATGTAACTATATTTACAGTGGTCTAGGACGTGGTTCATCAATTCTATTACACCCACCGTTTAAATCATGGGGTGGATTTGACTACATAAGATTTTTTTATAGCCACCGCGTAACCAATATAATCAATTTATGTGAAACATGTTCATGTATTATATATATTTTTACATATAAATTATTTTTTAATGATCTACCTAGACCTAAAATTCACCCTCTTAACTTTGGGAGTCCTTCGACAGATATTTGTACATCTCATACACCAGTTCATGGTGGATTTATGTTGTATTCATCGTGATGGTTCCTGATCATTACTCTATCTTCTTTATAGCCATCTATTCCCTTTTGATTTTATATATTATTTTACTATCACTATGGTATTCATGGTAATTAGCCCTATATATTTCCTTAATTGGGATGTGTGATTCTAGGGATATTCTTCTCACTCAGTTGAGTCGTTCCTCACATTGGATAGTGCTATTGTTCTATTGATTTTCATTTTGTGGATGTTATTCAAATCATCTCCATTAATAATATTTTATTTTATTGTCTCATTTCATCATAGGTATTGTATATATTTTATTGATTCAACATATATCTTGTAACTATATCGATTATAGTAGGTTTATTTTTCTTTTGATATTGTGACAAAATAGTGTATTTTGACATGAAAATATGTTTATTTTTTAATGTAATTTTATATTCATTTTAAAATGGTATTTACTCTTGTATTTTGATAATTATATTTAATCTATGTTTTATAATTTTATCCAAAAATAATGAGATATGTTTGTTTTTTTGATGATTTTTTTCAACTCACAATCTTTAAAGTGTTTCACAATACAAATATTCTCTTAAGATTTATTAATTTATACATTTTTCAAAAATAGACTTGAACATATTTGAAAGTCTATGTTACCTGAGTGGAATATAAAATGGTCAATCTGAACATTAATATATTAATTAAAAAATGTAAAACTCACAAGACATACACCTTCATGTGTAATAGAATCATTGAACTAAAATTATTAAATAAAACCCGATGTCGCATTTGATGGTGATGAATTAAATTAATAAATGAATTAATTTTTTCCATTAAAAAGTGATGAATTAAATCAAGTGACTAAAAATAGAATTCCCTTTTAAGGGTGGTGAATTTACTTTTATTAATAGAAAAGATAAAGGTAAATGTGGATACATTTCATTCAGTGGTGTGATAAGTATTTTTTATTCATTTTTCAAACATAAATATTTAGTATAATATATGTTATGATTTTATCATAGAAATTATCATCTATAATTTAATGTGATTGAAAATATGAGGTTCTTAGTCAGGATTTATAGGTATAAATTTGCGGCGATTTTTCTTTGTATCCCCTATAAAATCGACTTAGGTGGTACTTAGGTAATGAAAATAGATTTCCCCTCAACTAGTCTAGGTTATGTTATGATCTAGTGTTTGGGTGAGGATAATTGGTTGTTTTAATTTTGGTGGTATAATTTAATTCATTTAGGATAATAATTTATATATCTTATATTTTTTTCAGTTGGAACATGTGGTTAATATGAGGATGTTTTATTATTATTTTCCCTGATGATATTATTTTTATGATTTTTGAAAAGATATAATATTTCTTTAGTATTCCTCTAAAACTAATTTAAACTCTATTTTATGAATGTTTTCATATGAAAAAAACAATGTTCATATATAGAAAATAATTTTTTTAGTGTAAAATGTAGTATTCAAGGAAAATGATGATAATTATTTCATTGAATAAAATATTAAAACCTCATTTTTTATTATTATTTAAAACATTCTTGATATATATTCTCTTTTAATGATTTGTGTCTTGTTGATTTGGGTTGGGACATACTTGTAATTTATCTCACGACTATGTATTATAGGTTTAACTGATTTCTTGGTTGTGACATAATGGACCAAACTGCCACATAACCCATCCCCCAAGCCCACATGAAAAAATAAGTCAAGGAATATCTCCCCATATTCTAGAGGGTTTTCACTAGCATCATGGGTGTTATGGTAAAATAGAGTGGAGACTATAACAGTACATCAGAGTACACGATGGATATAACAACAACATACAATAAAAGAAGCATACCAAAAATGAAAATTATAATAAATAGAAGAAAAGTAAACATATATATATGAATATTAAATAATTTTAAAAAATTTTATAGGTTTTTTCTGATATAGATATACAGGCATGTAATTATTGAACGAAATGGGAACATAAAATGGAAAGTAGGACTACAAATACAAAACAAAAAAATAAAAAAAAACAAAAGGCTTCACAATAGAATCCTGAGCCTATGACAAATCTTTTCCTACTATGCTACAACAAAATATTAATAATCATTAACTAGAAGAATGGTCAATCCCTCTATTCATAACTATTAGAAAATAGTTTTCTTCGGTGCCAATAGTGGCCTGAGTAGGGAGTCCGAAAAATATCTGTAGGCCACCACCAATAGTGTTTATGTGTTATCCCAGTTATTCACCTTAGTAAACAGTGTAATGCTAAAAATAGTAAAATAAGAAAATGTATAATAATTAATTATCCTCCCACTCAGGTTTCTAAATGATACCGGGTGGTTCTACAAGCTTTATCTGACTATTGGTATGTCAGACCAAGTCACCTTGTATATATATTGATATATATATATATAGGTTATCACATGCATGATATAATCATGCATCTCATACATACATACATACCATAATAGTCATGGGGAAAGAATTTATCGCACCCATATATGATACCGACTAGGGGTAAAAATTGTTCCCATCTATACAGATTTATAAAAATGACGAGGTAATTCATCCTCCCATCCATACATATATTTGGAAGTTTTTAATATAATGTGATAAGCATGAATAACATTAATACATATCATATGTGTTATTGGGTATGAAATCCTCTTATCAAAAAACTTTTTAGAATGTGTCAAGAGCCTAGTAAACACATAAGCATCAGTTACTGAATTCCCTTTTCCTAGAGGGTAGGAAAGTTTGAAATAAAAAAATTGTTGGTTCTCGACCCACCAAAACTACCTAAGAATCTGATCCCACGCATTGAAGATGTATTTGAGGCTCTTGTGGTTTGTGAACACCACATTATGATATCCCAATAAATAGTGACTCCAAAAGTGTAAGGCATGAACAATAGCAGCATGATAATGGTCTTGTGTCAGGTAATTCCAATCATGATGCCTCAACTAACAAGAACTATATGCAACAAATCACATATCCTCCATAAAAATTACTCCATGCCTGAAACCTGATACATCATAATAGATCCTATAAGCTCTGCCTAGAAATAGTATAATCAGTATTGGTACTGATGTATATCTTACCTTCCACACCTAAAATGCTACATTACAATATTTTGGCCATTGGAATTTTTCACCCATCATTATCGACCCCATATGCAGTGTTACAAGGGATGAGAAATCCTGAATGTTTCATCAATAATATATTCATGACCTAGTAAACTCTGAATATCAAACACATTCTTAGGACACTCCCATGAAACCAAACACGTCACTTTTTATATTTTAATTGAAGCACATGACTATGAGATGATATGGCCTATTAAGTGAAATTTATCAATTCAGATGTGGAATTCATTGAGCCAAACATAGAGCTAATTTTCTATCATCATATTCAGCATGGTATTAAGATTGGTAAAATGGTGGTTTGTGGAGGGTGAATACATTATGCTAACTTAAATTAATAATACCAAAAAATTATTCCGAAACTGGTCGAAGGCCATTTCATTAGGGCCATGAATATAGAAGGTGTGTATGTATGTCCAAATGAAATAACCACGTGCTCTTATAGACCATACATACTCTTAAAAACTATGTGAGGTATGTCTAATGTCTATACATGCACAGGGTGAAAACCTGAACTTAGATCTATATTTGGTATCACCTTCTTTCCATGAATCTGATCAAATAGGTCATCTATTCTTGGAAATGGATATTTATTCATGATAGTTTTTTGATTAAACTAATGATAATCCATAAAAAGCATAGGGTAACCCTATGGTTTATGGGGAATAGAAGAGGTTATCCTAAAGTAGAAGTGTTGGGGCATATAAAACTTTTCTCATCCAGAACCACCGACTGAGTCTTGAGTTCCAGAAGCTCCTAAGGATGCATCCTATTAGGAGTAACGTCCATAGGTTCTACTCCTGTAAAAACACAGATATTAATCTATACCTCTCAAACATGAGGTATAACAAAGAAGTCACCATAGAAAAAATCTCTAAAATTATCCACTACTATAGGGAAAATAGAGGGTTTGAATCCCTGGTCATCATGGTAATGACTGAAGACATAAACTATAATACTAACCAACCTTTATATCTCAGGTAATCCCCATGTCGAATTGAGATACCATTCCCCCATATGCACATTAGTAATTCACTATGGTGATGTAAACATATCCCTTCGATCATAGTAGTTAATACATGCTTTTTAGGGAACTAACAAGTCCATTCTAATGATTACATCAATGCCTTTCTTATCAAGAACAAAGACGTTACATACAAAAAGGAAACCCACAATCTCAAGGGGGGAATTATGATAAGGGTAGACAACCACTGAATGTATACCTAATGGTGTACCTGGCATCATGAAGCCATTATAATACTCAACATCGTGTCCCAAACACCCAATGTGATTCTCATGTTAAAATAAGTGATACACTCCTATATCATATAAAGTTGTTTCTAATGTAGAGGCTCCAAGAATAGTTCATTGTACAGTAGATAGTCTGATGATCCTATCATACAGCGTAGGTTGGACTACATTTAACTGGAATGTATAATGAAATTAATTCACTTCCATACTATTTTTAGAAAACCCACATTGTTAGATGTGATAAACAAAATATTGGTTACCTCTTCCTCGACAACAACCTTGAACTAATGGACCAATGGTAACTTGACTACCTAACTATCACCATCCTAGTGATCCGTATCTCGATCGATGAGTAAGTGAAGATCCATGGTCACTGGGCATTGGTGGAGATGTCCGGCATAAATACTGGAGATTTTCCATCCTTCAACAACCTCTATAATCCACTAGATTAGGTGTGCATAGTCTCATGATGTTTCATGGAACACCACACTGATTAAAAATTGGAAAGATTCCAGTGAATAGAGCCTGACCACTACTACCTCTGCAAGACTCTATGAAATGTCATTTTCACCAAGAAGAAGATCCACTAGAATCCTTAGGGGTCAATCAATGATATATTTCACCCACATAATCTCTCTGATTTGACTCTATAATTATGTCTTGCTTGAAGATCTCTGAAATTTTTATCAGTATGAACACGTTTACCTGGGATAGAATAATGTAACACATCCCATCCTCAAACCACATATCATCCATCAGATCATAATCTTCTAGAAAGAATAAAAATGTTGTAGCTTAATGATATGGGGTGTGTAAAACATAACTGACATGGTACCCTGCTATAGTGTCATATACTCTCAAGCTCTATCAGTCCTCAAATTCTGGGAAAGGATGTAGCCATTCACGATAGTCTGGAAGTCTGCCCAACCCATCTCTCTATGCTGGACTGCTTGGGTGATGGCATCCCACCATGTCTTGGCTGATTCACATAGAATATAATCATCACACTTAACCCTCTACTCAGAAGGCTCCTCTAGGTACTCAAAGATAAAAATTATTTCTTGAGATCTAAGACTCAATTTCAAGTGGTTCTCCACCCCATGAGATTGGAAGAAGATGTTTCTGGTAAATCTCAGGAGTCAACACAGCCCTGCAATGGGAAAGGTCTACCTCACCTTGCATATTCTTTATCATACAACAAACCCCCCCCCCCCATAATTTGGAATCAACACCCAACTTAGGCGTCAGAGTTTTTTCCATAGATGTCTTGACTGGAAGAATAATTGGTGGCGCAATTTCTATCACCTCAGGTAGATGATTGTCACTATCTTCAGTGTGTGCAACTCGAGGACGTCGTAGGGGTATAACCCCACAATGACAAACGAACATCTAAGAGGGAATAAATCAATTTAGAATATATCTTTAACAAAACTATAGAAGGCAATAAACCCTTACTATATGAATGAACATGCATAACTACCGAATCTAAAACCCATTACTATATGATTAAATATATCTTAACAGGTCATGACAATGGAGAATACCCACTAACAACTACTAAGGCTTGGTTGTAGTCAAATTTCAACATTTTTCATGTGAAAAATGTTTGTTATAAGTTAACAGTCATTATAATCAGTTGAATTCATTGATTTGTCATTTTACATCTCATAAGGGACCATACACCTTATGAAAAAATTGATGGAACTAACTTGGATATCATTCTCATATAAATTGTGCTTATCCAGGTGATTATCTAACTACTCAAATGGTTGAGCTACATGGAATGCCATTTTTTATTTATAATTCCCTACACACCTCATGAACCAATATGTAGAACCCACTCAACTACCACCATTTAATGGTCCAAATACTACTTAATGTGTCATAAAAATTATATATATATATATATAAGGTATTCAAAATCAATATGTAACCGAAAATGATTCCGGAAAAGGTAAATGTTACAAGAATTTTTTTTGGTGAATTCATATTGTGCATATAGTGATGCATGTTATAATACATAACACTCATTACATTATGTCATGAAATAAAATAAAAATTTCAATATCATCAATATAAATAACATAAAAAAACATGTGACACACCCTATTGTAAAATTGTATCAACAGTATATAAATGAATCAGTAACAACTAAATCTCAAATAACACAACCCTTATCCAGTACATGGGTACACAATGCCCAATAATTGTTGGTGACCAAGTACCAAGAATTCCTGATCACCAAAATATTGTCTCGAAAATAGTTAAGAAAGAAAGAACCTCCCTTTGAAACCATATTGTGATGTCCCATACCCGCTTCCACATTACACATGCCCGAAGCCCAGATGGCCAAATTACCCCTAGTGCCTCTCCCCATATGACAAGTGCTAGTAACTAGCAATGAGTGTGTAAAGGTAAAACAACATAGAGAATACAACCCCATTATAGATTACAAAAACTAATTAACAGAAACATACATTACAATAAGCATAAACAAATAGGCAGTTGTAGTAAAAAAGTAAAATAAAAAAATATACAATAGCAGAGTGAATTATTTAACAAAATTGTCATAGGTAGTGTCTGATACAGATATGAATTCGTGACATTCTACTAAAAAATTAGAACAAATAATATGATGTAGACATACAAATACAATAGTAAAAAATAGAAAATAAATTCAAAGGCATTTCCATTGAATATCAAGAATAGTCTCGATCCTTAATTCTGATGCTCCAACGAAACTGTAAGACTCAACAACTGGAGTAATGATGTTTTCCTCTATCCATTCCTATAGGGAAATATCCTTCTCAAGTTCTAAAGGTAGCCTTTGTAGGGTGTGATATAAATCATAGTAGGGAACCACCAACAACACATACCTGTCATCTGAGTGGCGCTCGTAAGTAAAATGTGGACATCTAACAACAGGAAAATAAGATAGTCGATTATAGTTAACTAAACACCCGTTCAGGTTCCTATAGGATACTTGGTGGGTCTATATAATATAGCTCACAATAGGTATGTCAGACCAATTCACCATGTATGAAAATATATATATATATATTTATAGAGGTTATCACTGTCATGAGGTAAGCATTCCTGTAAAGCCCAACACTAGAAACCAAGAGTTGGTGCATTATTACATAACATTGCATGACATAAGGAATCATGTCTCGAAAGACCAATTAGATTATTAACCTTGGATGTACTAGATACATACATATGTTTTACATTAAATCATGAAATAAAAACAATCACAACATATGTTCCCCTATGAACTCACTTATATAACTTATCTTATCCCTGCATGTCAGCCATAAAATACTTGTTCATGTCCTTGGAAAAATAAAACATATAAATGGGTGAGCTGAGATGGTCATTAAGAATAACAATATAGCAGAAACATTAATAAATATGCATAAACATATAAGGAAATTTATAAAACTAAAACATAATCCTTTTTAAAATAATATTTATCATAATCTAGAAAATATAAATCAATAATTCCATTTACATATACAGATGGGTATTCTACTAGTCGAATAATCACATGAAATATCAATATCCAATTACATAATGATGTAATCCATAATGTAGAACATCAGAACCACATAACCAAGGCCTCATCCCAAGATTGCAAATAAGATTTTGACAAGGCCTTATGCCAAGACACTAGTTTGTTTCCTGAGACCTACCGATGAATCGATGAGCGATATCGGGCTCCACCCATCATTTACTAATTCCAATCCCTTCCTCATATGAAACGGATAAAACATAACATAATCATTTGTATTAAAACTAGCATATGAAATGTTAAAAATTTAACCATAAATAATGAATTGTATAAAAATAAAACATATGCAGTAAAAATATCAAAGAACCTTCAATACAATAAGGATGATTGTATCATAGTAAATAATCTTTAGACAAGTGTAAAATCCATTAAATGATATTGAAATAGATCAAATAAAAACTATTTGAGAGAAATATATCTTTTTATTTTGAAATCATTTAAAAGTCAGATAATTATAAATGAGAAAAATTATTTTGAAACTAATTTTATAATCTTTTAAGGGGTGTCTCAATGATGTTATAACAATGGAAAATATCCACAACTGCCCTATAAGTTAAAAAACATTCATACCTTAATTTATCAAAAATGTCAAAAAGTACCTTGTTTAGAAAATGTCATAAATATTCCTTTAAAAACATTGTATAAAATGTCAAAAAAGGGTAAAAATGAAATTAACCCATATTGTAGGAAATAGTAAAAATGTTTTGAAATAAATTCTTATGAAACACATATGTGGATGATAAAGAGGTCCCAGTAGATACTCATGTATAAAAAACCTTGGATAATGATGAGATTATAGAATTAACCCTTACCTTGTACTTTTACTTGATGAAGGGTACATTAAACTCCTTTTTAATAGATAAATAATTTTTATTAAATTGTAGAAAAAAACCATATTCATAAATATGATCTTCTATATGAACTTCTATTATTAATGTTGTAATAATATTTTAGAAGTATCATTGTTTCGGGTGCTAATAGATTTTTTTCCCTTTATAAGATTGGTTGCGTAAGAGATTATTGTTATGGATAGGTTGTATTCGATTTATATACCGAATGATATTAATTTATTAAATATTTTTTTTAATAATCAATTGAAAATTATTCTTTAATGGTTACGATGGGAATGAATTTCATCACGTTTGTGGAGACGGTAACCCGTACGTACGCACGAGCGACAATATCATTCTATTAATGGTGAAACCATATGTAATTGGATAGTATATCATTTACATGGAATCCATAACATGATATGTTAATTATTTACATCAATTATACAAATTTTTATACAAATCCAATTAATAATGTTTTTGATTAACAAATTACACTACGACATGGAGACGGTAAGTCGTACGTACGCACATATATTGACTTATCATTCATAGAATGGATAGAAAAATAAATATGGTTGTACCATATTTATAATAAAATCACAGAATGTAATATGTACTGGATTTAATATTTTTCTATTGAAACAACAACTAAATAAGAAGTTGAATAAGAAAATAACTTTGAAAGAGGTAGTGAAATTATTACCTCTTCCTAGGGTGTTTCCTTTCGAGTTGATCCAAAGTGATCCATATGTTTTCATTCTGGTAAGAATAAGGCCTCTAGGTCTACATGAGTGTAGTTGGAAGGATATTTGAGCAAGGTTTATGCAAGAAAAATGGATTTGAAGGTGTGATTTTGAGAGAAGGGGACGTACCCTTTTATAAGTGAGGTGAGAGTCACTTTATGAAAATATTGAAATAGTATTTTATTATAAAATCATATTTGGATTATAATGGATATAAATGAATATATATCAAGGATAATGTGAGTAATCTTCGAAAAAATCTCATAAAATTGGGTTTAGACACGTTTATGTCACCATTTTAACCTTATCATTTAGATTTATCTCTTGGTTAAATAGTTTAACACTTACAATGTCTCCTTTTATATTTATAATATATGGTTAATAAACATATTATAAAAATCCAATAGAACCCCTAGTAGTCCGTTAATGAAATATATATTTTTATATAAGTCATTTGTCTTGAAATTAAATTTTTAGGACTATAATATCTTTTTCTAATATAGTATTTGTTTTAAAAACTCATTTACGCCATTTTTTACACTATTTGATATTGTGTATTTGTGAAAATCATTACCACATGATTACATCAAAAAAATCATTTATTCAAACATAACATGTCATATTTATCTTTAAAATTAGTGTATTTTATTAAATGTATCAATTTACAATTATTTTGATATTTATAATATAAATTATTTTAATCATTCATTAATTATGTAATTACTGCATATTTATTGTGTCATAAATAAATTTTACTATTTAATGTCTAAATTTTTTATATTAAATAAAAATATGAAGGAAATATTTTTATATTTAAATGGAATATTTATATTCAAATTTATATTATATATAAATCTATATTAAATATGGTTTAGTCATTAATGGTGGAATTCAACACTTTTAATCTTCATTAAAAAATAAAAAAATTTCCTAACCTAATCCAAGTGTACCAAAATGATTATATTTTATCCCAAAGGATGTTTTTTTTAAATGAAACTTATCAAATAAAAATAGGAAATTTTTTAGTGTAATAATAATATCATTTTTACCTTCAATAACCCAATTTACTTTTAACTATAGTAAATAAAAGTAAAAAATTACTATTCACCAAAATTATTTTCATTTTATAGAAAAAAATTTTACATAATGATTTCAACCACAACACTTAGATTTTTTAAATTTAATTTACAAAAGTAGTAAAATTATGTTTTATGCAAATTTTTTAACGTGCCTAAAAGGTGGTTAATATACAGTAAAAGATAAATAAAAATTTGTATATCTAATATTATTATAAAATGACTCCAATGAATTAAATTAAACTAATATTTTAATTATGTATCTATTTTGACAAAAAAAATTTAATTATAATAAATATATATTTATAGAACTATTTTTAAATAATAACACAGTGTTTTAAAATATTAATCAAAAATTGAAGGTTTTCAAAAAAATACAAATAAATTCCCTCTAATCTAATATTAATATTCCGAATCTATAAATAAAGACCATTTTAAAAAAATAAAATTTATAGAATTTCAAAAAGTGGGTATTACTATTCATACTAACTATATTGATTGGTCATGGTGTGTTTGAACTCCATGTTTCATACAATGCAAGATATTGTTTTATTCAAACGGAAACATATCGTAGAATCTTGGGGTGTTAAATACTCCCCTCATTCAAATAATTTCTGCTTGAAAGTTCAAGGATATTACTGCATAAAAATATTCAGATGGTTCTTCGTCATAAGTTTTTTAGGTTCCCACATTGCCTCATCCATCTAATGATTTTCCCATTGAAATTTTCTAGACCAGTTGTCCGGTTTCTCAAAACTTGTTCTCTCATATCAAGAATCATGACATTCTATTCAAAATAAGTCAGATAAGGTTCTAGTTAAATTTTCTCATTGTTGATTACATTCATTGGGTCAGGAATGTATTTTCTCAATAGTGATATGTGGAACACATCATGAACATTGGACAAACATTGAGCCATTGCCAAACAATAATCTATATCCTCAATTCGTTGTAGAATTTATAAAGGTCTGATGTACATAAGACTTAATTTACCCTTCTAACTAAATCATATACCTCTCTTCAATGGACATATCTTCAAGAAAACATGATCTCCAATATGAAATTATAAATCCAACTTCAACTATCGACATAGATCTTTTTCATACATTGATATGCTTTGATTTGGGTTTGGATAACATTCAACATTTCTATTATTTCCTCAATATGTTATGGGCCCACAAGTTTTATTTCACCAACATCATCCCAACAAGTTGGAGTGAGTCATCTCTTTCTATACAACACTTCATATGGTACCATCTGAATACTTTATGGGAATATTTTATTACAAGAAAATTATACTAGAGGTAAATATTGATCCAATATACCTTTAATGAAAAGTGAGAAAGATCTCAACATGTCTCTTACAGTTTGAATTGTCCATTATGATTGCCGATCAGTTTGAGGGAGGTAGAGAGTGCACAAATGAAGTTCATTATCCAGGGCCTTATGAAGACTTTTCCAAAATCATGACGTAGAATAAGGATCATAATTAGAATAAATATATAGGGGTACTCCATGATGTTTTACAACTTCATTAATATATAGTCCTGTGAAACTTTTAACTGGTAAATCATCTCTTATGGTATGAAAATGTGCTGAATTGGTAAGCCGATCAACAACTACCCATATTCCATCATTCCTTCTAGGATTCATTGGTAGAACCATGAAAAATTCTATCATAATATCATCCCATTTCCACTAAGGTATGAGAAGAGGTTTAATGAGTCAAATAGGATGTTGTTTTATAGCCTTCACCTTTAGAAAGACCATACATCTTGACAGATAATCAACAATATCCCAATTCATGTTGTCCCACCAATAAAGTTTATTCAAATATCTATACAAATTAGTGCTACCAGGGTGTATAGAGAAATTGGAGCTATGTGCATCATCCAATAATTCGCTTTTTAGATCAGGTATATCAGGAACAAAAATTATTTTCCCAAATTTTAAAATTCCATCCTTATATACGAAGTCAACCAATCTCCCATCATTCACAGCTTTAATTTTCTTTTCGAAACTCCTCATCATCAGTAGGAGAATGTTATATTCTTTTTGTAATGATATTTTATCAAACATTTGAAAAATTATTGATGTTTCACCATCCATGATTATTCCTATATCAAATTTTACTAGATCCATGAACATAGGATCCCTTTAAACTGTAATATTGTTAAAAACTCTATGATCCTTCCTACTCAAAGAACATGAAACCTTATTATCTTTCCCCTTGTGGAAGATTATAATGAAATTACAGTCCTCGAGTAGTTCATGCCATATATTTTGCCTCATGTTGACTTATTTCTGTGAGAAAATATACCTCAAACTCTTTTGATCATTATATATATCAAAATTTTCACCATAGAGGTAGTGTCTCTATATGTTCAAGGATATGATTAAAGCTGCTAACTCAAGATCATGAGTAGGACAGTTTTGTTCCTGATTTTTTTAGCTATCATGATGCATATGCAATAACTAAATCATTTTTCATAAGGAAAAAACCAAGTCATTTCATTGAATCATCACTATAAATAACAAACCCATCATTCCCCTATGGTATAGTCAAGATAATAACAATGACTAATCTTCTCTTCAGTTCTTCAAAATATTCATCACACTATTTTGTATAGATTAATTTAACCCCTTTACGTGTGAGGATGGTTAATTGGTTTTCCAATCTGTCATAACCTAGGAAAAAACCCCGATAATAAACTACTAAACCAAAAAAACTGCATACCTGACTTATACTCGTCTGTGCCGGCCTTTCTTATATTTCCATGGTCTTTTAAGGATCAACATAGATTCTATCCTTAGATAAAATAAATCCAAGAAATAAAATAACATGAATCCAAAATTCGCACTTGATAACGATCCCATATAATTCATTTCTTCTATGATTATTTAGTATTATGTGCAACTGATTGTCATAATCTTCATAGATTTTCTATTATACCAAGATATAATCAATAAATACCACTACAAAGTCATCAAGATAGTCCTTGAAAACTATGTTTCTTAGATCCATGAATACAGAGGGTGCATTAGTCAGTCCAAAGGGAATTACTATAAACTCGTAATGCTTGTACCTTGTTCGAAATGTTGTTTTCAGAATGTTTTCCTTCTTCACACACAACTGATGATATCCAGATCAAAGATGAATCTTTGAAAAATATTGAGCATCATGATGGTGAAAAAATAAATCATAAATGCGAGGTAAAAGAAACATGTTCATTATTGTTATAGCATTAATCTCCCTGTAGTAAATAAACAACCTCCAAGATCCATCCATCTTCTTAATAAATGGAACAGCAGATCCCCATCGAGAAACACTAGGTAAAATAAATCCATTATTAATAAATTCCTCTAGTTTTTTCATTTAGTTCCACTAATTCCACATTTTCCATTCTACAAGGTGTCTTCGATATGGGTCTTGAACCTTGAATTAAATAAATTGATATTTCAATTTCACATTTTGGAGGATTTCTAGGCTAATCCTTTGGAAACACATCTACATATTCTTGTATAATAGGTAAATCATCTATTTGATTATTCATTTTTCTCACCCATAGTTATTTCAATCTCTACCTCCCAAATAATTGAATTTAGTAGAGTTATTGGGGATGGATCTAGAGAATAAATAAGTGGTGAATTTTCTACTCTAAAGATAATGTACTATTTATTATCATAAAAAATTGTAACCTCCTTCTTATTACAATAAATTTTCACATCATGGTCTAAATTACAATCTATACCCAGGATTATATCAAATTAAATAATGGTTATCAAGATAATATCAGTAGATAAAAAACATTAATATACCCAAATGGGGACTGATTTACAAAACATTGTTTTTATTGACACATCCCTTTTCAGTTTTCACTAACAACTCTCTTGTTAAATCAAATTGAAAATATCTACTTTTTGTACGAAAACTAGGAAAATATGAAACAATGTGATGATTTAGAATCAAATAAATCATTTTTTAAACTTTGGAAATCCATTAAATCATGTGCCACCATGTCTTTCAAAGCATAATCCTTAGAAGCAGTTATCGTATAAGCTTGGACATTCCCCCATGGCCTTTTTTGAGGTATGTTCCCTTGGTGCTTAGGTCACCCATTTTCATAAATCCCCTTTTTATCTAAAATTATATCATTGAACATTGAAAGACTTGTTCATTCCCTTGCAATCACGATCTTGGGGGCCTTTTCACCACACATGTAACAAAATCTCATATCCTTCAAGAAATTATTGGGCTGTCTCTGACCACATTTACCATATTATGGATATTAATGTTTTCCCTTATTACAATTATTTCCATTTACAGAGAGTTAAACAGAACTATTTTTCTTTTCCATTGCTTCAATGACATAAGAAATAGAGAATTACTTTTCTATCTTGATATAACATAATACAATATCTTTATACAATGAGAAGGATTATGATATTAATTATCAAAAGAGAAATTGTATTAACCCATCATATAATCCATCAAAATAACTCCTTGGGTTATGTATATTATCTTTTTCATGCCTTAATAACCATATAATATTATCCTAATAATTTTCGACATTTTTATCTTCCTTTTGCCTCATACTCATAAATTTCCATTCCATATCTGCATGATGGTCACGATGAAAGTATTTTTCTAAGAAAAGCTCATTAATATACCTATATTCCATATGTGATACTTCTTCATCCTCCACTATGCAATGAATTAATGACCACAATTGATTTGTATCTCCCATGAGGTGACAAAATTCCATGAACACTTTTTCCCTTTTGCTACTCCCCAAAGAATGAAATATTTTTATCTAAAGAACATATCCATATCTTAGATACAAATGGTATTTTAGTCCCATAGATTGTTGGTGGTTGTTTCCTCATAAAGTGGTCTAACATTTATCCTACATGTTGTGGATTAGGGTGATCCATATGGGTAAGTTTATATTTCATAACCTGAGTGAGTTGTCCTAGTATGGTGATAAGATGATCAACACCAGTTGCATCACCAGATCCACCATAGTTATCTTGAGTTGGAGGGAAATCCCTACATGTATTAGGTGTGTTGATACAGTTTCCATTACATCAACTAAGCTCTATTTCCAAACAATGGAATACAGTAGATTAGTTTATTAATAAAAATACCGAAATCCGAAATTGTAAAACACTTAAAATAAATTGAATAGTTTATAGATATAGTCAAAAATCATAAAAATGTCTTCTTTGATGTGGTATATCCTCATAAATCCTTCATAATGGTTTATAATGAAAATGTGAATTATCATAAGAATATCCCCTAGAGTGGCATAACCAAGAGTGCAACAAGAACTGTTATCATGTACCAGGATACGTCGAGTCAAGCCCGAAACACTTTTTCAGAGTTTTCACTCCCAGGTACATCTATTCTAGATCTGCCTCTACCTGCTCATATCCAGTAAGGGGTGTATAGCTTGGAAAATACACAAAATCCATACATTACCAAAATTCAAGGAATTTGGTCTATACTAATCCACAAAGCCTATCTTAGGGTAATGTTATCTAATCAAGGTTTTTCTAAATCTAGATTCCAAGGTTTGTACTAATATTTCTCTGATACAAACTGTAATGCCCCAGCCCTAGTTACCCAGAGTCTGTGCATACTTACATAATCTTTGGCATGATTTAAAGAATCATACCCGAAAGACTGATTAGTTTAGTATCCTTGGATGTACTAGATATATACATGAGTTGTACATTACTTCATGAAATAAAAACAACAACCAAATCACGTACAATTTGAACAAAATTATATCTCTTATCACATCCATATAGGTCAGACATAAAATATTTCTTCTCATCCTAGGGAAAATAATGCATAGAATGGGGTGATCTCAGATGCCCAGACATGAGAAAAATATAGCAGAAACATTCATTAATAATAATAAACATCTGAGGAAATGTTTAAGACTAAAACATAAGTCTTTCCAATTTAAAATTCAGCATAATATGATAATATAAATCAATAATTTCACATAAATATTCACATGTATATTCTATTAGTTGAATATTCACATGCAATATCAATATTCAATTTCATAATGAAGGAATGCATAATGTCAGACATCATAACCACATAGTCAAGGACTCGTTCCTAGACTACAAATAAGATTTTTTACAGGCATTGTACAAATAAACCTGTTTGTATTATGAGACCTTCTGATTCATCAATGAGCTATAGTAGTCTCCACCCATCACTTATGAAGAACAATACAGTCCTCATATGAAAAGGATGAAACATAACATATACATTTATATTAAAACTAGCATACGAAATGATAATACATTTACCATAAACCATGAATAGTATAAAAATAACACATCCATAGTAAAAAATATCACAAAACCTTCAATTCAATATGGAATATTGTATCATAATAAATGAACATAAAACACATGGAAAATCCATTGAAGGATGTTGAAATAGATGAAATCAAAACTATTTGAGTGAAATAACCCTTTCTATTTTGATATAATTTAAAAATCACATAATTATAAATGAAAACATATATTTAGAAAATATTCTTATAATATTGTAAGGGAATCTTCAACAATGTTATAACTGAGAAAAATAGCCATAC
The DNA here is from genome assembly GCA_963277665.1 of Viscum album. NCBI lineage: Eukaryota > Viridiplantae > Streptophyta > Magnoliopsida > Santalales > Viscaceae > Viscum > Viscum album. Next base: position 127,143,789 of record OY728148.1, read on the forward strand.
CCACCAAATATGTTAAAAAACATTCTTAACTTTATTTGCTGAAAATGTCATAAATTACCTTATTTAGAAAATGAAAGAAAAGTTTTGATTCAAAACATTTTAGAAAAGTTCAAAAAAGGGAAAAAATAATTTAACCCGTTGTCGAGGAAATAGTAAAAATGTTTTTATATACATTTTTAAGAAACACTGATGTGGTTGATTAAGAATTCCTAGTAAATACACAAATATAAACAACATTGGATATGGAAGAGACTGAAATATTAACCCTTACCTTGTACTTTTACATGATCAAGGGTACGTTAAAATCATTTATAATATTTAAATCATTGTTATTAAATTGTACAAGAACCATATACATAAATTTAATATTATATATGATCTTCTAATATTGATTTGTTAATAATATTTTAGTAGTATCATTGTTTTGGGTGTTTACTGGTACATTTTTCTATATATGATAGGTTAGGTAAGACATGATTTTTATGGAAAGGATGTATTTGGTTCATATCCGGAATTTTATTAAGTTAATAAAATTTATTTTTAATCATCAACTGAAAATTATTCTTGATTGGTTACAATGGGTAATGAATTTTATCGTGTTCGTGGAGACGGTAATCCATTCATGGAAACAAACAACAATATCAATCAATTAATGGAAAATTCATATGTAATTGGATGGTATATTAAAAAATACAGAATAATTAATATGTTATATTTATTATCTACAATAGTTATACTCATTATTATACCCATCCAAACAATGAAGTGTTTGAATAACAAAATACAACACTACGTGGAGACGGTAACTCGTACATACACACATATGATGAATTTTCATTCATAGGATGGATATAATTATGAATATGATTGTTACCATATTTATAATAACATAACAGGATGTATAATGTACTGTAGTTATTATTTTTGTATAGAAACAATAATGAAATATGAAGTGGAAGAAGAAAATAACTTTGAAAGAGGTGGTGAAATTATTACCTCATATTCATATGTTTCCTTTTGACTTGATCAAAAGGGCTCCATAGGTTACCATTAGGATCAACATAATTCCCCTAGGTATATGTAAGGGTATTTGGGAGGATATTTGAGCAGTGTTTGGCCATGAAAAATGGCTCTGTAGGTGTTATTTTGGGCGAAGTGGATGTACCCTTTAATATGAGAGGTGTGGGTCACTTTAGAGAATGTTTGAAATATTATTTTAATATATAGTCATATTCGATTTATAAAGTCTCCAAAAAGATTTCTTTCAATAATATGGTGGTTATGGGTTAAAAACCTCTCATCCAATATCTTTTACATAGGTTTAGGTAAACATATTAACCTTATCTTTTAGATTTAACTCTTGGTTAAATAGTTTAACATTTTCCATGTGTCCTTGTATTTTATATTATATGTTTAATAAACATACTATATAATTACTTTCAAACCCCATGTGGTTCCTTAACGACCTATCTATTACTATATAAAACCATTTTATAAACATTATATTTTTAAGACTATTATATCATTTAATAATATACTATTTGTTTTAAAAACTCATTTATGTCAATTTTGACACTATTTTGTATTTTGTTATTGTTAAAGTAATTAAATCATGATTACTTAAAAAAATTATTGAATTAACCTAAACGATGATAATAATCTATAAAATTCTCGGAATGCATCAAAACTATCAATTTACATTTATTTTGATATTTATAATATGATTTTTGAAAACATACATTAATAAGTTAATAACTGCATCAGCATTTTGTCATAAATAAATTTAATTATATAGTGTCTAAAAATTATAAATAAAATACCATTATATAAGAAATATTTTTATCTTTAAAATTAATATTTATAGTTGAATTTATTTTTTGTATAACCCAATATTAAAAATCGTTATTTATTAAACAAGGAATTTAACAATTTTAACACTTCTTTAAATAGAATCATAAAAAAATGTCCTAATATAATCCAAGTAAACCAAGAGGATTATATTTAATCCCTAAGGTTTTTTTTTTCGAAATACACTTATCTACTAGTGTTAGGACAAGTTTTAGTGTAATAATTATATCATTTTTACCTTTAAATACACTTTTACTTTTAACCGTGATAAATAAAAGTAAAAAGTTAATATTCAACCAAAATTATTTTCATATCAAATATCCACATTTTACATAAGTATATTAACTTTGTCTCTTGGATTTTTGAAATAAAATTAACAAAAATGGTAAAATTGAATTTAATGAAATTTTGTTAATGTGCCTAGATGGTGGGTATAATACGGTAAAAGTTTAATAACATTTCATATATCTAGTTTTATTATAAAATGACTCCAATGAATTAAATTTTACTTATATAGTTATTATGTATCAATTTTTACATAAAATATATTTAAATAAAATAAATAATTATTTAAATAAAAATTCATTTTATACAATAATATGTGTTTTTTAATATTCATCAAAAATTGAATGTTTTATGAAAAATACCAAAAATTTACCCTAATCTAATTATGATATTCAAAATCAAAAAATGAAGTCTATTTTGGAAAATAAAATTTATAAAAATACAAAAAGTGGGTATTACTATTCAAAACGACTAGTTTTATTGGTCGTGGTGTGTTAAATATCTATGTTGCGTACAACACAAGCTATAATATTATTCAAAGGGAAACGTACCGTAGATGCTTGGGGTTTTACATGCCTCTCATCTATAAGTATATAACATAACATTATGCGGGTAACAATGCCTCCCATAGTTAGAAGATACTAGATTGAGGTAGGAATACCTCTCATCCATATTTTGATTATAACTAGCACAAGGTTAGCATGCATCTTATCACTACATATATAGAAGTAACTAGTGGCATGGGGTAAAAATGACGTCCACCGATACATCATATAAGTTTCCCAGGGTATGAAAACCTTCCATACACACATTTACATAATGATTCTTGATCATAGTAAAGGGATAATCATTTACAATATAAAATATTGGGAAAATCCGCTTATATAATTCAATTGAAAACATACAAACCAATTATGAAATGCCTTTATAATATATCAAGACAAGGGAAAGGAAACACCATCCCATGAAACCTTTATATTTGAGACAACACATATAATATGTTTAGTCCATATCATCCTTTCAAATCTGCAATGCAAGCAGTCAAATTTTCATAACATGGAAAATCCATTTCAAGTCAATGTGTCATGGTCCAGATGTCAAAGTCAAATACTCAGATACCCATTTGGACAATTCATATACTAAAGGGTCTATCAAAATTTACACACATTGGTATACTCAAAATACACATGGGGTAATGGTTAATTCAATTAAAAACCACATTGGGAGCTAAATTGAGTTCTATGAATTTTTTGCCACATGGCCAAACCCACCATATTCATGGTGGAAAACCTATTGTTTTACACATGGAGTCCAATTGTAACACCCCGACCCCAGAATAATAATGTTGATGAATTATTTTAATACATTTTCATGATTAAATTGAATCATCTATAGAAGGACCGATTAGTTTAACAGTCTAGAAAAATAAATTACATCCATGAACAATTCATTACAATTTTTAACCAAAAACAGAACATAGATAATCTTTTGAGAAATCCATTAATCCCTTAGCATAACCATATATATAATTCATAAAACACTTCTTGGGATCAAGGGAAAGTAAAACATATTAATGGGGTGAGTTTATATGCTCAGTATGAACATAATATATAGTGGACACTATCGTAAATAAGAATAACCATTTAATGTATGAAATAAAACAAAAACACATGACTTTTAAAAATAAACATCAGCATAATATGGAAAAAATTAATCAAATAATTAAATTTATATTTTCAAATGGATATTCTAGTAGTCTTATAATCATAAGAAATATCACTAAATAATTTCATTATTAGGTAATGCATAATAGCATACATCTGAAACATACCGTTGAGGACTCAACCATGACATCTAAAAATAAATTACTATGGCCTCAGCCAAATCCACATAAAAAAATAAATGTGAATGGCCTCATGTGTGTCCATATATATATTGTCTCACGAAACCTACCAATGCATCTAGAGGATATAGTGGGACCACCCATCACTTACCATGTCCAATGCATTCCTCGAATGAAAAGGTTGAAACATAACATAAACATTTATATTAAAACAATCATATGAAATATTAATACTTTAACCGTAAACCATAAAAGGAATAAAAATTTAATATCCATAGTCAACCATATAAAAAACCTTCAATTTAATATGAATGATTTTATCATAATAAATCAACCTCAAAGAAGCATAAAATCCAAAAAACGTTGATTTCATATTTGAGAATAATTTAATAAATTCATAAAAACTCATTAAGTGATAAATCCATTTTTCTTTTAATCATTTAAAATACATGAAATTTTTAAATAAAATAATTCAATTGAAAATAATATTTAATATTTTAAGTGATTTTTTAAAATTATATGGTGACATAATTGTGGAAAATATATTATCACACCGTATATGTTAGAAAACAATCATTCTTCAATTTTTTTAAAAAGTCATAAAGTTCCTCATTTGGAAAACGACTAAATGAATACATTCAAAATATTTTATAAAAAGTACAAAAAGGGTAAAAATTAATTTAAAAATATATAGTATAAATGAAGAATATTTTATGAAAATATTTTTATAAAAATTTACATGGATGATAATGATGTACTAGTAGATACAAACCAATATATAATCTCACATAATAATGAGATTGAAAAATTAACCCTTACTTTTGGTCTAATACTCTCTATATGTGTTAGAAACTCCCGTATAATTTTTCAAAAAAAATTACTCACATATATTAGAATCATAATAATATTTATGATATCATAAATTATTCTTTTATGACAATATATTACCTGTTTATAATCAATTCCTAGTTAATACACCATTTTGGGTAATAATCTTTGTCTTTCTCGAATGTGTTTTGAGTTGTTATTTTTGATAATATTATATTGATCATGATTTCTTTACTTCCAAAGTGAAAAATATGATTTATATATCATATTTTCTAATAATATAATTACATATAATAGAAATATATTCTAAATGGAATACAACATTCAAGGAGACAGTAGGACGTATAAATGCATGAATGTTGTTTCTGTATTCTTATCATATTGAATGGAAGTAAGTGAATGAAATATAAAAATATATATATATATGTATATAATTATATGAAAAAAATTTTGTCATATATTTCATAATTATTTACAATATATATTTTTTATAATCATTATTGTATGATGAACGTGGAAGATAAGTCTCATTGCATCGTGGATATGGTAAGTTGAATATTTGCACGAGCGATGATATCATTTCCTTAATGGTTAAATGGAATTAAATTGTGTGGAATATGAATTTTATATAAATAATATTATGTTTTATTTATTTTTTGAGTCATTTATATTCCGAATTATTCATTTAGAATAAAAATATTGGTGAAGAACAGTTTACAGCACGACGTGGAGACAAGAAGTTGTACATATGCACGAATGGTGATATTGTTTTTCATAGGATTAGTACAATGTGGAATAAATTTGAGTCATAATATTAAAATAATATCATCATATATTATTTTTAGAGTTATTATTTTATTATTTTTACAATATAGTAAGTGGAAATAGAAAAATAAAAGAACACTTAAAGAAGGGGTAAAACAATTGCATCTTCTTCAGGTGTCTCCTTTTGATTTGCACAAAAGGACTCGTTGCGATGGTTTTCTGTGCAAAGGGTGGACTCTAGGAAGATGTGAGGGAAAATGTGAGGTGTTTTAGGAAAAATTTGGCTTAGATAAAGGTATTTTCATATGTGTATTAAACAAAAGGAGATGTTTCTTTTTATATGACAAGTGAGGGGCTCTTTTGGAAATGATTGAAATATTAACATATTATAAATTGAATTTCAGTTTCATATATATAAAATTTTCGTTATGTAGAGGCTCATATGTGGATGAATCTATAGTATCTCATCTAATATGTTTAATTCACGTTTATGTTATGAAATTAACATTACCTTTTGGATTCTACCCTTAGTTAAATAAGATAACTCTTACCATGTTTTATTGTATTTTTATACAATAGGGTGTATATATTTACGATAAAATTACAAGAGAACATATTGTGGATCATTATTGAAATATTTAACATTATATATGTCATTTGGAATAATATTATATTTTTTTAATATTTCTGTCAGTAATATTATAAATTTTTTTAAACAACTCATTAATGTCAAATTTGACGCAATTTAGTTATTGATGGGTTTTAAAGTCTAGAAATGTTATTTCTATGAACAAAAATAATTAAATCGAATATAACATGTCATAGTTATCAAAAAATATAATTAATGAAATAAAAATATTCAAATTAAATTTATTTAAATATTTTTAATATCATTTTTCTGATTCAATAATTAATAATAAAAACGCTACAACATTATTGTGTCATAAATAAATTTTATTATTTAATGTCTAAAAATTAGAAATAAAATAAAATCATGTAGGAAATTCTATTACCTTTAAAATTAATATTTATACATGAATATATCACATAAATAATTAAAATTAAAATTGTTTCATCAATAAGATACATGTTTATGATATAGTTCTATATACATTAAATTAATTATTTAATCATATCATTTTAACACCCAAGTGGCTCCATGAGATCCTAAAATCGACCTGAGGATTCTCATGGTGGTCCATATATCATAAAATAGGTTTAGGAAATGTATTATGGAAGTTTAATATTATGATACTATTATTTTTACCCTTATTTACAAGATTTACCCTTTAACAAAGGTGAATAAAAATAATTAAAGAAGTTACTCTTCATAATGACCGAAAATAAAAGGTGACTATTTTTAAATTTAGGAACCTATTATTTGAAATATGTATTACATTTTTCAATACTAAAAACACAAAAATGGATGAAAGTAATTTTAAATTAATTCTAGTTGTCAAAACCAAAAAGCGTGGTTTTAAGAAGTAGAAACTATCCAGGGATTAACCTGTCTTTATGTCCAATTCCAATGTGAAACTACATCCAATGAACAAAATATGAATAATTGAAAAAAAAATTCAATTACACTTGATAATAAATTATAAATATAACATGACTATATAAATAATTTATATGAAAAGAATTTTTTCAAAAAAAAAGAATTATTGTTCACAATTCATTAAAATCTGATTTTTATTAGAAAAGTACCAAAAAATTATCCAAAATATATTTTTATCTCCAAAATATAAATTATAATTTCATTTCATCAAATTTAATATATATAAGTTTTAATTATTGGATATAGATAGCGTTCTCCATTAAAAGGATTATGAAATTCATTTTTTAGAAATTCTTCTTTTATCTTAAAATTTTAATTTTTCATGATATTCATTCTAAGAAACACATAGGATGAATGTTGATATTATACAGGATTTATAAAATTAAAATATTGGTTAATAAAACTCATTGCCGCTTTTTATATGGGTAGTTTGATTGATCACGGTGTGCTGGAACTCGGTGCTGTGTGTTGTGAAAACTATTGAATTATTAAGAAGAAGCGTACAAAGGAAGCTTGGTGTGATACATTAACCTCTAATTTAATAAATATCATCCTAAAAATTAAAACATTGGATTGAAATCTAGGGGATTGAATTTTGAAAATATCTTCATTGATATCCCACAATGAAAAAATAAATTAATGAGACTTCAATTTCAAAATAATGAAATGTATGAATGAAGTTTACTGGAAATAACACAGACTAGCATTTCATGTAAGAGAACATAGACAAGGAAGAAAAATAAAACCATTAGGTTTTTATGTAGATTGATATATAATATTGTTAGAAAAATTTTATCAATGTAAAATCCAAAAATCTACGATGATCTAGGGGACCATTCAATTCCTCGCAAAAGAAGGTATTAAGAAAACAGTTTTGGATTTCAGGATCATTTCCCTAAAGATAATGAAAATGAGAAGAAATACTGACTTCAATTCAGTATAATCTCACCGTTTTTCATGCATTGAAAAATTTCCACTTCATCTCTTATTCAAAGAAAAGAAGTTTAATTTTTCATTACTAATATGTTAGAAGATCATAAGATCCATTAAAAAATGAATGGGTAATTCCATCTGCCCTAACAGAATTCAATGCACTAGTTATCATGTATGAATAAGTCCACATTAGAATGATACTGAATTAATCGATCAAAATTCAATTGGATTATCACATATATTATTCAAAAATCTAAAACCTCACAATTATTCTAAAAAACAAAAACAGTCAATATCGGAACGAGGATAACCTAATCGTCTTAGCATTTATCTCCCATACGTCATAGGTCTATTCATTATAGTCACATTCCAAACATGTGAACAACTTCATCCTGTATTATATTGGTTCATTGTATAAACCTGGATTATTAGATGTCCTCATATAAAATATTCTTTTTTTCTTTATTACAAAATATAGTGGATTATTCCTTAAGTCCAAAAAAATTTGATCAGTTCATCTACGACAACATAACCCTTTTGTCGACAAATCCATAAGTATTTATCAAGAAACTAGAATCATCGAATTTATTAATTAAAATCCTACATATAATTATACAAATATAATTATCATAACATAAGTAACATGTAAAGTGTTGTCATTACCTTAATCAAATGTTTTGAAAATATAATCTTAATCGTAAATTAATATAAATTTCATTGATTAATATTCAAATTATTCATGAAAATACGTTGTGAAATCATTAACTAAATAATCATTATATAGTTCAGTATTTATAATTATTGGATCCAAATACAAAAATACATCAATCAATCCAAGTTAATTATTGTAATGGAATATATCCTTCATTAGTTTAGAGGTATATTACGAATTTTGGACATTAAGTTTGGCACTTCCTACGATTTCTATAGATGAGACATTGAACTCCATAAAAATTAGTCACTCTATAACCATTTTCCATACAGATATAACATCTTCCCCTCTAGTTGGGGTGTTCATCGAGGTTATTATTCTCTTCTTATTGAATCATATGAAGCTGAATATCTAATCTTAAAGGCCTCTTAAAATTGTAACAATGTTAAAACTTCATCTCCATCTTACACAATGTGTTAGTAATATAATAAAAGTTATGTGGTCATTCATATACCGTGACAACTGATTCAGCATATTTTTAATATCATTTCCACTATTTATTATCATATTCTGTAGCTAAAAAACATTATTTTCTATCATAATCAATTTTAATAAAATGCCTTATGGTTTGCTCCATTAAGTCATGAAACCATAGGATGAGAAAGACATCTCATTGATGAAAACCACATAATCAAGGGAATGAATTTTCAATATATAAAAACTTTAGATTAAGACTAGGTTATCCATGATCATTACCAAAATTTTATGGTGTTATTATATACTTATCCTCAATGTATCTGTTAGGGTTATGATCCCTAATCAATGATTTTTTAATCTATTTTTAATTTTGTTTGTAAACTTCCTCTGAAAGAAATTGTATCACCCAGACCATAGAAGCTCGGAGATGATGAATAATTATAATACATTGGCATGATTACAAGAAAATAAAATCATGATGTACAGATCAGTTTAGTAGTATTGGATAAAAAATTACATACATGAACATCACATTATAATTAAATAATAAAACACAACATTGATTATCATTTACAAATCCAATTATTCCTATTTCTTTACCCTTCATATTAATCAAAAAAAATATCTTGGTATCCTAGGAAAATAAATTATATGAAAGGTTATGTTCAGATGCTCAATAAATATAACAATATAAGGGAAGCTATCATAAATAATTGTAAACATTTAAGACATGATATAAAACTAAAACACTTGCCTTTTAAACATAATAACTAGCATAATACGGAATGAATAAATTAAATAATTCCATTTTAAATTTTATGTGTTTGTTCTACTAGTCGAATAATCACATGAAATATCAATAAATAGTCTCATAATAATGGTATTAATAATTTCGGACATCTAAAACATACCATTGAGGCATCAAAAAATACATCTACAAAATGGTTATGGCCACTTCCAAATCAATGTCTAAAAATAAATGTTCAAGGGCTTGGAAAATTCCATATCTATTTTTTCACATGAGAAATACCAATGAATCAAGGGGCTAGAGCAGGCCACTCCAATCAATTACTAATTCTAATACATTCATTATATGAAAAGGATGAAACATAATATAAAAATTCTTTTTTAAACGATCCTATAAAATCAAAATACTTTATCCATAAATCATTAATGGAATAAAAATAGAACATCAACACTTAAACATATCATAATACCATCAATAAAATATGGAATATTGTATCATAATAAATCAATCTCAAACAAGTATAAAATCCAACAATGGATTTAGACAAAGATGAATATTATTTACAAAATTCATTAAAACTCTTTGATGGAAATATCCTTTTTTACTTTAACTCATTTAAAAACTGTACAATTTTAAAATAAAACATTTCTTTTGAAAATAACATTATCATCTTGAAATTCTAGCTTCAAAATGGTAATTCGACGTAATGAATGAAAAAATGAACTCACGACATACAAATTCAAAAACATTTTTCCCTTAATTTGTTTAAAAGTACATAATATACCTCATTTGGAAAACGATCGAGTGATTCCATTTTAATCATTTTATAAAAAGTCAAACACAGATAAAAATGAAAAACAATACATAAGATAAAAGTGAAAATGTTTATGAAATCATTTTTTGGATCTTTTATATGTATGATAATGATGTCCCAGTAGATACTTATGTATAAAAAATCTCATATAATATTGAGATTGTGAGATTAACCCTGACCATCGGTCTGATACTCTATGTATGTGTCTGAAACTCTTCTATAATGTTTTAAACCATATTAATAACTTATATAATAATAATAATAATATTTAATATATCATATATGATTATTTTAGGACTTTATATTACACTTTTATTAATAATTCAAAGTTAATCCAACATTTCCGGTAATAATCGTTTTGTTTATCATACTTCTTGTGACATGTTTTTCTTCATCATATTATATAGATAATGATTTACATATTTTAAAAATTTATATAATATTTACATATCACATATATTGATAAAATATATATATAAATATATATATAATAGATAGATATATAGAATAGATTACACCGTTCATGGAGATGATTGGTCGTACGTACACTTGAATGTTGTTTCCATTTTCATTTTATATTGAATAGATGTAAGTGAATGACATATAGGAAGATACCTACTCCTAATGTCCCAAAGGAATTTTTTTATTTTATTATAGATAATCTGCCTTTTATGTTTTGTAGTGGAACACGTACATGACCCGTAGGGCCAAGGCACCAGGCCCGACAAGACCCGCAACACATGACCCAAAGGCCCCGAGGCATACCATGCCCATTACGTGACCCGTAGGCCCAGCCCACTAGAACGTCCCCTCCCCAGCATCTTGAATTATTGATCTCCTTAGCTCCCCACCTTGCATTGTTGATCGGCTAGAATTTCCCCTTACAAAGTTGCACGGTGCCTGGTCCCATTGGCAGCTGCCATACCCTCTCATTCTTCTAATCTGGTTAGCTCTAAATCTGGTGGCTGGTACTCCTATTGCTCTAATCCCCTTCTGGGGAATGCTCTATGTGAACTGGGCAACTCGATCGTTTTCGTGACCCGAAGGCCCTGTGGCCCGAAGGCCTTGGATGACCCGAAGGCCGTGGAGACACGTAGGCCCAAACTGGGGGCCCGAAGGCCCAAATTGGGTGAATAGTTCTGTCTGATACAGTACCGAACAGTAACTACGATAGTGAATTCTACAGTGACTGCTACACTGACTACTATAGTACTTATACAGTACCCCGGAAATTCACCTCCACCCTGTTTTGAACTCAGGTCTCTTGGATGCCATGCATGAGCCCTTACCAATCAGGTACGGGCTCATTTGCTAGGGATATATATATATATATATATACTCATCTTGGAGACTTATAATTTAATATATTTCATAATTATTCACAATATAAATATATATTTTATAATAATTCATGGATGTTGAATGTTGAAGTTGAGTTTCATCATGTTGTGGAGATGATAAGATGTACGTACGTACGAGCAACGATTTGATTTTCGTAATGGATAAACGGAATGCAATTTTATGGAATAATTTTTTTTACAAAAATAATATCATGTTATATTTATTATTTAATTGATTTATATACATCATTATACTAGTTTAAATATTGTAATGATGAAAAACCATTTACACCAAAATGAAGATATGGTATGTTGTGCGTACGCACACATTATGATTTTATTTTTAATATGATGTGTAAAATGAGGAATAAATTTGTATCATAATCATAAAAAAATCTCAGAATATATTTATTTTGGATTTATTATTTTATTATGGTAACAACTTAGTTTGAATAAGTAGAAGATGAAAATAACTTTCAATGAAGGGATAAAATGATTAGCTATTATTCAGTTCTCTACTTTTGATTTTCACAAAAAGAGTCTATAAGATGGTTTTATACACAATTTTTTGACTCATGGATGAACTGATGGAAGTTAGTATGAGTGTAGAATAGGGGTTATCCAAGACAAAGGGCTTTAGGGGTGTGAATATATGAGAAGGATATGTTCTCTTCTCTAAGATAAGTGATGTGATCTTTACGAAAAGGGTGAAAAATTACATTATTATAAATTGATTATTAGTTTGTAATAGCTAAAAAAAGATTTATGTAGAAGCTAACATTATGATGGGTTAAAAAACTTTCCACCAATAGGTTTTAGATAGGTTTACATTATGAAATTAAACTTATCTTTTGGCATTAACAATTTGTAAAATAAGGTAAATCTTACAATTTCCTCTTGTATTTTTATACTACATGGTTAATATAGTAATTATAATTTAACAAAAGAACCTCATGTGGATAATTTATGAAATTTGTTATAGTATCTAATTTTATTGTCCTAATATTACAATTTTAGGATATTTATATCATTTAATAAAATTGTATTTTCCTAAAAAAACGCCATTATGTTAATTTTGACACTATATAGTAATTTATTTTCATAAATGTCATAAATACATGATTCCATTGAAATAAATTCGATAAATCAAATATAACATGTTATATTCATCACTTATATTCGGGAATAGAATACAAACCTTCACATTAAATTTATTATAATATTTCTAATATCAGTTATTTGACTCATTTATTAAAAAGGAAAATACTAAATAATTGTTAGGTCATAAATGCATATACATATTTAATTAATAAAAATTAAAAATATAATAAAATTATGTAGGAAATAATTATATATCCCTATAGACTATATATAGTTTAATATTTTACTTATATAACTCCAATTAAAATTGTTTTAGTAATAAGATTTATATATAAGTTTATTTCCATTTAAAATAAATTATTTATTATGACAAGTCATTTTCACACCCAAGTGGCACCATAGGGTCCTAAAATCTACATATGGATTCTCATGGTCGTCCATATCTTATCTAATAGTATTAAGACATATATTAAAATATTTTTATATTATTTCAATATTATTTTTTAACCTTATTTACCTGATTTACATTTTGAAAATGGTAAATAGAAATAATTATTCAAGTTACTATTCATTATGCCGAAAATTAAAAGGTATCTATTTAAAAAATCTGGGCCGTAGGATTCCGAATATAGAATCCATTTTCTTATTCAAAACATGGAATTAGAAGAAATTATTTAAAATTAATTGTCATTGTCAACCAGAAGACATGTTTTTAAGAAATAAAGAATCTAAAATATTGGAATGTGTTTATGTACAATATAAATGTTACATTAATTAAAATGACCAATATTTGGATTAATTGACAGAAGAATAAACTAATGAAACTTTTATACCTTTAAAAAGATAATATGACAATATAAATAATTTATATGAAAAGGAAGTTTGATTTAAATTGCAGTATTTTTTAAATATTCATTTATATATGAAAATCATTAGAAAAACACAAACAAATTATCCAAACTAAATTTTTATTTCTCCATTCTAAAGAATAATTTCATTTCATAAAATTTATTATATAAAAGTATGGACTATTTTATTTAAAAATTATTCCCTATTAAAAGGTGGAAAAACTGAAATCATTCAAAAAAAATTCTCTTATCTAAACATTTGAATTTGTCCTTATATTATGTCAGAACAAAAAACGTAAGATGAAAGCTAATATTATATGGGATATATAAAATATAAAATTTGTCTAATACTATTGATTAAAATTATTTTAGCCACTAGTTTGCTAGGTCGTTGGGCACTCAAACTCGGTGTTCTATATGGTGCAATCAATTGTATTATTAAGAAGAATAGTAACGTGGATGCATGGGGTGATACATAAAGTGATATAAAAACCCCAAAAATAACCAATTAACCTATTTCAATAAAATTTAGATAATTATATATGAATGAATAAACACATCAATGGATCTTGGTATATGCCAATTCACGGTACGACTGAATAAATACGGTATGGCCAAAACTAAAATAGAAAGCTATGTGAACAACATTATTTGGGATGTAAATGATTCCTCACATGATAATGACCTTATATTCATAGAATTTTAGAGTAGATATTTTTCTATTCCATCACTCTATTAATCATTTTACTGAGCCGATATCTAAATAGTGTAATAGATAGTGATATTCACATAGAAAAAATAGAATGTGTGGTTTCCCTTACCTTGGAAAATCCAATGCTTCTCTCAGATTAATAATCGGTCTCCAAATAGAGGAGTGGAAAAAGAACATGGATTAAGAGGCTTTTTTTTATTAAATGGGAAAAAGGTTCATGGATTTTATCTATTGGATATAAGGAAAATGGATTGTGAGAACATAAATTAAGGGAGGGGGAATGGTAATTATTTTCTAATAACCTCAATGCATATTTTCAACATGTAGTTTTTAAAAAATGTGTGAAAACTATGAAAAACCCACTAACGTACTAGGCACACCACAAATCCTATGTTTATGGATTAAAAAAACATTCATTGGCCAAGAATATGGGATCTTGTCCCATTACAACAGTAGGCTCACAGTCATGTGCCTGGGTCGTACAGTTGCATACAAATCATGCAACCCTATTTTTTCCCAATTTGGAGCCTTGGGATTCGGATGAGCCCCAGATTCTCCCGTGAACTCCTTATCTTGATAATAATGCTTAATTAGGACCATTTAATACATATGAATTGAAAAAATAATGATTTGTACATTGGACTATGCGTGATCCTAACATCGACGTAGTGAATATTCTTATATCATTATAATTGAGCACATGTGTTGGTGTGTGGGGGTATATTATCACTTTTAGATGGTGATGTTGGTGGTTTGTTATATTTTCTTATTTTTATTTGTGTTGTTTACCATGTAATATTTGTTATTTCTTTCTAGTTGGGATATCATTGTTCATTCATTATAGGGATTTTATTTCCAATTTCAATATATTTATATTCTTTGGGGAAATATTTATCGTTTCATTATTTCTATGTACTAGGTTCTTATCTCCATCTAGTGGGGATCAATAATTCCATTCAAGAAAATGGAAGAATGATATGGAGTTTTTTTGTTCGAGGGTATACCTGGTTAGTTTATTATATTCTTCTTGAATATGATTGGGCATATTTTTTTCCATGATGATCAAGTCATTGATTTTATATTTGATTTTATTATTTTTAACTATAATTCCCAAACGCTAGTCACCTAGAGTCAGTTCATTATTACATAAAATTTTCAAGATCATATTTTATCAAGTCTTGAATGACCGATTAGTTCTGTAGCCTTGGAAGTACTAAATACATACATAAGTTTAAAATTACATCATAAAATAAAAAAGAACGGAGTTGTTTCCCCTTTGAACATATTAATATCCTTTAGGCTGTCTCTACTGGTTAATAAAATTATAATTCATCATTTTCTTGAAAAATAAAACATTTAAAGTGGTGAGATCAGATGGTAAGTAGAAAATACAATATAACAGAAACTATCAATATTAAACATAAATATTTAAGGAAATGTACAAGACTAAAGCACAATCCTTTTATAAATATTCATTAGTATAATATTGAAAAGATAAATCAAATAATGCAATTTACTTATTCACATGGATAATCTACTAGTCTAATAATCACATGCAATATCAATATTCAATTTCATTATGAGGGAATGTATAATTCCGAACATCATAACAACATATTCAAGGCCTAATACCCTGACTAAAAATAATAATTTTGTCAAGACCTTGTGCCAATACACTAGTTTGTCTCATGAGACCAACCGATTAATCTAGGAACTATAGCGGTCTCCACCCACCACATACTATGTCCAATGCATTCCTCATATTAAAATGTTAAAACATGACATAAACATTCATATTAAATATAGCATAAAAACATTAATAATTTAAACAAAAACCATGAATGGTATAAAAAATATCTATAGTAATACATATAGAAACACTTTATATACAATATTGAAGATTTTATCATAATAAATCTACATCAAATAAGTGTAAAATCCATCAAAGGATGTTGACATAGATGAAATCAAAACTATTTGATGGAAATATATGTTTCTATTTTGAAATCATAAAAAAGTCACAAAATTATAAAATAATACATTTATTTAGAATATCTTATATATTCTAGTAAGGGAATATTTTAAGGCATTATAATGGCGGAAAATAGCCTCACTCGCTGTATAAGTTAAAAAAACAATTTTACCTTAATTTGTTGAAATGATCATAAAGTACTTTGTTTGGAAAAAGAATGAAAGATTTATATCTAACCATTTTATAAAAAGTCAAAAAATGGTATATATTATTTAAACCCCTAGTATAGTAATTAGTAAAAATGTTTTGAAATTCATTTTTATGATACACATATGTGGATGATAAAGAGTTCCGAGTGGATCCTCACATATAAACAACCTCGGATAATAATGAGATTTTGAAATTAACCATTCCCTTGTAATTTTCCTTGGTCGATGGTACATTAACATCCTTAAAAATAGTTAGATAAATGTTCTTAAATTATATAAAAACCACATACATAAATATGATATCATATATGATCTTTTAACATTTCTTAGTTAATAATAATAAGTATTATCATTTTTTGCGTGTTAAAAAATTCATTTCCCATTATATGTTTGGTTACATAAGTCATGTTTGTTATGTATAAGATGTATTTTATTTATATCCTGAATTTTATTATGTTCTTATAAATTAATTTTAATCCTAAAATTTAAATTATTCTTGAATAGTTATGATGACTTAATGAATTTTATCGCATTAGTGGAGAAGGTATTCCGTACGTAACACGAGCGACAATATCATTATTTAGATGGTAAAATATTATGGAATTGGATTTTATATCACATATACAGAATCATTGACATGATATACTTTTTATTAAAATTGATTATACTCATTATTATACTCATTCAAATAATTAAGTGTTGAATAAAAATTTCCCCACGATGTGGAGACGGTACACCATACGTACGCACGTAGGATAACATTGTCATTTATAGGATGGATTTAAAAATGAATAAAGTTGTACCATATTTATAATAACATCACAGTATATTGGATGTACTAGAGTTATTATTTTAGTATGAAATCAACAAAGAAATGGAATGTGGATAACAGAAAGAACATTGAAAGGGGTGATGAGATTATAACCTCTTCTTCAGGTCTTACCTTTTGATTTGATAAAAAAGGCTCCATAGGATAGCTTTCTGATCAAATTAAGGCATATAGGATTATATGAGGGTAGTTGAGAGGATATTTGAGTAGGTTTTGGCCGAGCCGTATGGTTTTGCAGGTGTGATTTTATGAGAAGGAGATGTACCCTTTTATAAGAGAGGTGAGGGTCACTTTAGGAAGAGATTGAAATATTAATTTATTATAAAATAATATTTGGTTTACAATGGATCCAAAATGATTTACTTATGGGAAAATTTGGGGGTGGGTCTAATTCATCTCAACCAATAGGTTTTAGATATTTTTAGGTCACCATTTTACACTTATCATTTATATTTAACTCTTGGTTAAATAGTTTATCTTTTATAATGTCTTCATGTATTTATATATTACATTGTAAATAAACATAATATAAAATACCAAGAGAAACCCAAGTGGTTCATTAATGATATATCTATCATTATAAGAGTCTTTTGGTTGATCCTTATATTTTTAGGAATATTATATCATTTAATAATATAATATTTGTTTTAATAACTCATTTATATCAATTTGTACTCTATTGGGTATTTAGTTTTTTATACTAATAACAGCTTTATCAAATCGAAATTTTTTTATTTAATCCACCCTAAAATTTCATTTAAAAAAAGAAAATTAGTGAATAAAAAAATGGCTTAATTTACATTTATTTGGATATTTATAATATCAATTATTTTAATCATGCCTTAATAAGGTAATTACTAAATCATTATTTTGTCATAAATAAATTTAATCGTTTATTGTTTAAATAATAGAAATACAATACAATTATGTACGAAATATTTTTACCTTTCTAATTAATATTTTTATTCGAATTTATCCTATGTATAACGCAATATTTATAGTGTTTTAGTTATGAACAATTGAATTTAACACTATTAACACTTATTTAAATAAAACAATAATAAATGTACTAATCATACCCAAGTTGAATAAAGAGGATAATATTTTATTTATAATGTTTATTTTGGTAGAAAATCACTTATCCAATAGAATTTGGACATGTTTTAGGGTTTTTATAATATCTTTTTTACCTTTAATTACCCTATTTAAATTTAACCGTGGTAAATAAAATTCAAAAGTTACTATTCACCAGAAAATTATTTTCACCCTATTGTATGAATTTTTACATCCTCATGTCTGATGTGTCTTCCATATTTTTGAAATTAAATTCACAGATGTGGTAAAGTCATATTTTATGAAAATTTTCTAATGTTCCTAAAAGGTGGGTAAAAGACGTTAACAAGTTCCATTTAATTTTATACATATAATTTTATTATAAAACGACTCGAATAAATTATAATAAACCTATATCGGTATTATATATCAATTTGGACATTAAATAAATTTAAAAAATATATATTGTCAATTATATAAAATGTCATTTTTAAACAATAACACGGTTTTTTCATTAATCATAAAAAATTGAATCTTTTTAGAAAAAAAAACAAAAAAATTCACCAGAATTAAATTTTGGTATTCCGAATCTAAAAAATTTCATATTTTGAAAAATAAAATTAACAATTTTTTAAAAAGAGGATATTAATATTAATAATTACTAGTTTGATTGGTCGTGGTGTGCTAGCACTCGATGTTTTATATAGTTCAAGCTATTGTTTTTATCTATGGAAGGAATACGATGAATGTTTGGGGTGTTACATTTTCCCCTCCATCAAATAATTTCATCCTCGAAATTTATAGAGTATTATTGAATAAAAAGATTGAGGTGGTTCTTAATCATATGTTTTTATGGTTTCTATGTTTCCTCTTCTATTTTTTGGTTTCCCCAAAGAACATTAACGAAAAGATTCATATGTTTTCTCAGCAGTTGTCTCTAGAATCAAGAATTATGATAGGCTCTTTACAATATGATAGAGAGGGTTCCAGTTCTAATTTTTCATAGGTGAGTTCATGTTTTGGTTTAGGAATTCATTTTATCAATAGTGATACATGGAACACATCATGAACTATGGGTGTGACTTCGAGGAATTTCCAAACGATAAACTATATCTCCCATTTTTCCTATAATTTCAAAAGGTCCCATGTACCTATGACTTACTTTACCCTTCATTCCAAATCATATAACACCCTTTTATGGAGATATCTTTTTGAAAACATGATACCCTACTTGAAATTCCAAATCCTTCCTTAGGTTATCAACATTAATCTTTGGCCTACATTGAGCTCATTTGATGTGGGTTTGGGTAATCTTTACATTTTCCTCTGTTTACTCAACAATTTCTAGGCCTTTGAGGTTTCATTCACCAAAATCATCCCACAATTTTGGTGTGAAACATCACATTCTATATAATTCTTCATAAGGTGCCATATGAATACTAGAATGAATGATAATGTTATAGGAAAATTCTACCAGATGTAATTACTAGTCCTACATTCTATGAAAGTCACGTGAAAAATATCGCATCATGCATTATAAGGATTGAATAGTACATTCTGATTTTCCATCAGTCTAAGGGTGGTAGAGTATAGTTCCATCACAATCCATAAGTAGTTTGAGTCATCAACGTTGCCTCATGTTGAGTGCTTCTTGTGAGAAAATATACATCAGAATATTGTGATTAGTTAAAATATCACATTTTCACCATAGGGATAGTGTCTCTGTATCTTCAAAGAAAATAATATAGATTCTAACAAAATATCCTGAGTAAGATATTTTTGTTCATGAATTTTTATCTTTCGTGATGCATAGCCAATAAATCTATCATTCTGCATATAGGCACAACCAATATCATTATTTAAAGAATCACAATAGAAAAATACTTGTCATTCCCTGATGGTATAGTCAATATATAAGAATTGAAAATTATTTTCATTGATTATTGAAAACATTATTTATGCTCTATTTTCCAAATAAATTTAACACCTTTAAATGTGATATTGTTTAATGGATTAGCCAATCGAGCAATATTCTCAGCGAAATGTTGATAATAACTTGCTAAACCAAAAAAACTGTGTACATCAGTTATACTTGTCAGTGATGGACATTTTTGGATTTCTCTTGTCATAGAAGGATAAAAAAATATTCCATCCTTAGAGATAATATGGCTAATAAAAGAAATATCACGAAACCAAAATTCGAACTTTCTAAACTTCCCATATAATTCATTTATTATAAGAGTCATTAGAATAGTGCACATGTGATTTTAAGGATCATTCTATATTTTGGAGTATACCAAGATATCATCAATAAATAATATTACAAAATCATAAAGATATTATTTGAAAACTCTACTCATTATATCCATGAAGACAGAGGGCACATTCTTCAATCCAAAATAATTTACTACAAACTTGTAATGCTCGTACCTAGTTCGAAAAGTTATCTTTGGAATGTCATCCTTTTTCACACAAAACTGATGATATCTATATTTAAGGTCAATAAAGAAAATACTGATCACGATGAAGTTGATCGAATAAATCATCAATGTGAGGTAGATGATACTTTTTCATTATTATTATAGCATTGATATCCCATAGTCAATTCACAAACTCATAGATAAATATTCCTTCTTAATAAAAAAGACAGGGGCTCCCCATGGAGAAACACTAGGGTGAATAAATACTTTATTACTCAATTCCTCTAGTTGTTTCTTTAGTTCCACAAATTATATTGTGGTATTTCTATAAGGGTTATTCAATATAAACCTTGAACAAAGAATTAAATCTATAGAAAACCCAATTTCTTATTTTGGAGTACGTACATGAAAATATTTTCGAAACACATCAATATATTATTTTCACAATAGTAAATATTATATTTGAACTTTACATTCGTCACCCAAAGTTATTTTACACTCATATTCAAAAAAAAATTATTTAAATAAAACTTTTGGGTGTGTATCTAGAAATAAATAAAAAATGTGACAATTATGCATTAAGATTAAGTACTTCTTATAATCATCAAATAATGTAACCTTCTTCTTCTAACAAACAATTTTCACATCATGGTCCGAAAGCTAACCCATAATGATGATTATATCAATTTAAATCATCGGTATGATAATGAAATCAGTAGATAAAGCAAGTTTATATATCCAAATAGGAACCGATAGAAAAAAAAATATTCTAATGATACATCCCTTTAGAGTATTTACTAACAACACACGTGTAAAATCAAATTGAAAATATATAATTTTTATAGAAAACTGGGATGATTTGAAACAACGCGACGATCCAAAATCAAATAATGCATTGGATAAATTTGAGGAAACTATTAAATTTCTTGACACCATATCATTTGGCTATTCAACATCAGTAGTATTGATCACATAAGCTTAGAATTTCTCCCATGTTCTTTTTTATGGTATGTTTCTTTGGATTCTAGGACAATCATTTTCATAATTCCCCATTTCAATACAATTGTAGCATTAAACATTGAATCCCACATTCTTTTCCTTACAATCCGGAACATGGTGGCCTTTTTCACCACACTGGTAACAGACTCTCATTTCCTTCACGCAAGTACTTGCATGTTTCTTCCCACATTTATTGTGGGATAGAAATTAAAATTTTCCCTTCTTCCCCTTATTTCTATTTCTAGAGTGTTCAGTAGATCTCTTCTTCTCATTATTTGATTTAATGTTGTATGAAATAGAGAATTCCTTTATTCTCTGGAAATTACATGAGACTATATATTCATATGATGATTAGGATTGTGAGAATAATTCCCAACAGATAAATGGTTTTAACCCATCAATGAATCGATCAATGTTACTCCTTGTGTAACATATATTATATGATGCATTCCATTCTAACATTGTAATGCTATCCTCATACTTTGCGACATTCTCATCTTCCTTTTTCCTTAGACTCATAAATTGTCTTTCCATACGCAATCGATGGTCATGAGGAAAGTATTTTTCTTATAAAATATATTTCATTCCCTCCATTACATATTTGGTACTTCTTCATAATCATTGTTGTTTTTAATTAAGGACCACCATTGATCTGCATCTCCTGTGAGGCGATAAACTACAATGACAACTTTATCTGTTTCACTAGTCCCCATAGCAGAAAATATTTTCTCTAAGGAAATTATCCATTTCTCAGCTAAAAATAGATTTTTAGTTCTATTTAATGTTAGTGGTTCTTGCCTCATAAATTGGTCTAACATTTATCCTCTACATTTTGTATCATGGTGATCCATATGGGTAAGGTTATTATTCATAACTGGAGTGAGTTTTCGAAGTATTTTTATAATTTATCCAGAACCTGTTTCATTATCGGCTCCTCAATAATTATCTTTAGTAGGAGGGAAATCCATACATGGATTACGTGCATTGATACGGTTTCCATTCCTTCCACCGGGCAGGATTTCTAAAAATGGCATACAATAGGTTAGTTTATGAATTGGAATGCATAATTCTAAACATATAAAATACCAAACGTAAATAATTTATGCACATAATCCATAATCATAAAAATGTTTTCATTGAGTAAGTATTTACTAAAAAATCCTTCATAATGGTTTATAAATAAAATGTTAATTATCCTAGGAATATCCCTCGGGACTGTCATAACCAAGAGTGCAGAAATGCTCGTTATCTTGTTCTAGGATACCGTCGGTCAAGTATGAAACTTCTTTGTCTGAGTTTTCACTCTTAGGTACATTTGTGCCAGAGACACCTCTAACAACTCATAACCATAGGGATATGTATTTCTTTTAAAACTAACAAAATATCTACATTACCAAAATTTTAGGATGTTCTTCTATATTATTCATGAAATTCTATCATAGGGTATTGTTCTTTAATCAGATTTTTTCTAAATCTTGTTCTTAATGTTTGTCATAAACATCCTATGATTCTAGCTATAAATCCCTGACCTATATTGACATAGATTCTGTTAATTATTCAATAACATTGGATTGATCACAAGTTATAATGTCTCAAAAGACCGATTAGTTCAGTATCATTAGATGCACAAGAAACATACATGAGTTTTACATTACATCATGAATGAAAAAACAACATCGATTTCCCATTGAATATACTCATACCCTATATCCTATCCCAAATGGTTAATCATAATATACTCTTCACATCCTGGGAAAAATAAAACATCAAAAGGGGTGAGCTAAGAAGATCAGTAAGGATAATAATATAACATAAACTATCATAAATAATAATTAACATGTAAGGAAATTTATGTGGATAAAACACAAGATTTTTAAAAACAACATTAGTATAATATTTCAAAGGTAAATCAAATAATGTAATTTACTTATTCAAATGGATATTCTTCTATTAAAAAAATCATATTTAATATCAATAGCCAATTTCAAAATGATGGAATGCCTAATGTCAGACATCATAACCACATATTCAAGGCCTCGTGCCAAGACTACAATGAATAGTTTTGTCAAAGCCTTGTGCCAAGACACTAGTCTGTCTCCTGAGACCAATAAAATGCATCGTGGAGCTATACCTTGCTCAACCCATCACTTACTATGTCCAATGCATTCCTCATATGAAAATGTTGAAACATAATATAAATATTCATATTAAATCTTGCATATAAAATGTTAATAGTATAATTATAAACAATTATTGGTATTAAAATAATACATCAATATTCAAACATATCTCAAAACCTTTAATACAATATGGAAGATTGTATCTTAATAAATAAACATTAAAAAAGTGTAAGTACCATCAAATAATGTTGACAAAGATGAAATCAATACTATTTGAGAAAAATATATATTTCTATTTTGAAATCATTTAAAAGTCACATAATTAAAACAAATTATATTGAAATTATTCTTATAATATTGTAAGGGATGATTTTAAGGTGTTATAACATCGTAAAATAGTCACACCCACTGAATAATTTAAAAAACACTCTTACATTAATTTTTCGCAATGTTCATAAAGTACATTGTTTGGAAAACAACATAATAATTTATTTCAAAAAAATTATAAAATGTAAAACAAGGTTATAAATGAATATAACCCATAGTCTAGTAATTAGTAAAAAAATTGAAATACAATTTTATGAAACACAAATTTGGATTACAAAGAGGTCCCAGTAGATACTCACATATAAACAACCTCATATAATAAAATGATTGTAAAATTAAGCCTTACCTTGTACATTTCCTTGGATGAGGTTAAGTTTAACTTCATTATAATAGTTAAATAATTTTTATTAAATTATAAAAGTACCACATACATAAATATTATATCATATATGATCTTTTTATATTGCTTTGTAAATAATATTTCTATAGTATCATTGTTTCAGGTGTTAACAGATTCGTTTTCATTTATATGTTTTATTTTATAAGACATGTTTGATATGGATAGGATGTATATGATTCATATCTATAATTATATTATGTTCTTAAGAATTATTTTTTATAATAAAATGGAAATTAATCTTGAATTCTTTTGATGGAGAAATCAAACTTACAGTGTTCGTGGAGATGGTAATCTGTACGAACGTACGACCGAAAATATAATTGTTTTGATGGTTAAATAATATGTAATTTGATTTTATATAACATATAAATAATCGTTGAAGTGTTATATTTATTATTGAAATCAATTATACTCATTATTATATTCCTCCAAGTAATTAAGTGTTGAATAATAAACTACACCACGACGTGGAGATGGTAAGCCATACATACGCATGCATGGGGACTTTTTCATTCATAAGATGGATAGAATAATGAATATGGTTATACCATATTTATAATAACATCATTGTATGTATAAGGTACTAGATTTATTATTTTCATATGGAAACAACAAATAATGAGGAAGTGGAAGAAGAAAAGAACTTTGAAAGAGTTGATGAAATTATTACCTCTTCTCTGGGCGATTTCTTTTGATTTGACCAAAAGGGCTCCATTGGTTGGATCCCTGATCAAAGTAAGTCCACTAAGATTAATTTACGGTGGTTGTGATGATATTTGACTAGGGGTTGGCCAACCCAAATGGAATTGGAGGTTTGATTTTAAGATAAGGGCATGTACCCTTTTATAAGAGTGGTGGGGTCAATTTTATGAAAAGATTGAAATATTAATTTATTATACAACCATATTCGGTTTATAATGGGAAAAAGAGTATTTATTTATAGGATAAGGTGGGTTTGGGTCAAAATCCTCTAAACCCAAATTTTTTAGACATGTTTATGTCATAATTTTAACCTCATCAATCAGATTTAACTCTTAGTTAAGTAGTTTAACTTTTACAATGTCTTTTATTTTTCTATTAACATTGTAAATAAACATACTATAAAAAGCCAATCAAACCCCAAGTGGTTAATTAATGACATATATATCATAATAAGAGTTCTTTGGATGATCCAGAGATTATTAATAACATTATATAATTTATTAATATAGTATTTCTTTTAAAAACTCATTTATGTCAATTTTGACACTATTTGGTATTTTGTTTTTGTTAAAGACATTACAACTATATCCCTTCATAGAAAATTTATTTAATAAATCCTATAATGTAATATTAAAATAATTTTTTTAGGAATGCATATTTTGTCTTAATTTCTATTTATTTGGATATTTATAATATAAATTAGTTTAATATCTCATTTACAAGGTAATTATTGCATCTTTATTGTGTCATAAATAAATTTAATTATTTAATGTTTAAAATTTATTAACAAAATACCATTATGTATAAAATATTCTTATGTTTTAAATTCGAAATTATAGTCGAATTTTTTTTATTTTATAACCCAATAATAAAAATGATTTAGTTATGGAAATTTAAATTTAAGACTTTTAACTCTTCTTTAAATAAAATAATAATAAAGGTTCAAATATAATCCATGTTGATAAAATAAGATCATATTTTATTCCAAAGTATTATTTTGGTAGATAAATACTTATAAAATAGAATTAGGACATGTGTATGGATAATTATAATATCATTTTTACCTTTAATTGTCTTATTTAATTTTAATCGTTGTAAATAAAATTAATAAGTTACTATTAAACAAAAAATTGTTTTCATCCCATTGAAAAAAAATTTACATACTTATTTCAACTATGTTTCTTATATTTTGGAAATTTAATTCATAGAAGCAGTAAAAATATATTTTATGCAAATATGATAACGTGCCTAGTAGGTGGGTAAAAGACGTTAAAAAGATCAATAAAATTTTATACATCTATTTTTATTATAAAATGACTCATATGAATTACATTTAACTTATATAGGTATTATGTATCTATTTTTACATAAATTAAATATTAATTAATTTATTTATTATTTAAATAAAAAAATCTGTTTAAATAAAAACACAGTGTTTTCACTATTCCTCAAAAAGTGAATGTTTTCAGAAAAATACAAGAAATTCACCCTCAGATAATTTTAACAATCAGAATCTAAAAATGAAATAAATTTTAAAAAAATAAAATTTAATTAGTTTTAAAAAGCGGGTATTACTATTCATAATGGCTAGTTTGATTGGTTATGGTGTGTTATAGCTCAAAATTACATACAACACAATCTATTGTATTATTCAAAGGATAGCATACAAGGGATGATTTTGGTGATAAACATAGTCAAAAAAACTATAGCATCGCCAATTTAAAACAATGTGCCTCTTTTTCACTACTCTTTGTCGATGACAAATCTATCTTTCAAGATGTTCATAACAAGCTCATTTTTAAGAAAAATCACGTCATTTCAAACTTCACATATGTAAGATATTATTATAATATATTGTATCATTAATTCCCCATAAAATGTGCTCTTTTATTTTAATATATAATTAAATATAAAATAAAATCAATAACATTTGATTTTGAATGGCCCTTAATTTCTAATGGCCACTGATCATTTTTTTTCATTTTCAAAATCATTGAGGAGATTCAAACCAAAAGTCATTTGTGATGGAAAACCACTATGCAAAATCTATATAAATTATGCATTGGATTCTTTATAGGTAAATTTACAAACCATGTATTTATATTTTCCATTATAATTATTTTACTAAAACATGTCAACATTATCTCTTGATATCATTAAATTGGGACCATAACAAGACATCGTTGTGTATGATAACATAGTCTCTTACATAAATATCAAATATCTTCCAAGTCTTTAAATATATTATTTGTTTCTAATCCAAATTTATTTTATTGTCTATACATTTTTCATCATCAAATCTTGAAAATCATCCACAATTTATATCATTGAAAATATCTTACCTCTTAATTGAAATGGATATTAAACAAACACAGATGTTCAAAGGGTCTATTACCATTATAGTTCCAATATTATTTGTTAACACATATTTTTTTATTACAAATATAATGATTCCCAAAACCTCAAACTTACCTAGAAAAATTATTCCCACTATTACTCTTGGAACCATTTTATAAACAAAAATTTCGGTGAACTCTTAAGACATTCTTCTTTACATCTGAGCTTTTATTATCCTTTTTTTACATTTGTATTTGTTACATTTTTCATTATAGTATACACACCTAAATTTCCACGAATCGTGAATGTCACATGATTCTAATACCAAAATATAATGTTAAAAGTGGTTTTCATTTTCTGAGTTACTAATCTATTAGTATTTATTTTTTTTGGTGTTATTGGTTAACACATTTCAACAAATCATAAATAATATCTAATTTAGAAATATGAAATTTGGATCTTCATTTGATTAATCCAATTTTAATTGGTTCATTTTTCTAAATTATCATAAAATTGTCATTATTCATTCATAGTGTCATAATAAGTTATTTTAATATACTTATCATCATTAAAAATCCAAAAAACCCTTTAAATTAATTTTAAAACAGTGAAATTTCATTTAAAAATACATATTCATCATATATCCTCAATTCATTATTTTCCTACTATTTAGAATTCACTGCGAGAAAATATTTTAATTTTATCTTTTCATCTATTCCATCTTAGTTTCATCATTATCATTGACATTACTATAGCATTAAATGGTAAACTCTTCTACATTCACCTTAGTAATGTGTTGTATTTTATCAACATCCCATCACATCTATATTACTTCATATTTTCACTACTATCATGACATTCATACATATATAAGTTATTTACCTTTTTATATTTTGGTAAATAAGTTATTATCCCTTGAGAAAAAAATCAATGGCCTTCCAAACATGGATGATTTAAAAATTAAGAGACTTATTGTATATTCATCTTCATAATCACTGAATCCCTCATCATTTAACAATTGAAAAGTTTTAGAATAATTTCGAACTACTTCAGACATAAATAATGGACATGTATTCCTACCATTAAACCATACCTTGAATATTTTTACATTTTTTGAAATTATAGATATAATATTATTCAGATTATTATCCAAAATATGAATTGGAAAAAAAATA
The DNA here is from genome assembly GCA_963277665.1 of Viscum album. Classification (NCBI taxonomy): domain Eukaryota; kingdom Viridiplantae; phylum Streptophyta; class Magnoliopsida; order Santalales; family Viscaceae; genus Viscum; species Viscum album. The sequence goes on from OY728148.1 coordinate 127,173,084, forward strand.
ACAAGATATTTCTTCAACAAAAACATTCATCTTCAACTATTCTTCTTCGCTAATTTAAAAGATATTTATTTTTCATCATTAAACGTTTTCGTTATAGCAATATCATTCATCATTTAATGATATATAAGAAAACTATAAAATTAAACAAGTCAAATTTCAATTAGATATGTTTCTTCAAATTATATTGTTTATAATCATACATATCTTATAAGATACTGCAAATATTTTTAAAAATATAATTATCATAAAACTTGTCACTATTTCCTATGATTATTATCATATATCCATTCACCCTTGTGTGGAAACAATAAATAGTTTCATCATCATGAATTTGATGATATTCATAGTAATGTCTCTAAAATTTTAATTTAAATCACCCCAAATATAATATTATCATCATAGACATTCTGAAGTTTATCCTTATTGTGTTTAGTAGTCATGATCCATTTTATATTCAAACACTCTATATAAAAGTGGGATGAAAATAAGCATTACTTATATAACCATCATTCCAAAAATTAATCTTATTAGTTTTTACCATAAAAAATCCTTCATTCTAGGAAATTATTCACCTTTTTTACATTCAATATAACATTGATAATAGATAAAATGTATGGAATCATCTTATCATTCTTTATTTGATAGATATTAATGTAAAATATATAAATACCCATTATTGTCATCAAATTATGAATTTCGTCAAAATACACTAGAAATTTAGTGGTAAGAAATATAAAAAGATAAAAACGATTTATGTATACTCAAGATAGATAATCTCCAATTAGGGGAACCTGAGCCATCGATACCATTGGAAAAGGAATCTCTAGGATCATTTATGAATCACTGAGCTGGATCCATGAACCAATTTATTTTAAAATTTCTTTTGGGATACATCGCTAATAAAAAATTATAATAAGTATTGATAACTGTAAAACACTAGATAATGGTAAAACTATAATTTATTTTTCTGCCTATTAAAATGAGATAGATGGTCTTTGGAATGATCTAGATATGGTTGGGATCATACACTAGACTATTTTCTATATATTTGGAAAAAAATAGGTTTTTTCTATGAACTGATGTTATAAAAAGAGTCTCGACTATGATAGTTATTCTTACCATGTTATAATGTTAAATTATCATAAATAAATAATAATAAATCCACATAAACATATCTTTAATATATTGATCTTGATTTTTTGTTTCTCATCTTCTTCATCCTATCGAATCTTTGTGATAATATCTTTAATCAAAATAAATTTGTATAAACCATTATTCTTCATATTATAAACTTATTTTTTTTTTCTCCTTATCTTCTTCTTCCCTATTATCATAATATTATTAAACATATATCATATATACATCCAATTTTCAATACAAAAACTGTAATCTATATGAGGTTATTTAAAATTTCCAAATTTGATATCAGTCATTGAAATTCCATCAATGGAAAAAATACTTCTATTGCATTTTAATCCATTATTCCATGATTAATATTCTAGATAATATTTATTCTTAAAAAAAGACCTCATGTATTGAATTATAGATACATTAATTCATCTGAGATAACACATAGTCATAATATAAAGTAACTAAATCAGAATCTCATACACAATATCCAACATAGTGTTGTGCATAATAGATGGCGTTTTCCTATAAAACACATTTCCCAACATGTTTCATCCTTATAGGTTTATTCATTTTGATATGTTACCCTTCTTGTTCAAAAAATCTTGTCAAAATATTGGCATGTTCACGTACTGTAACCCTTATTACATATTTTGGCACAAAAAATTCCTTGGGGACCGCTATGAATGTTTTAGCCTTGGATTTATTTCATTGGAACATTTTTATATCACCACAAGGACCCCCACAAACATTTATCCATGTTTTGTTGGATAAGAGCACTGATATGTGACCATAGAGGCCACCACAACCATTTTTTTCTGAATTAGTTTTCACAAATACACCAAAAATACACCAGGGACGTCAAAATTCCATTGACCATGAGAATGGACTTCTTCCCCTCATCTCGATCTTCAACATTTCCACCATAAAGGAATGTAATTTCCCTTTTTTGGAAAATAATTCAAAAACACCCTCCACCATGGGAATAGCCATGTCATGATTCTGAAAAAATCAAAGAGACATAAAAACATCAATAAAATTCTAAATCCGGATAAATAAATAATGATAAATGAAAATATAGAAGATAATTCACAAGGAATCCTGAAATAATATCTTGGAATATGATTTATTAATTGAAAACAAAATTTGACACACACAGTAAGATCATATTCACAAATTATTCAACCTTACTCATCTAAACTACCATATTATCACCTCTTGATCTCTACAACACCCAAAAATGATGATTACCAAAGATAAAGGGAAGGAAAATAAGGTATTTAATTATATCTCTCCCTCATGATTGTGTGATTAAATGTATAAAAATATCATTTATTTTCTATTATGATTAAATATTATTCGTCCAATAAATGTTTTTAAAAGGTTATGAATATATATATATATATTACATATATCTTAACTTGGTTAATCTATCATAGGATACATATAAGGAATACGAAAATTTCAGTTACACATTTATATATATAAAATATCAAAAATAAAATATATTGGAATGAGGTGAAACCTTTCATAAATAAAAAATCTCTATTTCATAAATCAGTTCAATTACTCTAACATTTAAAAAAATTATATAATAAAAAATAAACATCATAAGATATACTCTTCATTCAAAATATCTTTTTATATTTGAATATTATTCATTTTCTTAGTATGATATCTATGAAAATGTCTACTTTTAAATGATTCATTACCATCTGTAATTACTACATGTTCTGAAACCTATAAAAATCCAATTTTTAATAAAGAAAATTTTATTATTTTAAATCACTTGATAGGTTAATTTTAATATTATAATGACAAGATTTAACATTATTTAAATTATTTGTTATTTTTATTTTTAGAGATGTCAGTTAGAGTTACTTTTTTTCAACAATTTTAATTATGGTATTTTGATCAAGAAGATGATCACTGTTGGATTTTTCATTGTTTAACCCAATATGATCTATATGGTGGGATTTTGAGAAAATACTATAGGGTAAATTAAATTAGTTTATAGAATATATTTTTAAGCAGTTACTAAACATGGCCATTGGGTACCTGGTATATTCATACAACATTCACAGGGAGATATCTAGATAGATAATGATGTTACAATGTATAAAATTATAACTACGAAAGGGGTTGTAGAATTAGTTAATAGCATTTCATTTGTTTCAAAACATTTCAACAATAATTACCTAAAACTTATTTATATTTATGTCTTTTTCATCATTTAGTAAATACTCATACAATAAAAAGTATGAAAGTATGTAATGATCAAAAAAATTACAAAAGTTCAGCCTCTGTGTGTGATCTTAAATCCTTCCCATAGCCACTCTCTTGGGTATATAGAAATACACTATCATGAAGAATTAAATAATTCATGTTCCAACTCCTGTTAGACACATTCTATATCACAATAAAAAAATATTATGTTGTATCCCATCAGTTTACACCGATTTCATATAATAAAAGAGCTAAATTGAAGAGTAGAGACTTTGTTGAAACTACTCCATAATTGATCAGTCTGAATACAGAGTATTATTTGGATAGATTTTATTTTCTCAATCTAATGTGTCAATATATAAATATATCAATATAATCATTATATATCTAATTCAGTCAATTTGTTGATTTTGGATCTGACTCCTTTTATTTGATGAGTCTGGATCCAATTCTCTCAATACAGTAGACTCTATATAAGGAACCATTTCTCAATATATGAAATGAATAGTCTATCAAAATTCATAATAAAATATTATTTAATCCAATTGTGTCAAACATATTGAATGAATATGATCTTATCAACCTGATGTTGGTTAATCTGGTAAATAAGAATTCAGTTCTCTGATCCTTCTCATGAGATATTTGGACGAAAATGACATTCACATGATTTCTTCAGTGCTTTACCTTTTCTAATTGCATTATGAATAACTAATGAATGAATAATCTGAGCATGTATTTTTAGGCGACTTACAAAAAAATGTGGGAAACATGAAAACCATCCCAACTACCACAGATTTCAAAATCTGTGAGAATAACTCACATTTAAAAATTGAATATATCATATTGAAACCACTTTAAATTTATCAGAGAATTTTGTCAAATTTAATTTCATGTTTGAAGATTTCATCTCTTCATAAAACTTCGAGAATTTTATTTTTTTGTCCTTTTCATATTCATCCCACCATGAATCTCTTTCTTTCTCAACAATTAATAATTATGATTCCTTCTTAGTGATTTCCAATTTTGGTTCTGTATTAGTGATTATAAATCTTGTATCCATCTTTATGAATATGAATTATTAACATTCTCAAAGATAATGAATTATGTTTCCTTCATATGGAATATGAACTGTATTTCATTGTCAACTCAGTAAGACTTCTATTTCCTTCTTCAAATCATTGTGATTTCTATTTCCTCTTCATCTAATTATGATTTTGTTTTCTTATATATTCTTTAGACATTTTATTTCTATCTCATATCATAATGATATTCCTTTAGTTTCATACTAATTTAATACACATAATGATTAAATTATGATTAATATTGAATTCCCAATATGATACATTTTCCAGTTATGATAGAAATTATAATATGATGAAATTTTTATTATGATGGCATTATTCACTCTATAAAATTAAATTTATTCAAAACACATAATCATTTCATCAAAATAATTTATCATGAACGGTTTCCTAATCCATTAGAATTTTTTGACCCTAAAATCATCTTTTGATATGATTTAGAATATTAGAATACTTTCCTGCCCTGAAATCCAAATATTCATTTAAAACATCTTCAGAAATTATATAACTTATTCAGTGGAAAAATTATTTCATTATCTTATAATGAAAAAGGAAAACACACAACAGAAAAAAATATCTACCTTTAATTTTTTGGGATCTAATGATCTGAATATAATACCAATGTATCATATTCAACCATAAGCTTTTTTATATTATTAAAAATGTTATTTCCCATGTAAAATAATCGATTCCTATATAAAAATATTCTTATACAAAAAATTTATCTATCAAAAAATATAAAACCATTTTTAAAGAAAATCAAATAAGATTTCTTTAATACACCCCCTTGTATTTTTTTACAACCCAAGTTAGCAACATTTAAAATTCTCAGATTTTCTTAACAACTCATCTTCTTTAAACAACCCATTTTTTTACATTTAGGAAAACATATAATTTTTTGATATAGACTGTCCCTATACCATACTACTAGATAATCTAATTTTTTTTAAATAATTTAATTCCTCTGTGGAAAGAATCTTTTTTGGCCATATAATAGTTACACTCTTCCAGTCATCATTTTCTCTCAATTTTCATTTTCTCTCCCCATTTTTTGGTTACTTCAGCTCCACATTCATAAAATAAAGATAAGAAAAATGTAATTATAATGTAATTTTTTTCCTTCTCTCCACTTCATAAAACTAATCCAATAAACTATGGGGGTTCTTTCTTATGTGGCTTAATAAGTAATGAGATATGTTATAAGATGAATTTGTATCCTAAATTCCATAAAAAAAAATTTTTAATTTTTTTTTGTAATGATATATACAAGATGATACATTGTTGAAATGTATTCCAGAAAAATATCTCCAACAAAAACATTCTCATTCACTAATTGAAGTTTTATATGAATATGATTTGATCCTAAATGTTTTATATGATTCTCAGAATGATCAATTTCACATAGATTATCACAAAGTAACAAAAATGGTTTAGAAAATTTTAACTTCAAATCCTATATCTAAACATTCATCCATAACATTTGAGTAAAATCTCAAGTATCTACAACATATTTCTATTTGATTGTGCTCAATGTTACTGAACATTTGTTCTTGCTTTTACAACACCTAGAAAATTAACTGGAGAAAAGTGTTCCTCATGATGTTTATTTTTTATCATTACAATCGCTATCCCAATCAACATCAATATAACCATGAAAGATTATCTCACAATTTATTTAGTATAACAGCCTATGTAATTTTTTTCTTTTTACATATATTACAAATATTTTTGACACCATCATATTTGACTCTTTTAGATTACATTAATACATGTACCACCATGTCACATCATAAATAATATGTGGCCTTGAGGATGTAAGATAAAGTATATATCTTATCAGCATTCCAAAGTATATCTGACACAAACTTTTTATTAGATTCATCTTTACTCATCTTTATTTTCATAGAAATATAATTATATGCATTATTGGATTCATCTATTCCAAAAATGAATAATAATTTCTTCGTATACTTTTCCTATGATAATAAAATGTATGTTTGTTTTTGTTTAACGTACACCCAATGAAGAATGCTACTTTCCAAACAATAAAATTTATATTTTTTTCATAATTCCTTCATAATTTGTTTTAAAATCATCTTAAATATCCTCAAAAATAAATTTTTGATAAAAATAAACAAATAAAATTTGATCTCTATAGTAATGATCCTTCACATATAAATTTATTTCATCTTATCCTTTAGAAAAGATCAATATTATTAAAAATCAATTTTAAAATAGATACACATTGATCATGTTTCATCCCATAAAAATCATTATTTAATTTACAAACATATTTTCACCCTAATATAGTTGAAACCCCCAAGTTTATTCTATGTAAAATTCTTCCCCAATCTCACCATTTATCAAAGATGACATTACAACCATATAATAAATATTTAATTATTATGTTCATTTACTACATGAAACATTCAAATATTTTATATCATTAAAATAGTGGAAAAGCTAACATCCAAATCCACACCTTATAACTTTATATATCCTTTATAAACAAGTCATTATTTTCTTTTATAAAACTTTTCCATACTCAATATAATTGATTCTATAGACCCAACTATTTCTGATAACATCCTTATTTTCTGGTCGTGGAAAAATTTCCCATGCATCATTCTTAAAAATATAATCCAACCCTTCATCTATAACATTTACCCATTCCTTTAATGGAATATCCTCTAAAACAAATAATAATTAATCCTTTGAGATAAGTGATGTTTGATTTTCTAATTTCTATTTCCTTATACTTGGAACAGGTGCCTTCTGTTTCCCATGAATGATCTACGATTCCACAGTTCTTATATGGTAGGAATATTATAATTATCTTTCCTAGATAAACATTAATTATCACATAATTCTCCCAGATCATGAATAGGATGTTTTGAATTACACTCATTGTTTTTGAAATTCTTTAATTTAACATCGTCAACATTATCAATAAAATTTGTTAAGTAATTTTGATTTTCAATTACCATAAAGACATATAACTCCACCATCTACTAGAAATTTTCATTCCAATATTTCATCAAATTACAATTATTGAATTACCCATAAATGTTCCTTCCACATAATTCTCAAAAAACACTCCTAAATCTGGATTTTCTATTATGAGAAAACATGGACTTCCAAAAACATCGAAATATTTAAATGTAGGTTTTTTGTAATACCTAATTTCATAAGAGGTCATGATTATTTATAATCTCAAATAGATTTCATTTTAGACATGTTGAAAATTACTATTTTCATCTCTCCAATATAATTTGTAGTGTTTTTATTCTTATAACATACTTCTTCCTATTTCCCCCAACTTCTATTCATTATTTCAGGTAATCTATTTTGTTTTGGAGTATAGGGGGAATTATACTTATGTTTGAAACAATTGTTTATAGGTTAAATTTAAAAAGTATTTTTTGTGAATTTGGTACTATTATATGTTCTCAATCATTTAATAGAATCCTCCATTTCATTCTCATCCTAATTTTTTGATGAATTTGAAAATTTCAGTCGCCTCTGACTTGTTCTCTATAAAAATGATGTTTTATATTTGATTGACATCATAAATAAAAGTGATAAAATTAAAATCAGATTATTTTGATAGATGACTCATCATCCAAAATAAATATGAATGAATATTCTCAATAGGTCTGGTAAATTGAATCCCAATTCGGTTATGACTTTTTTCATTCATCTTTTCATCCAGGAATGTAATATAAACATATTTATATTTCCATTTAACTAATGAAAATTTCATAAAACAACAAATTCATAATTGTTTTCTGGTATTTCTACCCAATATGGTAAAACCTTTTGTTCCACAATTTGTTTTAATATTCAACAATCATATAATAATAGTTATTGTATTCTGAAAATTGAAATATACTCCCAGTGGGTTTTTCTATTTTGTAATTACATAACCATTATTCACACTTTGGATGATACATTAATATTTTCTAAAAATATTTTCATTTCCATTATAAAAAATATGACACAAAATATGTAAGCTTTGGTTTATACCATTAAAAATAAAAAAAAATATATTTCAAATTTTAATATTCAATCTCAGAAGATCTAATTCATAGGAATTTTTTGAATATGTCAGCATAAAAGCTAATTTCTCCACCATCCTGAATTTAAACATGTTTCATGATTACAATATCACCTATAATATGTGAAGAGAATCCACATTTAAATTCCCATGGTATGTTTTTTTAGTTTTATTCAAAGACAAACCAACAGCCAAAAATTATTCCCCAACATTCTTCTTTTCAGCTTTCAAATATTCTTCATTATAAAAAACATGTTCTAGAAGGAGTGTCATTCATCTTTAAGAATAATGACTAGACTCATCACAACTTCTACAATTGTAATCCAACATCCAAATTATTTTCTTGTAGGAAAATTTGTCACAACTTGAAAATTTACTTTTTAAATTTTTTTAAATTATGAATATTTCCCTTTATATATTTACTATTTATTCTATTATTCTAAAATATTCATCCAGATAAGTATATGTTTTACCAAAATTATAATACTTCATCTCATAGATTCCACAACACCAACAATAACCATGAAATTTTGATTTTTTATTCAAATAAGATATTTTCTAATTAAAACATTGTTTGAGGTTTGTAACTTATTTCAAATATAACATACTTAGGATGTGAAAAATCATTTATTTTGAGTGATTTATCTACTTATATAGATTTTATTGGTCTTTTACATTAGTTTTCTACGAAATTATTCCCCATAAATTTTCATGAACTATAAATATTAAACTAAATAGATGAAAATATATTTTTGGTAAGAGAATATTTCAACATATTCTCATATTTATCCTTTTTGAAATATTTAGAAGTCTCAACATTTACATGTAACACATTATTGATGTTTTAATTAATATTTATCAAGGTAATTTTTAACTAAATATTTTTTGATTAAAACAATTTAACATCTTTTTTACTTAGCTTTAAATGACTTACTGCGATCTTCAATCATATTTACCATTTCAAATATTATAAGTGTGTAACATAAAATCACCTAAATCTATTCCTCCTATTTCTTAATGAACTGTTTTATTATATCTAGAATGTTCTCAAAAATATTTCACCACTAAAATAATTTCATTTTTTAGTGTATTATTTATTTCAATACACGCACCATGTTCTGTTTTGAGACAATACACTCTATAAGATTCTTCCCCAAATTCTATACTCTCTAAGAAATCATTTTTTTCAGAACATTATCATTGATGGTTTTGAATTTATATGAAATTAATTATTCAAAATAATTTTTTCAGTTGATTATGATTTTTCATTCCTATTCAACCAACTTCTTCTTTTTTAAATATACTTATTCTTGTATCCATCAGAATACCACTCTTCTTTATCATTTTGGTTCACTTATTCAACCAAGTTTTTTTATAAAAATAATCTCGATATTCTCCAAACTTTATCATGGAGATATTCATAGAAAAGAGTCCAATTCCAATTGTAAGTGGTCTCAAAATATAACATCTTTTTTACTTAACTTTTTTATGTTTTGAGACCCCTTATAATTGGATAGTTATATTTTGATAAGGGAATTTGAATGAAATTTTTATCCATTCAATAAAATAATATATTTATCATATTAACAAAGGTAATTGGAAAACCATTCCTAGTAGGTGGAATCCCAACAGTAGCAACATCAAAAAATTCTAAGCCAAGATATAAGAGATGAGAAATAATTATTCTTTTCCATCGATAAAAATTTTTGTCATCTAATTCTTGAATTCATCTAATTTTGAAATAATTGATAATATCAATGATAAGAACAGAAAAATCAAACCATCCCTTTGATACCAATTTAAGTTCCAATATAAGGAAAAAAAATAAAATGTGGGCTTGAATCATTTGATCACTTCTCAGATATTTCAAAAATAATTAGATTCATTACCAATGGAAACTATTAAGACATATAAAAAATTATTAAATTCTTATGTATGAAAAAGTGGTAAAGAAAGTAATAAACAAATGATATATGAGGTTATACCATAGTGTAAGAACCTATATCCTTGCACATTCACTCCCATGCATCAATAGAAATAGACTATTATGAAGAAGTGAATACAACTTGTGAAAAATGACATTATAAACCCTCTTTTATCCAACAAAGATGATTATAATAACTCTTGTCATTATATATTTATTCCATATAAAATAATTGACCCAATTAAAATAGTAAAAATCTTGTTGAAACATCTCAAGAATTGCTCAATTAGAATCCTCAATCTAATATGGATGGTTCTGACTTTCTTAATCTGATGGGTCTAGATCTGATTCTCTTAGAACAAACAGTGTTCATCTGATTCACTCAATATGCTGACTATAGATCAGATTCATTCAATATAATGAGTATCTATTTGATTCTATCAATATTATGGACTCAATATAATGAACCCATTTTCAATATGCAAAACACATACTATGCTTGAATTATAAATATGATGTTCCTCATTATAATTAACTCAATCTAATTGATGGAATATGATTTCTCAAAATGGTATTTCTCAATCATGTAAATTACCATTCAAATGTCATATTATCCTGGTAAGATCTCTAGATTGTATAGACATACACATGATTTATTTAGAACTCCACTTGTTCCTCTTACCTGAAAATTCACTAATGAATTAACGATCTAAAAAGTATTTAGATGTAACTCATAATGAAATAGTGGGAAACATGAAGGAGTCCTTACATCCTAAAAATTCAAAATATCCATAAATATATCACATTTAAACATTTACATTGGATTCTTCATCATACATAAAATTCTAAGGTATTTAGTAAAATTGAATATTAAATTTGACCACATTAACTCTTCATAAAACATATGGGATTTTGTTTTTGAATCTTCTTCACAATATGATCATTACGTAAATGTTTCCTTCTTAGTGATTAAAAAATATTTTCTCTTTATGTTATTATGAATTTTTTCCCTTCATCGTGATTATAAATTCAAAATCCTTCTCAATGATTATAAATTTTGTATCTTTCTCAATGATTAAAAATTGTGTATCCTTCATAGTGATTTTGAATTTTTATTCCTTTTCAGCTCAATAATATTTCTATTTATTTATTCATCTCATTATCATTTCTATTTCCTATTCTTATCATTATGAATTATGTTTCCTTATCAACTCCTTATGAATTTCCTTTCTTTCCCTCCCTATTATGATCTATCTTTAGCATCATCCAAATGGAATCCTCATAATTATGTAACTCTAATTAAGATGGAATTCCTATTATGATGAATTTTTCCATTACTAAAGAAATCTTATTAGGATAAAATTTAAATTACGATTGAATTATTCACTCTGCAATATTAAATTTTTTCAAACAACCCCATATTTTCTTAAATGGATTTTATAATGAATGTTTTCCTGGTCTCTAAAAACATCATGACAAGAAAAGTATCATATTATTTGATTTGTAATACATTCCAAATTTCTAAATCTTGACTTCATAATATTCTTTGAATACACTTCAGTAACAATTCAAATTATTCACATAGTAACTTATTTCGTTGTTTGATTACGAAAATGGAAAAATTAAAACAGACAACAATTTTTTCATTTGATTTGGATTAGATTCCCTCAATAACATTCATATTTCGTATAAAAATTTCATTATGATGGACTAGATATAATTAGTGGATAAACAAATTCACATAAAAAAAATTATGTTTTCAAAAAATAAATAATATGTTAAAAAAAACCACAAAGTACTATAGATAATACATACATGATTTCTATTTAGTGTCTTGAAGGGTTTTACTCATACTCATCTTTATACATAATAATCTTTAGTGGGTTGTATTTTTTTATAACATTACTTTTTTTATAAGATGGTTAGGGGTGTTTTGGGGGATCAAGGGGAGATATTTGAGAATATAAGAGAGTGTAAATTTTTTATATTAATAACTCATGTAGTCAAATCTACTATTACATTGTTTTTATGGATAAATTATAGTAATTCTATGGTGGGGTTTTCATGGTGTTTTAGGTTTTTTCTTGGAAATAATCATATTTAATATATTTTTTATTGGAATTTTCAGAATGGATTTCATAATTTTGATGTGAATGGATAGTTAGATAAGTCCTTATATGCCATGGGGATTCAAAAAAACATCCATTGGAGGATATAATGATCTATGATATTTTCCTTAGATATGTAAATCATTGTTATGTAAATAAAGGTCCATGGAAATTGATTGGTACATTAAATATGTGTGACAGTGGTTTATGGATTTTAATATGGTTAAAACAAAAAATTATTGTGGTGGAAACCACAATGCCATATTGGTGGTCCTAATTGAGTTCCGTAAAAATAATTGTAAGGTAGCTTATGTTAAGTGTTGTGAGGCCCTGAGACCCAAACTTCTGGATCCAATACAAAAATTGATGTATTTTTTTATCAACTAAAAAGTATAAAATCATTTATATCATAGGGACTTTTCCTATATAGGATTTTATTTAAATTGAATACTATTACATATTATCAAATTGTAAATAATAAATAAAAATTCAGCAATAGAAATTTTTTCTTGTTAGATATTTATTCAATCAAAACTCCCTAAAACATATAAATGATCATGAAAACATCTTATAAAAACATAGGGTGAGCATAATTCTCAGTAAGGAATTTTTAAGAATCCATGGGAAATAATGTTTTTAATACCTATTATAAATATATTTGAAAATACGTTTTAAATTATTGTACCAAATAATTTGAAAAATTATTTTTAGAACACCATTTATAATACTTTTTAAAATACATTTCATAATACTATGAAAACAAATATCTTCAGAAAAGACTTATAATTTTTAAAATATCATGTTGAATAGATCATTTCAAAATATAATATCTTTAAAAATACTTCTAAAATTCATTTTAAAACATAATTTTGAAAATGGAATTGAAAATGAATAAACCATAAAAATATTATAATCATTTGGAAAACATTTAAGCTTTTGGACAAATTATAATACCTTTGAATGTACTTTTATAATTTGAAATCAATATAAGAGTTTTTAAAGTTTATTATTCTTTGAAAATTCTTTATAATATTCCAATGTATTTTTAGAAAACATTAAGAAAGCTTTGGAAAACATAACCATGTTGTCACATCACCTATTGAATGCTATATGGGCCGACCAACATTCATTAAGGATGGGTTCACTACCCAATTTCCTTTAATGTTAATGAATTCCAAGTCCCAATTTTTTTATAAAATCATTTTAAAATTTCATTAATTATATCTAAATTTTTCAATATATTTTTGCCTTTAAAAATATAACTATGTATTATTACATTTTGACAGATCTACCCACATATATATATATATATTATCTTTCCTAGGAAATCACTTCAAGAATTTATTGACACTATGAATTATTTTATTTAGGATTTTCATAAATGCATGGAATGTTAATTTACATATATGTATTTAAAATTATGTTCTTAAACCCATGAAATATATTTTATTGGAAAAAGAGAAAAAATTTCTAACAGTATCATTTAAAATAGATCATTGAATAAGATAATTAGATACCCATTTACATATCTCAAAATTTGATTCCTTTATACATAAAATATTAATGAAAATTTTTGAACCCGTGACATAAAAAACACAATTTTTAAATTAATATTCACATAAAATAATAGATATATTATTATTCATTATTAAAAAAAACTATAAACAGGAAATTTATAAATCATAAATTTAAAAAAATAATCTTTATAAAGTAACACACTCTATACATGTATTTAAATATATAAATACATATTATAAAAACATTTATATAACATTACAAAAAAATTCATTATTATATAAAATGTAAAAGGTCATTAAACGGAATCCATAATGTTGTATATATTCTTAAAATGATGTTATACGTGCATTTAATAAATAAAATCCAATTACATGGGTGTTGTTATTAATGAACATATTGACATAAAAAATTTCAAAATAATATATATAGACACACACACAAACATAAGTACCCCCATCCATAATTATAAACATCAAACTAACAATATTAAAATTTATTGATATTGAAAAATTGATTAAAACACCCATATATATACATATATATGTATTTGATTGAATAATATAACATAAAATGTCAAAAAAATATGTTCCTAAAATATAATTTGTTTTTGGAAATTAAAAATATATTATATTATGTTTCAAAATAAATATAATATAATCCCCTTAGTTAAGCCTAAATTTAAAATACTTCCATAATTTAAAATTAATAATATTATTAATTAAAAGTAATACATGAATATACATTTTCATGAACAAATTCATAATAATTGAAAATAATATATATACAAAAATATATACACCATTTTATATGTATGAAAATACATTCACAATATAATCACAGATTGTGAAAACAATACCTATATAAACTGGAAATTACACACACACACAAAGATATATATATATATATTACTTTTAAAAAGAGAAGTCCCCTTAATTATATTTTGAAAAAATAGTGGTCACTCATTCTTCCCAAATTGTGTTTTTTGGAAATATGGATGAAGTGGAATTTTTATTTCATGAGGGTACTCAAACCAGTGGGAGATGAAGTGAGAAAATGAGGAGGACAAGAGGGGATATCCAATGAAGTGATATGGTTCACCTTATAAAAGAAAATATTATATATATATAAGTTTATATAGGCTATAAAATGAGCATAAAAGTGAATTTTTGACAACCATTAATTTGTATTATAGAGAAAATATAGTCCTAGGAGGCCTCGATCAAGATATAAATCTTCTTTTTAAGGTTTTGTCAAAATGAAGAATAATGTGATTCAAACCCCATATTTTTTGTATGGATGTACAAATAATATCTGGATATATTATTAAATGATGTATTTAGTGTTTAATCTATAAATTTAATGATTATTCAATAATTAATAAAGTCTATTCAGGGATGAGGTCTTTTGTAACCAAAATCCAACTATGTATATTGGGGAAAATGGATTACAATATTGACACGAAATGGATGACAGTGGGTGAATAATATTGTTAGAAATCCATTACTGGAACTATCATGTGGTGATAAAAATGTTATAAGAGTTTCTTCAATGGGAATTTCAGTTGATCGAATGGATTTCATGTGAAGTATTGCTTAAATATTGAGGTATCATTGAAGCAGATGACATGGGAATAAGATGATGTAAAGAGGTTAATCAGATGATGGCGGTGATTTTATCCAACGGTTGTGTTTTACGAGAGGATGTAAATGGTATACTATACTTTCATTATGATCAAAAATCAAAATAAACCACTGGAATATACTCCCTTATAAGATATTTTGTAACATTCGATAGGCAAATAAAATTTTACCCTTATTCTTGGGCCTATGTAGGTTGTAGCCCATCATATACACCTTCATGTCCATGAGGGAACACATTTTTTCCAACCTACACATGTCCTTTTAGTGAGGAGACCAAATACCTCCTACCACAATGTTGTGATGGTCGTGGTCGGTCATCCCCTTGGGTAGTTAATTCTCCCCAAGGGTTGTAGTATAGGCTTGCCACTTTTCTTTAGATGGCCTAATTATTTTACCTTATAAATTTTCCAGAAAAATTTAAAATTAACATAGGTGAAAATGATTTTATTATTTGAATTCATAATATTTGAAAGAAGAATATTATTACAATATATTTTAAACATAAAATTATTTTTAATAATTACTATGTATTGTTATTAATATTTTTTGATAACTACCCTTTTAATTAGATCATAATTTCATGTTTATTAAATTTTAAAAAAACATACAAATGAATCATTTTTAAATATGAATTTAATTAATTATTATTAAATTTTTACCAAATAATCCACATGATTTTATTTTACAAGAACATTTATATATTTAATAATGATCTTTATTATTACCATTCTAAAAAAACTATGTTATTTAAGAAGTATTTATTTTATTATCAAAACTACTATTAATGATTCATTTACAATTAATTATTTTTTAATGAACAATTACTAAAATTGTAGATTCATATTTGATATCCATTTAAATAATTTATTAATTATATGTATTTTTTTAATAGAACAACTTATAATTTTTAAAATAATATTAATGGACTTATTAACCTAATAATAAACCTAAATTATTAAAAACATTATATAAATAATAAAAGATTAACATTTTAATATAAAAAGTATTATTTTGTCTTAATTTATAAATTAATTATAAAATTATTATGGAAACGTATCTGTGTTTATATTATATTAGTATTTATTTTTCCTTAATAATAAAATAAGTCAATAAGTAAATATTTATAAAATGAAAGTTATAATTATAATTTTTGGGTTGGTAAATTCTACCACCATTAAATAGAATTTAAACCTCGAGAATTTTTCTTCCTATATAAGGAAAATCAGGAAATTATACTTTTATAATTTGGATCATTAGAATCAGTAGAATTATATATTCTTAAATGTCACTTAAATTAATGTGAGTTTAAGAGTATACTTCTAATTCTCATATTTTTTCTTAAATCTAGAGTGATAAAATATACTGGTTTCAATAAAAGAGTATACATTTAATCTTTATCTACTTTTGACCAAATGTCCTAATATTTAATGTTATCTCTACCATTCCATTTATTCCAACTGTGAGGCCTTGAGACCCATGTTTCAAGATTAGATAGAAAAAAAATTGAATATTTTTTATAAAATGTAACTAACAAATATACATTCTTTAATATATGAGAATATTTTCATGTCTAGACATTGGAGGAAAAGAAATACAATTACATATTACGAATGCCAAAACACTAAATAGAAAAGAAATGACGGGAATTTTCTCATTCTAAATTATTTTTCAAGTTAAATTACAAAAACACCATAATGATACTGAAAGCATTTTATTAAAAAACATGATGGTAATAAATCTTATTAAGTCAATTTTAAAAATTCAGTGAATCCAAATTTTTTAAAAAACCCTTTTAAAATAGTTTTAAAATACTTATTAAGATACATTTGAAAATAATTTTTCAAATACCATTGAAAATAATTTGTAAATTACTTTTGAAAATATATATATTTGGAAATACCATTTTGAAAATACCTATAATTTTGAAAATATAATTTTGAAAAAAAATTCATAATATAATTTAATTAAAAAAACAATAAATAAACCATTTAAATCATAATTTTGTAATTTCATTTGAAAATATTATAATAATTGTTAATATGTTTGCACTTTGGAAAACAATATAATACCTATAAAAATAATTTTTTATTTAGAAAAAATTATAAATAATTTATGAAATATTTATTCATTTAAAATTTTTTAATGTTATAAATTGATTTTTAATAAAATATTATGAATTTCATGGAAAACCCGATGGGGCCACATAAATCATTGAATTTGGTCTAGGTATACCCAAATTCTATAGGGATGGGTTCAATCCTCAATTTCCTTTACTGTTTAGAAATTATTAGTGACAATTTCTTTTAGAAATTGTTTTTGAGATTGTCTTAAATATATATACATTTTTCACTAGAGTTATTACATTAAAAACATTGAAATGTATAATGTCATTTACACACTTATACTTCTAAATAAATATGTAAATATTAAATTTATTTCTAAATCACTTCTGATATTTTGTGACACCAAATATCATTACATCATGAAATTAAATAAAAGTATGGAATGTTAATTAACATACATTTATTTAAAATTTACATTATAAACCAATGAAATACAATTGTTTTATAAAAGTACATAAATAGGTAAATATTATATTTTAAAACACATCCTTAAATAAGAAAACTTTATAATCATTTATGTAAGAAAATATTTGATTATCTTATACATAAAATACTTGTGTAGATGTTTGAACCCTTATTATAATATAATTGGAATTATAAATTATTATTCCTATAAAATAATATATATATCATATTTTTCATAAAATTATTATTTGAAGAAATATATATATAAACACATGATATTATAAAATGTATCTATTTAAATAAGAAAATACGTACTTGAATATATATATACACATATTATAAAAACTATTATATAAAAACAAGAATAATTTATTTGATACACTAAATGTAAATGGGGTTTAAATGAAATTCATGATGTTTTATAAGTTCATACAAAGAAATTATACATTTATATAATTCCAAAATAATATATATATTCATATAGTTACTCACATATATATTTATGAATTTGTAATTAAATGTCTCAAAAATGAATATTCTTAAAATTTTGAATAAAACACACATAAACACATATATACATATATATGTATATATGATTGAATAATATAACATAAAGCATGAAAATAATATATATTTCAAATAGAATGTTGTTTTTGATATCAAACATATAATATATACTTTTTGAAATTAATTATAATAGCTTACGCTTACTTAAATTATAATTTAAAATACTTCTATAATTTAAAATGAATAAGATTTTAATTGAAAATAAATACATGAATATAAATTTTGAAGAACATAAATTTGATGTTTTAAAATAATATATAAAAATAAATATATACACCCATATAAATGTATGAAATTACATGCATAATAAAATAATATAGTACGAATGTAATTCCTATATAAACATGAAGATACACACTTATATATATATATATTATTATTAAAGAGGAGTACCTTTACTTGTTTTCTAAAAAATATAGTATGAGATCCTTCTATCAAAATTGATTGTTCAAACTAAATGGTGGTAGTGGCTGCTTCCATACACGAGGGTAGTCGAACTAATGGTAAAATAAGTGAGAAAATGAGGAGGGGGATTGGGATGTCCAAAGAGGGAATGTTGTTCCACTATGAATGAAAGAGATTATATCAGTACAGTTTCAAATAATATTTAACATATAACTGTTAGAGAATATGGGATAATAAATTATTAATATTATAGTGAACCTATAATGATAGTAGAACTAAATCATTGTTTAAAACCATTATTTCATGTGTGGTCAATAAATATAATCGAGGGTTTATAAAACGATCAATTTTGTTTAAAAAAATATTCAACATCAAATTATATACATGAATTCTGTGTAATATTTATAATTCAAGAATCCTCATGAAGGGAGAATATAAATTGGGGTTGTGGAATTTTCATAGAAGAAACCTACAAATTAAATTTGAGAATATGTTTTCACATCATGAGAATGAAAAGTACGACATTGGTAAGATAATGTATTTATGTCTCGTTAATAGGAACAATCATTTTTTGAAATAAGGATGAAGTTGTTACTTAGAAGGTGACATTAGATTATTATATATGTTATATGAGAAGGATTCATTAAATAGTTTGTGAGGCAGGATGAATATGACACAGGGACGAATATGAAGAAAAGAGGATTATTAGATGTTTGTGTTGAGTTGATTCAATGGTCATGTATTATGTTAGGCATTGAAATGGTGTATAATACCCGCATTATGACCCCAAATAGAAATGAACAACTATTCACTGCTCCCTTATAAAATAATTCATGACATTTGAAAGTGAAAAAATTAAATTCTTTATATAGGGGCCTATACTGGTTATGGCATAAACTATGAACAATCTGGTCCTTATAGATGCACACAATCCAAACCTATAGAGAACCTCTTCTCGATGGGACCAAATTCCTCCGTCCACCATGTTGTGGGTTTCATTGGAGTTCCTCCCCCTAGATCAAGCTAACTCCATGAAGGCTGTATGGATGGATTCTATCATTGGTTTGGATTTCTATAATTTTTTAGAATATAAAAATTTTGAAACATAAGGTAAAAATTCAATTAATCATAAATAATTTTATTATTATATTTTTACTAAAACTAATAATATTTGATAGTTTAATATTATTCTAAATAATTTTCTAGATAAAATTACTTCTACTAATTTCTATGAATTATTTTGAATATTTTTTAGAACATTCATTTTATGTAGATAATTATTTCAATTTGATTAATTTTTTAAAAAAATTTTGAAATAAAATTTTTAAAATAATTGTATTATTAATTAGTATTATATTAATACCATAATACGTCACATTATTTTATATAAAAAACAAGTTTAATAATTTATTAAACCTCTCAATTATCAAAATTTAATTATAAAATTTTATTTAATTTGTAGTTAAAACATTAACAAATCTTTAAATAAGGGTAATTTAAAAATATCTTAGTTTTAAATATGATATTTCAGAAAATTGAGATTCATATTAAATATCATTTCACAAAATTTAAGAATTAGATATTTTTTTATAAAATAACATTTATTTCATAAAATAATTTTAAATTCCTTATTATAATATTCATAATATAAAAAAATGAATGCATTTATTCAATGATAAAAAAAGTTATTTAATTAAATAAAAAGTAATATCTTTTTTAAATTATTAAATATAGTCTATTTTTATTATGGAAAAATATTTATTTTTATTATAAATTATATTTTATTTTACATTAAATATAAAATAAATGAATAAATAAACATATATTAAAAGAAAACTTTGCTTAGAATTTTTGGGGTGTAGAAGGTGTGTATATATTAAAAGAATCAAAACAGATATCTCATTTAACATGGCCTTTCAATACCATTGTATAGGTTTTTTACATGTTGTTGTGAAATAACATGATATTTTATTGTCAATTGATCCCTCATAAATCATAACTGAGAATATTTTAGCTTTTCTAAAAATCGAGATAGATTTGGGTCTTTCTATATATTAAAGCTTTCCAAATGAAACTCCTCAAATTCAAAATGGAAAAAATACATGTAAATAGGTATTATTTACATTTGAAAAAGAAACAAAATAAGAATGAGGTCAACACACAAAATTTTTTGGAACCTCTATAGGATATATGATCACGTGACCACCATAAGGTCACATCATATCGCCCAACATAGCGCAAGGCCTATAAAATATCCTGCGAGGTCCCTTTGATGAGTCCTTCTATGCTAGTGAGGGAGCTCCTATGAACCAATGATAATGAGACAACATCAAGAGAATATCTCGTAGGTGACACATTTTTTCCACCAAACAGATCCTAGAAACCAATCAAGAAATACATCTAAAATATTGGGGAGATATCTGCAAGGTCGAGGCCTCTTGCAGTCATAATGCTCACATGATGGATAACACATTAAAATAATGGGTTTCCTTATAAAAATTCCACTGAACCTCAAGGACCATTGAGGAATTGTAAATTAAAATAAAAAATGAAAGTGGAGGAGGTTGGAGACTCTCCTGATTATAAACAGAATGTGACACACACCTATTGATCTGCAAGGCATCGCGAGACCAATACCACATGTCTACCCCGTCTTGCAAAAATCCTATAAAATTTCATATTCATTCCATTAGGAGGAGCAGATATCTCTAATAACCCAACAGAAACCCTTTGAATCCCTAAGGAAAAAGGGGATGTGGTTTCTATTAAATTTTATTTTATCTTCATAGGACCTTTTATGGTCACGCGATGTATCAACAATAGGTTAAGTAATTGTCATTGATATTACCTGAATAATCAAACATGAATCTTGAAAATGTTTATATTAGAAAAATTAAAATATGGGATGAGGAGGAGGGAGATTCTCATGGTTTTTGAACCCTTACAACATGCTTAAGAAGTCAGCAACATGGTCATAGAAGACTCGTTTCTATAAGATTCCCGATATCACGAAGAGAGTTGGGATTGTTGAAATTATAATATAAAAGTTCTTTAGAGATCCCAATTGATTCAAAAATCCCTCATTATAGGATAATTATCCTATAAAATATCCATCAATGGGATAGACTCATTGACACTAAAAATATGGAAAAACACTTATAGTAATCAATATTATATTTTCACGATGATACGTGATGACGAAGCCCTTCGCAAACTCCTGCCTAAACTCACAGAAGATATGTTGAACAAAGTAATAGAAAATATGGGTGGAGAGGCCTATAAATACCCCACCCCATCATGAAAATAATGGTGACATATCATTACCAAGACCAATACACATTAGATGAAGAGTTGGCTTTCTCAGAACAAGATGCATTGGGGATATAGTGGATTTCCCAAAGTGGAGGATTTCATTACCAATAATTTTTTCTCTAGAAAGATACTGTTGAAAAGTTATAGAAATCATGTGACTTACATAAATTACTTCATGTGATCACCGATAGATCATTTGAATGACTTCTAGTAGGACTTGAGGAATATCCCATGTATCAAATAGATAACATGAGACTTAATATAATCTAATAGTGACTAATTTAATGAAATTCTCAATATAAAGGCTTCAAAATGTCTAAATGTGGGAGACATACATAATGTACATATGTGTTGGTCCCCAATTGCTTTATGTGAACCATCCTATACACACTGAAACACGTGGTTAGGTAACCCATATCCCATTAAATCCCTTTAGTGTAATATTTGGATCATGTGAAGTCCTCCGACTCATGTTGATTAAAGTCATATGGAGCCCCCAAAAGACTCCACCATTGTCTCAAGAATAATTATGGTATCACCGTTCAAACCCTAAGGTGTCCTTCATATGGGATTTGTGACACATATAATGGAACTATCAAATGATAGTTGAGTCCCATGATAGCACCTGAGAATGTAAACTAACTATCTCTATGCCCTTTGGTAACCCTAGTCAGGTCTTGAAATGACCTCCATACATGTCATCAAATTCATAAAACACTCTCTAAGATATGTCACATTGAATCTTTCAGTTCCCTCTATGTGTATCAGCTAGATCACATTATGAAACCTAGGAATGTTAGTTAGTTCATATGACACCCTCTAAAATCATCCATGTCATTTGATGGCCCCTATGACCAACCCTATAGGTTTTGAGATTTCCTCTAGACATGTCATCCTAGATCATGTTATAACCTTAGTATATTCCATCATGTTTATTGAATGTACCCACACAAATGAACTGCATCAACGAAATTTTTAGACAAGTCAGGTAGACACACTATGACATGTGATGCAGGAAACCAAGGAATTATGAGAAGACAATAAACAAATGATGATCATGCAAGCAGGCTAGATCATATTGGGAATCAAATTGGTTGATTACTTTTCCTCCCACTTGGTGTAATTCATGACCAATGGTAATCATCAGTGTGTATGCCCCAACAAGCGACAAAATATGATTTTCCAAACATACAAGGTCAACGTTAGGGTGTAATACTAGGCCAAATGAACTATGAAAACACTAATTCCAACCATAATGATGATATATAGAATTCCTCACTAAGGTATATAATACATATCAAATCATAAAAATGCATTTCTCAGAATATAATTCTGTAATCCATAAGTAGTGAGACAGATAATTTTTCATATCTTTTTTCTCACACATTTCATGAACTCACATGGGCATCCAGAACTACAGTGATCACATCATTTGGATAATATTACTCTACACATTAAAGGTAACCATCATAGATTAGAGCTCGATAAATGGAATAACATGATATTTACCAATGATTAGGAAATTTTAGTGTGTAATCCCTAATGAATAAATAGATGAGAAATCATGTTCTTTTAAAAACTAGGATATATAAGATGCCTTTTTAAGGCCTGATCTCAAATAAACATCCATTTCAATGTAAGACCCATATCTCTGTCATTTAAACCAACGTAACCTAATCATTCTCATGGGATAGTCAATCTAACTCGTATCTATGTGGAATGAGTAATCAATGAAACTATGATGGATCTGATTTTTCCTATGATGAGAATACATAGGACACCTCCCCATGGCCTGAGCTCTATAATAAACAATCCAAGGGATGTCCCATCACATAGGCAGCACATCCATATGTGACGATGCCGAATACATGTTATCCCTGGTTACACACGCTAATCATAGATCACATGGTCTTATTGACATGAAATGATTAACATAATGCAATCATGATTCTACACTAACTCGGGATATCCCTATGTATAACACTGAATGTGTGGTATTATATAAAGTCCCATACATATATTGGAATCTACCTTGGGGACAGTTCCAAGGGTGTGGCCAACTATGAAAAATCTAATTCATTCCATAATAAAGATACGTAGGTCATATCATAGAGACTTGATCTTGAACATCCAGTACCTTAGTGCCCAAACATATTCCATATCCACATGAAATTAAACATCATTGGTTTAATGAACTATGTAAACATTGATTTCTATATTAATTGAGGTTTGTAGAAAACCCCATTATGGATTAATACTCTCCATAGAATATTAACGGTATCCCCATGTAAAAATGATTTTTCATGTTCTTATTTATAAAAGATCATTATATAAAGTAGTTATCCATCACTCAGAAATAGACGAAGAACCTCCAAGACAAATATATGTATTCAATAATGAGTTCCCCTTCCCTTGTTAATTAATGATATCCCCTTTTTTATTACAATGAGAAATGAAGTATGATTATTTTAGGGAAACCAGTTTAGTAAAATTATTATGAGGAGATTAGAGAAGATATCTTAAATCTAAAAGTGTGTCCCGAAGAAGGGAATAATTCCCATCGAAAGGGGGAGATGAGCCTGACCTCCCTTCCTATTTACCAAAGCAATTCCCTAAGCGTCATTGAATATAAAACCCTAATCAACCACCTTTTTTTGGAAAATAGGTATGTATCCAGTTATTGATAATAGAAAAATTTAATGTTTTCATTAATAACAACAACGACATCTTGTTAATGAATTTTGAAATGGTCAAACCTCTCATTATCGACTATCAGGCCCAACTAGACCTGCCTCAGTTTGTGGTATTCATTTTTATCTTCCCCATCAAAACATAAATGACGAACTCTAAGTGAATTTATCAAATAATAAAATGATTGGTTATTGTACATCATGCCATATTATTTACACACTACATAAAAACAGAAATGTTGAACCTAAC